>CM066575.1:25193750-26409375 GCA_033816785.1 Picus viridis
GTAGACTGAGATGGAGAGTGGGCTTTTATTACTCTTACAGCTTCTTTAGATCAAAGGATGAAGAAGTGGGCTGGTGCATTTGTGTGTGGTATAATGTAGTGTTGTGTGTAGTGTGTGGGCAGTCCTCCATCTCTGGTGTCACAAGGAAGGTATGCAGTTGCTCTTCATAGTGAGCATAAGGCTTCTGCAAAGAACAGCTTTCACCCTGATGGGTTTTTTTCTTCATTGAGTTTATTTCCTTTGGAAGAGACTTTTAAAATTATTATTATTTTTTCTTTTTCTTCCAGTAGCAGATTAGTCAGTGATAGACTGTCTTCTCCCTGGGCTTTTTCTTTTCAAGGTTTTGGTATGGTGTGATTCCACAGCTGGGAAGCCCAGAGAAGCACAAGCAAAACAAACTTACAGAACTTGGAGGAAAGGAAGTGAAACTTCCTGGGAAGATCTTTCCTAATTGTAGTGGTTTTTAAAAACAAAGGAGAGTGATATTCCCCACTACCACAAATCACGAATTTACAGCATTTTTAGGGGGCTGCAGGTGTTACTGTCCTGGTCAGGAGATTCTGGGTTGCTCTCTTGCTTTCGAGGTCCTGAGCATGGGGGTGTCTGTATTTTCCCTTTCCCTTTCCCTTTCTTTCCGTTTTATATGCACACTGGTGTAACCTGATACTTTAGTAGGGGAGGAGTAAATATTCTGTGTAAGTCAAGCCCATGAGGAACTAGCATCCTCTGTGCCTAACCTAGAGAGCAGGTCTTCAGAGCATCCCCGCTCTGAACCAGTAATACAGCTACAGGAGCTCATTGCCACAAGAGGGTGCTTGCAGGCTCATCTCTGGCTGTGCCTCTTCAGAGAGCCCCACAGCAGAAATGTGCTGGAGCCTTTAAAATGTTCTTTATAGAAGAGACAGATTGGATACAGTGATAGATTATGATAGAGTAGAAGGCTGTACATTTATCTTCTAACCAGTGTTAAATTGAAATTTATTGCTTACAAAGGTTGTGTGAATCATTACTTTTGGAGAGGTCTCCTGAAAAAAACTATGCATTCAAACACTCTTTTTAACCTCTTGCCACAAATCTAAGCTACAGTCAGTCTCTGTCTGACAGAATATAACAGAAAGGAAAATGTATCTATTAAACGCATAGAGAGGAGCTGAATCATAGACCTTAAAGCCAAAGGAAGTACTTTTTGGCAGAGTTTTATCAGTGAACAAAATGCATTTCACGTGGCTTCTGAATGCAAACCAAAATATGTTGTTTAAATGCTGCAAACTTTCCTTCTTATCTTATATGTGTGTGAATGTATGTATCTATTTAGAGACTGGAGAGAAGTTTACAGTAGTGTCCATCAGACCCAGGACTTTGAGTTCAGACCAAACTAGTTTCTGAATGTTTCTGAAGGTCTTAAGTGGTGAGGGAGTGTACAGGATACAAGTCACATACTGTTACATGATCACTTTTAAAAATAAAGAAAATGCCTCAATCATATAATTGATGGGAAGACTATCTCAAAATATTTTCCATGTCATTATTTCCACTAAAGTCAAAGTCTGAGCCTTACTAGAAACTCAGTCTCTTTCAGCTTTGTGCCAATTGGACAGAGCAGCAGATGCTCCCAGCCTCCCATGTTCACAGGAGGAAGCTGTCAGCACTTTGCTGTTTTGAATCTATTGCTATCTGGAAACACCTGTTCCAAGCAAAAATGTAGTGATCTGCTGTCCATTTAAGCATCTGGAAATATGTTATCCTTGTTCACAGGATGGTCTACAGCCCTTGGAAGTCTTGCTGAAAATTGCATAGCAAGCCAGTGAAAGGCAAAGAAATGAAATTAAAATCAACTGAGTGTTTGCTGGAACTGGATCCTGACATCAGTGGGAGTCCATCACATTTGCCTCTCCCAGCCCTCCAAATCCCTCCGTTTTGGGTGCTAATGTTTAGAGCACCTTGAAGTGCAAGGCAGAGGTGTGATAGAAATGCCTTCAGGGCTTTCATCAGGATCCCTCCATTAAAGTTCAGTATATAAGTTACATTGTTTGCAGAATTCAGATACCTCTTGCTTCTTTCTTACAAATATCCTTTCCTTTAATTTTAAGCCAGAGAAAAGTGAGCTGCATCTAGCACAGTTATCAAACAAACAGGCATAGCAAAGAGGGATGTATAAATTTGGTTGCCGTGTATCATGTGTTATTCCTGTCAGCACTATTGAAACTTAGCACTGACATTTGATAGTATTAACACTGATTAGTATGTGCTATACAAACAGGAAAGCTAGGATTAGTAAGGCTACATTATTTGTCAGGGATCATCACTGTTTAGTAGTTGTACCTAACATGACAGCCTAAATAAACTGAAAATGTGAAATTTAACCTGATAAAAATAGTGTTATTTCCTCTATCATCTTTCTACAGTATTTTCTGTCCTTTACAGCCAGGCACTGCATAAATGGAACCCAGAACCCTCCCCTATGCTGATTTGACATGTTACTGAATCCTGAAATAACTTCCTTTTAACCTACGGATAATGAAGATAAGCTCCACTAAGTGACTTGTCAGTTCATTTTAAGTATGTGTTATTTTTATTAAACAGTATTTCTTCAGAGTTTCTTTACATATTCCTTTTCTAGAGTTCTACTTTGCTTACTTCAGCTATGACCAGAGATCTCACATACATTGCAAAGCTAGATTTTGGATTGACTAGGCTACATCAGACTGAAAATGTTGGGGCTGTTCAGTCTGGAGAAGAGAAGGCTTCGAGGTGACCTCATTGTGGCCTTCCAGTATCTGAAGGGGGCTACAAGAAGGCTGGGGAGGGACTTCTCAGGGTATCAGGTAGTGATAGGACTAGGGAGAATGGAATGAAGCTGGAGGTGGGGAGATTCAGGCTGGATGTGAGGAGGAAGTTCTTCACCATGAGAGTGGTGAAACCCTGGAATGGATTGTCCAGGGAGGTGGTTGGGGCCCCATCCTTGGAGTTATTTAAGACCAGACTGGATGAGGCTCTGGCCAGCCTGATCTAGTGTGGGGTGTCCCTGCCCATGGTAGGGGGTTGGAACTGGATGATCCTTGTGGTCCCTTCCAACCCTGACTGATACTATGATACTATGAATCCTGAGTGCCCTCTGCCTTTGGCTTCCTTCAGTGGCAAGGATGCCTGAGACAACGTAATACAGCAAGGAACAAAGTGGCCCTTCTCTCCAGGCTTGGGAGAGGAGGTGCCTTTGAGTGCCAACTGTTGGTCAGACTATACAGTCAAAACATGTCTTCGGTACTTCGAAGCTCTCCAACCCTTTGGATATGGTGTGACTTTGGGGAGGTGCTTGCAGGGTGAGGCAGTGGCAGCAGATGTAGAGTGTGAGAGAGAAGCATGGTTCCTGGAGCATCCCTGGCGGGGGACAGGGTGTGGTGAATGGCTCCTGAGCAGCCAGGTATTGGCTCAGCTGGGTTTTGCCTCATGACATGAGGACTCCCCACAAGAGTGAGCAAAAGAAAGGATTGCTACTTATGTAAAACTTCAATATTCCTCCCATGGGTTGAAGATGCAGTCATCAATTCTTCCCCCCCCACCTGCTTTAGCTGCAGAAGCCATGTCAAGAGACAGCTAGGTGAATGGTTTTGAGAGAAGAGGTCAGGCAGTGTGGGAGCTGAGGACATGTTCAGGCTTCCTATGGACCAGCATAAAGCTCCCAAGTCCCCATCAGCTCATCAGTTTTTTATTTCCCATGGAATCATTTACTTTTATTATGAGGTTTGCTATTTAAAAAAAATTAAATTAAAGCCTCTTAAGTGTCTCTCAGTATTGCCATATGATAAAAATCTTTGTTTCCTATCCATCCCACCCACTGGACTATCTCTGGGTGGTTCTCTTTGTTGTGTAATGTGAGGTTTTGCAGGCGTAGTACAATGAATTTTCCTGTGACTATTTTTAAAAGTGATCATGGAGATTTGGATTAGAATAGATTAAGTAAAGGCTTCTGCAGAGATGATACATATGCTAAACTATGCCCTTACTTAAAGACGTGGACTGACTGATACAAGAGGTGTTAATGAAATAAGCAAAGCCGAACGTATTTTGGAAAACAGTGGGGAAATGGTGGGTTACCCTCTGCACGTCTGCAGACTGGCACATGTGTTTAGCTAGAGAGTGCAGCTGATGCTGGGAAACGAATCTGTGAGCCTTCATAATGCTGTGAAGGTGGCAATTTTGTGCCACTGGGCACTGGAAGGGGCAGTGCCATGTAGACTTGTGTTTGGATACAAGATTGTGCTTTGAGCTACTGTGTTCCTTTGCAGAGGAGGCAGAGAGATTTGCACACTACTGCTCTGCCCCTTGAACATTCTTTTGCACTTATCTGATTGCTTTCCCTGGAAAAAATTCACATCTCCTCCCTTGTTCCACTTGAGGTGTATGAGATTTTGTCCAAGCAACAGTCAGACAAAATCCATTTAGATTCCCAGTTCTTTTCTTGTCACTTTCTCAGTATGTATGTGACTAAGCTGTTGCAGCCCTTTCTCTAAAAGGTCAGCCTAAGTTATTTAGTGCAGATAATTGTTACAAATAAAAGTTAATAGGGTGAAAAATATAAATTACTTATTAATTTGACCCTGCCTCGCATGTAACTATATACAAAAGTTATAAAGGTCATAAAAGGTTCAGTACTCAGTCGAGAAATTGTCTTCACAAAAGGAATGGTTGGAAAGCGTTTGAGAACAGTATTTGCAAAAAGATAAATCCAAAAGCTCTATGTTACCCCTACTAACAAAAGGTAGGAAGTTCCTGGAGACCTTAGGAATATATCAATTACTCACAATGCTGCTTGCTTCCCAGATTGTGGGAATTTCTCTTTTCTCTCTTTTTATCAGAAAATCCTTCTGAACTGCTGCCGCTGCTTATAATCCACGAGTGGAGGGCAAAAACTGAAGAGAAGAGCCTTGTGCTCTGCAGCTCACCAGTTTTAATCCAGCCAGCTAAATTTTGTCACCTGTTACCACACACAGGCTAGAACTCATAACCATCAGTTCTCTGCTTAAACATACCTAACATGCCCCAAACATGCCCACACTTGACCCTGCACAGGGTCTGTGCCTGGCAGGGCACGTGGCTTGGGGGAGGGATGCAGGTGAATCCACTGATCCACAGGCCTGGGAGGGGAGGTGCTTCCTCTGGCTCCCTTCATTCCAGCTTCCCTGTTTTCCCCCATCCCGTCTTCACGAGCTCAGGGGGGTGGGCGTGTTTTGGATGTACTGCCACAATAATATTAAAGCTTATGTGCTTGATGGATTTCTGTAGCACATAAACACTGCTTCTCCTGGGACTGATGACCTGAATAATTACCTCATCATCTCAGCCACTGTTGATCTAATCAGCTAAACCAATTACAATATAAGCTCAAGCCATTTATGAAAGTTTCTCAGATTTGTGCAGACAGGAACATTTTGTGCTGTTGTACACAGATTAGTATATAGTGAATAGTGATGGTTAGATCTTTTTGGTACAGTGTGAACTTAGAATCTATGTAAACCCATGTTTCATAGAGTTGCAGAGATTTTAGTGGAGATTAGAAGTTCCCTCAAATAATTTTGGAAGATTGATTTTGAAATATTTGACCTGATTTTGATTCTTATTTTATTGGTACATGAATTCTGTTACAGTCAGTGATAGTTATATGTAGTTTTGTTATACAGTGAGTTATGTATAACACAAAATATTAAATGCATGATTAATTGTCTTAATAGATCAAAAAGAAAAAGTTTAAACACAGCTTTGCATTCTTTTATGTTTTATTATTCTTTCCTTTCTATTGCTCATAACATGGTTTGTGTTATATGCTTTTAACTCAGTTGTAATTTTCATAGTTGTTCCTCCATATGACTGTGGATTACAATGGATCATTATCTCATTTAATTCAATTATGTGCAGTTTTAATCATTGCTGTTAAAACAGCTTTGCAGAATTGTCATAAATACTTACAGATACATGTAAAGCATACTGGATGGTTGCTCATTATGATGCCTATGAGAGACAATGGTTAATGCTAGTTTAGTCTTTTGCCAGGCCATTTTTTGTCTGGAATAACAGGTGAAAAGTTATAAAACGATATCTTCATTCTTGGTGGAAAATAAGTTGCCCAGAGTGGACCATATAGAGCAGGATCAGGAAGACTCTGTAGCACCAGAAGTAGCAGCAGAAAAACCGGTGGGAGCTTTACTAGGACCTGGTGCAGAGAGTGCTAGGATGGGGAGCCGACCGAGGATACATTCCTTAGTGCCACAATTGCCCGTGCCAGTAACAGCCTCCATTGCATCAGCATTAACCATAAATGGAAAAGGTAGGTGTGCCAGTTGGTCGCTTTGCTGTGGCTTTGTCATCTGACTGATATTTCTTTTTGTGTGCTGTTGATGCAAACAGATTCCCCACTTTGTTTCAGCCATGTTAAATGAAGTCTGGAGAGTTTCACAACTTTATTTTACATAACTATTTGACTGCAAGGCCATTCCAGATTTTGTCAGCTTTTGCTTTCCTTCCAGAGATTCATTGGTATTTGTGTTTTCAGAGTCACCATAAGATACATCTGTGTCTGCCTTGACATTGTATGGTACACACACTCAGCGTACCATTCCCAGAGATTGCATCGTTGCTTTAAGTTTATAGGGCAAGCACAGCACAGATATTTGAAACAGGTTATGGGAACATGTGAATGATGTGAGCAGGGATTGAAGAAGGTTCCACATGTCCTGAGAAGGGCAACGAGGCTGGGGAGAGGCCTTGAGCACGAGCCCTTCGAGGAGAGGCTGAGGGAGCTGGGGTTGTTTAGCCTGGAGAAGAGGAGGCTCAGGGGTGACCTTATTGCTGTCTACAACGATGTGAAGGGTGGTTGTAGCCAGGAGGGGGTTGGTCTCTTCTCTCAAGCAACCAGCACCAGAACAAGAGGACACAGTCTCAAGCTGCGCCAGGGGAAGTTTAGGCTTGAGGTGAGGAGGAAGTTCTTCACAGAGAGAGTCGTTCGCCATTGGAATGGGCTGCCCAGGGAGGTGGTGGAGTCACCATCCCTGGAGGTGCTCAAGAGGGGACTGGACGTGGCACTTGGTGCCGTGGTTTAGTCGTGAGGTCTGTGGTGACAGGTTGGACTCGATGATCTTTGAGGTCTCTTCCAACCTTGGAGATTCTGTGATTCTGTGATTCTGAGAGATTTGTTTTTTTCAAAAGCTAAAATAACTTCATGCTGTATGTGATTTGCTTTGCTCTTCAGCCTGGGTTCATTACTGATCCACTAATATTTCTTGTGATCTCAGTTATCTGTAGTGATCTAGTGTACAAATAGCCTTACACCTCTAATCTTGCTATAATATCTGATTTATAAAATTGTCTCCTGAGAGATGTTTAATCAGACACGTTGTTATATAATCAGCCAACACAGCTGAGCACAGCAGAATTTATTTTTGTAGTGGCAATGCTATATGAAATCAGAGGCACATGAAGAAATATCAGTTTAAAAGGAATCAGAAGTTTCCCAAGCCTATTTTACTCTATTTAAAACATGCAAACTTCAATTGAGAAAATCAATTGGACTTTATTTAGAATATATGTAAAATAAGTAATTTATCCCAGACTGACTGTTTTATCATACATTTTAAATAAAGCATCATTAATTTTGTTCTGTCACCTCAAAACAAAGGAGAGTCTTTCAAAAGGGGACAGAGTCTCAAGCTGCACCAGGGGAAGTTTAGGCTCGAGGTGAGGAGAAAGTTCTTCACTGAGAGAGTCATTCGCCATTGGAATGGGCTGCCCAGGGAGGTGGTGGAGTCACCATCCCTGGAGGTGCTCAAGAGGGATTGGACGTGGCACTTGGTGCCATGGTCTAGTCATGGGGTCTGTGGTGACAGGTTGGACTTGATGATCTTCGAGGTCTCTTCCAACCTTACTGTGATACTGTGATGCTGTGATACTGTGGAAACTGCACTGGTTACATATGAATAAGTTATGTCTCATACTACAGAAACACTGTGGGGAAGCTTTGTGAAATGCCAAGTATTTCACAGAGGAAAGAGAGCCCTCCATACCTGGCAGTATTGTGTCCCTGCATTTGGAGAAAACCTGCTCCTGCGATGAATTTCAGCATCCATCTTATGGGAAGAATCATCAGTAAATGGGAATGTAGTTGATGTGATGGATGACTCGTGCTTTCTTGTTTATCATGCAGAGTTGGTATGCACTATTTGAAAAACCAAATAGGATCTGTTGCAAACCTCAGAGAATTCAGCAGCACCAGCCTCCTCTAATGAAGAAATCCCTTTTCCTGTAGTCCAAAGGCATTGATGTTGTTCCATGATTAAGGTCTCTTCTGCACAGAGGACAAAACCAGAGCGTTTTGCCTCTTCTGTTTCATTGGTCTGGGAGAATGATAGGCAGTAACTCTGACCACTGACACAACAGTCCTTGAAAAGCAGGGATACTGTGACATATGTACAGTTAGTTATTCCTTCTGCTCATTGATTATTATTATATATAACAGTTTGAGGTTTTATTATGATTTACAGTAAATGGTGGTTGAGAATGTAGGGAAGAATACAAAAAGGATGCTGTTGAAAGCGAAAGGTTGAAGTCTTAGGGAGAGGACATGCCTTTAAGAAATATCCATCTTCCTTCTCCTGAAGCTTTCCCATGTAGTGAACATCTTGGAGAACTGATCTTGCTGACAAAATAATAGATTCAATTTTTTTTTTTTAAAATGCATTTTTCCCACATACAAGGACCACTTGCACCATGACCCTTCATATGAAAAGCAGAATGACTGATGTCACAGTAGAACACTAATGAGATAAAATATCATCTCTTTTCAGAAGATAATCACATTACACAGTTTCAGAATTTTCTAGCTAAAACTCATTTATACTGCTTTATTTTTTTCTTTAAAAAACAAACAAAACACCTTAAAGCATGGCTGTATTTTCCTGTAGACTGCTGTGACACAGGCTACTGCTTTACCAATTGCTTCAAAAGGCAGTTTGCAGAGAGCACTTCTGTATCAGTTATTATGTGAGATTGTTGAAAAAGTTTGTAGTATATTATGGCCGTGGATAATAGTACTCACTGGTATAAGAAGTTAAAGATTGCAGGCTAATCCATGTTGTGACTCATTGATTGTGTTTGCTGTTCTTACTTTTGATTACTTCTTCAATCTCTGTTTGCATTGCATCCATTATATTCTGCAGTTTTGTTTTTTGCAGATTCAGACACATTCAATTTTACTCTTTAAAGGAATGCTTTCATTTGTGATTATCTACAACCACATGCCTTTTATAACCTCAGCATTCCTCAGCACCTGTTGGAGTTCCCAGGAATTAATAGAAGTAGTGTATTAGATAATATGATTCATGTTCATTGCCAGAAGTGAATTTGCATGTTAGCTAAAGTATTTATGATATTGCTGTGTAGGTTCAAAACCTGCCTGGTCACTGTCCTGTGCAGCCTGCTCTGAGGGAACCTCCTGTGGTGAGGGGGCTTGGACTACATGTTCTCCAGAGGTCCCTTCCAACCCCTATTATTCCATGATTCTGTGATTCTTTTCACTTAAGAAGTTACTCTGTTTCTAAATAAATTTAAGGTGTTCTTTATCCTCTATCTATCTATCTATCTATCTATCTATCTATCTATCTATCTATCTCTCATATATATGTGACTTTAAGTAGAATATTTTGTGGTTTCAATAGAATGGTTTGAAGTATTTCAGGTTCTTCACAAGGAAATGGAGAGAGAGTCTCTATAAAATAATGGTGGATGTTGCTTCATTCTGAGGGCAAGAGTGAAGTAAAAATAAAAGAAATTAGAGCAACAATTTTATTGAAAGATGTAACTGAGAAATACTCCCCATAGCCTGTTAGTATCCCAAGGACTTAGCCCTGCCTTTGTACTTACTGAAGCTGTTTAGCACCTAAACCAAAAGGACTGTCCAGAATAACAATGAAACAGGACACTGAAATATGGACTAGCTAGTTCTAATGACAATAAATCAGAAGTGGTCAATGTCTCTGTCTTGGTAGTGTCCATGGGAGAAAAAAATAGAGAATGTTTATGCAACAGCTGCTTGGAAAAATGATGGAGGACCCAGGGTGGGCCATTTTGTTTTCATAACTGGGTTATCCTTCTTGCTAGTCTTCTGTGGTTATGAACTTGAAGCATGTTTTTGAGTGCATTTAGGCAGGCAGGGTGAACAGAGAGGCTGAGATTTATGTCTCTTCCCTTGTCTTTTCAATAGTCAGGTAATAATGCTGAGTTCAGGAAAACTGTGTGATGGGTTGGCAGTGAAGAGGGGTCACAAAAAGAACTGATTTATCTGCACCTGCCTTTTACACCCATCAGCCCCACGCAGATGAATACCAGGCTGCCCAAAGAGTGCTGAAGACCGGAGATGATGGGTTTAATCCCAGTGGTCAAGTGAGCTGCCAGGATTAAGTACAGTAGTGCCATTTAGTTAATGACAAGCGTATTTTGCTGTATTTTATGGAAGCTGTCAGTTTGCTGCTGCGGAGTGAAATGCTATCTGTGTTCCAAGCAGAATTATAGGGTTTACCTCCTGAAAGTTTTACTGCTTCCAGCTACCATAAAGCACATTAAACAGGAGCTCTAAAAGCAATTTTATTTTATTTGTGGTTATAAAGAAAGGTCTAGTGCTAATGGGAAACCTTAAGTATTCAAAGATAGCAACAACCAGTACGAACACAACTTTTGTCTACTACTTTCCCTTCAGAGAATAAGTATTTGTTTTTCAGAGAATTAATATTCTTTGCAGGTCCAGTTCATCTTACCTGCCAGGTTAATTTTATTACATAATAAAACCTGATTTGTTCTCATTGGGATATAGACTATATAGCCATATAACCATAAGCCATTTGTAAACAGTTACTTCCCAAGCAGCATAATATGATACCTACTCTCTTAGGTATTTCTGAAGAATACTAAACGTTGTTTGCCAATGGGCAGAGATAAAAAGCACTGGTTCTGATCTGAACATTGTGCCTGGAGCTAATCAGTAGTTATGCTGATACACTTTTGGTGCTTCAGTCTGAAAAAGAAAAGAAAAAAAAAACCAACAACAACAAACCCCCAGACTAGCACACTTCCTCAGTGAACTTTTCTGAGTCTAGTAAACCTAACTCTCTCTTTATATTTTACTTACAGAATGGTCTTATCGTTGCTTGTTACCAAGGTTATGTGGATATTGTAATAGCCTTAGCACAATGCCCTCACCTTGATGTGAACTGGCAGGACAATGAAGGGAATACGGCTCTAATTACAGCTGCGCAGGCAGGTAAGGCTCTTTGTTTCACCTCTTACCTACAGGATTTTAGGAGAAATGTGTGTTGTGGCCAGTATTTTTAGATTTTTTTTTAAAGCCTTAAAATAAATTAGCCTGCATAGACTAATCCTGGCCAGTCTCAAGTAAGCTATAATTATTGTCTCTGAAATTATTCTAAAATAATATTTACCCAAAGGATTAAGACAGGAAAACTATACATTTCAAAGATGCCATTAACTAGAAAATAAGCAAAACCATGCCCCAGATGTATAGTACTGTACTGCTTTGTTTCTTTAAGCTTATTGTCTTATGTTTGCTCTGGCAAGCAACCAGTCAAAATTGTGGTCATGTAATGCACTGTATCAGTGCTGACAGTCTCTTTTCTCATGCTTGTTACACCTACCTCTTTGGGCCTGTAGTAACTGATAACAGTAGGAAAATGTATCATCATTAAGAAATATCTTAGCTGCTAGG
Source organism: Picus viridis (assembly GCA_033816785.1). NCBI lineage: Eukaryota > Metazoa > Chordata > Aves > Piciformes > Picidae > Picus > Picus viridis. The sequence continues at coordinate 25,205,515 of CM066575.1, forward strand.
ACATTCTTCAACCACCCTGTAGTTAAATGCAAAAAAACCCTATTTGCGTAGTCTCAGCAGGATTCAGTGTTTGCCAATACTGCTTTTGTAGCAGACTGATTATATTGATATCAGTCTTGTTAGTCCTGATGCATACTGGAGTGAGAGCAAAGTTCATCCCCAGGTTTTCTTTTATCCTGCCCAGCATGGGAATATTCAGTGAGCATGTCTAACAGATCACATAAATGCTCCGAAAAAGATTACTAGTTTCAAGTGTGCAGTAAAAAAGTAATAAATAAATTATTTCTGTTAAAACAGATCTGCTGTGTTTTAACCTATAAGGGAAGCTGTAGTTTTCCCTTACAAGTATTAATAAGGTGCTAGAGCCTGTAAATCATGCAAAAATATTGACCAAGGAAGCCATCACTTGGTCTAACAGCTGTTCCAAGGGCTTCCTTGCTCTGCATCCACATTTTCCTTTGCATCCCTCAAGCGTGCTCCTTAAAGGGAGTCACTTTACGAGGAAATGCACACCTGGTCTACTCATTGATGGAGACTATGGGATGTTGATGGGAGTTCATGGGACATTGTGTTTCCTCCCAAACTTTGGTAACAAATTTCTGTCAGGCAGCATCAATGAACATTACAGGCCATGTTTGAAGATTGGAGCATTTTTGATCTTACTTTAGTAATATTGCCACTAGGCGCTTCCAGGTAGTACCAAACATTGTTTTGCATTGTACCAATAAGTGAACTCTGCTACAGAAGTCACTGTGAGACAGGTCTCGAATACTGGAAGAAATTGTGACCACAGTAGTCATGTTCATGGCAAAGAAATGAGTATAGTAGCTTTCCAAAGAAAGTGAAGTCTTCAAAACTTGAATCTACTTTTATTTATCTGCCCTACTATAAGTTTGGACTATAAAAGGTTTATCAGTGACTCCTTCCTGACCTATATAACACATGGTAATGAGATCAGAATTAATCCACAGGGTTGACATTGATTTCACACTGTCTGCCTGTACTATTGATTCCCAAAGCAAGTGGAACTTACTGTAGTCAACAGAAGTGTAGACAAACTCCTAACAACTTGGATGTTTTCCCCTGCCCATCATAATCCTGAGATACGGTATTGACACTGTAGTGGTTTTGGGCTATGCCTTTAAAATTTAGTTACCAGTTTTGAGCAGAAGAGTAGGAAAATATAAATAAATCACTATTGGGTGTAAAAAAGAAAACAAAAGATTATTCTAAACAAATTCATTGGATAAATATCTAGAATAATTCTCTTTTCTTTCCTGATCTCTGCTGTTTTGCTTTGCTCGATAGAGATTAAGCTGCTTGTTGGCTGGCCTTGGCTGAGCTGTTTAGTTAAATCTAACCCACTGCTTTCTCTCTGCTCCTTTTCTCACTTGGGACAGGGGGTAGGGGGAGGGCAGTGGAATGGCTTCCCTGGTCTCTTGACCAGGGGAGTTTTTGTGTTGTTTGCTAACTGTAAATATCTGTATAATATTGTAAATACTGTATATTTTGTACATGTTCATTGCATTCCATTGTAGAGTGTAGTTCTTGCTTGTAAATACAGCTTCATTTGTTCCTAACTGAGTTGGTCTGACAAAGTTAATGCTGGGGGGAAACTTCAACCCACCACAGACACCAATTATTTAATTCATTATCACAAGATGTTGCTGTAGTGTTAATAGAGATTACTGTGAGGTTAACACTGCAACCAGAGGAGCTACACTGCAATAGATGCTGCTTAATTATGGCTGAATATTAAGTAGTAACACTGAGCAGTGTATTAAAAGAACTGAAAGGAAACCTTGTGCAAGCTTTCCTTTAGTGAGATTTATTTGGTTTTGGTTTTGTTTATGTTTTTTAACTTCAGGCCATGAAAACAATAATATTTTTGATAAATAAATCTTTCTGCAGTATTGCTGTTATTTATATCAAAATACAAGGTTTCCTGTGGAAAATCTAATAGCAAGTCCTCATTATTTCAGTTAATTGTGAGGTGATATCAGAAGGTTCCAGAAAGTGCCACCATTTTTGTTATGACCTGCTGACCAGGTGGTCCATTGCGTATGGCCAGACCTCAAAGAGAATCTGTAGGGGAAAAAGGCTGCGGTGCTGAGGGATCCTTTCCTGTGTTTCAGAGGCTAATATGGGGTACAGTTACTTAGGGAGATGACAGGGTGGCCTCTTTGGTTTTGCTAGAGGAGTTTAAAATCCATGCTTGCCTATGCTGTTTCATCACTCCCCAGATGTGATGCTTAAATCTGAGCATCACCTTGAATGATATTAAATTGTCTTAAAAATCATGTAGAGAGTCAGAAGTTAAGCAAATTCAGTTCCTTATGTTGCTTTTGATAATTTAAGATTCTCATCCTTCAACTAAAGTATCTAAAGTTGAAGAAAGTTAGGCTGGAGGGATCAGTGAGAATCAGTACTTTCTTAACAGGGTTATTATTATAGAAAAATAACTACAAACAAAGTGCTCTGCCTAGTGTGTAATTTCAGGTTTGAAAATTGGTCTGTTCACTTGCTCTCTCAATATTTCTTACAGCTGTGGGGTACCTTCTTAAAGAGAGCTTGCCTTCCCAAACTGTAAATTTTTTGTAGTCTTTAGCAGCAGGTGATGCCCAGAGGTGGGTGGTGATGCTGTTAAAAGCAGAAGAAAATCATTGAATGTCAGTACAAGAACAATGAATGAAAAATGGGAGACTGAAGCAAACAAGAAATTGAAGAAATGAGTGGAAAGAAAGAAGGAGGGTGAATTCCAAAAAAGGGAGGAAAATTACTTGTTTGTTTGTTTGTTTGTTTTTTCTGAGTGCTGCTGCTGGGGACATAACTACGGTGGTGGTGTATGGTAATTGGCATAAAACTCGTGTTTAGAGAGAGTTGCATTTGCTCATGACATATAGATGTTCTATGTCACAGGGACCAGTCTGAGACAAGGCTTTAGAGCTGGAAACACAAAAACTGGAAGTTATCCCAACTTCTATTTATTCAGGGACATAAGAGAACACCTAAAGCATCCAGAGTATAAAAGGTTGAGGGTGTCTTCAGTTGCATCCATCCATCAAAAAGCATTCACTGCCCATAGACCAAACAAAGGGTTTTTGCAGGTACAATTCAAAATCATTATATTATCTGACAAAGAATCTTCCTTACTATGCAATTTATCCCTCTGCCTGTATTACATACATAATTAGGTAATACTGTCTCCGTGGCAGCAATTAAGTGAATTAAGCTATTACAGACATCTGTGCTGATATTGTGCCCTTAGCATGCCAGGTCTGGTAGAAGATTTATGTGGTTTACAAATTGCAAGAGCCTGATATGAATTTAACACCAAATTGGCTGAGGCTATGCTAATTTATTGTAGAGATGCACAGAGCTTTCATATCAGGCATTAAATCACAGAAGATTCACTTGATTTATTGTTTAGATACACACTTCTAGTTCTCCTAGAAGCAGGAGAACTGAAGCAAGCTTTATGGCCTGAAGTCAAAAGCACATGACAGGGTTTGAACAAAAACTTAGCAGCTCTGAGTTTTGCTTTGAATTTTATATCTGTTTGAACTAGAAATTTGAAGCAAACCTCAGAGGACAGAAGACCCTGCAGATTAGAACTGAAGTGTTTTTCAGGAATCCTGAGACACAAAATTTCTGAGAATCACAAACCTTCATTTTCTTTGTTGTTTTATTGCTGGTAATTTTTCTGTCTCATTTGAGACCATCTGAGTTCCCCTGGAAAGTTTTGGCTGAGCAAGGTCTTTCAAAACTGACTCTTAGGATCATCCCAGATTTGCAAAGTATCTTTTACTGCAGATATACTTTTGGTAAATGAAAGAACATCTTTAGTAATGTAACAACTGCTGAAAAAACTTCCACCTTGCAATTTTTCTGTGTTTCAGTTCCTGTCTCTGGTTTCTGTGGTCAAAAAGCAGTATTTCCGCTATTCCAACATCGTCACAAAGACACACACTGTACATCAGTGAAACAGAGCGTGTCCTGCAAAACAAATTGAGCACGATTCTCCCAGTAGTAACCAATACCCTTCTAAGATTTGATCTTATATGATAAAGCCAGTGAAACAGAAGCCTCTACTGAGTAAGCAGGACCAGGTCACTCAATCCTGCTTTGAACCCAGTTCACTTTTGCTTTGTTCAGCTGGTGCGGTTTGCTGTATCATTATATTTCATTTGCATCAGACTGCACAAGGCACAGAGAGCTCTTTATCTGTTGTTGGTTGTTTTTTCCCCCCCTGACTCTGGCATTGCTAAACTGATCTGCACTATCTCTGCATTTGCTCAGGTTTCAGGAGAGTTTCCAGTTATGCAGCAAGGTAGCAGAGTCCAGCAAATTCTAGGACATGAAGAGTAACACCTAAGAAACATCTTAATGTAATTGGTAAAGATTTTCTTAACTTGCTTTCCAAAGTGAATTCAGGACTGTGTTGGTACCAAGCAACTGCTGATGAAATCTGCACCAGATGTGACACTATAGACTTTTAAATTGTCCTGTATGAATTATAATCTGCCTCAGGAACATTCCTAGTTGAATCTGAATGACATGCATCACAGAATATTCAGCTGGACTGCAGAGTGAGATGAGAGTATTTTTACAGCTCTTAGTAATTAAATTGTGATTGGTGCAGCTGCTTGACAGACTGCATTATTTTATAAAGTGTGAAAGCGTCATAAAAGGAATGACAAGTGAAGGGAAAACTGTTTTGAATGAGCCATAATGGCAATAGATATTTGTCTTCTTCTGATAGTCCCATTATAAAGACTTGATGTTTTAATTGGTCTTCCAACCATTTAGCCAGACCTGTTTCCAGCTATTCAGTATGCCCTTGCTGGCACCAGTTATCCTGGTGTAAAAGGCACATGAACAGCCACAACAGTTTGTTTTAGAAACAGAACTTAACAAAGTCATCTATTTTACTACCAAAACTAAATATCAAGCCCATTTTCCTATTGCTGGAGGGTAGACAAGTGGCTTTACACTGTCAGATGGAAAAATAAAAACGTGGGATTCTACATAAAATATTATTTTGTCTCATATCAGGCCTGGCATGTTATATTGACTGAAAATATCATGTGTAATCACTTTTGGATGAAGCACCATGATTGTAAGGTTCAGATTTACCAGGGGAGGGAAAAAGCTGAACTTCTGAATTTAGTTCACCCTGGCAACAGTCCTTCCTTCCACTAGCTGTAGGAATTCCCTTTGCAGTGCCACTCACTGAGTCAAGAAACTCCAGACCCTTTCAACCTCAGAGTGACCATCTCTAGTTTTCAACTGACTTTAACTGACTTTTCAGAGAGGAGAATAACTTGAGAGAAGATGGGAACTCAGGTTTCCAGCCTCCTGACCCAGCACTGTGCTCACAAGTCAGTGTCACTTAAGCCAAAGGCTGATCTCCAATGAGCAGAAGCTGATACAAGGAAAAGTTGTTGTTATTTGTATTTTTCCAGTTGTCAAACCTGTAGGACTAATTTTTGGCTTGACCTTGAGAAAGTGCTTTAACTCTGTGACATCTTTTCTCTGCTTTTCATTTCTTTAAAGGGCACATAACCATTACAAACTATTTGTTGAACTATTTTCCCGGGCTTGATATTGAGAAGAGGAATGTGTTTGGATTCACAGCACTAATGAAATCTGCCATGCAGGGGCGAACTGAATGCGTGAAAGCCTTGATGTTGGCAGGTATGCAACATGCTCTGCTGCTTTTGTGTTGCCATCTAAGTGTAGATACTAGAGAGTCAGATGCAAACACCAAAATGGAAATTTGCTCTTGAGGTGTTTACTCCAAGAGATGCGCTACAGCCTTCCCTGGAAATGGGTGCAGCTTTTAAAGAAGTCATTGACAAGGCAGTCATAAAAGTTTGACCCCCTCACAATCTGACTATTTTAAATCTCAAGCAGTTATCAAGCATAAAATATCACTTTCATTCATTTTCATAATAGCCAGTTTCTAGATGTTGAGGTAACAGAAAATGTTTGAATGATGTGGTAACTGGCATGTTATTTTCTGCAGTGTTCTGTAGCCTCCTATACTGGAATCAGAGCTTTGGATCAGATAATTCATTTTGGAGTTAAATTTTTGTGACACAACACTGTGAAATGACTGCCAGAGCTTGAATACTGCTAGGCACAGATGCATGTTCTGGACTGACACAAACTTCATGCATAAGCTAGTTCAGAATTTTCCAGGGCCTGTTACAAGCTATCACTTAAAATGGAACTTCAATTCCAAGACCTTATGACTTGACAAATTGTCCTTACAGTGTCATGGCTTTCTATTCTTGTTACTGAAGATCTGACAGAAGCTTGTTCTTTCTGTTTTGGTCACTAGAAGCTGGTTTGCAACATTTCCATCATCGTAGGTAACTCAGTCCTTGTTGTTCTGCTTCTTGCGCAAAAAGTATCGATGTCAACCTTCACTATGTGGTTCCCTGCCTCTCACATCTGAAGAGCCACCTTCTCATTTTCATGAGAGCAGAATATTAGAAAGAATAAACCTTTAGCAAGACAGAAAACATCTTTGTTAGCCACCACATTGAGTTTACCTACAGAAAGTTGTATTGGCCTGTTTGTGCATCTGAAATAGTGAGGATACCAAAGGTTATCCTTTGACTAAAGAAGCATAGAAATGGTTTTGTGAGTATTTTGTGGGTCCTCTCATTTTCAAGCAATGAAGGAAATGTGGTACATTGCCTGCCCCTATTTTAACATCTGATTATTTTTTTAGTACTGTATGATCTTGTGAAATTGAGGGAGGGAGGGAGCTGGCTTGTTCAGAATGGATTTAACAGTAGTTCAGGGCTGAAGGAATACTGAGTGGCTGCTGACAATAAAAGTGCTAGTTTGCTGAAAAAGGTGAAAGAAACTTTATTAAAAGATTTGGTGAAAAAATAAATTTTACAAAGAAACCAGCAAAATTTTATGTTAAAGCCTATGAATGCATCAAATACAGGGGGAAGAACATGCATCATCAGCCGTGGGTCTGCTTGCATGGCTGCAAAACAGGTGTGTGTCTTTAGAAAGGAGTTACAGCCTGGAGGTTTTTAAACCCAGTATCACAGGTAACACAGGAGATTTTTAAATCCAGTGGCTCGGGTACGAACTCTATTGATGGGCATCTACTTATGGTAATGCAGGAGGTCAGTAAGGGAAAATAACTCACCTTCCTAGATGTGTAAGCATGGATTTAGCACAGCAGATGGGGAAGATGTATCGGCTGTGTGTGACAGATGGTTAGAGCTGAACTGTCAAAGTGACTGCTCTTTCTGAAATTTGAGTTCCTGGAGGGTGGCCAAGGTCAATCAGTACAAGATTAAGGTGCTTTGAGACACTTGGCCATAACGATGCATTTTCAAAGTGAGTCTCGGCAACACGTGAATTTGCTGTTTGTGAGCACATGGCAAGTAAAGAGGGACCCAGTCACTCATCGGCAGTTTGTCACAGGCTGTGGCACTGCTAGGTCTGTGTTGCTGCCAGCATTCAGCAAACGAGCCAACCCGAGTGCAGAAATGTCAGTTGTAATTCACATGTCAAGCCCTGCTGTAATCTCCAGTGTAAACTCAGTGCTGCTTTAGTGAAGTCATCAGAGTGGCTGTGGATTTGGAGATTGGGCTTTAAATACTGTAGATAAAACAGACCAGTAAGAAATGCCTATTGCACTCCCTGTCTTATAGCTCAGGATGTTTGCATCTCAAGGGACATTACACCTTCTTAATCAAACAGGATATTGATAGCCTAAAGAGGCATGTATATGAAAATGATATTCAGGGCAACTTTCATAGGAAAATCAAGGCAAGTGGCAGGTGCAGTTTTCTTAAAAGAATACTTGTAGGATGTACTTGCACTGAAGTCAAACTAGTTCAAAACATTCAATAAGTTGAATATGTTCAATGTCACATTTAAAAAGGGACATGTGACTACTCGTGTCTCTTCCAGATGAAGCATCGTGCTGAATGACAAGTCAGTTCAGAAATGTCTCCTGGTGTGGTCAAAAAATCAGTACCACTACAGTAAATCATGCTGTAGAAGAGATTTTGCAATACAAGGTACAAAGTCATCACTGATTTCTATTGAAGGATCAGGATTTCAATATTACCTAGCATTGTTTTTGGAGATCAAGTCTCTGAAACACCTAGGGGTACATCTGTCAGGCAGCAGCAGCAGTGGGCTTCTCAAAGGAAGGTGAGCCAAGGGTGACAGCATGTCACACAGAGGCACTAGCCTCATCAGAAAAGGTGCTCCTTGAAGAAACAAAGCAGGGCTGGTGACAATAGCAAGGATCAGCCACTATTGCAGTGACTTCCAGGCAAGTCAGTTATGACAAGGCAAGTTCATCAAAACAAGGTAAGTCTGAGATCAAAGCAAGATATTAAGTCTGTGGGTCAGGTTCCAAATCGGCAGGGTACATGACCAGGCATAGGCATGCATGCAACGTAGCTCAGCAAGGACCGTGGCTGCGTGTCTGAGCTTCAGTGCAGTCCCCAAGCAAAGGTGGGGAACTCCCAGTGAGTTTTCTCACACTTTTTGCACAATTCTGATCCAGTGTCTCACAGCTGCATCATATCAGCGCTGACATGTTTTTCTTGAAGATAATGACCAGCAGGCATCTATACCTCTTGCTCATTTACAAGCAGAGCATTAAAATTTGTATCTGGAGACAATTCCTTTAGCCACTTTTCTTCCTATGGTAAATCCTTTCCTGTTCCGTGTGTAACAGGGAAACAACTTACATGTCATCAGCCACATTCCCAGTTAGCTCTTTAGGGGAAGGCAACTGTTAAGGAGGGGACAGGAAATAAGCTAGCCTGAGATGGGAGAAATTCAGGGGTAGGAAGTTTAGGTAGGATGGTTCAAAAACAGGCTGGTGGAGCAGGTAGACATATCCTTATATATGGCCTTATTTCTCCCCTCACTGATTTGTCTGTAGCTTCTGCAGTCATGAACTTCATCATACCCTGCTGCCTTTGAGATCTCAACAGTCTCAATTCTTCAGTCCACAGTTAATGAACTCTGGTTTGCTTAATTTTTTCTTCTCTTTCTGACCTCTGTGCCTTCCAGCCTGGACCCCATGAAGACTCCTTGCTGTGGCCTTGTGCCCTTGTGCTTTCTCCCTGAGTGGTCCTTTGTGCAACTTTCACTTCAATTACACTCAAAGTGAGATGACCTCTTTTGCTTAGAATGTCTCCATCCACATTCAGTCTTGGTCTGTATTTCTAGCATACTCTTGTTAGGGATTTTCTCAGAGACTTAGGAACCATCTCAGTTAAAACTAAGCTGTTGATCACTTTCCTCATGCTCTTCTTTTCCCTCTGTTTTTCTGTAATGGCAAAACATCCTTTGTGGGGAAAATTATACTGGACACATTCCAAATAGGTTCCTGATCACTATTTCTTATATCTAGTCCCACTTATGCTAGTTTGAAATGCTGTCACCAAGGTGATCCACCCTAAAAAAAATAATTTCTCATAATGTTTCTCTGGCCTTTTGCTCATGTCTCTCTTCCAATGGGACAGAACATCTTTTGTTTTGTGACAACATCTGTGTAGGTTAGTTTTGTGTTGGCTGTTTGAAAATGGTGTTTCAGATGATAAAGAAGCTGTTCAAGAAGTTGAAGTCCAAGTTGTACCCCATTCATATAGCAGCTTGAAACACTTTGAAGAAACCCAGAAAATTTCTAAAGGGCCAGTGATACATGTAAACTGTAACCAAATATTAAAGAGTGTGGTTATGCTGAAAGCATGGACAAAGTGCTGCATGTTCCCAGAGAACATACTTCAGAGTTGCTGAACAAAGTCTACATTCTGGGGCACGTAAAGCTCCCTCTGACATCATCAGCAAAGAATTTGCAACTTAAGAAAGTGGCTGCCAGGGAGTATTCACCCCTACTGATTGTCCTATGGGTTTTGTTCATTGCCTGATCATCAAGATGGGTGTGCCTAGGCGGGATTACTTGGGTGTCAAGCAAAGAATATGATGCTGACTGTCAGGTCTTCAACATGTCTCTGAGATTCTTTTTGATTGATGACACTAAGCTAGTGTTTGTACATATCTTTTGTATCCTTTAGCATTCATCAGCTGTGATGTGTTGGGCATTTGCAACAGTGTCTTGCTGACTTGAGCTTCCTCTGCCCTTTAGAGAGGCTTTTTGTGTGCGCAAACTATGCACATTCCATCCTCATTGAAAAATGCCCATGCTGCCACCTTAATACCAGAACTGAGGAGAGGATTTCCCTGAAATTTTCTGGTTGCCAGGAAATATGACATCATTGGATACAGCACTACAGTATTTGTAAAGGATACAGCAGTGCAGAACAGGCTGCTTGCTCCTCCTGTTACCCTTGTACTCTCTCTTCAGATAGTCAAGTGCTCTGGATAAAAGTGTAACCCAGCTTGAAAGCAAAAGAATGAAGAACAAAGGTAGAAGCCCTTGAAGGGGTTTATAGCCACGTGGAGAGATCAAAAGGAAGGCAAAACTGGAGAAGGATGCAGAAATATATGAGAAGAGTGGTGGTAGGGACAGACATCAAAACTGAATGGATAAAGATCAGAAATTGGCAGTGAGGGGAGGACAAGCTGAAAGAGAACAGCTGCCAGAAATAATTTCCTTCCAGGATCTAACACTGCACTTCAAATATCTGAGCCTCTGCTGCCTAGCATCTTATGTCGCCTCTTACAGCTAGTCCACTTGGCAATAATAGGACATTTTTGCTAACAAATACTTCTTTTCCTCAAGGGTGGTAATCTAAGGTAATGAGAACAGCTGTTCTTGGCTCAAACCAAAGGTCCATCTTGCCCTTCACTGACCCGCTGACATGTATAGGAACTTTCCTTATATTTGATCACCCTTGTCACTATTGTCTCAACTTTCTCTAAATCTACAGTGTCTTTGCAGAGATTAAGGGAACTTGAATTGTACACTTGGTGTTTTTTCTATTTTATCTTCATTTTTTCCTAGTTTTTCTCTAGGTTTCTTATGCTTTCCTAGAAGTTCCTTGTATTTTATTTGCTATTTTCACCCATAGTGAGCAGAGCTGGTATTTCATGGAAGTTGTGATCATTAACCCACAACCTAACTTCTGAGTGACGGCGATCAAAGCAAAGCCTGTTACTCTGCATGAATTTTTGTGTACAGAAGTGTTCCTTTCACGTTTGTCGCTCTTTCCTTGTGAGCTCGAGCGAATGGATTTTTAAATGGCAGAAAACATTCAATGCAGTTGAAATTCTTTATGTCATTCTTTGCAACGTTTTAAGGAAATTTCATACATGCAACTTTAATAGATGTTATTACTTTCTGAAATACATCAGGAGTTTAAAAAGTCAGGAAGTTGATCTCTCCCTATTGTGTGTTCATTTTGACACAATTATTTCTGTTCTGTGTAACATTTTCTTGCAGGGGTCTGCCTCATTTAGCTCTGATTATAGCAATGAGTGTGAGCAGTTTCGTTAATAACACTAATGGTTTTTCTTTTATTTGAGGGGCAAATGTTCATGTGACTGACCCAAGCCGTGGACTGACTTCGTGGGAATGGGCTTGTTACACAGGAAGATCAGAATCTGCCTTCATCATGCAAAAACTGATGGACAGACCATGCCCAGAACAGTTTTGTGATCAATATAAACCAGAATGGCCAAAGATGAAGGAACTCCTTGCCAAGGCTGCCGAGCCAAAAAGCTGTTTGCAGAGGGTTTCTGAGTGCATGAGGGCAGCAGTGTCGTTCCGGTCCTTCTATGGTCCAGAAGAAGATGGAGTCCTTGACCACATGGTGAAGGTGACAACAAGCTTGAGCAGTCCTTTCATAGCTCTGTCATGCCGGACTGTGTGCCCAGGCAGCCCACCATGTGTCGGGAAACGCAGACTGGCTGTGCAAGAAATTGTTAGGAAACAGAGAGCCGAGGAGATCCGATCTCAGGACAAAGATCACTTTAGCAGCTACGAGAAGCTATTTCAGAACTCCACAGTCACGCTGGTCCCCAAGAAGAAGGACCGGAGAGCCAGCCTGCAGCCCATCAGTCTGGCAGTCTCTCAAGTGAACACTATAGCCACCAGGAAAGCAAGCCTCTTGCCACTCCACCTGCTTAGACGAAGCAGTGTGAGGCCGGGATTTGTCATCCCCAAAGTCCGTGTCAGCAAGGCTCCTCCACCCACCTTCCAGCCAGAAAAGGCAAGGAGGAGAAGCAGTGCAAAGGATGACCCCTATTTACAGATTCCCAAATGGAGATACAAGGAGCTAAAAGAGGAGCGGAGGAAGGCAGAGGAACACGAGAAGAGAAAAGCAGCAGAGGTTCAAAAGCAGAGGCAGGTGTCCCCTGCCAGATGCAAGACCTGATTTAAAGGCAGTTGCTTGGAAGTTTTCAGAATCATTAGTCTTGTTATCTGAGCAAGATAACAAACGGAATGCCTTTGTGCATGCCCACTGCTCACAGAGTGTAATAGCTGCCTTTAAGGTGCAGAAATGGGGCAAGGGCTATGCCACAGTGTGTCTAATGGTGGAGCAGGAAGGCATTTGGGTTGAATGATTTACTAAATTTACCTGTCTGCTGTTGATAGGAGGTTTTAAATGGTGCAGTCCCTTTGTGGTCTCCTTTTTTCACAGTACGGTCGAATGACTGAGAAACGGCTTGGAAAATAACATGTGTGAAAGGGTTGTATTTTGTGTTTGTTCATTTTGTAATGGACAAAATTAAAGAGCTGTGCTTTTGACACTAGACATTCCTCTCTCTCCTGGCTTAGGTCAATGTTTTACAAGGTTTTAGAGTAATAACCAAAAGTGAAAACTATACCACAGTGTTGGTGGGCAGTGAAAATTCAGGTCTACAATTGCTTTGAATATACTGAGCACTTTATTTTAATTCTAGTAATCAAAGTTGAAGGCAGGATAGGTATTATACTGTAGAGATCCATACAATCTGTATGGATGCAGTTTCTAATCCTGTTCTTTGTTCTCTTGAGTATTAAAATGGGCTGCATATGCAATACTTCCGTAGCTGAGGTTTTCATATCCTCTGCAGATCTAAATCAGAGACAAGGACTGATTTCTTTGGAGCAGCAGAGAAGCTGAGCTAGTTTTTCAATGCCACCATCACTTAAGATTTGTCTCCCCTGTTAAGTTTCCCTCTATTCACTGTCTGTTGTCTCCTCTTTAGTCTCAGGGAATTTTTTGTCCTTGTGCTTTACTGTGAAATAAAGGACATGGTGAGCCACAAGTGGACACTGGTTTGTTTTGGTTTTGTTTTTTTTCAGGTTGATATTTAAGTTGCTTTTAAAGAAATCCATCAGGTTTATTGTGATCCTTTCCAGGTTACAGCCAGGATAGGAAAAATATGCAACTTCCAGAAGCTCAGGCTGTTTTCCCAGGTATCAAGTCCAGCCATATACTATGACTATCCAGGCAGAGATGCAGTATCTGGCAGCTCAGCCAGAAACGTTTGGAAACCATGGCCAGATATCATTGTCAGCTTTGCCTCTGGGTGTCTGGCTGGTTCAGTACCTCACTCCTCTCTCAATAATGGAGCAAAACCTCTTCTAGTATATGAGTGCATCTCAAAGTGGCAATTCCCACAGACAGCTGCAGGTTCTTCTGGTCCATCTTAAGGCATCACTTGGTTTTACCAGCAGTCAGACAGAAAGGCATGCCAAATCTTGGTGAGTTCTGAGAAAGGGCTATAAGCCTGCTGCTTGCTGAAGAAAGACCACATTCATAAAAGCAGAGGCTAAATGCAGGCAGCAAGTTACACAGAACATGCTCAGGCTATGTTTTTGCTCAGGCTTTGTGCCCATTTGAAATGAAATGAGCTGTGCAGTGTCCTGATGGTGTTGCTCCGCTGGAGCCCAGGCAGATCCTGCTGTTGCTGTCACCCGCTTCTCCCTTCAGACAGTAAGAGGGAAAACTTTCCCATCCTCTACTCCCACAGTACAAAGACTGGCCACAGTCTCACTGAACTTGTAAAGAAACTATGTGTGATGGGAGAAATAAATTCAATTGATTAAAGACTAGTGCCCAGATTGGTATTGCTAGCTAGAGTCTGTGGGGTCAGGGACTGACAGAGGTTATGGCAGACGTGTGAAACAAGGATTTTTCCATGCGGTTTGCTCTTTATGCCTCTTGCTGGAGTATCTGTGCTGGCTAGACTGCATTGGCAGGTATAGCTTCCCAAGTCAGAGGTGGAAGAATATGCTAATAAACCTCTCCAGCCCTGTGAATATAAAGAGGATTTTATTCTCTGTGTGCATCAGTGCTGTGCTCTCCATATGTATCAATTTTATAATGGATTTGGTGTGGCTAGACTATAAGATGAACTAATTTATTTGGGAAGACTTTAGCTGTCTGTGTCAAGGATAACAGCATGGATTTGGAATTGGAACACTGGATTGAATGACTTAACTGTTAATTTTTGTTTACTGCCAACACATCGTAGTGAAGATTTAGCATTCAGATTCAGTATCTGAACAGCAACCTGTGCTGCAGGTCACTTCAGAGGACATACACTTGCAGAGGACATACAATTGACAGGTGCTCTCAGGGATTAACATATATTATGTTAGAATTAGAGGCTGAAAATAAAGCCCATTTTCTAACCCTTTGTACTTTACTGTGTACATGTGTATAAATATGTGATATTTCCATTAAAAGAGGCATAAGCTGTGAAATGTGTTTGGTGACCTTTTTCTTCACAGTGGTTTGGGGATGCTGCCTTTCACTTTTCAGTAGATCACAAAAGCCCACCCACTATCACCAGTGAGCTAATCCACACCATTTGAAACCAGTTTGGTTTCCCTGGAAGGAGCTGTTATGGATTAACTCCCTCTTCTTGTGACTTTCTTTGCTTGGAATCAAAGAAAGAAAAGGAAGACTCCTAATAGGTAGGCCTAGATGAATGGAGAGTGAGGTAGATTGAGAACTGGCAGAATGACAGAGCTCAGAGGGTTGTGATCAGCAGCAGTACAAAATCTATGTACTGTAACTAGTCGTGTTCCTCAGGGGTCAGCACTGAGTCCAGTCCTGTTCAACAATGACCTGGATGAAGGATCAGAGCGTAGTCTCAGCAAGTTTGCTGACGATACAAAACTGGGAGGAGCGGCTGACACACCAGAAGATTGTGCTGTAATTCATAGAGACTCAGACAGGCTGGAGAGTTGTGCACAGGGGAACCTAATGAAGTTCAACAAAGGAAATTGTGGAGCCCTGCATATTTGGAGGAATACTGCCATGCACCAGTACAGCTTAGGGATTCACCTGCTGTAAAGCAGCTCCACAGAAAGGCACCTGGGAGTGCTGGTGATAATATGTTAACTATAAACCAGAGTGTGCTCGTGTGGCCAAGGCGGCCGATGGTATTCTGGGGTATATTAAGAAGAATGTGGACAGCAAGTGAAGGGAGGTTCTCTTCCCCTTCTACTCTGTCTTGGTGAGGCCACATCTGGAGTATTCTGTCCAGTTCTGGGCTCCCAGTTCAAGAGAGAAAGGGAGCTACTAGAGAGAGTCCAGTGAAAACTACAATAATTATTAGAGGACTGGATCATCTATTTTGAGGAGAGGCTGAGACACCTGGGGCTCTCTAGCCTAGAGAAGGGAAGAGTGAGAGGGAATTTTATCAATGTTTATAAATATATAAAGGGTGCATATCAAGAGGATGGGGCCAGCCTCTTTTCAGTGGTGCCCAGTGGCAGGCCAAGGGGCAGCGGACACAAACTAGGATGCAGGAAGTTCCAGCCAAACACATAAAGAAAAAAATTCTTTACTGTGAGAGTGACAGATCACTAGAAAAGACTGCACAGAGAGGTTGTGGAGTCTCCTCTGGAGACTTTCAAAACCTGTCTGGGCATGTTCCTGTGCAATATGATCTAGGCAAACATGTGTTAGCCAGGGAGTTGGCCTAGATGATCTCCAGAAGTTCCTTCCAACCCCTACCACTCTCTGATTCTGCAAAAAAACCACACTGCATTTGTCCTGATGCAAGGCTTTAGCTGGCCATCTCAGTCAAGTGAGAAGCTGTTGCTTTGATGGCCTGCATCCACATTGCTGTTCTGCAAGCAGGCAGTCCCCTTGCATCCTTGCAAACAGAATGGCTCCATTTTTATTCAGTGGTGTAAAGCTTTGCACTTGCTAAGTTATAAAGTGATCTTGAAGGTCTCTTTCAACCTGGTGTATTGTATCGTATTGTAAAGTGTAGGCATAGGTCTTTGTGTTCCCATTACATTTCTCCTATGCTGTTTCACTGCACCTAAGCCATCTTACTTCTCCTCTTCATCACAGTCTTCACCTGGAGTGCTGTGCTTCTCACTTGCTTTTTTAATTGTCTATCTGAAGGTTTCAGGGAGGAAAACTGCCACAAAACATGCTTCTACAAACTCATGGGAAATGTACAATAGCACAGGAGAAGGGATGCCTGGCCAAGGAGAATTTTATTTCTGTTGAATTTCAACACAGAGTGGTTTGCTTTGTGCTTTGTTGGGTAACTATGAAATGCCAAGTGATACTGGCTTCACTTCAGATCACTCAAGCAGGATGGTTTACCTCCTAAAAAAAAGGCATGTGAACCCTTGGCAGCATCTCCTGGCAGTTGGAAGCCCTGAGGGAAGGCAGAGGTACTGCTGCAAGAGGATTCTCCTACTGAGGGAAGGCCACACCACTTCCTAGGGTGGAGGAAGGTTTTCTACCTGCCTTGGATGCCAGCCTGCAGTCTGGCACATTAGTGGGACCTGAGCATTGTGAGTGACGATGTTGCATAGTTTGTGTCTGCCTTCATTGCCCTTGCTTGTCTTGGCACACTGCAGGCTTTGGTGTGGTGGCCAGCCTCGTGTCCTGTGACACTCAGTCACCCTGAAGCACCCAGCCTGATGAGCTGACTTACTTCTGCAGTAAGCAACAGGGATTTAATATAGTGAAGGTGGAAACTGAAATCCCAAGCACTTCCTGACACTCTTTACAATGACATTGCATGTAAATATAAGGAAAAATGTTTTTGCTGTGAGAGAACACTGCAATAGGCTGTCCAGAGAGGATGTGGAGTCTCCCTCTCTGGAGACATTCAAAACCTACCTGGATGCATTCCTGTGTGACCTACTGTAGGTGACCCTGCTCTGGCAGGGGGTTGGACTAGATGGTCTTTCAAGGTCCCTTCCAACCCCTAACATTCTGTGATCCTGTGATATTGTGCTTTAGTCTCTATAGACCAATGGTGTCGCAAGGAAGAGACAACCAAGTTCATGGAAAGTTTTTCAGTTGGAAACACACCATTACATGTAATTGGTTCCTTGTGTCACTATGAATTATTCATTTGGGTGGTTTTTTGTTTGTTTGTTTGTTTGTGTATATCTGTGTCAATGAAAACTGTCCTTTAGGCACTGACAAAAATTGCTCACTGGGCCTCTTCATGCCTTTTACTTAGTAGTCCTGAATGCTTATGCTGTCCTGCAAAGGGACAAATATTAGAGTAGTTGGTAAACATACCACCTTGAACAGAAAAATGGTGCACAGATATGCAGCAGTCTTTGAGGGCATTTCTTTTTAAACATTACATTTCAGCAGGAAAATTCTGAAAGCTGTGACTGAAATTACAACACAATATGCCAGATATGCCAGTTTGTGGATGGTCTGAATTGAAGCCTTCTCTCTTTTTCTGTAGTTCATGTGATGCAGCCTGGGTTTGTTAGGTCTGTTCATTGTGCCCCACAACTTGACATTCCACAAATTGGTTAGACACTGAAGAGCACAGGCAGGGAACAAGCTGGAAAAGGCATTGTGTCCCTGACTCCTGCCCAGGCATTCCTGCTTGCCCCCAGCAAATCTGGCCTTTTGCTTTGCTAGTACTTTGACCATTTAATGAGTCAATCACTGGAGCCAGAGCAAGTGGAACAGAGAAGGGAAGGGGTGAGACAGTGTCACTCAGAGACAGTTTGCTGCCAGGTGGCTCAGCTGGTGCTCCAGGCTGTGCCCAAAGCAGTGAGGAAGAGCTCACACATGGGTTAGGCAGCTCCAGAAAACACCTAGCTGTGTGACACACAGAGGTGAAGCTCTCTTACAGACATTTGTATCTCTTATGAACCCCAAGGAAAGAGACTTTGTAATTTTCCTGACCATCTGCAAATCGATCTGTCTCCCCTCTCCTTTGAGCCCTCTTTGGAAAGATTGAACAAGCACCAGCAAAAGAGCTTCTCAGTGACTTCATCCATAAAGTAGGGCACAAAGATTTCTAAGAAATGGGAATTATCCTCAACATTTTCCCTCCTTTTAAATTATCACAGGTATAATTAAAAACTCATATGGTCATTTGATTAATTTAAATAACTTCTTAATTACTTAGCTAATTACTCACCCAGAGAGTAGATGAGCAGCCAGCCTGCCATCTTCCCGAGGCTAGCAAAAACTGGAATGACAGTTCAACGACCCTCCGTGTAGTAAATTTTGCAGCTAAATCTTTGCTTCCAATGACTTGCATTCCAAGTCATTAAAAAACTGTTAAACTAACATTGTCAGAGATAACAGTGGGCAGAGAGAATTCCTGGGAAAGCAGACAAGAGGTAATAGAGGCAGTCAGGGAGAAAGAAAAAATGAGTCAATGTCTGTGGTGTGTCTCTGAATTAAAATAAGATTTGCCTTTTCTCAGTTTTTTTCCTGACTCTTGTGTAGATGAGAATTAATTGCAGCCACAAAGGCTTTCTCTGGTCTGCTAAGGAGTGTTCTAGTTGAAAGGGATTCAATATGAGCCTTCTTCAGTGTCTCCTCCATTTTTAGCAAGCTACCTGTGTTCAGTAAAGTGCGTAAAGGTGTTTAACTTGCTTGCTCGAAATGGCTTGGAAAGCAACTTTCTCAGCATTCTCTTCTGAAGCTTTTTTCTCAGCAGGGACTTTGGACAGAGTTGTAAAAGATTTGATCCAAGGTTGGGGAAAATGCCTCCAGTAGCATTCTGAATATAGACAGCTGACCAGAGATCTTCTCTGTAAAGCAGCTTGTCTACAGTACATTATGGGTTAAGATGAATACAAAATCAAAATAATAACCAACAACACAACATCATTCAGGTCCTTCCCTGTGCACCTGTGCTAAGTATGTTCAAGGCACCAAGACCTGCCTTTTGGAGAAATAATGCTGGCTGGAGGAGCTGAAGGCCAGAGGCAGCCTGCAGAATAGTGGCAAGCTGGTGAGACACTGGAATGGGTTGCCCAGGGAGGTGGTGGAAGCCCCATCCCTGGAGGATTTTAAGGCTGGCTGGATGTGGCTCTGGACAACCTGATCTAGTGTGAGGGTCTTGCCTATGGCAGGGGGGTTGGAACTAGATGATCCTTGAGGTCCCTTCCAACCCTAACAATTCTATGATTCTATGACTCTATAAGCTGTCTGCAGGATACACACAGATCAAACAACGAAAATCTGAGGCATGCTCGTTCGAACAGGAAACTTCAAGCAATTGATTTCAGGATGGACATGGTCCTTAAGTGAGTCTAAGATTGCCCCTCCCCATTAATAGGGAGGCCAAGAGATCATTTCCAGGGTGGTAAACACCAATGAGAGCTTCAAATATGCTGTGAGGCAAAGGCTTCCTTAGAAATAAAATTCTTCAAATTTATAACTAAGTCACACAGGGATAGTCCTATGTCAGCCCAGTTTGACTGGAAGCCCTTTGGGAACTGTTAAAGCTGTCTATCTGATGATGCTGGAGAGACTCTTTCTCTAGGATCTCCTCACAACCCAAATGAAAAAAAGGAAAAGAAAAAAAAAAAAGTGAAAGATGTGCTCATCACCCCAAGGTGCCATGTCTCTCACACCACCTTCTCTGCTTGCAGAAGGTCAAGGGGGATTATTTCCAGGGCAAGCCAGTTCGAGAAGTGCATCAAGGAGCAAGACTGGGAAATTGTATTCCTAGATGCAGTGTTTGAAGTGTTTCTGACCACCACTCTTGAGTGAGCAAAAAAGATAATATATGCATAGATACCTCCAAAAGTATTACAGGTGGTCACAGTATTACAAAG
Organism: Picus viridis; assembly: GCA_033816785.1. NCBI lineage: Eukaryota > Metazoa > Chordata > Aves > Piciformes > Picidae > Picus > Picus viridis. The sequence continues at coordinate 25,225,499 of CM066575.1, forward strand.
GAGACCTGAAGAATGCCACATGGCAAGTGAAAAGGGGCAATTTGTCCTGCTTTGGAGAACAGGAATTTTCTTCTGCCTGTAGAATTCCTCTGTACAGCTGAAAATCTCATAAACTTAGGACTTCTTTTGCTTTGGCTGTGGAGCTGCTGACCACCGAGAAGGAAAAATTCTGTCAGCCAGAGCTTAGACCAAGATGTGTTTTACAATGTTAAATACACTGATTAAGAACATCCCAAATTTGACACACTGGATTCCCCAAATCAGTTCTCTACCTATTAAAAACTCTGTATATTGTTGTGAAGAGGTTATTAAATTTATTAATATGAAATATGAATTATGAAAATAGTTTATCGACTATCAAATTATTAATAACCGATTAATCAATAACTTATATACATGTTCTAGTGCACATTCGTGAAATACATTCCATAAGTGGCTTAGTATTATGATTAGAACTTAATTAAACTATCTACAGACTATTTCTATATTTTGTATAATGAAGGGTGCAGTTCCGCCGCTTGGCCACTAGATGGCGACTCGGCGGAAGGCGGGCGGCTTCTGGCTATATACAGCAATATTACAATCTTTCTGTGCGTCAGCGATTACTCTGCTACACGCGGATATTTTGATCTGAGTGCTAGTGGGTGGAAAGCTCATGGAAGATACTCTGTAGCTGTTGTTTGTAGCAAGGATGTTGACTTGCTGGAACGTGTCCAGAGAAGGGCAACAAAGCTGGTGAGGGGTTTGGAACACAAGCCCTATGAGGAAAGGCTGAGGGAGCTGGGGTTGCTTAGCCTGGAGAAGAGGAGACTCAGGGGTGACCTTATTGCTCTCTACAACTACCTGAAGGGAGGTTGTAGCCAGGCAGAGGTTGGCCTCTTCTCCCAGGCATCCAGCACCAGAACAAGAGGACACAGTCTCAGGCTGCGCCAGGGCAGGTTTAGGCTGGATGTTAGGAAGAAGTTCTACACGGAGAGAGTGATTGCCCATTGGAATCAGCTACCCGTGGAGGTGGTGGAGTCACCTTCACAGGAGGTGTTCAGGAGAAGACTTGATGGGGTGCTTGGCTGTATGGTCTAGTTGTTGGGTGGGTTGGATTGTTTGATGGGTTGGACGCGATGATCTTGAAGGTCTCTTCCAACCTGGTGTATTGTATTGTATTGTATTGTAAGGTGGCGGTCCGGCCGACTTCTGCCGCTGGACCAGTTCCTAGTCGAGTTGGATGGTGGTGTTGGATTACTGTCTCCTCTCTCTGCAGCAGTGGAGAGGGAATGCTGGAACCTGGGTTTAGCTCGGAAGCAGGTTCCCTTCAGGACTCGGTCGGGTCCCTCCAGACAATAGCGATAGGTCCTGGTCGGGTTCGGCCTGTGGGGTCAGCCCTGGGAGTCGGCTGGCACGGCAGGACGGGGCGATGGTTGCTTGTTACTGGCCTTAAAGGAACAGCAGGATGCTCAGAATGGTCCCGGGTTCAGTGCAGTATAGGCACGAACAATGCTTTAGTCTTCCCTGAGGTTGCAGGGCTCAGAGCGGCACACGTGGCGGCTCTTCTCCCTCTATAGCGGGGCTAGGCATACGTGGACTTAGTCTCTATCAAGTCCCTTCTCCCCGACAGCTGGGCAGATCTTACCCTTGGGGACTGGTCCAGTCTGCCGGTAGCACGGTGGGCTCTCCCGGTCGGTACGACTGGCTGTGGCGACGCTGGCTTCTCGGGCTCAGCGAAGGTCCTCCCTCTGGGGTGATCCTCACGCTCAGAGTGCTTCTCATGATGCAGAAGCTTCAGTATGCGTGCATGTATGATAGAAGCTAACAACAACAAGCTCAATGGCAGAGGCTGTGGCTCGAGAGCTGCTCTCTCGAGCAAGCGCAGAGACAAAGCGAAAGAGTGGGCAACTTGTTTACCAACAGAGGTGATACTTATAGATTTCTGCGAGGCTGGGTTTGACCAATGGGCACTCTCATAGACAACTGGCTTCAGCCTATGGAAAGCGTGAAGCTGGAATTATGCCCATACTTGGTAATTGCACAAACACTGCATGCGCTGAGTGCGTGCTGGCCTGGCTAATGCCTTGGCTTTTGCCTTCCTCCTGAAGGAGGGGAAGCCTGTCCACATGCTGGGACAAGATCTAGTATCTGGGCAGAATGTGCCTTCACCACATATAATTAAGTTATATTAATTTTACATGATATTAAGTTAAACCATAACCAAAATTACCTACTGGTAATATAGTAAGACATGTATGTCACACATGTCTAAAGTAATAGATGCTATATATAAAACATCTATATTCATATGCTTAGAAATGTATAAAAATATAAAAAGCCTTTTACCTCGCAGTGATCATGTGAAACACTCAAATGTGCTAGTGATGACCATTTCTACGAAAGCTAGCATTAGATAATTGTTCCGTACGAGGAACAAATCATTCAGGGTATAACAGGGAGGCCACAAAGAGGAAACACTACACAACACTTGCATGGGAAGAGGCAGGGGGTTGAGTGAAAAACTGTGCTTCATCAGGTAATTAAAGTTATTATGCATCTCAATTTTGCCTAGTCAGGTTTAAATCTGGCACTCCTCTTGATGCGTTTGAATTTACAATGTGCATAGAATTCTTTTATGGCTACAAAACTGCAGAGGTTTGTGGAACAAATGCTACTGCTTCAGTCCAGGCTTGAGAAGAAGGAAGTGTCTGGGAAAATGGGTTCAGGTGGTTCCTTTTCCCCTTTACATTGTAGCCCTTCCCACATGAATGGTAGCTTACTACTTTGTTCAAACCATTCCTCTCAAACAATTAAAAAACAACCCAAAACCCTCCAGAGGCAGATGTGCAAAATCCATGCTTGCAGGCGCCATCCTGGGTGCATCCAGTGATTTCTCATAAAGCACTGATGGAGCCCTGAGCTCTTGTAGATGTGGATCGTGAAAGGAGCACAAGAACTGCTCAAACATCTGCTCAAACATCTCTGTGTGCAGACACATGTGTGCATGCCTATGGCAGTTTTATTTTCAGTGCCATAGTAACTGAAATCTGCTCAGGGCAGCAATAAGCAGCAAAGGTGCTTTCTGAGTCTCTCTACACAGCCTTCTACTGACAAAGGTGATAAAATATTTACTTTCCAGCTTCATTCAGCAACATGAACTATGGTTTCCTCATGCTTATTGCCATTATACTGAAGCCAGCTTTCATGCAGAAGCTGGCAGCATGGGGATGATCTGCATTATAGTGTGAGAGTGTTAATGTAACACAAATTAATAAGTGATGGCATTAAGTAATGGCCCCACTAAAATTTCTGTTCCAAAACAACATTAAATAGTGTTTCAAAAGAGTATATGAATGTTGTACTGAAAGCAGACATGCTGTATTATTATGGCTGCTTTCCCAGGGAAATGTAGTGGAATAGCAGTCACTCAGGATTTACCCAGTTTCTGTGCAAGGAATATGTGGTCTTTAACCACCTGGTATCCTTTTCTAAAAGCTGAAGCCACAGCCTCCTGAAGTGCATTGCTACAAGTGAAAGAAAACATTTGTTTGATGAGCAATAGAACTGAACAGACTAGGTGTATAAACTACTTTTATGTAGTTTTGCTGTCAAAAACTTGTTTAGCAAACTCAAATTTGACTAATGTACTCAGTTAAAAAAATACTTTGTGGATGTTTCACATGATCGCTTTTTACCATGCGGTTTGTGAAAACTGTGGGCTTTATCCTTTGTATGATTGATTGTGTTAGCCTTTTTTTATGTCCATGGGCACAATGAAAAGTGTTCGCCTGTGGTTTCCCAGGCACTACAAAGCAGCCTTCTGTAAGAGCCTTTTTAGGCTTACATAGGATTTTCTGCACCAGCACCCCTGAAAGCCTGCACCTGACCCTTGCTAGAAGAAACTCTTGTCAGCCACCAAGTGGCTGAGCCCCAAGAACTAGGCTTTGCTGTATGACAGTGGCCATCGCAGTCACAGTGATTGATAGGCAGTAGTTTTGGCTGTATGCTAAAACTGGGTTCTCAATGTTCTTGACTAATCACTTGCTCAACAGGTTGTCAATTTATGAACATTAAATACCCAGAATTGTCTTAGGGCTTCTGTGACTGACTAAGCTACTGTGCTCTGAGAAAGCCAAAGATAAAGTGCTGGACTTAAATTGCATGTCAGATGTCCAAAGAAGAAATAACCAAGTATCATGGAGATGTCTTATATATTTAAAAATAACCCCCAAAAAACCCCCAGTTGAACTGGTTTAACTGGAAAGTTAAGCTGAAAAAATGTTCAAAGACTCTCTTGGGTTAGTTTTAGTCAGGCTAGTACTTACTTAATCAGTCAGGAAAAAAATGGAGATTCAAGTGATATAAATAACTTGTACTGAAATCAGTTTCCACACAGAGAATTATGGTAGTTTAACTAAACTGTTTTCAATGGGAATGCTGTCCTGCCACGTGGGGGAAGGCTCTGACCTGAGCTTTCTGCTGACCCATTCTGGTTTCCTTGCAGCTTTCTTTTTTTCCAACAGGAAAGTAAGGTACTTGTTTCCCTTCTATAGCTCATTGTTGATGAACTCTGTCATGCACAGTCCCAGAATCCATGGCATCTCCTGGAGCAGTTCAGTGCCTCGTGCTCCCCATTGTCTAACTACCACTCTCACTCATTAACATGGCTTTCAAGTACTAGAGACCCTTCCCCTTGCACAGTCCCCAGCACCATACTCTACTGTTTGGATTTGGGAACCTTTAAACCTGTGCACGGAATGCTGGGTAAGAAGCACATCACCACCATGCTCAACAGATAACTGCTCTCTTTCCATTAAGTAAAACATTGGTTTAATCTTTAATTCAAGGATGTCTTTTGAGGATAACAGCCCTAGTTTAGGAACGAAGTGTGTTTGAAAACAGTCAGAGGCAGAAGATGAAATATTTATCCATGCATTTGTGGCATCCAGGCTGGATTACGGTAATTCTCAATCTGCAGGTCTTCCCAAGGCCACCTCCTTGTACACAGCTTGTACAGAATCTGGCCATGGGATTTAGCTGGGTACTGCAGACAAACAGCCAACCTCCCAGACACTAAGCTTGGGGCCTGCTTAGAGACCTCAGTTCCTTCTTCATCTCCAGGTATGCTCTTCAGTTGCCAGCAGCAGAACACATCCAAAACAGTAGCTATTTTTAGTCATAAAAAAAGGCTCAGCTTCAGGGTGTGTCTACCTGTAGAAGAAACAAACCCCACAGAATATCTGTAAGCATGGTTTGCAAAATCTACAAATATGCTAGGCAAGCTATGGCTCTTTGTCTCCTAAGCCCATTCATTCCAGGACATAGCAATGATTACCACGGTCATCCTTCTTCTTTTAGGGGATTGAGTGGCATTTCCTCAGGGCAATAATTAATTAAACTGAAAAAGCAAGAAAATGAGGCTATTGTAAAGAGCTGTGTTGCACACAAGTCAGCTAGGATATGACCAAGGTAAAGAGAATGTCAGTTTGTATGAGAGAAAGGAAACCATCACTGCAGGTGTGTATGGCTATAAAAAAACACTGAGGGAAGACAAAAAAAATTAAAGCTAACATTACCATGTAGGTATTTACAGAAATACCAAAGTTGCATATGAAACAAACCCACATAATGAAAACTATGTTGGTCAAGCAAAGAGAACAAGTCATTTATTTGCTTTGGAAAATGACATAAAATCATTTACAGCTGGTAAAGGCAGTTTGGATGACAGGACCCAGAGTAGAGCCTTGGGCAATCTTGATGGTAGTCAGCAGATGTCAAATGATGGTGAGGCAGACATATCCAGAACACAGATCAACTGATGCTTATGGCTGGAAGGTAGCTGAACCCATACATCTTATGAATATTAAGTGTGAGAGTATTCATGCACTCCCCCACAGTACAGATACATAACCATTAAAGGCATCATCCTTCAAAACCCATGAAAAAAAGAGTACTTTCCTTGGAGGGACAGTTCTTCTGAAAGCCTTGTGCTAGCTGAGAGGACACATCAGGGAGCAACTCTTTGAAGGATTTAAATGAGCCCAGGACAGGAGAAGAAAGAAGGGAGAGGCGATGTAACAACCCAGCAGCAGGTCAAACAAAGCCAAATTCTAAGCTGAGTGCAATCCCCCACCAGAGTTATTATTAAAATCACACTAATCATAGAATCATAAAATCAATAAGGTTGGAAAGGACCTCAGAGATCATCAAGTTCAACCTATCACCCAACACCTCATGACTAAAACCATGGCTTCAAGTGCCATGTCCAATCCCTTTTTGAAGACCTCCAGGGACAGTGTCTCCATTACCTCCCTGGGCAACACATTCCAATGGCAAACGACTCTTTCTGTGAAGAACTTTCTCCTCACCTCAAGCCTAAACTTCCCCTGGCACAGCTTGAGAATGTGTCCTCTTGTTCTGTTGCTGGTTGCCTGGGAGAAGAGACCAATGTATAGGTACAAATCTTCTTGAACAATTTTGGGGTTGCATCCACCCAAAATGGTTTTTTGATTTCTAGGCCCAGTGAAGAGCAGAAAAAAGCAGCATTTCCTTTGCTTGTGGCCTGAAGGGCTCTCCCTCATGCCAGAGCCGGCATGCCAGTCTTGTCGCTTATTAAACCCAAACCAATTATGTGTTAATAAAGCTTATGAAATGATGCTCTGAGCATGCATTGATAAATGGTGTAGAAAAGTAGGAGATATTTTAAATAGGCTGCGAAGTATTCATGCATTAGCTTGTCTCAGTTCCTTCAAACTCTTCCAGAAATGTAGTTGAGGCAGGTGATAAGACAGGTTGTGGAGTTTCCTTCTCTGGAGAGATTCCAAAGCCACCTGGAAGCATTCCTGTGCAACATGATCTAGGCATACCTGCATTAGAAATTGGGGTGAATTAGATGATCTCCAGAGGTCCCTTCCAGCCCCTACTATTTAATGATTCTATGTTTGGAGGGGACTGTAAAAGCTTCCTAGGCTCTAAGCATGAACGTAAGTAATTATGAAGCAGAAGACAGTCAGCTAAGCACTGGAGATGACTGAGCTGGCAGAGCCCAAACCCTGTCACAGGCTGGAGGAAGCAGCACTTTCTCATCTGATTTATACAAGGCTATGAAACTAAATATAAAAATAAATATTATGGTTGGTAGGCAGACATCTTAATATGACCTTGAGTGTGTCTGCCCTGCTTTTGGCTTCAGTTTTAATGATACCACTGATCACCAACCTCAAGGTTTGGAGCCAACAATCCCATTAAGTTGCACTTTCTTCTTCAGAGATAGCTTCAGGCAGGTTGCAAACCTGTATATCAATGCACTAGTTACGTTGCTCACATTTTCAAGATAGCATCAAGAAAGAGTGAAACTGGGAATTCCTGAACACCACACTGCACCCAGACCTCTGCAGCAAGGCCTGCACCTGTGAAATATTTAGAGAGCTGCTCCTACTTTTCCTAGGAATCCTTGCAAAGTGTTTCTCCTAATTTCAGTTATAGATTTTGTGTCTTTCCTTAGAGAAAATATCTACTCAGTGAATGCTGAGATGCTGGCAGAGCATGTAGTTATTCAAAGGCTTTTTCACATCTGTTTTCACAGACAAACCCTGCTAAACTGTAACAATAACTGCATGCAACCAATTTTCATGAGAGATAACACTAGCTTCCACTGAAATGAGCTAGAAATCTAGATCCTTTAAAATCTGTGTTCATAAACACTGTGCTCTAGGCATTGCTGTAAACACTGCTTATTGAAGTGTGTGCTTTCATTAGGTTACTCATAGGCATCGCTGGCAGACACAGTCACGTGGTGTGTAACCCCACATTTTGTGTCTGATGCAAACTCAAAGTGTACTCCATGGTCCAGAACAAAACACGTTTGTTCTACCCTCCCCTGTCAGCTGATCATCCACCAACAAGCCTTCACAGACTCTCCTAAAGAATAGCACGTGATGGCTGGATGCCACTGGTCACCAGTAAAATGCTATGTGCTGGAGCTCTCTCAGCCTCCTAAGCTCTGAAGACCATGCAAGGCAACATGCTGATGAGTGTCCCTGGCAGTGGCCTTCCAAATTCCTATATCAGTAACATCTGAGTGTAAGCATCAGAGACTCTCTTGCTGGTGAGCAGCTGACAGGTGAGGGTAGAACAAGTGTTTGGTTCTGTTTTGTTCTCTCATAAGGGAGGGTGAGAGATTATATTCTGGTCTTCTCTGCTGTGTCTGGCTAAGATCAAAGGCTGTCCACTGCATCATCCATATAGCTGACTGGCACAGAATAACAGAGGGAGACTCACCTGTAATATAAAAGGCTGTCAAGAGCACTCAAACCCACTTTTTGATGCTTCATAAACTCTGTCAGGCCTTACTGGTGCTTAAAACAACATTGAAAAGTCTTTTTTTTTTTTTTTTTTTTTTTTTTTTGGTATAACTACTTGTTTTTTATCCTGATGTCATGTCCAGACTCTCCCAACCCAGACAACTCCAGGGGAGGTTTCTGGGCAAGCTAAAGGCATATTTTCAGTGTTACTGTTTCTCCTCTTGCTGAGATAGCCTCATGTGTAAGAGATGAGACTATGTGTCAGCAGCAGTGATGCACAGACAAGTGAAAACTGCTAGACATTCATTTGTGTATTTCTTCCTGTCACAGTTTTTGCATCTACAAAATACATGCTCAGGATTTGCTTATTCCAAGTTCCTTAGACAACGTAGTCCTGTATAATTGTGTGCATTCACCTCTTTTCTGAATTGCATTTTCCTTAAGAGGTCTCATTTCTGCCCCTTCCAGCACAAACTTCAATATTTTCAGGGTACGTTTCCAAGAAGGCTGTAGCATTTCCCTCTCAAAACATCAAAGTTAGATCAGATGAGCTGCTTTTGTTAATATCTCCCCCAAATTCTGTTTGTCTGTCAAACCATCCCTCAGGGAATCTATGGAAAAAGCCTACCTGACCCTCAAGGCTTAGTGGCAGCTTTAGGGATTGAAAAGATACACGTTCAGCTTGAGGTTTCTCCCCTGGATTCTCTCCCAGCCACTGCCTTTGGACACCTCCTTGGAGAAGGGATCTCTCACTTCTAAGAAATCTAGCCCACCACAGAACAGTACCAGCTGCTACACCAAATTTAATTTGTGAATTTGCCAGGCACATACAGGAGCTGGGCCACAGTGTGGCGTGATGATGATAGGTTGGACGTGATGATCTTGGAGGTCTCTTCCAACCTGGTCTATTCTATTCTATTCTATTCTATTCTATTCTATTCTATTCTATTCTATTCTATTCTATTTCTACTCCATTCTATTCTACTCCATTCTATTCTATTCTATTCTATTCTATTCTATTCTATTCCATTCCATTCTATTCTATTCTATTCTATTCTATTCTATTCTATTCTACTCTACTCTACTCTACTCTATTCTATTCTATTCTATTCTATTCTATTCTATTCTATTCTGGCTATTCTGCCCTCAAGAGTGACAGCACTGGGAAATGAGATGTCAGCAGATGGGACAGGCCTACATGTTATAGTCTTTAAGTGACTCTAGATCCAAGAGGTCTGATTTACAAGTCCCTCCTACTACTACCCCTTAGTTGATATTTTTGCAGAATATTTCTCTCACTGTCTCTATTTCTTTTCCCTCTGGATGTTGCTGATGGAACAGGTCGTGAAGACAGGAAAAGTCTCACCCAAATCTGCATTGATCACACTGAAGTGATGCCTCAGCCAACAGCATCATATGCTGTCAGCAAGCTGTACTGGGATCAAAGATTTGTTCTTAAGAAGCATTTCTCTTAAGTTTGGAGAGTACAAACAAATCCACCTCTCCTTTTACACTCAAAGAGCTTTTACTGCACAGTTGATGGAAAGGAAAAAATCTTCAGCTGTATTGTTATTAATGCCAGCAAACACAACTGAAAATACACAGGGCTCATATTCATTGCTTATAGCTTATATTACCCATCAGAACTATAATGCTATCAAAGTCATATGCTCCATTTACATCAGCTCCAGCATTTTACCATGAGTACTCATTATAAGCTATCAAAATGCAGTGGCCCATAATGAACACAAAAGTGCCATCTTGATTTAGACACCTTTCAAAGTAGCAGTTCTAGGTCACTAATCCTATTTAGAATTGCTTCTCAGAGTAATTGGAACATCTCTTTTTCCTGAAATGCTGTCCTTCAATCTTTTCACTCCATAATCTCACTCCTTACAAACAGCCACAGAAAGATTTGTATTTTCAGTACATAAAGGATAATAAATCAAGAGTGAAGATCCTGTTTTATTTTGACTATTAAAAACATTTCAGTAACATCTCCAGTCTGAGCAGATAGGTTGCCAGTTGCTTTCCAGTCTTGTTTGATTATAGGCAAAACAACACCTAAGTAAAGGAGAAACTGCAGAGCAGTAACCCTGGGGCTGCTTTTGTAAATTAATACGGCATTCAGATTACCCCTCAAATAAATGGCTGTGGTAGGGCTTATGTTTGTTTCTGCTGAAATATACTACACATTCATTTATTAGGAACTGCAAAATTAGGATATTTCCCCCTAGTTATTAAAATCCAGTAATACTGAATTACACATGTATATGGAAAGATGTATATGTACACCTGCATGTTGAAGTAGTGATTTTCCCCCCTTCCTATCTAGTAAGCTAATATACTCTGAAGCATTTTGTTATTTGGTATTATTTTCTTCTAAACTTGCTATACCAGCAGGGAGCAGAGACAGGTGCTCCTTCTTCCAAGGAATTCTGTTGAATTCCAGTCCCCTATTTTTGAAATTGTGTGGCCCATGCAACAATGGGTTTGGGCCATATTTTGCATGACAAGTTTTATTTTATCCCCTGAAGCTTTACAGCACTTTCATGAATCAGATAAAAAGCCAAGAAACCAATGTTTAAAAAAGTGGCTTAGTAGCCACCAAGAGCAAAACTGAAGATGGGATGTAGTTATCTAACACTGGTGTTCCTCTGCAGAGCTCCACAGGTACAACTCACATAAAGCAAAGGATCTGCCTGCAAGTCTTGTCTTCCACCATATTTCAGGTTGCTATGTCTTACAGTATTTGAGAAAAGAGACACTTGTAGGTCCCTACATCACACAAAATGCTTAGGTTGACACTCAAGTCCTGCAAAATAAACCTGACAAATAAACCTGAACTTCCTTAATTGCTGGGAGACTATCACTGAAGTTAATGGGACTCTGTACATACAAAGTTGCAAACCTCTCTGAGACTGGAAGCCTGCACAGGATAGGAAAGTAACCTGCCTTGAACCAACCTACATCTGTAGAAATCCTAAATCTCCCAGAAGAGAGATCTCATGTTACCAATGGCTTTGATGCCATTGGTAACATTTTCTGTACCTTTAAAGGTATAGATGCTGTGTCTTAACCTGCTCCCACTGAACAGTTCTATCTGTTGCAAAGGACAGACCATGAAGGAATGACACGTTGGGTGCAATGACAGCCAGGAAAAATAGTGTGTCCATAAACAAACATATGAACCTAGAAGAGAGGAGTATTATGAGTCATGATAAATAGTCAGCTCACACACCACACTTGCTATAAATATTTATCTTAGCAACATTTGGCTAGTGGCAAAACAGCTATTAGCATGAAAAGTAGAGCTCTCATAATATGACGTACAGGTTTCCAGTGTGTACACTGCAGGAGGTATTTGGTGCGGTAAAATAGCAAGGCTATGCCTTTAACCAAGGTTCCCATAATAGGGAAAGGCTTATTTAAGGCTTCAGCCTTTCATTCCAGGCTCCTCTAGCTGTTACAGTTGTCTCAACAGTAGCAAGCTAATACTTATTCTATTCTGGATGATAAATTTGGCCCTAAAAGACAATTCTTGCATTCACTACTCATCTTTTATCCAGAGAGCAGGAATTAAGTAAGGAATCAGCTTTCATTGCAGGGTGTTATTTTATTAGCAGCTCAAATTTAGCACTATGAAAAGCTACTGGCAAAAAGGATGCTGAAGGTGTTTGCTCCAAGTGGTTTTCTCCCCAATTGCCTTTCTCATCCGCTTCAAAGATACAGCATTTCCTTATCTTTAGTCCCATCCTTCTCACACGATTCGAGGTACAACAAAATGTCTCGTCGTCACTTACCAAACTCTGGGGCTCCTACATAGACAGGAAGGCCAGCTAACCATCCTGTTAGCTACTCCCTTGGGTTCCCACAATTTTAGTTTCTAAAATTTCAAATTTCTCTCTCACACATGCAAATATTAATTACGTATCTGTTCAACTACAATGTCTCAATTCCACATTCTATATGCCCATACACCCAACGTTGGCTTTTGCAACAAAGACAGATCATATTTATTTCTTTATGCTAAACTTTATAGGTTAAAATATTGTGAACTTTGTTAAAATATATTTGCATTTGCAGATTTTCCTCATCCAAAGGTCTCTCTCCCTTACAAAAAGATTCAAGGACATGTAGATTTAAAAATCAATTAATTGTACTTTCAGTATATAATTAGGTAGTGAAAATTGAGGTCACTGAGCAGTGTAAGAAATGTTCAGTATCCAGTTCTGAAATGATAGCTCAGTATCTTTTCTCTCATATTTTAACAACAGTTTTACAGAGCACAACTGAATCCTCTTCTGTGCTGATTCACTTGCTGTTCCAGTTTAACGCTTGATGGTTTTCTGTTTTAGTAACAGCTCCCATTTGCTGCAGATTTAAGTGTGCAACATTCCACCAGTGTGTGCCCCAGTCTGCTAGTCTTCAAGAGAGAAAGCTACAAGACATTTAGCACTACCTTGTTAAAAACTGCTGCTAGGGACAGACCTGTTAGAAGCAGCATCTTGGTATGGAGAACCAGAGCTCCACTCAGCCCATGCTTCTATTTTACTTCACATAACAGATGTCAGAACAGAGGGAGGTGAAAAGAACAGGTCCATGTCTGCTCTGTCCTGCTAGCTCAGGACTACTGCCCACACCACTCTCACCTTCTGGGTCTCCCATGGCAGCTGAAGACTCACGTCCTTCCCTCATGAACTTCTGTGGGCTCTCCCTTTTCTCATTGATTGTAACCAGCACTAAGAGTCTCTTAGCAGGAATTCACCCTCACTGCAGTGATACATCACTCCAAAACTGAGGCCTCAGATTAGGTATACTAGACTTCAGATATTAAAAAAACCCAACACTAAGCAAAGTTTTCAGATACATACAGTAGGCTCACGTGTAAGTGGTAAAACAAGGAACAACCGGATACCTATCTGGACATGTCCATGTGCAACCTGATTAGGTGAACCTGCTCTAGCAGGGGTCAGACTAGATGATCTCCAGAGGTCCATTCCAACCACTACCATTCCATGATTCTGTGCGATTCTGTGATACCTCTCCTCTCTTCCTTCAGACCCAAACACTGGCACACTGGTGCACTTTTATTCAGAAAGGCAGTGAACATACCTGTGGTTTCAGTCATGTCTGAAGTAGAACAAAATACTTGTAATTTCAGCTGCTGAAAGCATGCAGAGATTAGTGGCTAACTTTTGCTTTTCAGTTTAACTGAATCTGCTGTTTTGTATTTCCAGAGGCACTTCTGGTTCAAGAGGGAAGCCAGGTTGCTGTGCTCACCAGTGCACTCACTCCTCCACTTCTCCCTAAGAAAGTGATGCTATTATCCTTCTTAACATGGTATCAGGCATCTATTGACACCTGAGACGACTTGTAAGAAGTAATTTTAGATACTTTCATAACCTGATGCTGGCTGAAAAATGTGACCAGCTTTATTCACAACAATATGAAAATACACCAGAAGTAACACATGTGCCCTTACTGTTGGCTATGAAGAGCTCACAGCTAGTTAACAGCTAAACAAATTCTGGAATTCTTAAAATCACTGTGGATTACAAAGGCTTTTCATTTTTTTCTAAACCTACAGTATGCCAGCCAGCCAAGTTTTCTAAAAATACCTTCAAGGCAAGCTGGGCAGCAGAGATTATATTACAGGGCTTCTTTCAAGGTCACTTGCAAGATCTATGCTTCCAATGGCTTTAGTGTCTGTGTTTTGCAAAAAATCATCAGCATCCACGCATGCTCATCAGCCCCAAGCAGAAATAAACTGCATACCCAGAAAAAGGCATTGTATTCTTTTTCTTACCTCTGGTCAGCATCCTGAAAGGAAGGGAAACAGTCTTTGCAACAGAAATAACTTCTTCCTTCATGGAGTGCTTTGTAAAACACAATCCATGTATTTAATTGTCTTTATTTTCTGAGAGAGGAGGTTTGTGAGCAAATAAATTCAATTAAACCAGATATTTGTCTTAATTATTTACATCCATGCAGCATCTGACTGGCAACATCTCATCCTGCTGTAATTGTACTCTTACTGCCAGCCCCACATTTACTAAAGTGCAATTAACATATCTTAATCCTATACTTAAAGGCATTTGCCTTCACTTAAATCTCATTTTAAACTTGATACACCCAAATGTGAAGTGGACATAAGAAGTGGCTTATAAACCTCACATCTCCCTGCTCCATGAAGAATAAAGTTATTCAAAAGGGGCAAAAATGCATCTCCAGTCCATCCTCTTCACCTTGGTATGAAACAGATTGTTATCAATATTTTCATTAAACAGCCAAGAGTATGTGATAATCACACCCTCTGGGATGAAAGTACAATACTTAAGTTTCAAGACATCCACTGACACAAGGGCAAACTGTTGAAACTACAAGAAAACAACTTCAAATTACTAATTGTATACGCAATACTGCTGGTAGCAGGGCCATGGAACTTGGCATAACGATGGAGAACTTAATCAACAACATACCAGATACCATGTACATGTGTTTTCACCAAATTTTAATAACAGAAATAACTGTCAAAAAAAAGGTAGCACATCATGTGAGTGCAGAGTTTAAGGATGCAAAATTGCAATAGCCCCTAAGCAGTAAACCTATTGTAACTGCAGTGCATCACATATATTTGTTGTTATTATAAACACACTAAATAAAGGATGCTCAAAGTATCAGAAAGCTTCCAGAAACACTGTGGCCATTTCTCCTTACTCCTCTGTGAATTACAGGTGCTTTGGCAAGCACTATGCAATGTTAACTGTGGTTCTGTGAGAAGTTTGACACCTCTTTTTTCCTGAAAGAAAAGTTCTAACTAGAACAGCAATGGAAAATGTTAAATTTAATTTCCTTCACCATACTGATTTATTACCAGGCTTAGATTCTACAGCTTCTCAAAGACTGAGGATCTCCAATTTCATAGTGGAAAACAGCAAACCCCATTTTAGCTGGTAGCATCTAGTTTTAATTTTAAATGAGATTGGACTATCCAAACAGCTTTTCCACTAGACAAACAGCCCATAAAACTTCCTAATAAACCTTACTATTTATAAAATGTTGATTAGTCATGCAGTATTCTGTAATAAAATCCCATAAACACCCCAAAACCACACCTACTGATTCACAGTGTTTACAGAAAAAAAGAGCACAATATACAACTTCATGCTTTATTGTTGCATTATCACTACATTGACAATTACAGAAAGTTGATTTTTCAATCACTTCAAGGTAACATCTGAACATCTCCCACATCTGTATGTTATTGTAACTTACTTTAAAAGTATCAATAAACCATCATCAGGAAACCAGACCCCTACTTAGGATTCTTTACTTTGGACAAGTTAATGCTTTGGTAAGGACAACTATGTACAGACATGGATACCTCCCACCAAGATATATTTTCATCCAGAGACCATTTCCAACCATATAACAGTTCCTGGACTCTAAATGCCACTAAAGCTATGTTGAGAGTTACACTCCCTTGTACAAACTTATATATCCATCTAACTAATCAAAGACAAAATTCAGGTATATGCTGTATATATATTACATTAACAACCAGGAGCAGTAGCTGATAATTCAAAAGCACCCATGTTCCTAATTTGTAGTATCGGAATGCAAATGTTGTGTTGCTTTCAGAAGCATTCCTACAAGCTGTTACTGGACACAGAGTAGAGGTACCCACCCCCAAGTAACTGTGTGCTTCTGCAATGAGGTACTGCAGCTTTCCATTGCAGTCAGTGGAGCCGAGAGTGATCCAGCTCATCTTGAAAGACATCTGCTCAAAGATGCCATAGTTAAACTCCACTGACTACATAACCATTGACTACAGCTGAAGTCTAGACACTATTTGAAACGTAGGCAGAAGACTAGGAGAGCTGGATTCTATCTATCTAACTTGCAAGCCAGCAGCTACCAGTACCAAGCAACTGCAATTATCTGCTTAGCTGCTGATGCAGCACACTGACAGCTACTGGATGCACAATCAATGAGATGCCCCTTTTTTCTTTCCTGACTCTGCGCACATTTCTGCCAGTGAATTACCCTGTACAGATATTTCACAAGGCTCAACAATGCTACCTTTATGGAAGAGTTACTCATGTGTGAAACACTTCTACACTCACCAGTGGCTATGAACAAGGCCTTGGATGTACCCAACAGCATACGTTAAAAATTGTGCATATTCTAATACAGAATAATTCTTACAAACAACACTTGTTCCTTAAGGCAAGTATGGTTATCTGGTTAAACCAAAAATAAGCACTCCATATACAGATTGTACATCCTTTCTTTGGTGTAGAATAAATATATCCATGCATATTATTTGCAAAACATCCTTTCCATTTCAAGCCTATGAAAAGATGAAAACACCAAGACCCTCTCATTCACACAAAGTGAGCTGTTATTCCACTTGGGAAGTGGGCCATGTTTCATGTGATTTTCCCCCTGCTGTTTTCAATCAGCTGCTCCAATAATTACTTAATCTTCAGAAATTAAAAACAAGTAATATTTTTAAAACTCTCCTCACTGGTTTTCTACACTGTTTGAACAGAAAGAACTAGTAAAGCTCCAACTGACCCCAAACTTTCACTAACTTGCCAGGTGAGTGTTTGCAGCACTAGCGCTAGTATTCACTTTTTTTGATGTTAGTGTAAGTTTTATAAACCTAGAGGGTACTAAAGGCTCTACTGTATTTATAGTTGGTTAAAAACAGAAGCATACTTTAAACAAAATAGGTGGATTGTTTAAGAAATATTTTTTTCAGGGTTTCACAGAGATGAGTTGCAGAAAGAAAACAGACCTAAGTGATTTTGAACTATGCAATCAGACGATTTAATTGTGGCCAAAACAAATCTGATTGCTCTACTTGAAAAGTAACATTTTATCCCTTGTATCATTACTGTCCTTATTCATAATAATATGACTAGGAAAAAATATGGTGTGCAACACAGGTTATGTCATGAAGACAAACACATTAACTAATGGTATCTCTTAATATCTCAAACTGTAAGTTAAAAAACAACAACAAACCCAAACCATGTTTTTGGCCAGTTCATTTTAAGTTCAATTTTGGAGGGTCCTGATCTTCTTCAGCTTGTTACTGGAACCATCAAATTATCACCACATAAAAAAAAAAAAGTCCCTAGTGAGACTCATGAGATCTGCTTACAGCAGCAGTGTTCTTGTATTCTCACTTGTCTCCCTTCTCCATACCCACAGACTTTCAAATGGAAGAACCACAGCAAGACTGTGTGAGTGTGAAGGAATGTAAAGAAGATCCTGCTGGATTTTGGACCACTTGAAAATGTTTTGGGGGTCTTTATCACCTCACTAGTTAAAATTAGAGAGCACTGTTACTGGGATTTAACACTGCAGGATACCGAAGGCTGCAAGGGTGCTATGTTATCAAGACAGCCTCTGATTTCTATCTCAACGCGCACAACAAACCCTTTCCAGATAGTAAAGGTACCGGTGCAAAAGGGCTATTCTTCCTTACCAGCTTAACATAGAAGCTACATTAGCTATCTGCTATTGCGATGCCACAACTAAAAGTACAGCGTTTAAGCTCATAAATCATACCATTTCTACTAACATTTGTCTCGGAAATAAGAAAATCTAATTAAAAAATCCACCCCTGATCAGCAAACACTTAATAGAGAATTCTTTACCTGGGATAGCAACTGAACAATGTCTTCATTCTTATTAACCTTTGAGAATTAAAGAAATCACATATTATTTTAGAGATCAGTTTTATTGATTTGACAGTATGACTCCCAAAGGATTTTCATCCTCTCTTCAAAACGTAGTCACTGATGGCAGTTTGACCAAGATTTTGATGGAGAGCTCACTTGCGAGGCTGGTGGATGTGCTGTTTGACATGCTGTGGGTGAGGAAGCTTTTCCACAGAAGGATGTGGTTTCTGGTGAGCCACCTGAGCTGCAGCTGGAGGGAAGTCTTTGTCACCCTGTTCAAAGAACACATCAGGAAAAATTTAAGAAATCCTCAAAGCATACCTCCCAGTTCAGTGGTTGTAAGCTTTAAAAATGTGACAAGCAGATGGCAAACAACAGAAAATAGTGTTGCATGTTACTCTGCAGTTCCCCTGTACACATTCTATCTTGCCATTCTTTTAGCTAGCTTCAAAATTTCTCTCGTACCCAAATTTCACCTCCTCTAAATACACACATTCCGAGAATCAGCTCTGTATGGTCAGATGTCCTTGACCTGATTGCTCTTCACAAAGCAACCAGAAAGTGGAGACTACTTTACAAGTAAGTTAAGGCAGTGTGAAAAAGAGGAAACCTGATGGAGGAATACCAGTTCTGAAGGAAGAAAGGCAGGATCTAAAACTGTTTTTGATACAAATCATAGGGTTGGCTGGCCTTTAAGTTTGACATGCTCTTTTAACCAGGTCTGCTCGTGTTCATTTTTACATGCTGCTGTTGGGCAGGCTCAGTTCAGGTGCAGCCCTTTTGCCACGTAATTACCACTGTAGTTCCAAGGAGATCTCAAAAAGCAATTGGAAACAGCTATTACCAATGCTCAGTGTCAGAGGAAGGAGAACAGCACCAGAACTTGCCCCTTTAGAAACCGAGACAAGCATATTCTAAGCCTGAAATTTCTGGCATTCCACTGGCTCACAGAGGTAGGGTTGTACAAAGCTGATGTCTCAGATGGTCTGTTTCACACCTGATCCCTTGTCAGTTTACCCCAAATTATTCTTTTCTGTTCTGATTTTTTTTCTTTCAATCTTGATCATTAGGTTAACATTTCCCCACTTATTTCTCTACTCCAAATTGCTGTCAATTTTCAAAGATCTCCTCTTCTCAGATGACATTTTCTGCCTATTTCTCCCTAATGCTCCTCTTTGCCTTTTCCATACCTCTCTGACACCTTGCACCATGTTGTCTCAAAATGGGAGATGTGAATGCAGCTCTTCTAAGACTGGTGGGTACTGTAACAGTTGGGCAGATGACAATCAGTCTGTAAATATTAGTAGAAAATACCTATCTTGGAATCAAGCAATCTGGAATAACACAAGTTGGAAGAGACCACAGGATGTCTTTGGATCAACTTCCTGCTCAAAGCAGAGCTAGTATGAGATCAAACCAACATACTCAAAATTTTTATCCAATCAGGTCTTGAAAACATGGAAGGACTGAATAACCTCTCCATGCAACTTGCTCTACTGCCTGAAGGTCCTCACAGTGAAATGGGTTTTATTAATGGCTGTTCAGGTCCTTCCATTTCAGTTTGTGCCTGTTGTCTCTTGTGTGCCTGCCATGCACCACTCCAAACAGCCTGGATCCATCTTCTTGATAACACTAAGGTCATCTTGAAGCCATCTCTTCTCCACACTAAAAAGTCCTGTTCCCTTGGCCTCTGGCCTCTCCTCCCATGGCATGTGCTCCAGTGCCCTGTCCACCTTGGTGGCCCTCAAGTGAACTTACTCTGGTTTATTAAGACCTTTATTACACCGGGGTGCTGAAAACTAGATGAACTGTTCCATATGTGTCTAAAGTGCACTGAACACAGTGGGACGATCTCTTCCTTTCATCTACCAGCTACCTTCCTGCTCAGGCAGCCCAGGATGCTGTTGGGTTTTTTTGCTGTCTTGCACACGGCTCTCTTGTGTCTAGCTGCTGCCTGCCATTCTTCCAGCCTGTCCAGGTCCCTTTGAGTAGCTCTGCCCTCAGACTTATTAACTGTTCTTTTCAATTTGGTGCCATTTGCAAACCTGATAATCTGCCTTCTGTCTAACAAGGACATTAAACAGGACAAGTGATAGTATATATACCTCTGACACTGATGAGAACTATTATATACCAGGAAATTTGAAAATAAAATTGAAAAATTACTCTGAGATCAAGAAAGCAGCGTTAGGCCTTGCTTATTACATGGAGAAGAAATTCTGAAACGTTTATGGACTACAAGGTCTGAGAAAATGACAGGATAATTTTGGTTTACGTAGATTAAGAAATAAGCCTTTAGCTGACAGTTTACTGAGGATAAGTATAGCACCCTAACAAATAACTGATTAGCTAAAGAGCTGAATTACAAAATTAAAAAAAACCAGTTTCTTCCTATTTTGAGTCATTTGCATGCCTGTTAAACTGGGGGCCTGTGTTTTTATAGCTGAGATTTCTTAAGTCACTCATAAAATATCACTACCTAGCAACTGTTAAAGTGCTATCAAAATTACATTAATGCAGTAATTACTTAGAAGTAATTAGGTGTCCAAATGCCTAAATAGGTATCCATCTTAGTGCAAATGGAGGTCCAGGAAATACATCAATGCCTGTCTACTACCCTTATGGGCTAGGGAAAATGGCATCAGCTTGCTCTTTCCATCACTGTGACCTGACACAAACACAGCATTTTACAGTAAACTCTGTTACACACCCTAGTGATGTAAGGTAAAGGTACCCACAATAGAAACCCTGCCACAATGCACAAGGCATGAATTACTAGTAGTAAAACTAATGGCTAGTTAATGCTGATTATTATGCTTACGGATTTCCAGGTTCTGCATGCTGTTAAAATCCAGGGAATAATGCCTTGTAACCTAATAGCAGTTGAAACAGTATCTTCAAACACATATCCTTACAGGCAGGTCACTCCTCATCACAGACCAAGCTATAGCAGCAGGCTTAACATGCAATCACTTTCAAAGGATGAATGCAGTAGTATCTAGCTTAGATATGAAAAGAAGATCCAATAAACTTGCCGTGCTAAAATGTAAAGTAAAACAGTGGAAGTATTTTTAATAAGCAATTTCCATTTCACACAAAACCAAAAAGAATGCTTATAGGGTCTTCCACAAGTACACAAAATATAAAGCCTTTTTTCTCATAAAAAAGGAAGAGGAATTACAAAGACTAATTTTGCACAGATCAGTGGTAATTCTGAAAAGCCACATTAACTTATCTACGATTGAAGGAGATTTAATGATAATCTTACCCTAGCAATGACTCCAGAGATGAACACTGTTGGTTTAGGTGGGCTGAAAAAAAATGAGACATTAATTGTACAAACTATTTAGAAGGTAAAAATGAAATGTACTTCAAACATGCAATGCAAAGAAAATGGTATTTTTGGCAATTAATGACTGTTTCAAACAGACAAAAAGAATTCTGCCGGCAGTAAAAGGCTAGTCCAACACCACTCTCTGCGTTATTTAAAGCTGAGAGTCTTTGTTTGCATTGGTGTCTTAATCCTCACATTTTATATATATACACTGCCAGCAGGACTTCAGGCTTAGTATATTTGTATTGCAACAATGAAAACTGAAGTTGGACTAAATTTACTGCTGTGATGGAGAATAAAATAAAATCCAAGTTTATAGCTGTCAATCAAATGGATTGGGATTCTGAGCCTCAGAAAAAAAGGCAGCTAGTACTTTAAATCATAGATTTTTCAAGCAGATACTTATCTGTTCTATTACTGAGAAGGAGAATCATTATCTGCAATAAAACAATTGTTAAAAAAACATAAAGCAAAGCCTGTCCTGCTCTTTTATTTGCAGACCTCCATCTCTGTCAACAGAAACTGACTTTCTTCAGGTAGAATTTGACATTGAAACTTTGTTAGCATGAGCCATCAGTTTCTCTGGGCTGCCAAGCTACTGATCACCTCTACATGGAGGACAAAATGCAGCCACATCTAACAAGTCACCCCTGTTGCCACATGGCATTGACACAGTGTCTAGATTACAAATACTCAGCAACTTCAGTAGTCTTCTGGGCAAGTAGAACCATCCATCTGCATGGAGTCTGCAGAGGGATCGAGATGAGGAGCTCCTGAAAACCCCTGTATTAGATGTAATACTGATTTAAGAAAACCAAGCAAACTAAGGCGTTCTAAAGGGAAGTAGAATGTGGAGGTAAAGTTGTGATTCCCTCTAAGCTTGGAGCAGCTTTGACCATGAGTGGGCCTCTATTCTGTGACATCACAGCTCAGGTGGTTAGAACAACACTAAGCAAACACAAACCGAATTATTTATTAGAGGACAGATACTGATAATTATGATACACTTTACAACTACACAGCTTGCAAAGATTTATTTATATGGTGTTACGTGATGTTAAGGTGACAAGCAGCACAGTATTAGACCTTGACATACGATGATCTAATCAATATTGCCTGAGTCCTGTTTAAATCACAGTATTGCTACACAGTCTCTGAACACCCTAGTTATTTAACAAGACTTATCATACCTCCAGGAATTTTTGTAAGTCAGAAAGACAGGATTAGAAACAGGGGGAGAAAGGTAGGAGGCTAAGCTCTAAAATACCTCCATTTAAGAGTACCAGTGATATTTCTGGCAGTAAGAGAGAATATTACCATAGTTATATTAGACTTCTTCAATCTAATTGTCTCACACTATAAGTTAATAACAAAGATCAATACCAAAACATTTTCATTTTATCCTAATTGTACCAAGCCAGTTAGTCTGTTACAGTCTGAATGAGGTTTCCTAAATGCTGAGTAACAAACTCAAAGAAACAACTCTAAGAAAACACAGATCTACTACAGTGACTCAAGGTACCATTCACAGACTAACACCATGACATCATAAAGGAAATAAACAGTAAATGGAAAAAAAAAGCCTGGCAAATTGTTCTTCAACTGTATGTCTGGTTTTAATCATACTCAGTTATTTGTAGGACATTGTATTATTAACAACATTGGACACTTAGACATTCAGATCAGATGTGTTTTTTTTCTTACATTCTTACCGTGACCTTTTAGTGTTCACCATTCTCAAACGATGCATGAAGTTGAAATTAACACTTCCCCCAAAACCCCTATACTTGCTGAACGTGCTATGGCTTGTCTGACCAGCACCACACTATTATCTGCTGTATTTCATACTTCTTTCTTTAAAAACAAGTAGAATGCCCCACGGTTTTGGACAAAAAGGACAAGCAGTAGAAATGTGGGGCACAATGATTGTTTCAAACAAGCTTTTCCTGGTACAAATTGCAAAAATCTTCTCAGAAGCCCTAATCTCCTGATCAAAATGTCAAGCTATTAATATTCATAGGACCCAAGCTTGCAAATGCTAAAGTTCCCTGGGTACACAACAGAGCTGGATAGAGTTAGAATATGTGGAACATTTCCGTAGTTATATTTATTTATTTACGTGCTCTTTTGTCTAAGGAACTAAGCTGAATCATAGAATCAATAAGGTTGGAAAAGACCTCAGAGATCATCAAGTCCAACCTATCACCCAACACCTCATGACTACTAAACCATGGCTTCAAGTGCAACAATCCAATCCCTTTTTGAACACCTCCAGGGACAGTGACTCCACCTCCTCCCTGGGCAGCACATTCCAATGGCTAACAACACTTTCTGTGAAGAACCTTCTCCTCACCTCAAGCCTAAACTTCCCCTGGCACAGCTTGAGGCTGTGTCCTCTTGTTCCAGTGCTGGTTGCCTTGGAGAAGAGACAAACCCCCACCTGGCTACAACCTCCCTTCAGGTAATTGTAGACAGCAATAAGGTCTCCCCTGAGCCTCCTCTCCTTCAGGCTAAACAACCCCAGCTCCCTCAGCCTCTCCTCGTAGGGCTTATGCTCGAGGCCTCTCACCAGCCTTGTTGCCCTTCTCTGGACACGTTCAAGTGTCTGAATGTCCTTCTTAAATTGAGGGGCCCAGAGGTGGACACAGTACTCAAGGTATGCCCTAACCAGTGCTGAGCACAGGGGCAGAATGACTTCCCTGCTTCTTCTGGCCACACTATTTCTGATGCAGGCCAGGATGCCATTGGCCTTCTTGGCCACCTGGACACACTGCTGCCTCATGTTCAGCCAGCTGTCAGTCAGTACCCCTAGGTCTCTTTCTGTCTGGCTGCTCTCCGGCCACTCCAACCCCAGCCTGTAGCACTGCAGATCCTATAAAGATCATTTTCATATCCAGTTAAGACTAAATCCAGGCTCAGTTTTATGTCTCAAGTAGTACTGCAGAAGTTTTTTACCATTTTCCTGCTAAAAACTATACCAGCATTGATCTTGAACTCTGTGGTGAAACAACGTATTTAGCCTTGTTTGTATGTAAATTGTTCTGCAACTGTCTTTAGTTGCACTGCCTTAGGAACAGGACACTAATTAGGACTATCCCACAGGTATGCAGTAGACACCTGAACCCCTCACATTAACTCACCCAGACATCACGTGGAACATCTGAGGAGGAAAATTCACTGATACATAGGGAAGAACCTAATGGGAAATCAGCATTGAAGCTGGAACAGACTTGTCCTTGCCTTTCACCCTTGTTCATCTATTCCATGGATTTTTGACCAAACTTCTCTTGTTTTATGTTAGATTTCCAACTTTTAAACAGAAAACCTAATGGAAAGGTTGACTTGGCTTTCAGCACAAATGCCTCTACAGTTCACCCACACAGATCTTTTACAGAAACCCTAGCACTCATTTCTGGTTGACTTGAGTACCCACACTCAGCTGTGGGTACACACTATGAGGAAGCTTCACCTCTCCACCTAACCAATTACAAAGGTGAAATTCTTCACTCCTATAGAAGACACACCAGCCTAGTATGAAGCACATCCATTGTTTTCCTTGGGCAAAAGACCAAAAGCTAGCCAGAAACACAAATTATTGAGTGTGTCTGTATTTATGTTCTGTGCTTTCACCCCAATTTTACCAGAAAAGATCTATAAAGATTTTAACACAGAAAAGATCTTTAAAACTTTAATATTACCAGTTACATCTGATCATCTGTAGAACCAGAATCAGGCCAGAGCATATATAATCACACATCTATACCTATCAGAGAAAGGCCTGGATAATCAGTCACTGATTCACATGTTAATTTCATTCTTAATGAGAGAAATATTTCTACAGATTAATTTTTTTTTGCAATAAATTCAGTTTCTACTGCCTGACTCTCAGATCATTGGCTTTTGCAGGTTCAGACTAGCTGCCAGGACCAAAAGTCCATAATTGCACTCTGGGATTCCAGTGTTGCAACATCACTCATTGTCTTTACCAAGAACATACTGAACAAAAATGGAGAATATGCACAAGCTATCATTGCTATTCTTGTAAAACACTTTCCAGTGCTTTAAATTCTAATGGCATTTTATGCAAAGCACAACCTACATTTTCAGGATTTTGTTAGCTGTGATGGTTGCTTTGAGGATATACTTAATCTGATGAAAATAGGTTTGACAGATGTTGTTTTGAAGATGCAGCATTGCTTTGTTTAGGCGTCAGTAAACAAGACAGAAAAAAAATATTACTTTCTGACAAAAGCCGGGTTTTGTTTATACATACATGTGCTTTACAGTCACTTAATGCATATGTTTATTTAAAGTTAAATATAGCCACAGACAATATTGTGTAAGGAATAACAACATAGTTGCCAAGACTGGTAACTATGTCACTACTTTCAAGGCAAATCCTTATTCTATTATAACATATGGAGAAAAAGAACACATCTGTCAAGATCTGAGTATTCAAAGAACTAACCCTGATTTTACATGTGTGATGCTGCTAAGAACAGCACCTGTTTAACATCAGACTATACTAGATTCATTTATCCTGACTATTAAAAAAAAATAAGGATTTTTATTATGTCCTGAGTCTTAATCTTAAGTAAGATCCTTATCTGACATTGCAAGTAAATCACAAAGAAGATGGAATACATGGAAAACACATTAACAAGATGAAATGAGGCATTAATAATACTAAAATCTTAAGACTTACAATACAATACAATACAATAAACCAGGTTGGAAGAGACCTTCAAGATCATTGCGTCCAACCCATCAAACAACTAGATCATGTCACCAAGCACCCCATCAAGTCTTCTCCTGAACACCTCCAATGACGGTGACCCCACCACCTCCACGGGCAGCCCATTCCAATGGGGAATCACTCTCTCTGTATAGAACTTCCTCCTAATGTCCAGTCTAAACCTCCCCTGGCACAGCCTGAGACTGTGTCCTCTTGTTCTGGTGCTGGCTGCCTGGGAGAAGAGACCAACCTCTGCCTGGCTACAACCTCCCTTCAGGTAGTTGTAGAGAGCAATAAGGTCACCCTTCAGTCTCCTCTTCTCCAGGCTAAGCAACCCCAGCTCCCTCAGCCTCTCTTCATAGGGCTTGTGTTCCAAACCCCTCACCAGCTTTGTTGCCCTTCTCTGGACACATTCCAGCAAGTCAACATCCTTCCTAAACTGAGGGGCCCAGAACTGGACACAGTACTCAAGGTGTGGCATAACCAGTGCAGTGTACAGGGGCAGAATGACCTCCCTGCTCCTGCTGGCCACACTGTTCCTGAGGCAGGCCAGGATGCCATTGGCCCTCTTGGCTGCCTGGGCACACTGCAGGCTCGTGTTCAGCCTCCCATCAACCAGCACCCCCAGGTCCCTCTCTGCCTGGCCACTCTCCAGCCACTCTGACCCCAGCCTGTAGCGCTGCTTGGGGTTGCTGTGGCCAATGTGCAGAACCCGGCACTTGGATGTGTTCAATCTCATGCTGTTGGATTCTGCCCATCTGTCCAGCCTGTCGAGGTCCCTCTGCAAAGCCTCTCTGCCCTCCAGCAGATCAACTCCTGCCCCCAGCTTGGTGTTGTCTGCAAATTTACTGATGATGGACTCAATGCCCTCATCCAGATCATCAATAAAGATGTTGAAGAGCATGGGGCCCAGCACTGATCCTTGGGGCACACCACTAGTGACAGGCCGCCAGCTGGATGTGGCACCATTCACCACCACTCTCTGGGCTCGGCCCTCCAGCCAGTTCCTAACCCAACGCAGTGTGCTCCTGTCCAAGCCATGGGCTGCCAGCTTGGCCAAGAGTTTGCTGTGGGGGACTGTGTCAAAGGCCTTGCTGAGGTCCAGGTAGACCACATCCACAGGCCTCCCCACATCCACCAGGCGGGTCACCTGATCATAGAAGGAGATCAGGTTGGTCAGGCAGGACCTGCCCTTCCTAAATCCATGCTGGCTTGGCCTGAGCCCTTGGCCATCCTGTAAGTGCTGTGTGATCGCACTCAAGATGACCCGTTCCATAATCTTGCCTGGCACTGAGGTCAGGCTGCCTGGCACTGAGGTCAGGCACTTCACTTTAGAGAGACTGGTTGAACTGAAGACATACTGTACAGACAAACAGTGACATTGGAATTACTGTGAAATATCCTATGGGCCGCAGTTCTGGGCCCCTCAGTTTAGGAAAGATGTTGACTTGCTGGAATGTGTCCAGAGAAGGGCAACATGGTTGGTGAGGGGTTTGGAACACAAGCCCTATGAGGAGAGGCTGAGGGAGCTGGGGTTGCTTAGCCTGGAGAGCAGGAGATTCAGGGGTGACTTTATTGCTCTCTACAACTAGCTTCAACAAGACCAAGTGCAGGGTCCTGCATCTGGGTCGAGGCAATCCCAGGCACAAATACAGGCTGGGCAGGGACTGGCTGGAGAGCAGCCCTGAGGAGAGAGACTTGGGGGTGCTGGTGGACGAGAAGCTCAACATGAGCTCTCAATGTGCACTTGCAGCCCGGAAAGCCAATCAGATCCTGGGCTGCATCAGGAGAAGTGTGACCAGCAGGTCAAGGGAGGTGCTTCTCCCCCTCTACTCAGCTCTGGTGAGACCCCACCTGGAGTACTGTGTCCAGTTCTGGAGCCCATATTACAGGAGGGATGTGGACGTGCTGGAGCGTGTCCAGAGAAGGGCCACGAGGATGATCAGAGGGCTGGAGCACCTCTCCTATGAGGACAGACTGAAGGAGTTGGGGCTGTTCAGTCTGGAGAAGAGAAGGCTCCCAGGTGACCTCATTGTGGCTTTCCAGTATCTGAAGGGGGCCTACAGGAAGGCTGGGGAGGGACTTCTCAGGATCTCAGGTAGTGATAGGACTAGGGGGAATGGAATGAAGCTGGAAATGGGGAGATTCAGGCTAGATGTGAGGAAGAAGTTCTTCACCATGAGAGTGGTGAAGCCCTGGAATGGGTTGTCCAGGGAGGTGGTTGAGGCCCAGTCCCTGGAGGTGTTTAAGACCAGGCTGGACGAGGCTCTGGCCAGCGTGATCTAGTGTAGGGTGTCCCTGCCCATGGCAGGGGGTTGGAACTAGATGATCCTTGTGGTCCCTTCCAACCCTGACTGATTCTATGATTCTATGATTTAACTACCTGAAGGAGACTGTAGACAGGCAGGGGCTGGTCCCTTCTTCCAGGCAACCAGCACCAGAACAAGAGGACACAGTCTCAAGCTGTGCCAGGGGAGGTTTAGACTGGATGTTAGGAAGAAATTCTTCATAGAGAGAGTGACTGCCCATTGGAATGGGCTGCCTGGGGAGATGGTGG
Organism: Picus viridis; assembly: GCA_033816785.1. NCBI lineage: Eukaryota > Metazoa > Chordata > Aves > Piciformes > Picidae > Picus > Picus viridis. Next base: position 25,254,108 of record CM066575.1, read on the forward strand.
AGTCGCCATCACTGGAGGTGTTTAGGAGGAGACTTGATGGGGTGCTTGGTGCCATGGGTTAGTTGATTAGACTGAGAAAAAAGCAATGGTTAACATAGTACCTCAGAGTCTATCTCATTTAGAATACTGCATTCAGCGCAGGAACACTCTAAGTAAAGAATTAGAGCAGAAATAAAGATGTAGAATAGCTGAGAGAGCATGGAGAACCTCCTCTATGAGGAATGAGCAAGAACTACTTGCACACAGTATACAAAAGAGCAGGAATATTGTCTCAATTTACTATCTTTATAAGTAGAAAATGAAACTTGAAGAAAGTGGAAGACACACATTTAAAATTAATAGCAGATGTATGTATAATACAGAATTAAATACAAACCTCCTGAAAATTATGCAACATCATGATCAAGAGCTTAGTGAGATTCAAAGGCAGAATGATATATTTATATGGCACAAACCTATTCCCATTCCCATCAGTTACAACGGAACTGTGTAAAAACTATAGGAATGCTGATGCTCCAGGGCTCACCTTATCCTTAAACTAAACAGGATTATGAAGAAATCTCTTCTGAGCAGAGGTTAAACTTTCCTATGTCACTAGCCTTCAATTAAATATCCTAGGAGATTCTTTTCTTTGATGCATCTGATTCATACAAAATTAATCTACGTGCCATAAATCAGGGTTCAGGTATCATCTCAAGATTCCCATTACACCAATATTTGAAACAGGTTACCCTATTGTCCTGAGTTCCATGAGAACAGGGTTAATTTTTACAAGAAGCTGAGAGGGGCTACAGCCAGGCTAGCCAAACTAAATCAGCCAACGGGATATTTGATACCATACTGACATCATGCCCAGCAAGGGGGTGGCTGGACTGGCAGGGGTGTGTGATTCGAGCACTGCATTTTGTATCACCTGCTTTATATATTATTTCATTGGTATTTCTTGTTTCTTCTCTGTGTTGTTGTATTAAACTGTCCCCCATGCCTTTCTCTCCCAATCTTCCTTCCCATCCCACCATGATGTGGGAGGTAGGGGGGCAGTGAGTGAATGGGCTGCATGGTGCTCAGTTGTCAACTGGGTCTAAACCGTGATGCCTATTTTGAAAACCCCCATAATTACACAGGTGCAAGGCTTTTGTTAGGCTAGACAATTTTTTTTTGTTGTTGTTATAATAATTTTTTTAAAAATTAAATACATTAAAACTACATTAGGCTAATCCTGTAAGTAGGAACAATTCATATTTGTCTCTGCACATTCGTGGGAATTAATGATACGTGTTGTCACTGGTGGTCATCTTCTGCTGTTCAAGTGTGCCTGGCAAACAGACATATGAAATCCATAAATAACAGCACAGTGTGGTTTTCAAAGACTTATGAACTACAAATCATATAAGAATTTTTATCTAAGAGTAACAGTGGAGTTTGTAATTTGGTTGTTTCCTTCCCTCAAATAAACCATCCAGCGATGTCAGTTGCCTCTTACTGTGGAAAGCAAAGGAGAAATTCCTGCAACAGGCTGTGAAGCAAAGAGGTACTTACACAGAAGCCAGAGGTGCAACAACTCCCTGAATCACAAGGCAAAGGCAGCTGGCAAACAGCATGCACCTTGCCCCTCCAGCATCCTGAAAGAGCAAGGACTTGGAAAATGAGCAGAAGTTTCCATTGAGCAGCTCACTTCCAAATAAACACATCCTTCACTACTGTTAACAAATTGTTTAGGCAAGCAAAATGAAAAATGTATCTTAGACAGTATGATCTACAATTACCCATTGATCTCCCCACTGTTCCCTAGTGAAAGTAAGATTTTCTATTTTCTACCTTGTCCTGGCATGATTCTCCAAATAGTCTGAGCAAAATTTCACCTTCAGTCAGCAAAACTTCAGATTTTAATCCTGCCCTTATCCCTCTGGATATGAAAATAATTTTGACTAGTTGTTAAAAACATCCAAGCTTAAACTTCAATCTTGGGAACTCATATTTTCTGGTTATGAAACATGAAAGCTAACTAGCTTTAATTTCAGTCTAATGCCTTTTAAAAGATGTCCACATTCTCCTTTATGGGGGTGTTTATTTGAATTTATATAGTTGTCTTTGATTTTGCCATTGTCTGCAAAAATAAATTCCAAGTTGATTAGAAGACACTGAGATGATCAGAACCAAATTTCTCAGCAACAGAGTAAAACTAACAAGCACACTCCTCATCAGCTTGCCTGAAATATTTTCCCATTGGTTGCAACATATTAAAGTTCTAAATTTTCTGGACAGAAGAGAAATAATTACTCTGACTGACTAGCAGAGGTAAATATTCTAGCTGATTGCAAAGGAACATAGAGTATCTGATATTCTATGACAATTTATCCAGTTGAGCTCATTTATCTGCCATAGCTTTCAAACCTTTAAAATCACCACAGGATGGCACTGTTGAACCTCTGAGTATCATGAACAGTAATTAGCGAACAAACTCCAAGAAATCCAGGTGCTGTGGTAAATACTAAACCAAGTTCAAGGCAGTGCTTCCCCTTGACACCTGATCTTGATGAAATGCAGTATGTATAGAGACATACAAACAAAATCATACAAATACCTACAAATACTACTTCTGGAAAGCAGTTTTCTTGTTTGTGCCCAGATATACCCCATGTCGTAAGATTCCACTCTGCTAAATTGTCCCTCTTCCTATGCAAGTAAAATTAATGCAAGTTTGAAGGAAGAACTCAATGCCCTATCAGGTGGTGGAGGAACCAACAGAGAGAGGTCCACTGCTGGACCTTGTATTAATACAGAAGCTCTTGTCTGGGGACATGAAGGTAGAGGACAGCCTTGGCAACACTGACCGTGGCATGATATAGTTTAATATCCTACAAGGAAGAAGCAAGGCAGTAAGCAGGATTGCAGCTCTGCACTTCAGGAATGTTAACATTGTTCTCTTCAAAGATCTCCTCCTCGGAATCTTGTGGGCCAAAATCTGCAAGGCAAGGGGGCCCAAGAGAACTGGTTAAAATACAAACATTACTTCCACCAAGCTCACGATAGGTGCATTCCTCTGCATAAAAAACAACCAAGTAGGAGAAGAGGGACACCTGTAGGGATGGGCAAGAAGCTGCTAAAAAAGTCATGTGAAATAAAAAAAGTTCATAGCACATGGAAAAAAAGGACTGGTCACTTGGGAGGATTGTAGGAATGCAACAAGGAAGGCCAAAGCTCTCTTCAGATTACAGAATCACAGAATTAACAAGGTTGGAAAAAACCTTCAAGATCACCAAGTCCAACCTATCACTCAACACCATCTAATCAACTAACCCATGGCACTGAGTGCCTCATCCAATCTGTTTTTCAACACTTCCAGGGACGGTGACTCCACCACCTCCCTGGGCAGCCCATTCCAATGGCCAATCACATCCAGTCTAAACCTCCTCTGGCACAGCTGGAGACTGTTTCCTCTTGTTCTGGTGCTGGTTGCCTGGGCGAAGAAACCAACCCCCACCTGGCTACAATCTCCCTTCAGGTTGTTGTAGAGAGCAATAAGGTCTCCCCTGAGCCTCCTCTTCTCCAGGCTAAGCAACTCCAGGTCTCTCAGCCTCTCCTCATAGTGATTGTGTTCCAGAGCCCTCACCAGCTTTGCTGCCCTTCTCTGGACACATTCCAGCAAGTCAACATCTCTCCTAAACTGAGGAGCCCAGAACTGGACCCCAGAACTTTCAGCCATCAATAAAACCATCAAAATTATCCCTTCACTTCAAAGTGTTCCAGGCACAAGAAATAAAAGCAGGGAGTTCTTTCTCTGTACAGCTTGTGCAGAAAGACTGGGCAAAATCAACTGTGGCCAAGGATGTAAAAAAGTAAGAAGGGCTTCTTCACATACTCCAGTGGCAAAAGGAGTAATAGGGAAATTGTGGGCCCACTGCTGAATGAGGTGGAAGCCCTGGTAACAGGATACAGAGAAAGCAGAGTTACTGAATGCCTTCTTTGCTTCAGTGTTTACTGCTAAGATCAGCCCTCAGGAATCCCAGTCCCTGGAAGTGAGAAAGAAAGCCTGGTAGAAGGAATACTCTCTACTGGTCAGCAAGGACTGGGTTAGAGATAATATGGGCAAACCGAACACCCACAAATCCATGGGCACTGATGGGATGTACCTGCGAATGCTGACAAAGCAGGTGCTAGTAGAGCTAGTAGTTTCTTTTCAATGGTGTCTTGTGATAAGACAAGGGGCAATGGATATAAACTGGAACACAGGAAGTTCCACCTCAACATGAGGAAGAACTTTTTTTCTATCAGTGCCACAGAGCACTGGAACAGGTTGCTCAGAGTTTGTGGTGTCTCCTTCTCTAGAGACTTTCAATACACATCTGGATGCATTTCTGTATGACCTGCCTTAAGTGATCCTTTGGCAGGGCAGTTGGACTTGATGATCTCTGGAGGTCCCTTCCAATCCCTACCATTCTATGATTCTATGAAATTGTAATGACTAGTTGTTTTGCTATTCACATACAAGCAAATTTGGTCTCCTGATCTTTTAAGGAGGCAGTCAATCACTGGCCATTACATTTAATGGCAGCTGATTTACGTTCATTGTTCTCCCATTCAGTGTGAAGGTATTGCATCCTATGGCCTTATGAATCTCACCAGCCTCTCATTCATCTTTGTTTTTAGTGCATGTGTTAGCCATAGAAGAAAATTATCTATGAAAAATATCCACCATTGATCTTACCTATATTGTTATACATCACATTGCTATCAGAGAGTAAATTTCATGCCTTCTGACAACAAAAGGGAGATTTAAGTGGACTCAGAGGATTTAGAAATAGTCTCTAAGTTTCCAAATTCATTCATTAGGTTTCAACCCTGTTATCACAGTACCTACTTTAGCTCTTAGTGAACATGAATGACTAACATCTCACAGGCAGTGATTTCAGCACTAGCTCACTTAATATCTGTAGCCACTTAACTGGAAAAATGAGAGCTCTGAAATCTGACATAAAGCAGGCAGTACTAAACGGTGACACAACACAAAGGAAACTCTAAAACAAGGAATGAACTAGGATAGACTTTAAGTAGGACTTAAATGCTAAATTTGCAAGACAGCCAGCAATGACCATGGTGCAAAGGGGAGGGAGGACCAAGTATTCCACTTATTACTCGAGTGTTGAAGTACATCCCTGTGCATGTCCCCATCACAGTAATACACTTCCCTAACGAGAATTATCACGACTGTGGGCCTGCACTGCAATGTCTCAGCTACAGAGACACGCTAGCCAGTTGCAGCACTGCTGTAGATCCTCCTAGCAGATGAAAATTGGAGTGGAACTGGGAAAATTACATGACACTATAGTAGGAATACATGACATCAGTGCAATGAAGGAGACATAGAAGGTAGAAGCTAATGAGGTGAAAATCTCACTCCTGCCCAGGTGAATATGTGTTTGTCTCAGAGACACAGAGCAGGGACCCAGGATTTTGCAACCTTTCCTGTTCATACCTAAATCTTGCATTCTGATATCTCATGCCATCAATCATTCAGTAGATATGCAACTTTCACTCCTCTACTGCTTTCAACAATTTCAATACTGTTTCTTATTATCCCGAACTACAAATATGCATTCATGTGTCTGCATAAATATTACATCTGCCACAACCACAGCACTATTTTGAGGAGTCTTCTCAACCCAATTTTACACAATGAATTCTGCATGATTTCTGCTCTGCAGTCACACTCTACTGTTACATGAAGATCTGCAAAGAAAATGAAGACTAAAATAAGGATTTTTTTTTTTCATGTCTATGGCTGTTCATGGCTCCACCCACAGTAGAACAGACCATGACAAAGTTCTTACCCATTTCAATAGGCTATTCCTGGGAAGGCTCTGAGCACGATAAAGGGCATCAGGGAAGGTCATGAAGACAGTCTGATAATATCAGATTCCTATACGGAACATTTTATGAGCTGGTTTTATTGGCCAGGAACTTGCTTTAGTTCAAACCTTGCCAAAGTTATCAACACAATTCTCCCTGTTCTCCAGTGGCAAGTGGTAACCTTGAATTCCTCTAAAATCAGACATAGAAAAGGTTCTTTAAGTATGCAATCTTAGATTTAGAGCTCATAAAGTAATAGAAGACAGCATAAAAAATGTTTTCAACTTAACAGCTTACTTGTAATTGCAAGAAACCTCCTAACCCTTAGTAAATTTAGCCAGCTAGTTTCTTAATGTGACGAGGAAGAAAGTTCTGTAAAAAGGATTCAGATAAGGGTGCATCTTTGTTTAAATGAACTTTGACAAATTTCTCTTTACAGAGAAACTGATTTCCATTGACCTGTGCAAAAGCAACCCTTTAATTTCTCTTATACCATTATTACACTTCTGCTAATTGTGGTTGGCAGCATCTTCATTTTCCACCTAGAATCATCCAATCACCTCAACATCAGCAGAACAAACTGGTTCTACCTTCAACATTTATCTGAAGGTTTTCATCTAGAAGGTTGCATATTACAAAGGATACTACAAAATCATCTGCAAAACCTCCACTGTCAATGAGACTGGAACTTGGTACACGGAAAATGACCCTGAAGAAATCAATACCAAAGACATTCAAAGCATTCCATCTGAAGATTTCAAGAGTTCTTAGGTGGCAAGCTTTCACTCAGTGTGAAACACATGCCTAGCTTTTTAAAGTCATTATAAAAGCCATGACAATGCAAATGGTTAACAGATCAATGTGCTATTAAATCTGAATATAGTTCTATAGTAGTAGCCATTCACTTCATTGTGATGGCAAAAACTTCATCTCCTGAATGTCAATACTACTAGTGTTTTTCCTCTTAATCTGACAAAAATGACTGCCAATTTCATAGTTCAGTCTGTTAGACCTGTCCTATCCTGGTGCTCCATTTGTATGAATGGCTTTTAATTGCTTTAATATGAGCTGAAGCAGTTAATTTCGTAGAATCATAGAATCAACCAGGTTGGAAGAGACCTCCAAGATCATCCAGTCCAACCTATCACCTAGCCTGATCCAATCAAATAAACCATAGCAGTAAGTGCCTCATCCAGTCCTTTCTTGAAGATCTCAAAGGATGGCGACTTCACCACTTCCCTGGGCAGTCCATTCCCATAGCCAATCACTCTTTCTGTGAAGAACTTCTTCCTAATATACAGCCTGAGCCTCCCCTGGCACAACTTGACAGTGTGTCCCCTTGTTCTAGTGCTGGTTGCCTGGGAGAAGAGACCAATCCCCACCTGGCTACTGCCTCCCTTCAGGTAGTTTTAGACAGCAATGAGGTGTCCCCTGAACCTCTTCTTCTCTAGGCTAAACAACCCCAGCTCCCTCAGTCTTTCCTCATAGGGCTTGTGCTCCAAACCCCTCAGCAGCTTTGTTGCCCTTCTCTGGACATGCTCCAGTACCTCAACATCTCTCTTGAATTGAGGGGCCCAGAACTGGACACAGTACTCAAGGTGTGGCCTAACCAGTGCTGAGTACAGGAGCAGAATGATTTCCCTGCTCCTGCTGGCCACACTGTTCCTGATACAGGCCAGGATGCTACTGGCCTTCTTGGCCACCTGGACACACTGCTGCCTCATGTTCAGCCTACTGTCCATCAGCACCCCCAGGTCCCTTTCTGCCTGGCTGCTCTCTAGCCACTCTGTCCCCAGCCTATAGCACTGCTTGGAGTTGCTGTGGACAAAGTGCAGAACCCGGCACTTAGCCTTATTAATCTCATCCCACTGGCCTCCGCCCACCCATCCAGCCTGTCAAGGTTGCTCTGCAGGGCCCTCCTACCTTCCAACAGATGGACACCTGCTCCCAGCTTGGTGTCATCTGCAAATTTACTGGTGATGGACTCAATACCTTCATCCAGATATTGAACAGGATGGGGCCCAGCATTGATCCTTGGGGGACACAACTAGTCACTGGCTGCCAGCTGGATGTGGCACCATTCACCACCACTCTCTGGGTTTCGCTCTCCAGCCAGTTCCTAACCCAGCACAGAGTGCTGCTGTCCAAGCCACAGGCTGACAGCTTGGCCAGGAGTTTGCTGTGGGGGACAGTATCAAAGGCCTTGCTGAAGTCCAGGTAGACTACATCCACAGCCTTCCCCACATCCACCAGGCAGTCACCTGATCATAGAAGGAGATCAGGTTGGTCAGGCAGGACCTGCCCTTCCTAAATCCATGCTGGCTGGGCCTGATCCCTTGGCCATCCTGTAAGTGCTGTGTGATTGCACTCAAGATGACCTGTTCCATAATCTTGCCTGGCACCGAGGTCAGGCTGACAGGTCTGTAATTCCCTGGCTCATCCAACCAGCCCTTCTTGTGGATGGGCATCACATTGGCCAGCTTCCAGTCTTCTGGTACCTCTGCAGTGAGCCAGGACTGTTGAAAAATGATGGAGAGTGACTTTGCCAGCTCATCTGCCAGGTCTCTCAGCACCCCAGGATGGATCCCATCTGGTCCCATGGGCTTGTGAGGATCCAAGTGGCTAAGGAGGTCTCTAATTACTTCCTAATTACTTCAGGAGGTCCCTTACTGCTTCCTCCTGGATTACAGGGGGACTATACTGGTTCCTGACTCCATCTGCCAGTTCAGGCGGCCACTTGTCCTGAGGACAACCTGTCTTTGAGACAAAGAAGGTATTAACTACCTCTGCTTTTTCCTCATCTTTTGTTACTATATTCCCCTCTACATCTAATAAAGAGTGCAGGTAGTCCTTGCCTCTTCTTTTGCCATTCATATATTTATAGAAACATTTTTTATTTTTCTTTACAGCAGTGGCCAGTCTAAGTTCTGAATGGGCTTTTAGCTTTCTAATTTTTTCCCTGCATGATCTAGCAACATCCTTAAACTCTTCCTGGGATATGTCCCTCTTTTTCCCCCTTAATTCCTTTAGAAGCTCCTTGCCCATCCAGTCCAGCTGTTTCCCTTGTCAGGTTGTCTTCCAGCACACTGGCACAGCCTGTTCCTGTGCCTTCAAGAGTTCTTTCTTGAAGTAGGTCCAGCCCTCCTGGACCCCTTTGTTTTAAAGGGCTGTTTCCCAAGGAACTTTCCGAGTTAGTTCCTTAAATAAGATGAAGCCTGCCTTTTGGAAGTCCAGTGTGGAGGTTTTGTTGATGCCCCTCCTGGTTTCATGGTATATTGAAAACTGTATTATTTCATGGTCAGTGGACTCTAGACAGCCTCTGACCACCACATCTCCCACCAGCCCTTCTCTATTTGTAAACAGCAGGTCGAGCAGGGATGCATGCCTGGTAGGCTCGCGTAACAGCTGGGATAAAAAGCTATCCTCCACACACTTATAATATCTGCAAGATGGCAGCTAACTACTTGAAACACTGCCTTCTACCATACAGAACAGGGTTAGAGTAAATTTTTTTCTGTGTACACACATGGCTCTCCTCTTTCGCTTTGTTTCTACAAGACAAACAGATGAGTCTCTCTGAAGAATGAAAACAAAACAAGTGTGCACAGTCTCAGCTGAATTTACAGTTACACAGTGGCAATACCATAGGTACTTTATACTGGTAGTTTATAGTAGTATTTTATACTAGTCTTTTCTGTACAGAGCACAAGAGCAAAGAAAAAAAGACACTAAAAATGACTCACTTTATTCACTGCCTGCTAGCACAGTTCTGGCTAGAGTGCTGTCCAAAGCTACGTTTCTGTAGCTCTAGCTGAAGGGTGTCCTTGGTAAGAACATAAGTCTTTCCAAAACAACTGCCTACTGGTAGTACCTCTGGCCACTGTCTGTATGTTGTAACAAGTGACAATGTAATAATGGAGTTGACTTAAGAAATCATTAGCCTACTCATCTTTGAGATCAGGGACACTGGACACAAGTAAAATGTACTTCTTATTAGATGTACTTCTTAAGTGTACCTAAGTACATACAAACTGGTTTTTATTTGCTAATGAATGAGGATATACCTTTTATAGAAGTCTATTAACATGCAAATGCAGAGATCTCTCCTGATTCAGAGGTCATTCCTTATGTAGTTCAACAGTAATGGAGCCTCAGTATGTCAGTGTCAAAATGAATCAAAATATGTAACACTGCAATCAGATTTTCAAACAGTTAGAAAGTGGAAACATTAATTGTCACAATAACTGCACCTTTTATACTACACACAATCAATTGTGTAGATTTGTAAACACTATACTGCAAGACTTTTCATAATGCATTATGAGTACCATCATATTCTTCTCAAATTTTCACATTTTGAGTAAATATTTTGTAAATACAAGGTATTTCCACTGCAAAAATGTATTTCCCATTATTTATCTCTGGGTTCCTTTACATTTTCTTATGTCCTTTCCCACCACCACAACTGGCCAGTCTGCAGAGACGCAGAGCTAAACAGACATGAAATGACGAGGTTTTATTTTAAGAATTCAGTATAAAACACATGCCCCTTTAGATTTCACTACAAAATCAAGTGGTTATAGAGAGCTCGAGATCTGCAGGTGCAAGAACCAGAGGAAATTTCTTAATGGTACTTTTTGGCAGAGGGTACAGAGGAGGTAATGATCCGTCAGTCCATCCAATCTCTCCATCTCTACCTATCTCTAAAAGCCTCTTAGCCCCTAAGGGCTGTTTCCCAAAACAACAGGTTTTTTGTTTTTAACAACACCACATGAACTCTGCACAATGGCAAGCTAATTACCAAATTATTTTCTAAAGAGTGATGACTTTGGAAGGCACTTCAAAGCTAGTGCTTTGCTGAGAAAACATCTCTGTAACTTACAGCACAATCACTTCATAGGTAAATAGAGAAGATCATGAATTTGGAACTTAGAGCAACTGAATTTTGCTGTAGGCAGGAAACTCCTATCTTATTTATTTTAAATCTTTATACAGAAGAAGTCTACAGAGACATACCCTAGGCACCCAGATAACAGCAATGCTATTCCTGCAACATAATGTCCAGCTGCAAACTGAAGTTTAATTTAAATTTTCTCTATCAAAGGGAGCTCCTATAGCTACTTTAAGTTGCTAGGAGAAATTTCCACAAATTTTACAGCAGTGATGCTGGTTCATAAGTGTAACACATCATGAGAAGAAGAAAGTAAAAAGTGTATAGAAGTTCTAAGTGGGTAAAGAAGGCTTTGTTATGAAGCTCTGCTGTGAAGAACTGTTAACACTTCTTGATGCTACACAGGCAGGATAACAGCACAATCCAAAGTTCAGAAAAAACGTGGTGCAATCAGGCTACTTGATACATGAGTGGAAGTAAGAAGAGAAGGGCCCACTCTTCCCAAGGACAGACATTTCAAGAATTTTGTGAGTACTGGGTTGAAGTACAGTAGGAGATGAAACTACAAAGGCAAAGGGACTGAAAGGATGAGGACAGGAGAGGGAAAAAAAGGGAAGGAAAAAAAAATATTCTCTCCTTTGGCAGGGCTGCTGAAGAAGAACCAGAAAAAACTTCCTAAAACACAGCAGAATTATAAGCTCCTATGACAGACCTAGATGACAGGTCAGAGGAGACATTCAGGGACATGCTTCATGTAACAAGAACTAGGTACCTTGTTTTGCACACAACGGTAATACTAGAGAAAGCACATGAATAGACAATGCAAAAATGCATTTGAGAAATGACTTCTGAATTTTCAGTAGAACATTCAACTTAGCCTACAAAACCAGTCAAATAAATACAAGAAAAGGGAAACACCTGATATATAGCACTGGGTAAAATATGAAGGTTTTAGTAGGAATACACAGATTGAACAGAATAGAGCAGAGGAGGTAGCTGACTGTGACCTCACACATGATCTTGTTTGTCAGTCTATATAGACTAGTTTTCAACAAGTAACTGATATTTTCCATAAACAATTTGGTTGCAATGATAAGGAAATACAATGTTGTACAGCCCATAAGTTCATAGTTCCATTAAGTACAGAAAAGGCAAGGCAAGCAGAAGCCAACTCAAACACCATACTGGTAGTGTGACCTTGTCTCTGAGCCTGCACTTCAGTATCTTCCCTAGTGGTTTAACTGACTGCAGCTCAGGCTCTGTTACCAGCACCCATAAACAGATACCAAGCCACAGAGAACATTCTCATCACTACAGTGATGTACAGGTTCAGTGCTCAGGGCAGCCTGTCTCTCGAGGTTAAAATGCCCATGGCAGTTGTTTCACTGGCTTTTTTTTTTTTTGCAGAGGATGTTGCTGTGTGTATATATTTTTTTGCACACAGAACATAGTCATCTGATGCTGGCAGTGTGACGAGAACTCAGATCAGATACATAGGACTAGTAAAGTTGTAGAGAAAACCATGAGGTGGTTCCCTGTTGTCCCATCAACCTGATTTGTAGTATCTGGGGATGCCTGCATAAGGTATTACTCTGAAGAGGCTAAGTGGCTCCCCTGGATCATCCAGGCTCTACAATGTGCTGCTTGGGTGGCTCCTCTCAACAGTGGCACAAAGGACAAGTGCTTCCTCTAAGACCACTCTTACTAGATCGATTTAAAAGTGGTGCCTTTCATTATAAAATTACTTTTAAGTCTCTGAAGTATGCTCAAAGTATTGGCATCACTCATTCCTAACCTATTCCCAGGATGTACTATTTACAGGGTTCAAAAAATAAAACAGTTTTCAATGGTTCTGCTTATTTTTGAGAACTAGAAGAGCCAAGTCTAGAAGACAAGCAACACTGAAAGAACTAATAAAACAAATTGGAGAACTGTAATTACAGAGCAGACCACAACCACCACAGAATGGCTGAGGTTGGCAGGGGTCTCTGGAGCTCATCTTGCCCAATCCCCTTCTCAGTCTTGGATGCCTACAGCAGGCTGCCCAAGACCATGGCAAGGCAGCTTTTTAATACGTCTAAGGATCGAGACCACACAACCCCTCTGGGCAACCTGTGCCAGTTCTTGGTCAACCTCAGAGTTTAAAAAAAAAACCAAAAAAACAACCTGTTTTCTGATGTCTGGAGTGAACCTCCTATGCTTCAGTTCATGCTCATTGTCTCCAATGCTGTCACTGGGTACCACTGAAAAGAATCTGTCTCTGTCTTCTTTGCACTCTCCTTTCAGGTATTTATACATATTGGTAAGCTCTCTCTGAGCTTTCTCTTCTCCAAGCTAAACAGTTGCAGCTCTTTCAAGCTTCCTCCACAGAAGAGATGCTCCAGTGTCTTCATCATCTTTGAGGTCTTTCACTGACCGGACTCTCTCCAGTAATTACAACTGGTTTTTGAAAGGGGGATCCCAGAACTGGACACAATCCCCTGGCGTACCACCCCTTCCTCCCAGTTTTGTATCAGCTTCAAATTTTCTGTGGGTACACTTCGCCCCACAACCCAGATCACTAATGAAGTTGAACAGGATTGTACTGACACCAGAGGTATACATTGCTAATTACTGGCCTCCAGCTCGACTTGCAACACTGATCACCACTCCCTGGGTCCAGCCATTCAGCCAATTCTCAACTGACGTAACTGTCTGCTCATTCAGCCCATAGTTCATCATATCCCCTCTATGAAGCTCTCTGGTAGACCGTACTGAGAGACTTACTAAAGTCGAGGTAGACAATATCGAAGGCTCTACCCTCATCTACCAAGCCAGTATTTTCAACACAGAAGTTTATCGAGTTTGTCAAGCATAATTTCCCTTTGGTGAATCCATGTTGACTGTTTCTATCAACTTCTTGTCCTGGAAATGTACTTGGAAATGGTTTCCAGGATTAATTGCTCTTAACACCTTCCTAGGGATTAAGGTAAGGCTGACCGGCCTGCAGTTCCCTGGCTCCTCTTGACTGCCATTTCTGAAGTGCATATAAACATTTGTAGTTTTCTTCTTTCCTTTTTTTGAAAGAAATCCAATTCTTACTCTGGGAGTTTCTCTTAGGTGCTAGACAACACAAAAGCTGCTGCAAGGGTGGGATTGAAACAAAAAAATTATGAATAAGGTATTTTCTTTTTCAAAATACTTTATTTTTATTTATATTCTAACTTACCTAAGTCTTTGAAGTGTCAAATGTAGTTCTACATAGAACAATCAAAACTGTTTCAGTTGAGATATATACATCAGATTATGCAGTGATTATTCTGCAATAAATACCAAAGATAATTGCAGAACTATGAACTCATGAAGTGATCATGGTATTCACATTTGCTTTTTTTTATGGTTCAGAATTAACTATATACACGTATATGTATGTGCCTTTGACACGGTCCCCCCCAACATCCTACTCGTCAAGTTGGGATTTGATGGATGGACTGTTCAGTTTACAAGGAACTGGATGGATGGTTGCATCCAGAGGGTGGTGCTCAATGGCTTGAATTCCACATGGAGAACAGTGACAAGTGGTGGCCCTCAGAGGTCCATACTGGAACCTGTACTGTTTAGTATTTCTATCAATGCTATAGACAGTGGATCGAATGCACCATCAGCAAGTTTGCAGATGACACCAAGCTGAGTGGTGTTGTTGATATGCCAGAGGGACAGGATATTCTCCAGAGGCACCTGGACAAGCTGGAGAGGTGGGCCCAGGGGAACCTCATGAGGTTCAACAAGAGCAAATGCAGGGTTCTGCACCTGGCCTGGAACAATCCTATCAATACAGACTGGGTGATGAGGTGATAGAAACAGACCTGTGGAAAAGGACCTGGGGGTTCTGGTGGATGAAAAGCTGGACATGAGCTGACAGTGTGCACCTGCAGCCCAGAAGGCCAATCGCATCCTGGGCTGCATCAAAAGATGCATGGCCAGCAGACTGACTGAGGCTATTCTGCCACTTAACTCTGCTCTGGTGAGACCTCAGCTGGAGTACTCCATTCAGGTCTGGAGCCCTCAATACAAGAAGGGCATGGACCTGATGGAGCAGGTCTAGAGGAGGGCCACGAAAATGTTCACAGGGTTGGAACACCTCTGCTATGAAGACAGGCTGAGGGAGCTGGGATTGTTCAGCTCTGGCTAACCTGATCTAGTTGAAGATGTCCCTGCTTATGGAAGAGGGGTTGGACTAGATGACCTTTGGCGATCTCTCCAACCCAGACCATTCTATGATTCTACAGTGTGCATGTGCATTCCTCTATGAAAAGCAGCAGAGTAGCAAATTTCAGGAGTATTACATTTGCCCTGCTAAAGAAACATTTAATACAGAGAAGGTCTTAAAAATTATTATCTATAAAAATTGTTTTTACACAGCGCTACCTCCATAACACAATTGGATTTGCTCCTTCCTTGCATTTATGAGCTCAACTTATACATAAAACAATTCAACCATTCTGATATCCTCATCTAACAGATGAGAGACTTCCAGGGTATGGAAGCTACGGGAATTATAATACGGAGACATATTAGAAGTAAGAGGTGTATGTAACACTAAAAAGAACTTAATTGCTGATATAAGGTCTACATAAATCTCCGGCTCCTGAAACTGTCTGCTAAAGATTAATGTGAAATTCCCAGAAGGTAAACAAATTGGGCAGCAGGGTCCTTTACAGTCAAACCTGCTTATCTTCATAGAAACCACATGGATTAAGAGACATAAAAAACTTAACAGAAGACTAGTGAACTTATGACTTGAGAGCAACAGTAAAATTCTGTGGAAAATAACTTGTAAACAGCTAGTTTCTTTTTTCTTTTTATCTGTTTTCACCCTAAAATAAAAGGTACAAAGTTTGGCTGATTGCTGTTTAACCTTACTCTATGGGAGACCAGAATCATGACAGAAGCAGCAAAGCCTCTATCAGTGTTACCACAGTAAATCCCAAATCTGAAGACTTTAAAAATCCAGTTCTGAGACCTGAGATAGGGAACCTTTGATAAAAGTGACACTATAAAAATATTTCTAAAACTGCAAGAAATACCCATAAATTAAATAAGTGCCTAGAAACTGCCTTTTACATTAGTGGGCTAGAGATGTTTCATCTTGTGTATGGCTTCAACACTGGAACCTCCAACATTCCCTTAGAAAGGAATACATACTACCCCCTCTACATCAGAGCTTGCTCTGGCTGAGTTGATTTCCCTAACCAGGAAAAAAATGTACATTTCCTAAATTAGATTGATGTCAACACTTTAAATAACAAATTTCACTTACACTAAGACACAGGGCTATTTTTTTTCTATTGAAAAAAACGCAAAGCTATGAATTAAAATGTCTGTCTGTGACAAGTTATCCTTATGTTTATGGGACAGAAGGATGTGTTCAGTCCTGATCCTTAGACTTCATTACCTGAAGGAAAAGCACACCAAGATAATCTCAGGCCTTCTACCTTTCTCTGTGTTCAGGTCTCTTAATACAATTAAAAAAACCCTAAAAATCCAATGCACAGCTGGACAGCTATTCCTGTGCTGTACTTTGGCAGCACTAGTTCATTCATTGCAGATGATTTTCTCTCTGAGAGCTTCATCCAAGATAATGTCTGTCTCAGTGAGAATGAATCCCGTATCTGTGGCAGGAAGTGCTCTCTGAGATGCTGAACTGTTTTGTTGGAACAGATGGGTGACAATCTCACATATTCTATATTACTATCCTCTGAATTAAAAAAAAAAAAAAGAAAAAAAACAGGAAAAATTACCTATGTTTCCCCCAGACACTTTAAGGTAAGTGAACTGATTAGTTAAGGTGGGTTTTTTTCTGGGATCAACTGCTTCTTTGAATTCATCAGCTAAAGGAAGATAAATGCAAAGAAGATGAAGACCTTGAAGAGATGTACAAGGGAAGCCATGGGGTGGGACTCACATGACATTACTCCCTGGAACAACTCTAGCTATAAAGAAGTCAGAGTACGTTACCTCTTAACTTTTTAAAGAGTCATCCCAATACCTCCTGAAATATTCAGGTATAACTGATAACAGAACAGAAACAGTTCCCAGCAGACCTTGACTTCCTTTGCAGCAGCAAGATTGCCTGCCTTCTGCAGGTAGAAGAAATTTGTACCACAGAAAATGCTGATCCCCTGGAAAATGGGGATATAGCCCAGATGTTTGAATAGCTAGCTTCAAGGGATAGTAAATTGTTCTGCCATACTGAAAGTGGGAGCAACTTTAAGACATGGTGGCATTGCCCCAGCATTGCTCTAGGAGAGTCTCAACTCCCACCTTCCCTCTGGCATTTTTGAGCATCACAAAAAATCCTTGAGTCTTAAGGGGACAACATTGTCCCCATAATGACCTAAGCAAGGCATGATATATAGGCATCATCAGGTGTGAAACAGAAATCTGAATATTTCAAATATATATAACACAAAAAGCTCATCTAAATTTCCAGCTACGTTAGGAAGTCTAATGAGATAACACCATCTGTGCTTGTAGATATAGCATTTGTGCTTGCATGTACCCGCTATGCACAAGCCAAGGAAGAGTGAATACAATTCACCCTGTACAAGATTTCTCAAAGCTTCATGGGCCAAATGAAACTGTTCTACAATTCTGGCAGACAGCAACACCCCCAAAAACAACACACAGAACACAAGCTATGAATCATCATCATTGCTTCTTTGTGTTGTCTCTACTATACACTGTTACAGAGGAAAATCCTAGGAGATCTGAATACAGAAAATAAAAGCTTCACAGGACAGGCAGGAATAAGACAAAAAAGATGAAAGATTGGCATTTGTGAAAAAAAGACAAAGACACATGAAGCTCAAGTGGAGAGAAACGTAACAGAGTGCTGAGTGATGAAAAACAGACTATAGATGACAAGGCTGAAGAAGAGATCAGATGAAGTCTCACAACTAAATACACCTCATTTCTCTCCTGGAATTCTTGGGAACAGCAAATTGAAACTGTGCCAGCAGTCTTCTCTGACAGCAGAGTATTTTATGCTGGAGATTATCTTCCTCTGCTGAGTACCAATTAGACTGTATCTGGAATACTGCATCCAGTTCTGGGACCTCAACGTAAAACACCAAAACATCAATAAAGTGGAATAGTTCAGTGGGGGCCATCAGGATGCTCAGGGTGTTGGACTACTTACCTGGTGAGGAAAGGGTCAGGGAATTGGGTTTTTGTTCAGCCTGAAGGAATGAAAACTTTGGGGAAATGTAGTATCAGCCTGCCAATGCCTACAAGGAGGTTATTAAAAAGGTAGAGCCAGGCTGCAAACAGCGGTGCATGGTTACAGGATGACAGACAATGGAGATAAATTGAAACAAGGGATGTTCAGATTGGCTGAGAAAAGCAACTTACCATGAGGACAGTCCAGCAGTAGAATAGGTTTGCTCTCAGGGATTGTGTAGCCTCCTGTGCTGGGTTACACCCATCCTGGGCGGAGGGCTGAGAGAGCCTTGTGTCCCCCCCCTCCAAGAGGATAAAAGAAATCTGATCCAGGTGAACAGAGAGGGACATGGTTTCCCAGGTCAAAGGTGGTCTACTCCACTCCCCCTTTCTGACCACCAAGCCTATAAAAAGGAGGACACTGCTGCCATTTGCTCTTTTCCGCCTCTCTTGCTCAAAAACACATCAGCTGCTGCTGGCCCCCTGCACTGACCGTGTGGTTGGGCTTGGCTTTCTCTCTCCAGGATGCATCCACACTTCTCTAAAGGACTGAAATCCACGTACATCCATGGAAATACAAGGCCATCCAGTCTTGGTTTTGTATATTTTCCTATTTATCCTTATCTTTTACCCTTGTAAACCCTCCCTGTTACTGCTATACATACACACACACACATATATATACACTTTGTTTAAAAATGTACTTCTACTTCCAAACTGACTCCAGATTACTACTTTTTTTTGTTTTTGTAGATCCACCTCCACCCCTTTTCCCTACCCCTTTTTTTTCTCCTTTCCCTTTCCTTATCAGGGAAAGAGAGGGGGAGCCAGGAGAGCAATTCTCAATTTGCTATCATCTGAGCTCTTAAACTCCAGTTAAGGCTCAAACCACACCACCTCCATCTTTGGAGCTTTTTGAGCCATGGTTCAATAAAGCCTTGAATATTCATTCTAGTCTGACTTCATAGTTAACCTTGCTTGGAGGGATCTCTTGAGGTACTCTCCAACCTGAATCATGCTATAATCCAGCGCCTGTATTGTGCTGATAAGATGCTGTGGTTTATGAACTCAGAAGTTCATAAACACAGAAGTTAAACTAGGCAATCTGCACCTCACAATCTGTTTCTAACAGTGACTATTACCTGAAATGCTAATGACTTAAAGTAAACAGTGATCACTTCCCTGGTATTCATCCCATCAACAGCTCCTTGTCTTCATCTGTTCCCATCCAGTTTAGCATTAGTGGAGAGATTTCTGAAGTCTTACCATTGCATGTGCTGCCAGCATACATCTGAAATCATCTCCAAAATTACCTTACACTCACATCTAGCATGCACCCAAGTAGGTAGAACACAAAATTCTGTTAATGGTACATACATTATTTAAAAAGAAGGTGTCTGACAGAACAGTGGGATGAAGGTGGGCATGAACTGGATGTTAATGTAGATGATTCAGACAAACCAAGTCTGAAACAGTTACTGAATTCACAAATGTGCCTGAAAGAACTGACAGGTTTTCCACAGCTCCTGCTGCTGGTTTCTTCTAAAAGCAAATCAAAGCTCAGTGAAGCTTAAGTAGATTTTGGGTTGTTTGGTTGTTTGGTTTTTAAATCTTAGTTTAGCCTACTAATACCATTCAGGCTAATTGGAAAAAGGGTAAAAAAAGGAAGACAGCTTTTTTTGGTTTTCTGAATGTCACTTTCACAAGGGGTGAAGGACTACGTATGGCTTACTGGATGGTAAGCCTGCATGGGACAAAATGTGCAAGATTGCTTTTATAAATCAAAATGGGAAAACAGATTTCATCACAAAGCATCATACTGACCTTGTATTTACTAACATTAGCAGCTACTTAAGCCAGAAGGGTAAGTGATAGCAATGAACTGCCATCCTCTGCAATGGCCAGCAATACATGAACTAAGAACACCATACTAGTATTTTGTGTCTAGTTCCTGGCCACAATAGAGCAGTAGAATTAGAAGCAAATATACTCTTCTGCATTTCCTTCAGTTTCCTTCTATTTCCTTCTGTTTAAATCCCTTCTGCCATTCAACTTTGAATTTTGATTTTGATCTCCTCCTTCCCCTCTCCCTTGCTACCTAGCTCCTTATTAATTTTAGCAGGGCTCTCACTTAGTTTTCTGCCCTACCTAATGTAGTCCAAGTCTCTCACTCTTAGTTAAGTCCATTTATCATTATCTTTCCAGACAATTATATTTTTTTTTTTCCAAGAGCATCCTCCTACTCCCTGAACCTCTACTCTTTGCCCTAGAAAGATACTCATCCCCTCTTGATCTTTAATCCTTCCCCTTATTATCTAGCTCTGCTAAATTACTGCTTGGAGACATTAGTCCCTGGATATTTCTATAGCCAGGATCTTCTACTGATTTACTTGCTGCATGATCGAAAAGGAACTTCAGGAAGTAGAACATTTACTTTCTGCCGTTAATAAGTGCTACTACAGAGCTGACAGCAGATTGTAAAGAGGGAAAAAAGGGCAAATTTTCAGGAAAGAAACAAGTTCTAACACATATTTAACTGTCAACATAACTTGAAATCTTGCTAGAAATCTTTCTGGTACTGTTGTGCAGTTTTGGCCCCCGTCACAAGGCAAGAGCTGATAAACGTTATGTTGCTTCTTCACAAAATCTAAACAACTGCTGGAAGAAAGCAAAGAAACAAAACTGGGGTCAGCATTAAAGCCCACTGCCTACAAATACAGCTCTTAAGCCGGACTGGTGCCTGAAGTTTCACCTTCCGGAGAAACTATTGTCTTTTCAATTTCAAAGCCAGTCTCACAGCAGTGTTTGGCAAGCTTCTTCTAAATTTGGAGAGAACCAACAACATCCTGTGACTGCCTAAAAGGTAATAACTAATTACACTCTCTTGAACTAATAACAATGATGCTTCATACAGTTGGTTCCAAGTTTATCTGTAACAGTTGCCAAGGAGTTCTTTTCAGTCTTGGCTTTGATCTGAGAAAGTGACCTTGCTGTCCTTTTAATACCAACTGTAAAATAGGCTTGCAATTAATTCTTTAAAGTTCAAGTGATTCTAATGAAATCTCTTACAACCAAAAATGCAAATTAATGCCTTAGTTCTACATCTTGATAGTTTAGGGAATTCAGACTCTTTCATGTCCCAGATATGCTAGAGTAGGGAAGAAAATGTTAACAGGACCAAAAACATTGGGATAAACATACTGAAATGTTGCCAGAACTAGCAATATTTTTATGCCTGTGTTAACTAGCAAAGATTATGAAACAGGAGTACAAGAGTTGTTTAGAGCATTTGATGAAAAGTGCACAAAACCTTGCATTATTTCTACATAAGCAAAATTTATAGGCAGCTGTTCCTAAACACATGCAGTTTTCAGCTCTTCCTTTCTCAGTAAGTCAAACAGTTACATAGCAGAATTGAAACCAATTTTGGTACCAATGAATTTATCACATTTCCAGCACATCGAGCTGTCAGACTAACAATTAGTTTCATTTCAAATTAAACTTGACAGGCAGCCGCTTGGTGAAAGACCAAGTGTTAATTTGACTAAAACACATACCTCTTCTCTTTCAAAATACCTCCTCCATCAAGTGCACAGCTTTTGTGATACTTTCTTCCTGCTAGGTGGTACTGCTCTTCCTGTCAGTCCACACATCCTTACTGTGAACACAGCAAACAACTAACTTGCCCTTAAGCGGTACACCAAACAATGATCTTCTCCCCTCCCTGAAGAAGCAGACATGAAATCTAGGCATAGATGTTCCCATCATTCACTAGCGTAGCCACTAACAATGTATAAAAAAAGAATGGAAGAGAGAATTTCTACATTAGCTGGTTCAATGAGAATTACAACACCCTGTGACAAACTGACATTTAATAAGCATAGTACTTTCTATACTTCATTGCTTATTCTCAGAGAAATTCTTCACCAAGTGGCTCCAGAATCATGTAACCAAACTAACACAGTGAGGATTCTTGATGTTTAGATACCAGACAAGGACACTGAAGAACAGTTATCTTTCCACTGTAAAAACTTGATATTTTTAATTATCAGTCAGTGCTCTCCCTAGTTCACAGGCTCATCTTGCCTCAGTGTCACAGGCTGAGTTGAATCTGCTGCTGATATTCATAGCATGCTGCTGTCATGTCAGCTTGTAAATGAAAGTGCTGGCTGGAGCAAAATATTATGGGGCCTGAAGTTTGGTTTGTTAACATGGAAGGCTTCCCATTACAGTGGCTGCTTTTGGTTTCCAGGTTTGGGGTGTTGGTCTTTTCCAGCGGGCTAGCATGGGTTTGGCGGGGGCAGCAGCGTTGCTGGCTTCTGCTGCAGCTTCTGCACTATTCTGCAAAGTATGCTAACATAACTGTGCATTGTATTACCTCATTTATGTGAAACTCTTTTTATCTCAACCCTGAGGGGGTTTTGTGTGTTACCTTCCCTCACTTCTGTGTTGGAGAGAACTTCCACACCCAGAAACATGTGTCAGACACACAAGAGCAAGCAAATTGAGGACTCCACAGCTCTTTGACCAACCTCTGTTTTGCTAAAGTGTTAAGGTACCCTAGTAGGCAAGAATGCCTTGACTTTTGTTTTCTTAAACTACTCTTTCATGTCATGCACCCTTACAGAGAGATCTCTGAACAGAGGTGGCACAAGGACTTAAGTGAGCAGACAGGTCCTTCCTGAGGCCAGACCTACCCACCAGATTCTGGTCAGGTTTGTACTTTGAACCAGTTGTCATCTTCTTCCCAGAACACAGTACCTACCACTCAAGGCCCAAGCGCTAACCCTCAGTGCTCAACAGTCTTGCTGACAGCACCTCAGTTAAATGCCCTACAAATGGTGAGGAACTCCAGATGGACATCACTAAACTTTGCAAAAAGAAGTTTTGGATTACAAAAACTCCTGGAAAATTCAGGGAAAATAGTTTGCTGAATTCTACTAAATACAAAGATACAAGAGTCTATGTTTTCAGGAAACATCTTGCCTCAGGAAATGCTGCTGTTGCTTTGTCATAAAGAAATTTAGTTTTTAACACTGTTGAAGAAGTGTCTCTCATCCTAACTATATGTGGGCACATGACTGACATCAGTTCTGATCGTTTCAGGATTGCTTGTAATTACCACTGCTACAGAATTCAATATTTATGCTGCCAGTACTACTTCTACCAAGCATTAACTACTCCAGAACAATGTCTCCAAAATAACATCACTCCCAAATTATTTCAAGATGCCTAGCAGCAGATGGACTGCAGGCTTGAAAATGAAAATTATCACACCAGGATTGCGGGATGGTGAAGAGAACTCACTACAGAGTATGGAAGTCATGAACATCAAGGACTGCACACTGAACTAAAGCAACTATACTCTGCATAAAGATTTTTCAAGCTTATTCCCATGTGGCAGCATTTGATCACTTCCAACAGTTTACTTTAGGGAAGTGAAAGTGATGGAAGTAAAAGTAAACTTTTAAACCATCCATGCTTTGACATCTACCCAAAGACTTGACTGGTCTCACTAGAATTTATTTGCAGTTAGACTAACATGTGGCACTTAAATTTTTCATTTATATTTATGAGGTTGTCTCAAATCCCAACTGGAAAAACACAGACATTTCTCCACAAATCTCTGCCAGGTTTGTGGAAAATTTGTTTTTTCAGACAACTCTTACATTTTATTCTTTTTCTGTATTTTGAAAGCTAAAACTTGGGGTTTAGGTGGGGTTCCCCTCCTCCCCCCTTCAGTCAAACTGATTTTGGCAAGAATCATAACCTAACACTGTAACTCTTATCTCCATTTTAAGAAAAACAAAATCAAACTGAAAAATTTATAAATCAAGGCTCTTCTCTGTTTTCCTTCTTTTCTTGAATCTGCCAGAAAACAATCAGTCTATATTTACACCCATGAGTGTAACCTGAAGAAACCAGGAAAGAACTAATCACATCCAGTTGATGCCACATATTAAAGATAATGGCTACAAATGTAAGCAAATCTTAGGAGAGTTAAGGCGTTCATTCATATGCTGCTATGCCAAAACAGAACTCCTGGAAGCATTCCTTGGCTATCAAATCTTAAAAACCAAACCAAAACAAGCTTCAGTGTATGTCTGGAATTCTGCCCCACTCGGATTCTCAGAATCTAGCCAGAAGTACTACAGGCAGTATCAGGGTTATATCTGAGCAATTTGATTTACATTTTCTCCAGCCCTTTTTTGCCTGGGGAATATTGCACGATTAAAAGCATTAATAGCATCATGTGCAACAGTGGTGAATCCAAAGAATAATTCTGCTTTTGAGTTGTTTCCTGAGTTTGCTAGAGAGACTATAGATGTGACACAGACTACATAGGTACAGGATACAGAGACCAAATCTTCATCAAGGGCTATGGCAGCAGGCCTACCAGCATCAGCTGAGAGTCTAGCCTACCTATGTAAGTTATAACAGGATTAAGAAAATCAGCAATTTCTTAGGATAATTTAGAATTATGTTTTAAAATGCCTTTTTAGAAGATGCTCTGATGCACGCTTCCAACTGTGGTGGGTTGAAAATTCCCACAATATTAAATTACCAAACCAGCTCAGTTGGAAGCAAATGAAGCTGTACTTACAAGCAAAACTACAATCTAAAATTAAATGCAATAAATATCTACAAAATATACAATATTTACAGGTACTTACAATTTACACACAGCACAAGAACACACCTGGCCAAAACCAGGGGAGCCAGCAACAGCTTTCCCCTCCCTCCTCCCTACCTCCCTGTACGTGATACAGGAAAGAAAGAGCAGAGAGCTGTTCTGTTAGATACTCAGCCACAACAAAGAACAAAGCTAAGGTCAGGTAAAAGCCAGCCAGAAGCCAGAGCTAGTATCTGCTAGAGCGAGGAAGCTGAAAAGAGAGAAAGTTAGTCTATACAAACCCACTTTGTAAGCAATCTGTCCAATGGGATTGCTTAGAACATATCACTGTTTTCCTTTTTACATCCAATGGTGATTTATTTACATTCTAATACTTTCTGTTCAAGATCTGTGGAAAATTTTCCAGGCACAGCCTGAAATTACCACACAACCTTTCAAGCTGCTAAAACTCAGCCACAACTTTTCTGCAAAATACTGCCGCAATATTACTGGATTGCCTCCATAATCAACTAATGCCACTACGGTCATTGACAAACCGAATTCCCAAGTACTTCTCTTGTTCACTTCAGTACAAAAATCTTTTATGAGATCATTGTTTCTTCCCAACACATAAATGTCTCTACTGAAAAGCAACTCACCTTAAGTGGGTCTACAATTAGACATACAGTGCTAGACCAGATATTCACCTTGGTGACTCTCAGCAGGAAGGACATGGGGAAGGACATGAGGATGATGTGGACCAAAAGAGTGCTCCTGAAAGCATCTTCAGAAATCTGCTTCCAAGGAACTTCACAAGGCAGAGGCATTCAACAAACTATTTTCCAGGAGCTTTTTCCAAGACCTTTTTGCACAGCTTAGTGATGTCCTTCTGGAGTTCCTCACCATTGGTTGGGCATTTAACTAAGTAAAACAGCTCTGTATCATCTGCAGATTTGAAGATTTCACTGTTTAGTTCACTGTTAAGGTCAGTGATAACTGATGCTTTCACTGTTTGTGGATATTGTCCCATGTCTACCACTTTCATAAATACAGGTATTGTTTATTCACTCAAATCTTAATGCATGAATATTTGTCCAGAAGCTTGGACCACCCTCTACTGAAAGATAAGATGAGCTATGCTGTAGTATAGATGTTTTAAACACCCAGAGCAATGCTTTCTGGACAAGATGTAAGCAGGCAAAGATGTTTATTACATTATACAGCAAAGTTATATAGTCTATGAGAAGGCACATGTGTCACATCTCAATTGGTCATTTTCTACTGGCATACATGTAATTAAGGCATACAATAGGTCAAAATAACAAAACAAGATTTTAACACATCCAATCAGATTCTGCCAAGCTTCTCTTCTTCAGTTACAACGTGTTTACATTACTCTCAGAGTCAAAGACAAAACATAGCTTTCTCTAATGCAAGCAAAGGCAAATCTTCCCCATTGTCCTACAAAGCTATCTGAAAACAACCTCTTTCACATCTTCCTATAGTCTTCTAAAGCTATACAAAACCCTCTTCCAACAAACTAGGTCCCATAGCAGTAATTTAATATCACTATCAACTTTCTTAGTAATTTAAATTGCTAGGTGCTGGGAGAGTTCACTGGGCTCATTCTACACTGGCCCTTCTTGTACACTGTCCTGAAATACCATCTGCTGGGCAATGCTTTACAGCCAGGTGAGGACAGACAAAGCTTCATGCTGGCCCTGCACAGCCGAAGTCTTTAAAATAGAAGAGAAAGGAAAAGATTATAATGATGTTATAACTCCCCCTTTTATTCATTGTATTAATAGTTCCTTATTGTTATAGGAAACATGGCAGCAGGGAGGGAGAAGTATGATCTATACAGTATTTAAAAAATCCATTAGCTAATAAACCTACATAATTTTTTTAAAATGCTGGAAAGGCAGACAAAATTTGGTGCATTCACTGCAGGCTGTTATCTTCCCATTCTTCCTCCCACTGGCAGGGGAAAACAGCGTGCATTAACTTGGCCAATGTCTTCTTCCTAGTAAAAGGCACTAAAACCTGAAAGTCTCAAACTAGTAGTTCCCTCCCCACAATCTTCTACCCTGTTTGGTATGCAGATTTCAAAAACATGCCCACAAAACCTCTAATTATACTGAGTTACTGTGGGATGCATCAGGAGATACTCTTGAGGATCAGAAACGGAACGAGCCAAATGTAAAAATGACACATCACTATTTTAAAGCGTACATGACTATTACATATCTATTTCTATCAGAACTATGGAGCTCCAAAACACTCTTTCATTTTTCAGTCTGACACACAAAACAGCCAAGTCCTGATCAACAGACCAGCTAAGTTGCTGGCAAGCTCTGCACAGAAGGAGGAACACAAAGGTGTCTCAACATTAGAACTCTTTTTAGAACTCTTTTCAGAAAAAAAGAACAGTAATTTTAGGAAGATAATGACAGGAAGAGGACAACTGGCCATCAGTAACTAGCACAAAGTAATTTCAAGGGTAAGAAAAAAAATTAAATAAGAACATGAAGACTGGAAAACAAGGTGTCAAAAAGGAGACCCTCCAAAGGGCAGCAGGAGGAATAAACAATACAGTAGCAGCAGGACTGCAAGTTTTCTGTAATTGTGCTTGCTTACAAGATATAAAGGAAAAACACTCCATTAACTTCAAAGGCATCCAGAGGTCATTGGAACCATTTCACTATAGGGAAGGAATCAGAGCAGCCTTGATTTGGAGAAAAAACAGAATGCAACGCCCTACTTCTTAGAAGCTTTTCAGGTCCTGGCATTTTTTTCCCCTCTTGTAAACAAAAATAAAATCTTTCAAACACACAAGCAGAAACATAACTCTGCAATGCCTGAAAGCAGGGAATTAATTCTACAGCAGTTTTCAAAGCAATAAATAAGAATGCTAAATTTCATCTAGTCAAAAGCCTTCTAAATAGCCTTATGTGGAAAAATTCATGGTAATGTTATTAGTGTCAGTGTTGATACAAAACAGCATACACACGGCTACATACTATTTCCTCTAAGTTAGTATGATCCCAGAAATAAAAGAAAAATCATAGAAGACTAAAAATTCCTGTTTACTGACATTGCATTCCACCATTCCAAAAACAGGAGTAGCATTTTAAGAGACAAGACAGGTGGGGTTGCACAGTAAATCGTTAGTTAATTCATCAGTGCTCCACAAAATCAAAAGTCTTAATACACTGCATGCGGTAAGTTGATTATTAGAGTATTCAGTAACACTGAATGTTAGCAAATATTCTAACATGTTGCATACAAAAATAAGAAATGCAAAAAAACCCTAGCAGTGGCAACTTTCAGATGTAATGCAAAGTACTCTTGATCATAATAACAAGTACCAAGCAGTAAGCATGATTTTACATGCATGTTCTAAACACCAATACGAAGTTACATTCTCGGAGAGTAACCATCAGGACTGGAGGACAATCAAGCTCATTGTCAACATTCAAGGTATTCAAGGATGTACACACACTTAATAATGAAATTTTGCTTACTGAATTATTTTGAAGACATTCAGTAGTTTGAAATACTCTCAACTTAAGCTGTTCTAGAGAAGAAAAGCCTACCTTCTGGTGCGGTGCTTTTCCCCATCTCTCCCCCCCCCCCCCCTTTTTTTTTTTTGGTGTCAATCAAAAAGAAGGCTTTAGAGTAAGGTTTAGAAAGCAATGACATTCAATACTGCAAGATAAAATAATTAAAAAGAAAACCACACTGAACTCCATCTGTCCTAAATATAGTCCCCTGTATTTGTCATTTTCCTATAATGAAATCTGTAATTTGAGAAGACACCAATACCCAGTCACACCCTCAGCATATATCATCATTTGCAAGCCTTATGCTACTTCCCCTAGCAGATTTCCAAAATGAGCAACAGGAACTCAGTCTGAATGAACGCCTTGAGACTCAGGGAAATCAGAGTCCACATGCTGGAAAGGACACCAGTGAAACCAAAATGCTGGGATTCTGGGACTGATTCCAGACTGCAGTATGGGGTACAGGATGAAGCATGCCATGGGTCTCTCCAAAACTGATAGCTAGCCTAGTAGTTAATGATGGTTCTAACAATCTGGAATTAAAAAAAGGGGAAAAAAATAGTTCTATTTCAAAATCATTAGGGAAAATAACAAACTGCTCTGGTTGTATCTTGCAGTAACAAAACCAGCTCCTCTGCATTAACAGTCTTAGGCTTATTGTGCTCCATATGGAAGGAGTATCAGAGAAACTGCAACTAATCAGAACTAAGATTTGTATGAACGTTGCTCAGGAATTTTTGACTCACTGCCATTTATTTAACAGGATGGCAATGATCAAGAGGCAATCACTGAAATGTAACCAAAAATGAGAAGGCAGCAAGCCTACTGCAGACAAGAGTTTTCCATTAAATAATATGCTGCAATGAAGAGCTCTGTCAGTGCTGCAGCAGACTAAATAAAACTCTGGTTGTTGATAAATGATGATAATATAATAGATGTTTTCAATGGTGTATTTCATTCTGTCATGTATCTTCTTTCTCCTAGCACCAGTATCCTGGAAGCAGCCAAGTGAAACTCTCTCCTGCTTGACCCAGTGGTCAACAAACGACAATTCTGTATTTATTTTAATATTAAACCACTTCAAAGTTAGGCTCCTGATGCAGCTAAGGCAGAAGAAACTTAAGGGAGAGGAAGGCGCTACTTGGAAAGCTAGATGCCCCTCCTTGGCACACATGGTGTCATTTTCACACACCTCCTACTCTTTTCAGCTCATGGTGACTTCTCTTCAAACATAGGGTTTTGATTCTAAATACATGAGTAGCATCTGGTCCTCTGGCATGTTTTTCTACCCGAAACTCAAACCCTGAGCTTTAGAAATGCTGCCAGTATTGCTGAACACTTAAAAAAATAGAGCATAGTAGGCATAGTGAAAAGGACTTGGTGGTACTTTTGGGTTTGAAACTTTTTGTGCTTTATAATGCCTTTGGAATGCCTGTTTCGACACTGTGCTTTTGAACTGGGACAGTGACCTTCATCCCATGTATCCCAATACTTCAAAATATACCAAAAGAAAAGCACAAACCAAAAAGCCACCAGTCAAGATATTAGCTGAAGATCATTTAGTTTACCACACAGATGTGGAATGCCATGCTAAGCTGTACCACTCACAAGATATAACTTCCCATCCATTTTTGCCCAGGCAGCCAAGAGGGCCAATGGCATCCTGGCCTGCATCAGGAACAGTGTGGCCAGCAGGAGCAGGGAGGTCATTCTGCCCCTGTACACTGCACTGGTTAGGCCGCACCTTGAGTACTGTGTCCAATTCTGGGCCCCTCAGTTTAGGAAGGATGTTGACTTCCTGAAATGTGTCCAGAGAAGGGCAACAAAGTTGGCGAGGGGTTTGGAACACAAGCCCTATGAAGAGAGGCTGAGGGAGCTGGGGTTGCTTAGCCTGGAGAAAAGGAGACTCAGGGGTGACCTCATTGCTTTCTACAACTACCTGAAGGGAGGTTATGGACAGGTGGAGGTTGGTCTCTTCTCCCAGGCAGCCAGCACCAGAACAAGAGGACACAGTCTCAACCAGGGGAGGTTTAGACTGGATGTTAGGAAGAAGTTCTATACAGAGAGAGTGATTCCCCATTGGAATGGACTGCCCAGGGAGGTGGTGGAGTCACCTTCATTGGAGATGTTCAGGAGGAGACTTGATGGGGTGCTTGGTGCCATGATCTAGTTGTTTAGGTAGGTTGGATTGGTTGATAGGTTGGACGCGATGATCTTGAAGGTCTCTTCCAACCTGGTTTATTGTATTGTATTCCTCTTGCATACGACTAAGCACAGAATATAAATAGTAGACTTGCATTCTTTTAAAATCTTCTTACACCATTTTTCCAGCTAATTTCATAAGACAGCATATTTCTTTGGGAACGAAAACCTTGCTCTTGCTGAGCTGGATGGGGTATCATCTATTCACTTTGAGGGAAGGAAGTAATAGACTGGGTTTAACTCTTTCACACAGGCACATAGTACTTCAGAAATATGAAAAGAGCTACCTATATCATGTCATAAATAGCACTTGCACTGATGGATTTATAAACTTATTACTTCAATCATCAGGAAACCCTGGAAGCATGAAAGAGTCTTTGAGAAGACTCACAACTTCCTGTATGAAAAATGCTTCATTCATAATCTTGTCTAATTTTTTCTCCATTCCTTACATTCACAGATATTTCCATTTCTTAAATGGAAATATTCACAGCCTTTTTTCTTGGCTTACATTCTGCATTTAAAAATCAAAATTACATATTCTATTATCTGTACTTTCAGTTAAATCTATACCCATATATGCATTTGATATGGTTCAACACAGGTCATAACAATTACTTTGCTGCTTCTCCAAGTAACTGGTCATATGCAGAAAGTATTATTCTGAAAATCATATGAAAATTGCTAAAATTGTTTTTGTTTTTTATAATTAAACAGATTATGCATATATATATACACACACATACACATATGTTTCAGTAGACTTAAGCATCTGCTAATTGTAAAATCTCTATGCAAAAGATTAAGACATGAAGATGGATGAGGCAGGAAAATGCACTGAAGGCAATAATATCACTTATGTAAAAGAGAAGAGTGTGGCATTACTAAGAAGATATTGCCTTAACTGTGAACTGAAGTCCAAAATAAACATAAGGAGGAGGAAGGAATTACATTCTGATTAGTAGTATTACAATATGACTATATATTCATATATATATTAATATAGTTGCATATACAGTACTACACTGTTCAGATTTGCAATATTATAAAATTCAATTTACACATTTTTCACAATTATTTTGCCAGCTGAGCTTTCTTTTAGCCTCTGGAGTATTTAACCAAAAATAAGTTAGTCGCACCAAACTCCAGTACGACAAAGGGATAACGCCCAGTGTTCCATGCAGTTCGCATCTTGCCTAAAAACTGCAAGCATGGTGCTCACAGCAAGGTTGCTTTTTCATTGCATTTCCCCCAGACACTTCCTCTGCTAAGGCAAACTGCCTCCAAAGCTCCACATCTGAGTAATGGGAGCTTAAGGGCCAAAGACGTGAATAAAAACCCTCAAGAATCATATCCATTACATCCATACATTTCATGAAGTTTTGGGGTTTATATAGTCAAGCATAAAATGGTAAGATGGCAACACACAGTCTGTGAACATAATCTTTGTGTAAAGTCATACTAGCTTACAGAGCTAACAGAATCAGGCCCCAGAAAGAGGAGGAAAAGAAGTGGTTAGATAAGTGGTGGAAGAAATGCAAATTCTGTCAATGATGGATTCTTTTCCATACTATCAGTTAATTCCTTCAGCGCTCCCTCCACAATACCCCAGGAGACCTTTTAAGCCGAAACTTAACTGGCCCTACTGCAAGGGCGGCTCAATCAATCCTTTTACCACCAAAGCTGCATATTTCCTCTCCAAATTCTAAGCAGAAGTGGCCCATTTGTCCCAACCAATCTCTTTCTATTAGCCTTAAATATTCATCCTGCCAAGTCAATGCCTGCTTGGTTTTAGTTTTCGGGTTTTGTTTTGTTGTTTGTTTTTGTTTTACAGATGCATTAACACAGGTAAAGAGGGTTTTTTTTCAGCTTTATATTGGTGAACTATGTGGGAGAGACACTTCAGGTACTGACTCTGAGTATTTATGGAAGTATAATGCTACCTTTTCATGGGGGTTTGGTTTCTATGTTTAACAAGCTGTAAAGTATCTTTTTTTTTTTCTCTCCCCTCTGTCAAACACCTTTTGATTTTGCAACACACAGCATTTGAACTAAGTGGGCTGAAACCTCTTCATCCATGACCAAAACCTCCTCCTACAGGACAGAATGCCATTTCCCAGGTCTTAGCTGTGTCGAAGGGCAGGACTGTGACTCCACAACTTATGTCCCAACTAAATAACCAGAATAACAGGAGGGAATACAAGGAGCAGAAAGTGACACATATTTTCATATTTGAGGCGTAAACAAGCATACAAATCTGCTCTAATGGCTTAGCTGTATAATTTTTTATTTTATTGTTTTAAATTCTGTCAGAAGTTTGGGCAACAAGGGTCTTTAGAAGGAAAAATTCAATCTATTTCAGTGACAGGAGAATCTTCCTTGGCAACTAAAAGATGGAAATAATGCCTGTGCCTTATTTCTTGTCAACGAGAAACGTACAGCACAGTGAGGCAAAGGCAAAGGAAATCTTCTCCTGAATGAAAGCATATACCTGCTTTTATGAGATTTCCTCTGCATTTCTAAAAGAATTTTTAAAAGCAGGTGCAGCTTAACTAGCATATTCAGACTTAAGAAGTAACACAGAGATACCTGAAGGATGCCTTCAACAGCTCCTCTTTCACCATGTTACTGAGAAAGTATCAAGGCTGGCTCTTTGACCTACAGCAACCTATATGCTTCATTAGCATGATTTTGCTTTTGAGTTGTCACATTAATTCTAAATTAACGTCTTTTTAAAAATTTTTATTTCCATTTTGTTTTGCCCAATGAATATAGCTAAGGCAAATATCTACATCCTAAACTGAATTAAAATCCAGGGTCCATAATTTATTATTTCCAGAATTAATGGGGAAGTCAGACATAATGCTGGACTCACAATCTACAGGTAAGATGCAAAACACATTGAATTAACAGATACATACTTTGAAACCACTCTACTGCATTTATATTCAGTATTAAACCATTGTAATTACTTGCTTTGTTTCAGAAACATTACAAAAGAGAAGTCTTTAGACATGAAAGCCTTTGCAGTTTATCCTGCTTGTTAAACACAAAATGAGCCAGATAGTTGCATTTTTTTTTTTTCTTAATCCAGATGCTGATGTATCATTACAGCTTCTTCTTCTTCTTCTTGAGGTCCCAGAGTGATGACTAATGAAGGTCTTTTGCAAAACTGAACAAATAATTCTCACTTCAAATTACCTGCCTTCCAGAAGTTATTTACTGTGGCTCGAGTCAGATGGTGGCACAGTAGTGCACATGATATTGCAAATCTCAGTTAAGCATGCAGTAAGAGACTTATTAAAAACCCCAGGACTATAAGTAGCCTATTTTTTCCAAATATTTTCTGTGACAACATACAGTCCTGAAAAATTATAGTTTCTGTTCAAAACCCTGCTTCTAATTTTACATTTCATCTTCTTCTAGTATCAAAAAAAACCCTTTGGCAGTGATCAGTAAGACTGTCAATCAAAACTGCAACCAAATCTAAAAAACAAATCAATACAAGTCTTAAGCATTACAGAAGCATAAGAAAATCAACAACATTTTAGGCCAGAAGTTCATCCAGACAGTATCCTTTCTCCAATCAGGCTTATCAAAATCACTCATTTAGAAGAACATGTGGGCTACAGATTCCACCTCACAGTCAAGTTTACCACTGACATCTCAACCGCAATGGTGCCTCAGCTTTGGATGCCACATGCAGTTTTTTAGGTCAGCTAAACCAAATGGTGTAACCCCTCCCTTCTTTTATTGAGTCTGCTCCATATAATCATATCCAGACATTCCTCTTTAAGTAAAACTGTACTGTAGTTTAGAAAACAGAACTGAATAAAAACCTTTACAGAGTAAAATACAGTAACTGGATTGCAAGTTGCTAAACAACTGGGAGAAAGAAACATCAAAGAGACACCCGATGAATGTTACTTTAAAGTCACCTTTATCATGGCACAGTTAGGTACTTCAGGGATGTTTACCTGTATCAGCTTTGTTTGCATTAAAACTAGAAACACTAACCCAATGCCAGCATGCTGCAAAAACAATGCCACCTGTCTCCAAAGCCACAAATAATAGAAACTCTAGCTGAAAGCTCTCTAGCTGAGAGCTGCTCAGATCTGCGCCATAGTGGGGAGGATCCGTGCTCTTGGAGCTCCTAGGCAACTCTGGGAAAGCTCAAAAACCTTCTGTCTCAATTTACTGCAGTTCCACTAATCTGTCCTCAATAAAATCTGCAATGAGATTAAAATAATCAATCATTCCAACCTCCCTCTTCACACACAAATTACTCTTCTCTGTTTTGATACTTTCACATCATTGCCAGCTGTCCTTATCGTCTGATAAAAATTGCATGGAAGGCCATTTGCTCCTTTTCACTTTGAATGCAATAGGGAGTAGAGATTGCATCATATAAACAATACTATCTTGAAATGGCAAAGACTAAAAACATGACTAGAAAAGAAAAAAATATATCTTTGCATCTGCTTAGAAAAAGGACATACCAGCTAGCAAAGACCAGAAAGAACATACACATTCTTGCTGGAGAAAGCAGAACAGAGTAATGCAGAGTAAGGCCTCTTCTTCCCCCACTGAGAAACCTCTCCCAACCTCCTGCTAAACCCCTCATCACAGGCATCAGAAAAACATTAGAAGGGCACCATGAATCACCAGGAGCAGACACAGAAAATACAGGAGACTGAACTTTCAAGCACAGCAACAACAGACATGCTGCAAATGTAATTGAATTTTGACAAACAATGACTTTATGTACTATGGCCTGTGGAGTTTGCTTATCCTGCCCACGGAAATAGCCTCTTGCTCACATCTATAGCTCGTATAACCACTGGAGCTGCATAAGTATTCCCCCAGACCCCGACAACAGGCCCATTAAATCCCTTCCCTCACAGACACAAAGGTTTCTCAGTTCTACCAGGAAAACAAGTTCTCTCAGACCTGTAAACCAACTTACAGTTTTGTTCTATAATCCACATTGGTTCCTATCTAATTATGCTCCTTATGTCTCTCCTGCCACTTTCTTTCTCAAGAGGGTTAAATCAAAGAAATAAAAAGTTTAGCCAATCCTGTATGGAGCATTTTCTTTACTCCTTTGGAAATGGGTGAAGAGCATCTGCCTCACTTCTTAAACTGAAAACAATAAGGCAGCTTTAGAGGTCATTAGAATTTCTCCTCGCTCTCTAAGGCACAAAAATATTAATATACAGTGCATATTTGTTATCATCTTAAGATCAGGAGGGCACTCCACATTTTGATGCACTGGTGGCTAGACCTTGTTTTGCACCATGGGTCGGTCTCAGGTCACCTGACCCCGCAGATGATGCTAACCCAGAATACGCAGTCCAAGGCAAATCCTAACACGTAGCAGCTAAGATTGGCCCTTACAGACTGTGTCTATGTAATCTCCAAAACACACACAGTACAAACATCAAGTCCTCAGCATCAACCGTTTCCCACTAAAGATCTGCTTCCATTGTGACACGTCACCTGCTAAAACAGACACTGACACAGCCACCAGTATAACCAATATCAAGGTTGAACTTCAACTTTTCCTTATACTATTTGAGCAAGAGGGGAAAATTATAATCTTGGCATAAAGCAGATAGCTATATCCTAACAGAAGTTTAAATCTATGACCAGGCCTGAGAAGATCTCTCATTTGGATCCTAATGAGAATCCCTTGCCATGAGGTTGCCATGCCAAGGAAATTTAAGAATAAGCAGGTATATCATACTGTATTGAGTGTGATTAAATCCATATGGCTGAGACGGAGTTAATTTACCCCACAACCACCTCATAGTGCTCTGCTTTCTAGTGCCAGGAAAGGTGTTGGTAACACACCACTATTACAGCTGCTCCTAAGCAGTACTTGCATGGCCTCAAGGCTGTCTCTCCAACATTCCCCCTCACAAGCAGGCTATGGCCCCTCCCAAGAGAGGCCACAGCCAGGACAGCTGACTCAATTCGACCAAAGGGATATGCCATACCATATGGTGTCTGCTCAGCAATAAAAGCTAGGAGAAAGGAGGAGGAGATAAAACATTGGTTACTACCAATGGTTCTCCCCACTGTCCTCCTGAGGAGGGGGTCACAAAGTGGCTTAGCACACACCTGGCATCCAGCCAAGGTCAAACCACAATAAACACACCTTAAATAAAAGAATGTATCCCCAGGTAAAATTTAAATTGATCACAAGATATGATTATTTCCTTTGGAACAAAACTTGACTGCAATACAGACTCTGTTCCAACTTAAGTGACAAGGAACAGAAATACAAGATAACCAACTTGGTTAATGAAGAAATGGCAGGAAGTTCCATTTTCCTGCCTTTCATTTGAATATATCTAATAAAATTAGTTTTCCCTTCTCATAAAGGTGTTTCCTATTCAAGTCATGATTTTGTAAATAAAAATGTTTGTTCGCATTTGCACAGACAATTTTCACAGTGCTTATTTATTACCATTGTTTTATGTGTAAAATAAACATAGAAGTCAGTCTACTTATAGAAGCACACAAATGGAGCTCTGGGGTTTTTTGGGTTTTGTTTTGTTTGGGGTTTTTTTTGCCTTGTGCAAATTGCAAGAACAAATTTATGCAGGAAGCTAGTACATAAAGACTTTAGGTAAATACTCTTGGCTACAAATAAAAATAGCTAGCCAAGGAAAACAGCACAAAACCAGGTGGATTCTATATGAACATGAGCCTTCCTGTTTTCAGTTCTATACAACAGTTACTTGATAAATCTAGTTAAAATTCTTAAGTAACTGCTGTCTCTCTTGGTATCATCCACTGCTGAAACTGCTGGACTCCCACCTAAAATAAAAGCAGGTAACAGTAATAGCATTTGGTTTTGCTTGTGTTTTCAAAAGCACCATATTGTCAAATACCTCACAGAGAAGGGATTATGAGTCAATGCGTGGAAGGAATATCCCAACACACACCAAGATCACCTGGTACACAGATTGACAGCCTAATCATTGTGTCCAAATGTGCCTAGCTACGTTTCTGCACAGTCTGAAATAATGTTCAGACATTTTAGGAAAGCTAATGCTTTAATTTAACCTTGCTACTGGAGTAACTTGCTACTGCTACTTGCTACTGCTAGTAACTTGCTACTGCTTTAAGTCAACTTTATGATATAAAACCAGCTGTTATTGCTGGTTTGCTATCCACAAGAAAAACATACTCGTGATAAGGTTCAAAGTCATGGAAATTCACTGTAGCACCTGCTCCAAATCAAAGCACTCACCTGCTAGTTTCCCAGTCTTGGTCATCCTTATCCTTTTCTTCTTTGGCATCAGAATTGTGGGGGTGTTTCTGCACAATGCGCATCCCACCAGCTTTCACTGAAATGAAAATTAGAGACACAACAAACCTCAGTCAAGTCAGCATAAGTGCAGAACATTTCAAGGATTACTCTCCTCCACTTCCCCCTAATATTTGGCAAAGTAGTTCGATAAGTTTGAAAAAGGGGCCCAAAAAGTTCAAAAGCAGCAAGCCTGAGGAATAGCTACTTCTAGGCTGCATCTGCTATTCTCTTTCACATCATGCCATCTTTGCTCATCATGAGAAGCTGCAGCTCACTTTACCAGCTGCTTTCAGTACCATTTTGGAAAACTCATCTGTTCTAACTCTTCTCCACTCCCTAACTCTCAGCAGTAAGAAGAAGAAAGGGAGGCAATGGCTTGCATAATACTACATAAAAGGCCACAAACACAAATGTTAAATGCTCTCATAAAACAAGAAGAGGTGAAGAGCTGTCACTTCAATTTGAAAACTACAGCTATGAGTATTTACACAAAGAGGTACTTCAGGAACACTATCATAACAAGCAAACTTTAGAAGAGTTGTTAACTTGCATTTAGCACAAAACTTCCTGTTTTGCAAAACATTAAGTATTTACCACATTTCAAATCCTGATTATGATTTAGTTTTAAAAATGACACAAGTGTGAAAGTATCCCTTTGAAACACAAAACAAATGAATCCACTTATATTCATCAGTTATCCCCTCCAAAATGAAATACAAAATAGAAACCAAGCCAGGCCTAACAGTGCTGCTGCTAAGCAGAACAACAGGCTTGTGTTTTCATAATGTTCTTTTATGTGTTGTGTTTTTTTTTTCTAGTTTCAGTCACCATTACACCTGCTGACAGGACAGCACAGGACAAAATAATGCTTGTTAGCTAATTGGATGGGTTACACTGCCATCAGCAACCTACCTCAGGAAACCAATGTAGTAGTCATGAGTCAATAAAATCACTTGCAGAGGCACTGGTTTGTGTTTCACATTGCTGTGCCACAATAAATCTGTGGCCAGCCTCAGCAGCAATGTCACAGCCAGAGCCGGCAGGATGACAGGGTAGTGGCTTGCCAGCGTGCCTAGGGGAGGCTGTACTTCCAACAGCCCTCCTGTGCCCAGCCACAGAGGCATTAATACACCTCATGGCAGTTCAGTGTTAATCCAGAAACCTAGGAATAGTTTTAGTTTTCAATTCCTAACCAGAACAGTAATGGAAAGGACACTCCTGCCCATAAATTTCACGGCCTCCGTGAAGGCAAGTAGCAAAGAGAAAGTGACCTGCCCCAGGAGAACAGAACACCTCTTTGGGCCCCTGCAGCTTCTAAAACAGATTTTAAGCTTTGTGTGATACTTGAAAGATGAACTTCTGAATCAGTGAAGAACATTAACTAAAGACAGGTGATCAAGAGATAAAACCAAAGAAATATCTTCTAAATCCTACCAAAATGTTGTCCCCTTATCATGCAATTTAAAAAACCCCACAACCCAAACAACAAAACACAAAAAATGCTGTGTTCTCTTGCTCAATACTTGAATTGTTGAGAAATGTTTCACAAGGGATAATGAACGATAGAAATGAAATTAAATACAGAGTTTTGAAAATTTAAAAAAAAAAAAAATTTCTATTAATCTGTCTTGATGCAAACTCCTTAGAAATTTAAATTTGCTTGCAAAATCAAACGCTGTGAGTTCTGTCAAGTGCTGTCTTCTAACACCTCAGTTAACCAACGTGATTGGTACGTTTCAATAACAATCTATAAATCTAGTATCATTGCATGATCAGTTCTTATCAGCAACCTTTGGAGGATTCTGTCTCCACAGCAACATCTGCCAGGTTACAAACAGTACTTCTGGACAATACATGCATGCTTCCACATTCTTCACCATCTAATAGAAAACATAAGAAAATAATACCTGAAGATTTAGTGCTAATTTGGGTGGTCTAAAATCTCTCTCATATTGTACATAATCAGGTCACCAGACACCATTAACTCAAATCACCTTGCTTTATTCCTCCACACTTGCTACTGAAAGAAACAAACAACTAAAAGCACAAATGCACAGACCTCTTTAGAGGGGAGTGCAGGCTGTACAAACCTGCTTTCCAATGTATTGCAGATGCACTAATCTCATTGATTGACAGACCTGTCCCTAGTGGGGTCCCCAGGGATCAACATTGGGCCCAACGCTGTTTAATATCTTCATTAACGATTAAGAGTACCCTCATGACGTTTGCAGACAACACAAAAATAAGTGGGGAAGTTGACACCCCAGAAGGGAGAGCCACCCTACAGGAAGATCTTGACAGGCTGGGCGAGTGGGCAAGATGGAACTGTGTTAAGTTCAATGAGGCCAGCTGCAGGGTCTTGCACCTCGGAACACCTAGCCCAGGAATGCAGCTCAGTTTGGGAGCCACCTGGCTTGAGAGCAGCACTGGGGGACCTGGACAAAAGGCTATACATGAGCGAACAGTGTGCTGCAGTGGCAAAGAAAGCCAAGTGGATGCTGAGTTGCATTAATAAAGGTATCAACAAGGTGCCATTCTCCCACTCTACCCCACACTAGTCAGGCCACACCTTGAGTACTGTGTACAGTTTTGGTCCCCACCATATAAGAAGGATGTGGACTGGCTGGAAAGGGTCCAGAGAAGGGCCACAACAATGATCAGAGGACTGGAAGACCTGTCATATGAAGGAATCCTGAGAGAACTGGGTTTGTTCAGCCTTAAGAAGGCTTAGGGGAGACCTCATAACTTTGTAAAGTCCATAAGGGGTGGCTATCATGAGGAGGGAGACTCCCCTTTTACAAAGAGTCACACAGTAAAGACGGGGGGTGATGGGTACAAGTTGCTACTGGGGAGATTTGGACTGGATGCCAGAAAAAAAATTTTCACCATTCACACTATCAAACATTGGAATAAATGCCCAGGGGAGGTGGTGGATTCCCTATATTAGACGGTTTCAAGGCCCAGCTTGACAGGGTGCTGGGCCACCTCATCTAAACTATATTCTCACCCTGGAAGGCTGGACTAGGTGATCCTTGAGGTCCCTTCCAACTCAGGATTCCATTCTATATTCCATGAAGATATTTAAAAAAAACCCTAATTTAGGGCCCTCTTAAGTTTCAGAGAAGTGTTCTAAGATGCTTTGTGCACTCTGTCACCAGCCTAAGGCCTTGAGATTTCTTTCCATTTCACTATCCTTTGTGTTTTTCTTTTTTTTCTCCTATATGAAACATCAATGCAGAAAGGAAGCTAACAGACTGCATGCAGTCAGAAAGCAGGAGCTAACAGTGCACCTGAAAAGTAACGGATTTGTCAATTCTACTTCTTTATTATGATCCAATTGCTTCCGGGCTTTTACATGTCTAATTCATAATCAGTGGGGTAAGACACATCAGTAATTACAGGCAGGGCTTTCTGTACAATCGTATGCAGCAAAACCAGACCTTTTAAGTCATTAGGAGAAAACGATCTCCTATAACATCTCTGTCTTGCTAGGAACTTGCCTCGTTATTTACGGACATAATTCCACCTCCATTTACATAGTCATCTGGTTTGGGGGATCTTTAATGATTTTTTACTATCACTTTAGTAAAACTTGTTTGCAAACTGCCCTCTTGAATTATATTATTCTTCAATGAGACAGAGGACTAAAACCTATCTTCAGCTCCTAAACAAACCCTTGCTAGTCAGCACATTTATTACAGACTTTTCTAGTGTTAAAAGACCACAGGGCCACTTCTTTGACAGCCATCTAAGAACCACTTTCTTCTAGAAATGGCTTGAAGATACCATAAAGCATTAGATTGTCTCTGGCCTCAAAGCCAGACTTAGTGATCGCCTTCCTTCTCAAAATGGTACAAAAAGTCCTCAGGGATGCTAATCGTCTTAAGACCTGCATAGCCGGTCTTCAATTCACATGTGCATGCATCTTTTGCAAACAAATAAAATACTAATACTGAAATATTCTGACAGGAAGGGAAGCCTGTACTGTACTCCAGCTGTGCTTTTGCACTGTGCCTTGCTAGTTTCTCGAGTGTCCTACAGAAGCTCACTTCAGGTCTTCAAAAAATTCCACTTCTTTCAAAAGACGCATTTTGAAGCAAAACTTTTGAACTTGCAAGATCAGAAAATAGTTACAAAGCATCTAAATTACATATCCATCATTTATCCTTTGTTCCCTTTCCATCAATGGTGCAGCAAGAAGACACAGCTAAACCAGTCTAAGGTCCTATGCATCCCTTCGCACTGACCCCACAGTAAGCCAGCTCAAGGAGCTATGGCAGCACAAGTTGTCAGCATTAAGAAAATGCTTCTGTTTACCCAAGAGGTGCGGTAAGAGCTGATGCCATGACAAGGAAGGCTGAAAAACTGGAACAATTCTGCTCAGCTTAACTGTACTGCTGAACTGTATTTCTGCAAAGCAGAGCTATTAGTTCTCACTTCTACTATCTATTTAAAGGGATTTCAAGTCTTCATTATAAAAAGAGAGGAATTTGTTGGTATTCAAAAATTGTTTCAAATTTAGCTTTAAAGCTCATAAATTGATTTGGATATAAAACTAACCACCCTGTGAATTAAGACTGTCACCATTTTTTAAACTGAAATACTTGACAAGAACCCAACCAAATCATAGAATCATAGAATCATAGAATCATAGAATCAGTCAGGGTTGGAAGGGACCACAAGGATCATCTAGTTCCAACCCCCTGCCATGGGCAGGGACACCCTACACTAGATCACGCTGGCCAGAGCCTCGTCCAGCCTGGTCTTAAACACCTCCAGGGACTGGGCCTCAACCACCTCCCTGGACAACCCATTCCAGGGCTTCACCACTCTCATGGTAAAGAACTTCTTCCTCACATCCAGCCTGAATCTCCCCATTTCCAGCTTCATTCCATTCCCCCTAGTCCTATCACTACCTGAGATCCTGAGAAGTCCCTCCCCAGCCTTCCTGTAGGCCCCCTTCAGATACTGGAAAGCCACAATGAGGTCACCTCGGAGCCTTCTCTTCTCCAGACTGAACAGCCCCAACTCCTTCAGTCTGTCCTCATAGGAGAGGTGCTCCAGCCCTCTGATCATCCAAACCACCACACAAAACACGAACAAACCAACTATTCCACCAGGAAACACTTGTAAGATACATGAAAAGTTCATGGTACAAGGCCTAAATATCATATTTTTTATTATTTTTTAGAAAACTTTAATAAAGAAGGAACACTAACAGTACATGAAAGAACACCCCAACTCAGATACTGCAAGTAATCAAACTCAACCCATGTACAGACAGGAACTGCTGTCCATGGGCAGTGGGCAGATCAGTGTCTACTGAAAGAGAAATGCATTTAATAACCCTACCAACCACTCCTCTGCTCACCCATGAGCATATAGCATTGGGTGGAAGATGGTGGAACTCCTTTCCTGGGCATCTAGCAAGCAGCTTTACTTATTTGATACTATGCCCTAGAACTCACCACCACTGGTGAAAGAGATGCACATAATACCATTAACTTGCTCTTTGCCTGTTCACTTTCAGTTCGCAATGTTGCTCACAGCCACGCAGGTTGCAATGTGAACAAGATTGTCCCTTTCTCTTTCCTGCCTTTATCAGACCAGGGGTGGTTTTGTAGGCCCTCAATACCTTTCGAAGATAGGATGCCCTTACTGATGAAGACGACACTTTTTCCACGGTCAGAAGGTGAAGATGCCAAACGGCACAAACTTAATGACGATTTGTCTGCAACCAGAGGCTACATTTGGGATAAGCAGGGCTGGGAGTGCCTCCCCCGTCCCGAAGGCTGCCAGCGGGCAGGGAGAAGTGCGGGGGAGCAGCACGCAGAGAGCAAAAACATACACCCTTCCCGCTGCCGGAACGCCGCAGCAGACGCTGCTTTGGCGGCGGCACTCCAGCAGAGGTACTGGGGCAAACCACCCCAGGCTTACAGCCCCCGACAGTGGGACGCGCCCGAGACCGCCTTCGCCCTCCTCGGCTACAGCAGCACTCCCGCTGCCGCAGCCCGGCGACTTCGCGGGAAACTAGCGCCCGGCCAGGATCTCCCGGAGGCGCTCGGCGCCCCCCGACCCGCGGCTGCCCAAGCCACCCCGGCCCTCCCCGGCCCATCCCCAGGGGCGGAAAGAGAAAGAGCGGAGAGACGGCGGCCGTACCAGCAGGAGGGTGTCCGGCCCGCGTCTCTGCTTTCTCTTTGGGAGGCGAAGACATTTTTACTGTGGCAGCAACCCCGCTCCCGCACCGACTACTCGCACCCGGCCAACGAGCAACGACCAGCGCCCAGCCTGCCCTGCGCTACCCGGCGCACCCGGACTCCCGCCCTGTCAACGTGGCCGCCAGACGCTGCCGCCAGGACGCGCCCACTGCAGGCGTGCCCGCGCCGCCACCGCCTCTCGGCTGGCGAGACGCTGCCAACCCGGGGCGGGGAGCCAACCCCGCCCCGCACAGGGAGGCCGGGGCCGGGACGGGGGTCTGTAGGTTCCAGCCGCCCTCTCCGAGGGGCTGCGGAGTCTTCAGTTCCCGCGCCTGGGAAGCTGGGGCATCTGCGAGTGTCGAGCTCGTCGTTTCCAACGCCTGCTCGCTCTGCGTTCCAGTCCGTTTCTATTCCGCTTCTATTTCTCCATTTGTTTACCTGGCGCACTGGGGTCTTTAATTTCTCCTCGTCCTGTTTGTGCTGCTCAAACTG
Source organism: Picus viridis (assembly GCA_033816785.1). NCBI lineage: Eukaryota > Metazoa > Chordata > Aves > Piciformes > Picidae > Picus > Picus viridis. The sequence continues at coordinate 25,298,437 of CM066575.1, forward strand.
AAGCCAGTGTTGCGAAACTGCCCCCTGATGAATCCTGTCTTTCCTATGTTTCCCCTCCCCCCACCCTCCCGAGCAATAATGAATTCGTCGTTATGGAGCTAGTTCCTGGAGCAGACTGCCTTTAAATTCCCCTTTAGATAACGTATGTGGCTTCAGAGGTAATATATTTAATCGCTATGACAAAATGGCACAGGTAGTTATCATGATTCTGGATTATGTGCTCGTACACTTCAAATAATACTTTTCATTAGTGACTAATTGGCAGTTCACATTTTCCACTTTATTTGTTCTGTCAAACCTCATCCGAGTGAAGTAGTATCGCTTATCTTGCCTGCACTTCGGTACTCGCCACTTTTTAGTCTAAAAATCACATTGGTTTAAGAAGTTTTTCAAATGCTTTTCCAAGTCATGGAGCATGGGATCTTCAACTATATTAGTAGCAAGGTATAAACCATATAGGCTGTTCTGTATGATGGTCAGATGGTGAGCACAAAGTTGGTGAGGGGTCTGGAACATAAGCCCGATAAGGAGAGGCTGAGGGAGCTGGGGTTGCTTAGCCTGGAGAAGAGGAGGCTCAGGGAGACCTTACTGCTTTCCACAACTACCTGAAGGGAGGTTGTAGACAGGTGGGGGCTGGTCTCTTCTCCCAGGCAGCCAGCACCAGAACAAGAGGACACAGTCTCAAGCTGCACCAGGGGAGGTTTAGACTATATGTTAGGAAGAAATTCTCATAGAGAGAGTGATTGCCCATTGGAATGGGCTGCCCGGGAGGTGGTGGAGTTGCCATCATTGGAGGTGTTTAGAAGGAGACTTGATGGGGTGCTTGGTGCCATGTTTAGTTGATTAGATGGTGTTGGATGATGGGTTGGACGCGATGATCTTGAAGGTCTCTTCCAACCTGGTCTATTCTATTCTATTCTATTCTATTCTATTCTATTCTATTCTATTCTATTCTATTCTAAGCCCCTAAGAGTGTTATAGTAACACTGCATCTCAGGTCTGCTATGGGGAAATTAATGCAGTAATGTTCTAGTTGCTGTCATTCTTTATTACGATTATATTATTGTTGTCAAATATAAGTGATGGGTGAATATACAGGGGAACAGGGTGGATGGCAACAATCCAAATATAATCACATGTCAGTATCCTTAGCAGCCTGCACAAACAAGTTTTATAAAAATGCTTATAAAAGTTCTTGCATTTTGCTGCGGGGTAATTTCAGTTTCTCACACATATGGTACTTTAGAATCTCAGATTATATTTTCAGCTCTGTCACCTTCTGTGTAGCCTAACACAAATGACTCAAATTCCTTTTCCAATCAATGTCAAAGTCTATTCGGATTATAATTTTTTTTCTAGAAAAGAATTTGCCTCCTAATTGGAGATTTTGAGGACACCTTCCACTAGTCTTGAACACTTCCATGGATGGACCATCTACAACTTCTCTAGGCAACCTGTTCCAGTGTCTCACCACCCTTACAATGAGGAACTTCCTCTTTACGTCTAATCTAAATGGACCTTCTTTCAGACTGAAACCATCACTCCTATCACTACATGCCCTTGTAAAAAGTCCCTCTCCATCTTTCCTGTAAGCCCATTTAAGTACTGGAAAACCACCATAAGGTCTTCCTGGAGCTTCTCCCCTCCCCTCTCCTCTGGACAGAGTGTCCATGCCAGCCTGTGTTTGTGCCTGCCATTGTCCTAACCTGTGTGCAGGACCTTGCACTTGGCCTTGCATTTTATAAGGTTTGCACATGCCCACCTCTCAATCTTGTCAAGGTCCCTCAGGATGGCATCTTTTCCCTCAAGTGTGTCAACTACACCACACAGCTTGGTGTCATCAGCAAACTTACAGAGTGCATTCTATCCCACTGATCCTGTTGTCAGCAACAATGTTAAAAAGTATTGGTCCTGATACTGATCACTGAGGAACACCACTCATTACTGGTCTCCACTCAAGATATCAAGCTGTTGACTGCAAGTATTAGTGACCATCCAACCAATTTCCTTATCCACCTAATGGTGATCCATCAGATCCACATCTCTCCACTTTAGAAGCTAGAATGTCATGTAGGACAGTGTTGAATGCTTTGCACAAGTCCAGGTAAATGACATCAGTTACTCCTTCCTTATCCACCAATGCTGAAAACACATCAGAGAAGGCCACCAAATTTGTGCTTTATGACATTAAAAATCTCACATGTTAGTAATTTTTCTCTAGAGAATCAGTAATGATTTTTTATTTCAGTGCCGAGATTTGGTATGTGGAGGTGTACTGGGAGGAAGATTTTCATAAAAGATGTGCTTTGTCTGTCCTTGCAAAAGTTGGCACCATTGCTTTGGGTTACAAGGCTTTGCATGTTTCCATTAACACAAGTACTTGTATGAAGGCATGCTGTGGTCTGATGGCTAAAATACAACGTCTATCCTGAGGATAGCTCAGAAATGCAGGCCTGAAACAGGGTATTTTCTGCAAATGAAACTGTGTGTTGTGTTTGGAAGCTAGAATCCCAGAGCAAACCAGTCTGGTGCAAAAGGAGAAAGCACTGGAAGAGGGGAAGCGAGATGGAAATGGTAAAAACCAAGGCACAGGAGAACTTGGCCTGAATGGACAAGGGGATGAGAGCAAAAGGTTGAGTAGGAGGCGAAGGTGAGGCAATATGAACATTGCAGAAGCGTAGCAAGTGCCGTGGTGGGAGACAAGAAACATCTTTCTGCAAGCAATGAAGTGAAAGCTGAAACTGGTTGGGTGAGACAAGGACGAGAAGCCCAGGGGGAGTTAGAAAAGACTGAAGGTAGGTCACGCAGAAGCAGGAATGGAGAGGATCAGGCCTGTGGGAAGGAGAGGGAAGGATCTTCACTGCTTTCCAAAGCCTGGAGGCTGTCAGACATCACTATACTTGTCAGTACGTATAATTACTCATTTCCTCAAGTGATAGGGGCCTGTGCAAATGCTAAGTTTCTGTGCTAGCAGAACTATGTAGGTGTCAGTATGATACCATAGGATAGAATTTAATTTTCAGTTATGCATTCCATTGTTGTCTTTTAAATGCAAAAAGGGGACAAAAATTCCTAGTTAAAAAAAAAAAAAAAAAAAAACACAAAATAAACAAAACAAAACAAAAAGCAAAACCAATTGAGGTTTCCAAAACAAAGCACCTAAATGAGCAGATGCTGTGAGATTTCACTTTTGTGAAACAGTTTCTTTGACAGATCTAACACAACATGCCTTACTCCAGTAGCACTGGTGCCAAAATATTAGTAGCAGTGTCTGGATTGTGCCAGTGTACAAGAAATATAGAGATATTCTTAATTAATTTACAGGCATTAAAATGTCAGGAGTTGTGAGTCACACTGTCATTTCCAGCAGTTGTGTTGTTTGTACCAGCATGCTCGAATGGGAGCACCTGTGGGAAACCCAACAGAAAATAGGCAGTTTTTAGAAAAAGTTGGCTGTGGAGTCACTTCCTTTGCCAAATGAACCACGCCTGTTGCTGGCACCCGTTTCCCAGAGACTGTAGCAACAGCAAGTCTCTGCTGGAAAACTAGTGAGTGACAGCATCACAAGACAGGGCACTGAAATGCAGCAGCACCATGAGGGAAGAGAAAATAAACCAGGCTGCTTAGAATATTTTTGTTTCATCTTTTAACATGTTTGGAAGACCAGTGGTTGTTTTAGAATAAGAAGATTTTTTGTGAAGGATTCTTCAATTAATAGATGACAGCTCATAATAGACATCTCAAGTATCTGTGACGTTATCCAAGAACCCCCCCAAAAAGAGCACTGTCCAGCTACAATTGATTTTAACTAAAACAGCAAACAGAAAAAAGTAGTGGTGACCACAAAGGCAAAACCCCAGCTCCCATATTTAAAAAAAAACCAACCAAACAAAGCAAACCAGAAATAGGAAAAATGCCCTTTACAGAGCCTGAAAGCTAAGTTTAAAAAAAAAAAAAACCAAAAAACCACAAACATGCAAAGAGATTAGATAGGGAAGTGTGCAAAAGCATGCATATAAAAACTATTTTTAGTGGTAGCTGGCCCTTCACAGCAATCTTGACAGTAATACTAGGTTTTATATTTGTGTTTTATGGCCCAAAGTGTTTTCAGTAAGTAGTTTGTTTTGAAAATGTTCAACTATGATCAGGATGCCATTTATGTCTATTTTGAAAATACATCTCAGTAGGCTACAATTTTAGTGCTTTCACTTGAGGCCTGCAGCAAAACTTTTTGAAAATACTGAAACATAGAAAAACCATTTTTAAGTTGAAGTTGGGGAATAAAATACAGAGGCAAAAGCCCATTTAGAGCTTAGCCTGGCCACTGCTGTGAAGGACAACAAAAAAATCCTTCTACAAATATATTAATGGCAAGAGGGGGGCAAGGACAACCTTCACTTCTGAGTGAACATGGAGGGGAATAGAATAACTAAAGATGACGAAAAGGCAGAGGTATTTGACACCTTCTTTGCCTCAATTTTTAATAGCAAGATAGGTTGTCTTCCTGACAACCGGCCTCCTGAGCTGTCAGAGTCAGGGAGCAGTATAGTTCCCTTGTAATCCAGGAGGAAGTAATTAGAGACCTCCTTAGCCACTTGGATCCCTACAAGGCCATGGGACCAGATGGGATCCATCCTAGGGTGCTGAGAGAGCTGGCAGATGAGCTGGCAAAGCCGCTCTCCATCATTTTTCAACAGTGCTGGCTCACTGGAGAAGTCCCAGATGACTGGAAGCTGGCCAACTTGATGCCCATCCACAAGAAGGGCCAGAACGAGAAACCAGGGACTTGTCAGCCTGACCTCAGTGCCAGGTAAGGTTATGGAACAGGTCATCTTGAGTGCAATCACACAGCACTTACAGGATGGCCAAGGGATCAGGCCCAGCCAGCATGGATTTAGGAAGGGCAGGTCCTGCCTGACATAGCTGTTCTCCTTCTATGACAAGGTGACCGCCTGGTGGATGTGGGGAAGGCTGTGGATGTGGTCTACCTGGACTTCAGCAAGGCCTTTGATACCGTACCCCACAGCAAACTCCTGGCCAAGCTGTGAGCCTGTGGCTTGGACAGCAGCAGTCTGTGCTGGGTTAGGAACTGGCTGGAGGGCCGAGCCCAGAGAGTGGTAGTGAATGGTAACACATCCAGCTGGCAGCCAGTCACTAGTGGTGTCCCCCAAGGATCAGTGCTGGGCCCCATCCTGTTCAATATCTTTATTGATGATCTGGATGAGGGCATTGAGTCCACCCTTAGTAAATTTGCAGATGACACCAAGCTGGGGGCAGGTGTTGATCTGTTAGAGGGTAGGAGAGCTCTGCAGAGGGACCTTGACAGGCTGGACAGATGGGCAGAGTCCAAGGGCATGAGATTTAATACATCTAAGTGCTGGGTTCTGCACATTGGCCACAACAACCCCATGCAGTGCTGCAGGCTGGGGTCAGAGTGGCTGGAAAGCAGCCAGGCAGAAAGGGACCTGGGGGTACTGATTGATAGTAGGCTGAACATGAGCCATCAGTGTGCCCAGGTGGCCAAGAAGGCCAATGGCATCCTGGCCTGTGTCAGGAATAGTGTGGCCAGCAGGAGCAGGGAAGACATTCTGCCCCTGTACTCAGCACTGGTTAGGCCACACCTTGAGTACTGTGTCCAGTACTGGCCATTGGAATGGGCTGCCCAGGGAGGTGGTGGAGTCATCACTGGAGGTGTTTAGGAAGAGACTGATTGGGGTGCTTGGTGCCATGGTTTAGTTGATTAGATAGTGTTGGATGGTAGATTGGACTCGATGGTCTCAAAGGTCTTTTCCAACCTGGTTAATTCTATTCTATTCTATTCTATTCTATTCTATTCTATTCTATTCTATTCTATTCTATTCTATTCTATTCTATTCTCATAACAGTGCAACCTAGGGTCACTCAGCACTTAAATGGCAGCCTAATGTTTTCATACTTGACTTCTGCTGTAATTTCCCGCACATGTATGCACAAGCATGCTCTAAATCATGGGCAGTATGATAAACTTCTATGTAATTAGCTATAGGGTAGGCAAAACTGTCTCAGTGAATAGTTTTTGCAGATAGGCATCAAGTCAATGAAAACCACTAGCCAATTTTGATAATGCATCCAAAATAGTTTCACCTGCAAACAATTAGTTGTCTTGAAAGCTGGGATGTTTTCTTCCAACATGTTTTAAGAAGTTGGTACTTTTCAAGATTAAAAAAATACTGAGAAACAAATTATTTTTCAATCCCTCTCTCTCTCTCTTTTTTTTTTTTTTTTTAATCTTTCCTAGCCAGTTAATGAAAATGTCAGTTCTTCACATTGTTCTGATCCTTTGTGACATTTCTAGGGTAGCATTATAGTTTCTGAGAAATTATAAGTAAACCAAAGGACTTCCACTGAAATTTGATCCTTCACTTTGACTTTTTTGAGTTTGGAGATTTTATTTGTATATGCCACCACTTAAAACAATGGGCACATAGGCAGATTCCATCATAAGGTGGGAAAGTTTCTTGCTTTCTCTTTCCATGGAAACATGTAAAGCTTTTAATAAAAGCCAAATAATTATAATTTTGATTCTGTCCACTGCTGCTCCAGATTAAGAAAAATGTGCTGGGTTTCAGACTCTGTTTTGCATGGAAATCTGCAGAAATCATGTTGGCCATCCAAAAAAGGTGATTTAGTTGTAATGTGCAGATCTCAGAAAACAGTTTGTGTATAGAAAACAAACAAGCTAATCTGGGGTAACATGTACTTTAGTAACAATTTTCTACCCTTCCCTACCAACTGTTTTTGCATTGACTCATTAAAGTCACTTTGGGTTGCCAGTGTTTCTGGTTTCTCCATATCTTGATGATCTGATCATTCCATGTTGCTACTCTAACTGCACTGTTACTTGGATAAGGAACACAAACTTAATTTCTTATTGAATTTACTAATTCTGTTTTTCAAGAAAATCTATACCATTAATTTTTTTTCTTTAGAATTAGAATTAGAGGTGAAGGAGTGGGGAGGAAAGGGGAGAGGAGGGGGAGGAAGGAAGGTGTTTAGTGAAGCAGGGAAAGTAAAACCCATTCTTTCTACTTTTTTTTTTTGTTGAAAGGTCTCTACATTCTGCAAAAAGGCCATCACATTCATTATCCCCTGCCTTACAATGGGTAAATGGAAGTACAGAGAGGTAAAACTAAGTTGCCAAAGTCTAACTAGAAGCAAAGATGAAAACAGAAGCCAGACCTCTTGAAGCACAGTTCTCCCCCCATTAAGTCCCATTAGTCTGGGACTTAATATGAAATAGTGTATTTTATCATTACAGATAATTGGCACATTACTGCTGCTCAGTTAGGCAGGGCCTTACTCATCTAGCTCTGCAGACGAAAAGGTTCCCCTCCACTTGAGTGTGAGCATGCATAGCCCCTTAGGTTTTTTGACAGATGACAGCTTCAGTATCATTGGGAATGGGGACTGTGATTGCTCCTGGAAGCTACTGGTATGATTCCCAAATGAGGCTCCAGGGAATTAGGTGGTGTACTTGGCTTTGGGTCTTACTATTTCCCTGTTCCTTTGTTTCTCATCTCTTTCAGTTTTTGAGACTGTAACTTATTTGGACCTGTGGAAACTGTGATATTTCTATAAAGGGAAGAATTAATGTTGGTTCAGAAGGAAAAATGAAAAGAGGTCAAGCTAATTTAAATTCTTAATGTTTCCAAGAACATTGGATTTGGTGTTGGTCTCAGCTTCCTTTTAAGACTCTAGGGTTGACCATTGCAGATGCTAAACAACACCTTTCAGTACCTGACAGGGTGGCTGTCTCAGAATTGAGGCCCAAGCAGCTACTCTTAAAACACAAGTCAGGTTAGTGCTCAGCTTTCGACAGTAACGGTATCTCACACAGCTTTTACCTCAGCCTAGTGTCCTTCCAAGAGACATCCAGACCTGTTCTAGAAAATGCTTTTTTTCCTAAAGGTGCCTTAGTTTCAGACCTTTGGTAGTTGACCTAAAATATCTGTTCAATATATCAATTGTGAAGTTCAGGTGTTTACCCTATCCGTTGTTTATATATGTTCCTTCCAGAGAACACTAAGAGACCAGAAATATATATTGTGGTATATGTTCAGTCCAAATGTGTCTTTGTGTAGTGTAATGTAGTTTTTTAATCTCTGAACTGATCTTAACACATAGCTTGTCTGAAATCTACCCAATAATGTTCCTTTAGAAATACTAATTTACAATACAGAGAAAACTAATTGCTAAACAGCAAAACCAGTGGAATTTTAGATGCTGGATTTCCAACTGTAATTATTCTTCATTCTTATTAGAAGGAATGTGAGTGTGTCAACATTCTTATTAGTGATTTCTGCTGAATCTTGTGTTATAATCTGAACATAATTAAATTTAACTAGACTGGCATTTCATCACTGCTCAAGGATATAAGGCTAACACATTTTTTTTTTTCTCCTGTTATCTCTCCAATCTTCTTTCTTCTTACATGAAAAGAATGCAAACTATCAGGATTCTTTAGGGTTGGGAAGTCTTATGACCTCTCCTTAGTAAACTGCAGCATTTGAACAATCAGTGGTAGAAGGGTTGTTTTGCTTTTCACTTGTGTTCCAGAATTATCAGTTTTTAATGAGGTTTTTTTCAAAGTTCTTCCTGTCTGAGAGCTAAAGGTTATAAGATGTTTTTAAAGTATGCAGTTATATTTTATTTTTCTTTGCACAAAAAATCAAAACTCTGAAAGAACAGTAAGCACAGAATGATGGGGTTTGGAAGGGACCTCTGGAGATCATCTAGTCCAATGTCCCTGCCAGAGCAGGTTCACCTGGAGCAGGTTGCACAGGATGGTGTCCAGGCAGCTTTTGAATGATTCCAGTGATGGAGACTCCACCACCTCTCTGAGCAAGCTGCTCCAGTACTCCTCCACATTCAAAGATGGAGCTTCCTTTGTTTAAGCTTGTGCCTGTTACCTCTTGTTCTGTCACTGGGTGTCACTAAAAAATGACTGTCCCAATCCTCCTGACACCCACCCTCTAATTATTTATGACCATTGATAAGATCCCACCTCAGTCTTCTCTTCTAGGCTAAAAACCCACAAGTCCCTCAGCCTTTTTTTCCTAATACAGATGGTCTAGTCTCTTAATCATCTTTTTAGCCCTTTGCTGTAGCCTCTCAAGCAGTTCCCTGTCCTCCTTGAACTGTGAAGCCCACAACTGGACATGATACTTCAGACGAGGCCTCACCAAGGCAGAGTAGAGGGTGAGAAGAACCTCCCTCAACCTGCTGGCCATTGTCTTCTCAATGCACCCCAGAATGCCACTGGCTTTCCTAGCCACAGAGTGCACATTGCTGGCCCATGGTCATCCCATTGCCCACTAGGACTCCCAGGACTTTTTCCACAGAGCTGCTTTTGGTAGGTTGGCTCCCAACTTGTATTGATACATAGGATTATTCCTCCTTAGGTGCCATACTCTACACTTGCCCTTGTTGAATTTCTCCAGCCTCCCTAGGTCAGGCTGGATGGCAGCAAGGCCTTCTGCTATGCCAGCCAGTTCTTCCAGGTCCTGTGTAGGTGTCTAGTTTTCTTACCTTCCCAAGGCAGTTTCCTCACAGAAACTGTCTGTCCTCTTTGTGGCTTTAGGGACTTCTAACCTTCCTGCTACCAAAGTCTGATACCCTATTTTTGTGCACTATTCTCCATTCCTTTCTCCCTTTCAGCAGAACCGTAAGCTACCAGAGGCTTTCCACTTCCCATTTCACTGCTTTTATTGTATTTTGATGAATTACCAGAGGCTGTACCTGCCACTGAGCAACCTATTGACATTGCCTTCTTGAAGAAATGCTGTTCCTGGATCCTGAATCCCATCAAACTGAAATCATGGTGGTGAGCTGGGAATGGCTAAAATTCCAATTTTGTGTTACAACTTGCAAGCCATGTTACAGGGCCATAGGGAAGAATGATACTGCTGGGTCAAGGACAATGTGTATCAAAGAACTAATTGAGGGTCACCGCCATCTGTGAGGATCCTCTGTGAGGATAAGATGGTGGCTGGCTGGATCATTCTAAATTCATCACATCCTTTTGTCAATATCTATCCTGGAGGACTAAAAGGACCCGTAATCCTCTTTGCAGCCACCTAATTTATTATTTTTTATAGGCCATTTCTTTCCAACCCTTTACCAAGTTTAAACTCTTGACTATTACAGTATTTCTGGTTCCCCATAAAGGACAACTCTACTAGAAATATTGTCTCTTATGGTCATTCTAAAACAGAGCTTCAAAGTCGTACAGAGTAATGGGAAGGCTCTGTGTTCCCAAACTACTTCATCCTTCTAACCAAGGATTAGTGCTCTGTCCTTCCTATTTTCATCTACTGCTTATTGTCCTACTTGCCTTTTTTTCATGGCACAACCTTAACCTGGCTTTCAGAAGTATTTTTGGTTTTGATCAATTACGAAGAGATGTTTATCAGTTGGTGATTAACTGATTAGCAGTTAGTCAAACCAAGGAGAAGGCTATGTCTGGTTTGCCAGAGAGAAAGCAGCATTTTCAAAGAGGTGAGGGCAACTAATAGTCAATAAAAAGATGCAAAGTGAAGGTCCACCTTTCACATAAGAAGTGAAGGTTCAAAATTTTGGGGAAAGAGAAATTCGATTTTTACCATATCCTTAAAATGTGCTTAAAGGAATGTATTAAGAAAGGTAACATTCTTCCCTGACCCAAGATTCCCTTCCATGACCACAACCCTATAATCAGGTCATTTCAAGGCTGGATCCTCAGTCAAGAGGATGTGAATTTCTCACAGTCTCTCAGCTGCCTCATAATAGGTGAGAAGAAAATTTAAAGCCATCACAAGTAATGACTAAAGATCTGCATACATTTTACAATATATCTTGGCATATATTTATTTTGCCTTTAGAAAATTTTGCAGACACCTATTTTAAATTCCGTAGGCAAACATTTTTCTTCCCTTTTACTTTAGTTTGGTTTGAAATAAAGATAATTTAATGGTAAACAGCTAATGACTTAATCCCATAGGTGGAGCTAACTTTACAACCAGTTTACTGGAATACTCTTTCAATGCCCAGCATTTTGTTTTGTTTTGTTTTCTCAAAATTGACAGACAAGGGTTTAAATGGACTAAGCATTTTCTGATGTCTAGTGCTAGTCAGGGAGCAGCAGAATGGTGGAGGAGAATGCTTAGGCCAAGAATTCTGTCAAAGTATTTCCTTAAACTGAATGAAAGGATTTGTTAAATGTCATTTTTTTCATAAAATGGAAAGCATGCAGCACTGTGAGAAGCAGTAGGAAAATGATCTGTTATAAATATTTGAACTCTTGCTGAGGTATCTTTACTCCTTTGTCCTCCCTGGAATAGCTAAAACTAACATCTCTATTGAACCTAAAGAACCAGGTCAATCAACAATTGAATACAGAGCATTTGTCGCCTAGAGGAATGAATAATTTATGTAGCCTCACTAATCTGATATCAAAGGGAAAGATATGCCTATGCATAAGGGAGAAAAAGGCAACAGAAACATCCCATCAGGTCTGCTTAAGTGGTTTCACACGTGAACCTGAGCTGAGGGTGCAAACTGAAATACATAGTGAAAAGAGGCTGACTGAAAAGCCACGATGATTTCTTTTGCTGGGAGGAGAATTGCAATGAAGGCAGAAATTATTTCTGAGCCTGTTCAAAAAGAAGCAAGGAAAGTATTTCCAGCTGAAGATTTTCGACCTAGAGATGAAATCACTGCTGCTAAGGTTGGCTATTCGCTAAGGTAATGAAAAATTCAGGCTGCTTGTATTTCTGTAACTTCTTCAGTATATCCTGCCTCTGAATAGAACTTAGGCAAATGTAGAAGTAGAAATCCATTTAATTTTCTATTCACTGTCAGATATTTCTTTTTAATGGTTCTTTCTCTAATAAAAGGTAAGAAAATGTTGGAGGGAATATTCCAACAATATTCCTAGAGGTTTGATTACATTTTTAAAGGGTGACACTGTCGTCTAGATGTTAAAAGTTGCTCTAGAGCCATTACAAACCACAGAGTCAGGGAGGAAAAAGCAGGGTAAAAAGGGAACTAGGAACTGGTGAATAAGACATGTAAACATAAGAGCATTTTGAAAGATTTTTTTATATCCCCAGAAGCTGCAGGGAAATTTATACACATTTCTGTTTTGGGAAACAACTTAAAAACTGTACTTGCAATCAGAGAAGTGTGGAAAAGATGGGGAACTGAGAGTAAAGAGGAAAATATACTCTAGGGGACTGTATATACTTTTAAATTATCTTAATATGTAGAGGTGAAAGTCTTTTCTCCATAAGAAAGTTGTGCCAGTCTGTTTAGGTATGTAGTTTTAAATAAATACAACCCAATTTCTTTTATTTTTAATCAGTGGATTTTTCTGCTGTTAAAAAGCCTTTCAGCATGTGCGCTGTCCACATCAGAGACAAATCTTGTGAAAGTATTTCACTGCTAAGGAGATACAGGTATGGAGTCACCGTTTTTCAGAGGAGTACTTTGGAAAATGACCCTAGAATTAAAAAAAAATCTACTGCCTTACAGGAAAAAGCACTACCACAAGCAGTCAGGAAATTGCACATACACAGTATGAAACCGGACCACAAAACCAGGAACTGAAGCTGTTGGAAGACAGAAAGGTCTGCTCAACAAGCAGTATTAAAGAAAAGCAAGATCACTGATACAGGCAGGAAAAAAATTCCATTTATCTTGGTGAGGAAACCAGTTGACAAATTCGGATAATTTAAAGCATATAATGTTTAACTCTCTGAAAGGTGAAGGAAGAATCAATGACATGTCTTTGTTTTTGATAGATCAAAGCCTTCAGAAAGGCTGCTGGGTTTGTGTGTTGTAAGCAAAGAAAAGCACACAGAAAGTCATGGTCATCTTGCTCTGCTCAACACATAAGAGAGATGCACTCTAGACCTAAAAAAATCAGTCACATTCTGCTGCAAGGTGTGGGGGTCATTGAAAATCTGTTATGGGAGAAGGAAATAGAACTCCTTTCTCAGAATGTTGGAATGGAAGGCATAACTGAGAAACGGGAGAATCCGTGGACTAAAAATATCTAGCAGTAGTAGTAGGAGACCATTACATGGCTGACTGCAGACTAATTGCATTTGTTCAGTCATTGTGAAAATGGATACAGATGGGATGCAGAAGTTTGGAAAAATCCTACTGTTAAAGAGAAAATAAAGCAAATGTTACGTGATAGGCCATTACCTAAGATGATGTTGGAGAGAACTCAGAAGATCATATATCTAAAAGATTCTTTTCTGCTTTAGCAGCTCTTTTAATTAATTATCTCTCTTTTTTTTTTTTTATTTAAAAGATATTTAGGATGACCATTGGGGGGAAAGAGGAGAGCTTTTTCAGTCTGCTTTAGTGGCATATCACTTTCTTGCTTGAAACAGAACTTAGTTTTGTGAAAATGGGTTAGAGTTTGTCACAGAGCTTCAGTGACTCAATGAGTAGTTTACATTTCCTTAACTGCTATGGTATTGCCAGTTCATACTGGGATGCCATCAAAGGCACAGTCAAGATTTTACAAGATTTTTCTAAGTATAAACAGCTGGGGAAACAGCTGGTATCAAAGTTAACAGTCACTCAGAGATCTGAATGCATTCCAGATTAAAAGAGAGAAAAAGAGAGAAAAAAGAAAAGCCCAGACCAGTCTTTCATACCTGGTTTTCATACAGTGATAGTACACCTAGTGGTAACTGCAACTCACAGCTGTTATTCCCAACTGCTTTGATTTTATTACATGGTTCCTGGAAAGTCAAACTGGGTCCCAGCAAATCTTCTGTTGGTCAGAGGCAAAGGATAAAGCATAAACTGTCTCTATCTGCATAAACAGCACAGTGGAGTCCTACTTAGTTCTCCAAATAGTTGGAGATGCCTGATGTATGCCAGGGAGGAAATCTTCTTTGACAGTTAGTATCCCTTATATCCCATTGTTTGAGAAGAGACACTGGGCAGCCTTGAATTGGATAGCTGGCACATCATGCTCCACAGCTGAAGAGGATTCATGTTACCCTTCCTTAGAGAAATTGTAAGATGTCCTTGGTAGTGCCTTCCTCTAAGCAGCTGTATTGGGTCTGGCTGAGGTGGAGTTAGTTCTCCCCATAGCATCTTTTGAGTGCTGTGTTTTGCAGCTGGTGTACCTGGGTGTTGATAACACAGCAGTGTTTTGGCTACTGCTGAGCCAAGCACCAAGGCTGTGTTTTTCCAACATTCCCCCTGCAACAGTACACTGAGGGTTGGGCAAGATCTTGGGAGGGGACATCGCCAGGCCAGCTGACCCAGACTGACTAAAGGGGTATTCCATACCATATGACATCAGCTCAGATATAAAAGCCAAGTGAAAAAAATGAAGTGTGAGGACATTTGTTGATGGTATTTTTCCTTCAGAACAACCACTACATGTATTGAAGCCCTGCTTCTTGGGGAGCAGCCGGACATTGTCTGCTGATAGGAAGTAGAGAATAATATCTTTGTTTGTGTAGTGGGTTGAGGCAGCCCCCCTCCCCATCACAGGCAAAATAACGACTCTGGCAAACGGATTGCAAAAGTGATGGAAAAGTTTAAATAGGAAAAAAGTGAATGTGCACAAAAGAACCAGAAACAGTGAAAGAAGAAACCCCAAAACACACCCGGATGCACCCCATCCCCACCTGAGGGTGGGCCCAAGACCCCCAGGGCTCGTTCTTCCCCCCCCACTGCTAGGCTAGTCTCAGCTGGCCAGGCCTGAGACCGCCCATCCCCCTGGACATGTCTCCCCCAGTTACCGGGTGCTGGCGAGGGAAGAAAGAGAAAGAGGCGGACCCCACGCAAGGTCTTATAGCGGTGCAGGGGGTGTGGTAGGAGATACACGGTTTTCCTGTGTCCACCCACTGGGCTGGACTTCTGGACACAGGAAGTGCGTCATGCAGCAGGGGCACCCAGCCCAAACCACCACAGTTTGCTCTTGCTTTCACATGTGGCCTTTGCTATTGCCCCATTACATTTCTTCCATCCTGACCCATTGGCCTGTTGTTTTATTTTCCCTCTCCCTTGTCCATCTAAGAAGGGGAGTGGTAGAGTGGCTTTGGTGGGCATCTGTCCCCCAGCCGGGAGCCAAACCACCACAGCAGGGTGACTGCCTAGGCTGCAGTGAACACACACTGGTGGAGTTTGCAGTCCTAGGGGATATGGGACAAGTAATGAGTATAGTAAGAACTCTGAATTTTAGAAAAGCAAAATTCCAGCTCATTGGGAGATAGTCAGTAGGATCCTGCAGGAAATGATCGCTAGGGTGAGGGGAGCAAAATAGAGCTGGCAGATTTTGAAAGGCATTTTCCGTAGAGCACAAGAACTCTCAATCCCCATGTGTAAGAAATTGGGCAAGAAAGGGAAGAAACTGGCATAGCTGAGTAGAGATCTGCTGGTGAAAATAGAGAGCAAGAGGAAATGCACAGACAGTAGAAGCAGGGACAGATAACCTGGGAGGGGTATAGGAACACTGCCCTGTTGTGTAGGAATGAGGTCAGGAAGGCCAATGGCTGGAGCTGAACCTGGCAAGACACACAGAGAATAACAAAAAGGGCTTCTATAGGTACATCAGCCATCAAAAAATGTTAAAGAAAGTGTGCCCCCTTTGAAGAGAATGGAGAGCTGGTGTTAAGAGACTAGATGGCTGAGCTACTCAATTTTTTGCCTCAGTCTTCACTGGTAATCTTGCTCGTCCTGCATCCTGAATTGATAGACCACTAGATGAGGACCATGGAATTAAAGTCCTTCTTACTGCAAAGAAAGATCAGGTTTGGGACCACCTGAGAAACCTGAGCATAAATCTACGAGACCTATTGAGATGCATTACAGAGTTCTGGTCTGGTTTGGAAAGTCCTGGCAGTCAGTTGAAGTCTCCAGTGACTGAAAGAAAGGAAATATTGTGCCCATTTCTAAAAAGGGTAAAAAAGAGGACCCTGGAACTTACCAAGCTGTCAGCCTTACACTGTGCCCAGGAAGATCATGGAACAGATCTTCCTAGAGGGTATGCTAAAGCACATGAAGGATAGAGAGGTGATTTGAGATAGCCAGCGTGGCTTCACCAAGGGCAAGTCCTGCCTTAGCAACCTACTGCGTTTCTACAGTGGTGTAGCTACATCAGTGGACAAGGGATCAGTGGACAAGGGAAGACCAGACGGCATCTTCCTGAACTTCTGTAAAATCTTTTACACAATCCTCCACAACATCTTTCTAAATTGGAGAGAGATGGATTTGATAGGTGAATTATCCAGTGGATAAGGAACTGGCTAGATGACCATATAGAAAGGGTGCTATGCAACAGCTCAATGACCAGATGGTGATGTGTGACAAGTGGTGTTCCTCAGGGATCTGTACCGGGACCAGTGCTGTTGAGTTTCTTCATCAATGACATAGTAAGATTGAGTGCACCCTCAGCAATTTAGCAGGTGATAGCAGGCTAAGTGGTGCAGTTGATAAGGCTGAAGGACAGGATACCATCCAGAGGGACCTAGACAGGCTAGAAAAGTGGAGCAAGACCAACCTCACGAGGTTCAATAAGGTTAAGTATAAGGTCATGCATCTAGGTTGGGGCAATCCTCAATATCAGTACAGGCTGGGGGATGATGAAATTAAAATCAGCCCTGCAGACAAGGACTTTAGAGTACTGGTGGATGAGAAGCTGGACATGACCCCACAATGCACACTTGCAGCCCAGAAGGCAAATCTCATCCTGGGCTGCATCAAAAGAAGCACGGCCAGCAGGTTGAAAAATGTGCTTCTGCCACTCTGCTCTGGTGAGACTTAACCTGGAGTACTGCGTTCAGCTCTAGGACCCTCAACACAAGGACATGGACAAGGACATGGACCTGCTGGAGTGGGTCTGGAGGAGGTCCATGAAGATGATCAGAGAGCTGGAGCACCTCTCTTATGAAGACAGGATGAGAAAGTTGGGTCTGTCCAGCCTGGAGAAGAGAAGACTCTGGGGAGACCTTATAGCTGCATTTCAATATCTGAAGGGGACCTACAGGAAGGCTGGGTTAAAACTGTTTAGAAGGACATGTAACAACAGGACAAGGGACAATGGATTTAAACTAGATCAGAGTAGATTTAGGTTGATCATAAGGAGGAAGTTCTTTACGATGAAAGTGGTGAAATACTGGAACTGGTTGTCCAGAGATGTGGTTGAGGCCCCATCCCTGGAGAAATTCAAGGTCAAACTTGATGAGTCCTGAGCAACCTATCTAGCTGGAGATGTCCCTGCACACTGCAGGGGACTTGGAGAAGATGACTTTTGCATGTCCCTTCCAACTCCAAGCATTCTGTGATTCAGTTTTTTTGTGGCATTTAGTGTGAGTCTAATAGCTTAGAGAGCTACTTCACACCCAGTCTCCACATTCCAGATACATCAACTTTACTGCATGCACTTTTGTGCTTATTTGTCTCTTGGAAACATCATGGCACAAAACTAGTAATCTTTTTTTTTTTTTTTTTTTTTTTTTTTTTTTTTTTTTTCCCTCAAATGCCTTGAGGCTGCTGGATAAAAGCAAAAAGAAAATGCAAAACAAAATTTGTGGATAGATTTAAGTCTGAGGTATTTATAGTACTTCTTTATGCTCTGTGAATTACCCAAATAAAAAGAGCAGGTCCCTGTGCTCTGATACTTTCATATAAATTTTCATTCATTTTGGCTAAATTGCTACAAACTTCAGCAAGCTACATTAATTAGATAAGCCTGGGGAACTCTCTGTATTGCAGCAGGAAGAACCTGTAAGAAAGTATTTTATGGCCTTTGAAGAACATTATAGAAAACCATTGGAAAGATTAACATTATACCACAGAAACCCATAACATCAAATTTTCAGGGGAAAAAAAGAGCTTGGGAATAAAGGAACAGTGGGGTGGGCAGGACACAGCTGGTAATAATAGTTTTAATGTCACTTAGAATAAAGAAAATGTGAGGTGGAACAGTGTACACCAAAGAATTATGTCTGGACAAGTCAGAAGGAAAAGCTCACACACACATGCTACCAACGACCCATGTTTCTCACATTTAACTGACAGCAACAGAGAAGACTGAAAAAGCATTCTTGCAAGTCTATAACTAGAAAAGTTTGGAGAGCATTGCTATTCACTCTGTGAATGACAGATATTAAATATTTAAATCCATTTAAATGCAACTGCTCTGTTCTAAGCCAGAGAAAATCCGCAAGCACATCAAAGACACCTGAGGGTTTTGGTAGCAGGCTTTCCGAGAAAAGGACCCAAAAAGCAATTACCTGAGATGTAATATCTAAGCATCTGTCAGCCATGTCTGAAAACTAGGTGCTTAAGCTGGTGTGACAAAGCCATTGCCCAAACATATGGGCTATGGATGCAAAGGACAGGCTCTAATTAATATTTATCAACATGTGTCCTATGGACACCCAGTCTCAAAGACCTTTGTGTATTCTCCATCTAAGCCTAACGCAGAGGTGCCTAAAAGAGACTGAGTTTCTCAGAGTGTCATTAAAACATGGCTCATCTGCACAAGTAAGAACTGAACTTCGTGTCAGGCTGGCTGGAATGTGGAGGTTGCTTAGCAGAGTGCAGTACAAGAAAAACATGTTACAAAAGTGTTGCACAAGAAGTCACCATTAACATTGTAATCTTACCTACTGTTTTACCATTTATCTGAAGTCCTTGCAGTTAAAATTCAACCATTTACAGAAACCCCTTACTTGCTTCACTTTACTGTATTTCCACTGGCTTTTGTCCTGGCACAAGATGGTGGTGTGTTGGTCAACTGTGTACAACTTAAGAGCTGCCCCTTCCCTTGTGCATGGGTTAATAGTTGCCTTTTCTGTGTCCCCTCAATGCACAGTCCAAATTTAGTAGCTACTGTCTGGCTGAAGCTGATTTCTTTTAGGGCATGCTGAAGCTCCTCTACTGGTGCCCATGCACCCATGGGTTTGTTGTTTGACTCAGCATCCCTCTCAAATGATTGGTAGCAACAGTCTGCCTGAGCTAGGAGGCCAAGCATTGCCCCCCTTTGTCTCTGCTAGCACAGTTAGATTGTCCTTGCTGCCACACTAGCTTGCCCAGGACAACCAGAGCTGCGGCGAGTAGTCAGTCCTCTCCCTTACAGTATTTAATGGCTCATTCTGTGATGGTTCAAACCAAACTGACCTTCAAGGCTCTGAATGTTTCAATGAGTGAACCATTCCCTTGGGTGTCAAGTAATCTTTTCATGAGTTATGTTTATTTGTTAGGGAATGTCTTTAGGAAGAAGATCCAGGGCAAAAGGAGTCACTGTGTGACTGAAATAATGTCCAGCCTGAAGCTGTCCAGAGGCTTGACATAACAGCCTTAACTTTCATCCCAGGAGGTGAAGTATAACAAGCCTAATAAAGTGTTCTTACCTGAATCCAAAAGCTTATTTGGACATGGAGCCATGTTGATGATGGCTTCTGATAGTCATGGTAAATGATAGTTTGTGGTCAGGCCAAGATGCCTCCCTGATAAACACAGTTTGTGACATTTAGTAAAAATTCATTTTTTGAGATAAAAATTTATATGTGTCTTTTCTCACTATGTCTTTAACATTTGATTGATTTAGAGTTTCTGTACCTGAATGTTTCATTGTTGTGCTTAATCACCCCTCAATGAGTTGAACAGATCTTCAGTGACTTCCCTGTCTTCAATGCAAGCACCGAGCAGCTACATTTTTTTAGCATTGCACCTCACTCTCAGTATTTAATCAAATATCCAATTAATTGAAATTGTGAAAATATAGATGAGCCTTTGCTCTCAAATCCCTAGATATTGTTATTATCTAGGGAAGTAGTTATTTAGTTTTTACATTTAATTTCAGGAAATTCTTTATAGTGATTGCCCTACCTGATTTCTAGGTATCTTGCCCAACAGTTTCCTTGCTGTCATGAAATTTTCTACTATGTGTATGTCCCAATACTTGGGTCATAGGTCTGGTAAATTGAATAGAAGCTTCAAATGGCATGACACAGCTTTCCCTGGCATCAGTCCTTAGGTGATGCAGATAATATGTTTTCACTGGTTAAAAAAAGGGTGACAGGTTTTAAGAGGGGGCACTGAAACCATTATTACTATTGCAAAGCACCAGCTTTTAGTAAAACAGACTCTTATGGAAAATTAATGAATGAGAAATAGAACTGAATAGAAGTTGAGTATTTGATACATATTGTATGGCAAATTCTGGCAGATAGAAAGAAGAGCACCTGGGAGGATGGCCTATGTGCCTACAAGTCTGGTTAAATTCTCCGCGCTGTGATATCTGAGGTGGCCTTAAGCAAGTTACTTAAGAATAATTCTGTGGCAAGAATCAGTTATGTACCTGATGTCATAGCTCTTGAGAAATGCAAACCCTAAGTGGGAGCTCTCACTACGAAACAGAAATCAAAGATAGTGCTTCCACCAGTGATTGAGAAAGATTAAAACCTACATCAGTTGTTTGGTAGGAGAATACTCCCAACACTAAACAGTTGGAAGGGAGTGGGAGAGGCCATTCCTTCTGGGATATGTTTCTTGGCTGTAGGGGCTTAACTTAGGGATTCATATATTTTAAAGAAAATTACTCAGACACAGTATTTTCTCTACTAATATGTTAAACAGGGCTAAAGGGTATGATGTGGCCCTAAACTTCAAAGACTTGGCCTAGCTTGGCCCAATTTGGCCTGGGTGCATCCATGTCATAGCAACTGGCCTTAAATTTCATCCATGGGTTGCTTCTGTGACTTCAAGATGTAAATATTGTGTATATACCTATGTTTTAGGTTGTAGTGCCTGAAACCGTAAGATCAGAATAAGGCAACCAAAGGGTGCTACATCCTGTTCTAGTGAGGTACAAGGGCACGTCCAAAAAAGCCCCAGTCTGTGTACAGGAGCAAAACTTGAAGCATCTGAGTAGCTTGGCTGCTGGGAACGATAAAGATCATTGGAGTAGAAGGATTAGGTGCTCAATCTGATTTCTGGCCTTCCTGTGCATCAACTTTTTAGGACTACAGGTTAATCACATGCCCCTCTACTCAGTATTGTGAGGATGAATAACATAACAATTACAGGATACAAATAAAAGAATAATGAGGGCCAAGCAAGGACTTTGAGTAGTTTGACCATGAGAACAATAATGCAGTTTGACTGCAGTAATATCTTTCAGTACTGTAGATTCTAGCTCTGACAGCTAGAATTTACTACAGTATTGTAATACCATATTCTTGTGTTGAAATTTTCCAATTCCAGATATCTTTGTAGCCATTTGGATGGTCACTGAAGCAGCAGTATGTGCTTAAACCGGGTTGCTCTGATATGACTGTTGATCATGCTCTCCAAGTAGAGCATGTTAGCCTCAGAGGTGCACTGAGGCCCCAGGTGGGCCAGTCTCTCTGCTATCACACTATGAAAACTAGATGGTCACACTAAGAAGTGGAACACCCTTCAGCCTCCCAGAACTGGAGGTTCATTGCAGATCAATGTGCTCACTTCTTCGTGGGCTAGACTTAGTTCATTTTGCGGTATATGGATAACAACCTGTCTGATGCATCAGTGCTTGAATGCTGTTAACTGCTGTCAAAAATACCAATTAGTTAGTTTTCCCTCCCTGTAGACCAGAGAAACTATTTCAGATGTTCTCTAGTGTGTTAATTCTGGAGTGCCTTTTAAGCTTCTGAGCTTTCTGGAGACCTTCCTCTTCAAGCTTTGGTGCTGTTTGTGTAATATTCCAATCCCTTTGAAGGACACACCACAGAAGAACTTGGTCTTTTGCCCAAGCACATAGCATGGCAGCATTTTATTTTATAAACATGAAGGCCATTGCTTGAATCACTGCCAACTTTGTGAAGTAGCACAAAGGTTAATAACTTTAATGTTTGAACTAGAGTATGTGGACTGCATTGAAGGGAAACAAGATCTCTGCGTTTGGGAGCTACATGCTCATTTCCAAGGTGATGTACAGTTTACTTAATTTGTAAAAGTACTCTGTACTGCTCCTCGCAGGAGCAAAAGCAATTTGGCATAATGGAAATAATTTCTCATCAATTTAATGCAAATTTAAGTTTTTAATTAGTAGTGGTTTATGTTTTATATACCACTATTCTAGATGACTTCAGGAAACCCAAGTGAAATATAAGAATCTTTATGTTTGCAGACAATATTATCACAATAATGTCTTGGTGTTATAATGTCTGTGCCCATTTCAGATGTAGAGCTTCAAATTTTAATAAGTTGACCTGAAGATCTTTTTAAGCCATAGAAAAATACATATTAAATGTACAATGCTAACTTAAGGATTCTTAGAATCATAGAAACAATAAGATTGGAAAAGACCTCAAAGATCATCAAATCCAACCTATCACCCAACACCTCGTGACTAACTAAACCATGGCTTCAAGTGCCATGTCTAATCCTTTTTTGAACACCTCCAGGGATGGTGACTCCACCACCTCCCTAGGCAGCCCATTCCAATGGCAAACAACTCTTTCTGTGAAGAACTTTCTCCTCCCCTCGAGCCTAAACCTCACCTGGCACATCTTGAGACTGTGTCCTCTTGTTCTGGTGCTGGTTGCCTGGGAGAAGAGACCAACCCACACCTGGCTACAACTTCCCTTAAGGTAGTTGTAGACAGCAATAAGGTCTTCCCTGAGCCTTCTCTTCTCCAGGCTAAACAACCCCAGCTCCCTCAGCCTCTCCTCAAGACCTTTCACCAGCCTCATTGCCCTTCTCTGGACACATTCAAGAGTCTCAATGTCCTTCTTAAACTGAGGGGCCCAGAACTGGACACAGGACTCAAGGTGTGGCCTTACTAGTGCCAAGTACAGGGGCAGAATGACTTCCCTGCTCCTGCTGGCCACACTACAGGTCATGATGCCATTGGCCTTCTTGGCCACCTGGGCACACTGCTGCCTCATGTTCAGCCAGCTGTCAAACGGTACTCCAAGGTCCCTTTCTGCCTGGCTGCTCTCCAGCCACTCCAGCCCCAGCCAGTTGCACTGTATGGTGGTGTTGTGGCCAAAGTGCGGCACCTGACACTTGGACTTGTATGCCATCATGTTGGACTCTGCCCCTCTGTCCAGCCTGTCAAGGTCCCTCTGCAGAGCCCTTCAACCCTCTAACTGACCAACACCTGCTCCCAACTTGGTGTAATCTGCAAACTTACTGATGACTGACTCAATCCCCTTATCCAGATCATCAATAAAGATATTGAATAAGATTGGGCCCAACACTGATCCTTGGGGGACACCACTAGTGACTGGCTGCCAGCTGGATGTGGCGCCATTCACCACCACTCTCTGGGCTCGGCCCTCCAGCCAGTTCCTAACCCAGCACAGAGTGTTGCTGTCCAAGCCATGTGCTGACAGCTTGGCCAGGAGATTGATGTGGGGGACGGTGTCAAAGGCCTTGCTGAAGTCCAGGTAGACTACATCCACATCCTTCCCCACATCCACCAGGTTGGTCACCTAATCATAGAAGAAGATCAGGTTGGTGAGCCAGGACCTGCCCTTCTTCTTGCAAGAAGCCAAATTCTACTGCAGTGACAAGAGGTTTTTACTACTATACATGTTCTCTACATTTTGTGAGAAAAATTACTATAATGATACTTGGTGATCTTTACATCAGTATACAAATGAAAATATTAAAGATAATGCATTGTTTTCTACAGTTCTGTGCAGTCTAATATATTCACTTTACGTTTCCCTTTTAAATCAGTCCTCTGATAAGTATTGCAGAAATTGTCCCTCAAATGATGATATGTCTGATGTCTATTATCTGTGGATTGTATTTTCAGCGTTTTCAATTAAAATGCACGATGTTCTCCTGAGGATTTTGCAAGAAGTAATTCAGATAAAAATCCATTCAAGTAAACAATGTGGGTTGTTTAAATTTTAAGATAATTACAAATGCACATGCTACGTCAGACTTAGATCCTATGGAATCTTTTTGTGACTAAAGGCTGAGTCTTCATAGAACAGTAAGCAGTGTTAGATAGAAGCTGAAAAAAAGCCCAGACTGTTGATTTTGTTTTCATCAGATACTACTGAGTCAAGGTTCTTCTTTTAGAAGACTTTTGAAATAAGCTTAGCTTTTACATTTGGGCTTATTTTTTGCTATATAGGGAGGAACAAAGCTTCAGATTGTTAAAATTGTTGAACTTCAGAAAGAAGTAAAGAACTGGTGTATAATCCCAACTGAACATGTCCAAGATTTGTATCAGAAATTTTCAGACACTGGCTCTAACTTCTTCTGTTTTTCATGTGTGTTCCCTCCATGAAGGGGCATCATCCTCATATATACACAATGTAGCCTAATTTTGCATGTATTTTTTATTGTTTTACAGAACACATTGGAACTACAGGTTTGCTTTCTTCCAGTGTTTTCTTGTAATATAATGGGAACTCTTGCCCTCTGCTTTAGCACAGCTTCCGGTGATGAGATAGTCAAATCAGCCTGGGCAGAACACTGGGCTAGTATGGGCTTTGTATGGCAGCAGCCAGTAAGGTGCAAAACAAACACTGTCATTGTCAAAACTCTGCTAATCTGTTCCAGTTCGTGGATAGTTCCAGTTCATGGAACTATCTCAGTTCCTCAAACCTGGAAGTTTCTTAAAGTGAATTTCTCATGGTGCCTAAGTTTCAGTGTATGAGTCCTTAGACTTCTGCTCAGATACATCCTGTTAGTCTTGTGATGGACTAATAAAGACTCCTCAGGAAGGGCAGGCTGGGAAGGCAAGGAGGAAGAGTTGCCCTTCGTGTGAAACATCAGCTGGAATGCATGGAGCTATGTCTATGTCTGGCTGATGAGCCAGCGCAATCTTATGGGGAAGGATTAGTGGGCAGACCAACATGGATGTTGTAGGTGTCAGCTGTGGATTTTCACATCAGGAAGAAAAAAGTTAAGAGTCTTTCTTCAAATACCTGGAGGAAGCTTTACACTGTCTAGCCTTGGTCCTCTTGGACTCTATAACAACCCTGATATCTGCTGGTGGGCCAATTCATCAGGCCACAAGCATTTCATGGGATTTCTGAGGTGCATTTGGGTCAACTTCCTGATGCAGATTGAGGAGCTAACCAGGAGAAACACTTCACTGGTCCTGATATTTATAAGAAAGGAAAAATTTGTAGAGGGTATGAAAGTAAGGGGCAGCCTTGGTTGCAGTGACAAGAGATGGAAGAGTTCAGGATCTTGTAAAGAGAGAGCAGGGCTGAAAACAGGATCACAGCCCTGGGCTTTGGGAAAGCAAACTTTGGAAGAATCTCATGGATTGCAGCACTGGAGAGGAGTCCAAGACTGTTGATCAATGTTGATGTATCACCTCCTCAAATCTCAAGAATGATCCATCATGATGAGTAGGAGATCAAACAAAAGTAACAGGAGGACTGCATGGATGGAGGAGCTCTTGACTAAACAGGTAACCCAAGTGGAATATAGAGACACTGATCATGCAGGCCTAGATTTAGTAAATCCAAAGCCCATCTGAAGTTGCATCTGGTGAAAAACATGAAGGACAGCAAGAAGGGCTTCTACAAGTCCATAAACAGCAAGAGAAAGACCAAGGAATATGTAGGTCTGCTGCTAAATGGGGCTGGTGATCTTGTGACAGAGGGCACATAAGATTTCATGGTACTCAATGCCATCTTTGCTTCAGTCTTTACTGATAAAATTTCCTTTCAGGAATCCCAGACTTCTGAGACTCAGAAAGGTCTGGAGCAGTGAAGGAGGATCAGTTTAAGGAACATATAAGCAAGCCAGACATACCTAAGTCCATGGGACCTGATGAAATGTAGTTCTGAAGGCTGAGGGAGCCGGACAATGTCATTGGAAGACCATTTGATTATCTTTGGAAGGTTGTGGATGATATGAAGAGGTTCCTAAGGATTAGAAGAAAACAAATGTTTCTCCTGCTTTCAAGAAGGGTAAGACCGATGATCCAGTCTACAGACCAGTACTAGAGACCAGTCAGCCTTACCTTGATCCCTAGGAAGCTGATGAAACAATCCCAAAAAAAAAAAATTTCTGGATCCACGAAGGACAAGAAGCTTAAACAACCTGAGAGTCTTCTGCTATGAGATGGCAAACTTCATTTTCCTCAGTTTTAATAAGTCTCTTGGCAATGTATGCCATGGCATCCTCTTAAGACAAGCTGATGAGTAAGCAGTGAGATGGACTGAAAATTGGCTGAACTGATGAGCTGAAAGGCACAAAGTCCACCAGGAGGCCAGTCACCAGTGGTGTGTTCTAGGGGCCAATTCATTAGCCTCTTCATTATTGATGTGGATGATAGAACTGAATGAACACTTGGTAAATTTCCAGATAATATAAAAACTAGGAGTGGTTAATATTACAGATGCTTGCACTTTCATTTAGAAGCACCTTTTGGGGCTGCATAAATAGGAAGAGAGGAGCCTTATGGAGTCCAACAAAAGAAAATGCCACGTCCTACACCTGGGAAGGAATAACCGATCGTACTAGTACAGGATAGGGGCTAGCCATCAAGAAAGCACCTTGGCAGAGGAGGACCTGGTAGTTCTGGCAGACAAGAAGTTGAACACATACCAGCAATGTGCCTTTGAAGCAAAAAAAAAAACAAAAAACAACAGCAACCTGGGCTGCATTAGCAAGAACATTGCCAGCAGGCTGGTGGGGATGATTCTTTCCCTTTGCTTAGCACTGGTGAGGCCATATCTGGTGTGCTGTGTCCACTTCTAGGCTCCCCAGTACAAGAAAGACACAGACTTACTAGAATAAGAGTGAAGAGCCACAAAGATGATTAAGGGGCTGGAACATCTCTCATATTAGGAGAGGGTGAGAGAACTGTTACTCTTCTGCCTGAAGAAGAAAAGGTTTGGGGATGACTTACTCAAAGTAAGGCTCCGAGGTGACCTCATTGTGGCTTTCCAGTATCTGAAGGGGGCCTACAGGAAGGCTGGGGAGGGACTTCTCAGGATCTCAGGTAGTGATAGGACTAGGGGGAATGGAATGAAGCTGGAAATGGGGAGATTCAGGCTAGATGTGAGGAAGAAGTTCTTCCCCATGAGAGTGGTGAAGCCCTGGAATGGGTTGTCCAGGGAGGTGGTTGAGGCCCAGTCCCTGGAGGTGTTTAAGACCAGGCTGGACGAGGCTCTGGCCAGCGTGATCTAGTGTAGGGTGTCCCTGCCCATGGCAGGGGGGTTGGAACTAGATGTTCCTTGTGGTCCCTTCCAACCCTGACTGATTCTATGATTCTATGATTCTATGAAAGTCTGCAAGTACTTGAAAGGAGGATGTAGATGAGATGGAGCCAGACTTTTCTCAGTAGTTCCCAGTGACAGGACAAGATGCAATGGGCACAAACTGACATATGTGAAATTCTACTTAAACCGAAGAAAATCACCTTTGTACTTTGAGGCTGAGTGAACATTGGAACAGGTAGTCCAGAGTGGTTGTGGAGTCTCTGTTCATGGAGGTATCAAAAGCTGACTGGATGTGACCCAGAGCAACCTGCTCTGGATGACTTTGTTTTGAGCAGGTGGCTTGGATTGAACAGTCATCAATGGTTGCCCAATTCTGTGATTCTGTTTTATCTCAGTTTCCAAGGTACGTTTTCCTATCTCACAGGGACAGTACACGACACGATGAAGGCTGTGAGGTGCTTAAACACTGCAGTAATGATACAAGAATTCCTATAAAGCCTAGTCTTGAAAATACAGTTTCCCCTGTAGTATACCAAAGAAAGAAGGAGCTGGTCATATCCTCCTTCATGCCTAAAAACATTGCTCACTGAACCCTGTGCTGTTTCAGGTGTTGTAAGTACAGTCATTTGCTATTTGCTCAATAATAGAGATACAGTTCAGGCTGTCCAGGCACATTCAAGAACTTAAAATGACATAGAGTCAGTCAGTGAGTGCTAAACTAAGATTTTTCCATCTTTGCTTTCTGTCATGTTTTAGCAGTAATTCCATAGACTGTACTGCCAAGATTCAGTTCTGGTGCAAATGGAATCCATTTATTTATTTATTTATTCATTCATTGTAAGAGGAAATTTGCTTTGGTATGTATTTTAAGTAACACAATAGAAATACTCCACAATTTGAAAAGCCTAATGTTACGTTGCATTGTGTTATTGTTTTCTTGTCATGGCATATTTCATTATTGCCAAGTAGGGTACATTTCTGTAATTCTGTGGCAGATTCTCAGTGGAATGGAGTTTTTATTTATCGCATTAATGAATGGTTTAATAATACAGTAAGAAAGACTGCTCACATAAAATGCTGTAATGATGGATGCCAGAACAGTTTCTAGAATGGATTTGTTTTCACAAGGGCAAATGTGCTTCCTCAGGCATCTGTGGGATTGCTGCTAATAAAAGGAATGAATGTCATTAAATTGGAAACATCATGTGCCCAGGTTTTTATTATCCTTACTTTTTCTTATGTTAAGTTTTATGAGATGTTTTTTGAAACACGCTTTGCCACGTGTATCAGCAGAGTTGAAGAACCTGTGTTCATTGCAGTGCTCCCCACAGTATGTTCCCCTTCTAATGCACACTGAAATGTTTCTAGCCACACACACAGAGTTTAGAAGATTGCCACCGTTTATTAGACTGATGTTCCCTGGGAATCATCAATAGAAAATTATGATGCTATAATAATTTCAATCACTGTTCTGTGTTTGAATTACAAGGATTTTGTTTTCCTTTGTTGGAATGGCAAGTCATGCCTGCATTTTGAATCCAAGATGGAATAAAGGCTCTAGCAGGCAATTTAGATTATTATCCTAATGTACTAAGCGGCAAACCTTTCTTCTGTTTCTGTAAAGATATAATTGGGAAAGCAATGTGTATTTTTTCTAATATCACAGAAAGACACAAGACAATTGGCAGAAAGTCCTGACTAAAAGTAGAAAAAGATGATCAGATTTAAGGGAAGGACAGATTTCTTTACAATACTGAAGCTACTTACTACTATAAAATAGCAACTCTTATAGAATGCTTCCCACTTTAATGATACACTAGTCTTTAAAATCATGTATGAACCAATGTTAGTTAGCCATCAATACATGCAAAATATTTAGCCTTTCATTTGCTTAGTGAAGTAGAGAAAAATGCTGTGAATTACATTTATCTTGTATAAAAACATATTGATATTATGTGTCCTGCGTACATCCTAGGCAATGAGCTTGAGAGCCAGTATTTCCTCCATGAATAAAACTCTCATTTATTCAAACACAGTAAAGCTCAGATTAAATTATTTATTAAGTCTCCCATTACTGTGTTCTTGCTGCATAGGAACCAAGCATTCACAAGATTATATCAAATATATTTCAATTCAAGTCAGAAATTCTGCCTCTGGCTGTGGCAATCAGACATGTATCAGAGATGGGCAGCAAATCAACAAAATGAAATCTATAGTTTGGCTATCTGATGGTTTATCACTAAGCATGTTGGGGAGAATTTTTGTCTTTATTCTTGCTAAAATCATTGTTAGACCTTGAGCAAGAGACAAGAATGCCCCTATTGGCAATATCTATGTCCTATTTTTGTCCAAAATGAATTTTTGGAAGCCTACTGCTGATAAAAAAATATCTCATGTATAATATATACATATATTACATATACACATATGTATGCATAACAAATGTGTATATATATATGTACATATGTCAAATAAACCAGAAGTAGAATGGTATATAATTTTAGTCAGGCAAAGATATATATTCTGAGAAGTCTTTCCCATTGTTAGTTTCATTGATGAATATAACATTTAAAGGTCAATTGCAAATTGTTTTTAAGTATTCCTTTTCCACACTTTTGGCCTTGACAGCTGTACTCTAAAGCTTTGACAAGTTTCCAGGAGAACTAATGGCTATAAATGTGACTGAAAATTGATGCAGATTTATTTTCTAATTGGCAGTCTGCACTTCTTGAAATCTTTGTGTCATTAAAAAGTGACTCCACTTCTGTAAGAAATACATAATTAGTCATTAATACACAGAAAGCTGGGAAAAGATGTTTACAAGCAGACTCACACAAGTACTTGGACAGGATTTAGATAGGAAGACCAACATTGCAGTCCTAAAAACCCATGCCCTGCTCATTCCTAACTCCCTCAGAGTTACCTTTTTTGTTGCTGTTAACATTCATGTTGCACATGCATTTCTGCTTATGAGCAAATCTAGAAACGTCTCGGTCTTGACAGGGCAGAGCCTCTTGAAACCTATTCACGCGTAAGTCCCATTAGCTGTCATTAGACAGGTACTTGGCCGCCTATTTTGCCAGAGGGACTCTGTCAGCGGGCACGGCCCAAGTGCATTTAATGGCTGGCGAGCTGCTCAGAGGGCACCGGCGGCTGCCATTCTCTTGCACTTCTGCTCGCTGCTCCTCAGCGGCTCTGCGGGCGCTGCGCTGGTTTGGCAACTTCACAGAAGTTAAGTCCTTGCTTTTGCCTTGCAGAAGGTGGTTTGTAGAATCAGCTTTGGTGAGACACAACATTATACAAATTGTGCCCTTTTTTTTTTTCTTTTTTCTTTTTTTCTTTTTTTTTTCTTTTAATTTAAAGCTTCTCCAGAGCATCCTGAATAAATAGAGCAGTTCATCGTAGAAAAATGACACATTTTTAACAGATTTCATGATTTCCTGTGTTTGGTATTTCATGTAGCCAGAAACCCCAATGCTTCTGCCATCCAAACAAGTTCTCTGAAAACAGGAATTGTTCCCACTTTACTATGCTATTCTCCAAATGCTGTGGGGTTTTGGAAGATATTTTCCATGACAGCTGAAGTTTGGTTCTTCAAGGTAAAAACAGCAACAAGGATCCTATATATGCCAATCATTTTTCAAGGCAGCTTCTTAGTAATTGACCAACTGCAGGAGATGCAGATACCTGAAGAGCAAACCCTCCTGCATTCTCGAGGGAAGGATGGGAAAGGAAGTCAAGAGGGCTGTACCAGGGGTAAA
Source organism: Picus viridis (assembly GCA_033816785.1). NCBI lineage: Eukaryota > Metazoa > Chordata > Aves > Piciformes > Picidae > Picus > Picus viridis. The sequence continues at coordinate 25,329,386 of CM066575.1, forward strand.
GAAGCATTAAGGTCCTAAAAGTGGCCCATATGGGGAGAGATGTGGTATAAATAAAGCCTTTGGAGATAGGTGAAAGGAGGTCAACTTCTAGCAGACAAAGAAGGAACTGCTACTATGGTAGTGGTGGCTGCTTGCCAACTAAGGGCCAACAAAATTAGCTGGTGGCAATTTCATAAGAAACACATAGAAGTAATTTCTTATACATCATGTAGCTCAGCTTCCAAACACCAATAGTGCAAATGCTGGAAGTTTCTTTCAGTTAAGGGTCAACAAGGGAATTCTAGGGAAGAAAATTAACTAACTGAAAGTTATCCAGTACTAACTCACTACATATAGCTCAGGTATCCCTGAATCATAGGCTGTGGAATGCTGGGAGAGAATCTGGGGAAGGGCAGATTGTTGTAATCAACATGTCACTAAAGGCATATAAATGTGTCCTGGGTTAACACAGCCCTCTCTAACAAGCTCCCCCTCCCCACACAGACAGGAGGGAAGGTAATGCACACACAAATTGCTCTGGGTTGAGGTAAATTTTAATGAGATCATACACTACACAGTTACCTTAGCCAAAGCCAAAGCAGTAGCAGTTCCCCTCACCCAAGCACACAGCAGCCACCATGCAAGCAACAGCTATCCCAACAGAGGAGACCAATCCCCCAAATCTGGAAACCAGATGCGGCAACTGGAACGTGAAGCCTTTCTTGTTACCATCTAAACTTAAGCCCCATGATACCTTCCTCCAGGCAGCACTTTCATTTAGATGGCGTGATGGCAGCATGGTATTCAATACACATCAGCAGCTTTAACTTAACCCATGACTGTGTGGAGCCAAGAATGTATTATTAGCCCAGCTGACGTTTTAACAGTCCGCTTGTAAGAATGATGGGGTTAATAAAAGAAAGCCTCATTTATAATGCAGTTAAAATTGTTGTACAAGAAAACTTATTGATATCTATCCTTTTGATCTGGTGTTCTGTTCACCCTTGTAATGTCTCTCTGGGTACCAAAATAAAGACTTGAGTCTTCCTCAAGATGAAAGGTGAAATCAGAACAAGAACCAACATTCTTAGGTCTCAGCTGGGCACAGTGTGATGTCTGTGATGAAGATCTCTCTCCTCAGTCTTAGGATCGATTTTGGGCCATTTTTATGCTTTCCTATCGTAGCCTGCCTCCTGCTTCACAGGCAAAGTTTGGTATCTGCACGCTGCCCAACCCCAGCATCTTTATCCTGGAAGGACTGTTGTTCTTTTTCCAGCTGTGACTACATAGCAATGCTAGCCCTTGCCTCAGGCATTCCCAGAGTGAGGCCAGCACTGAGAATATGGCCACTAAGCAATTTTTACAATGGTTAAGACCAGCTCCTGCCAAGGCAGGACCAGACATATTCTAAGACCCTGTACTGCCAGGTCACTGCCAAGCTTCTGGCCTTGTGCAAGTTATGGGAAACCCAGTATTTTCTGGGCTACAATGTACTTGCCCTGTTTTCCCTTCTGCCCTAAGTTTTCAACAGTTTTTACTATTTTTGGTCATTGTCATAAATAAGAAACAGATTATTAGACTTTTGGATCAAGCTAGCGTGACTTCTCTTATTTGTCAGTGCAAGGCTTCTCCTATTTAGATGAGGGAAGGGATTATGAAGGGGAAATCAAATCTCCAAAATTCCCACTACATTTTTCTGTTCCTCCATCCCTAGTCAACAGATATTCAACAGATTGCTTCCAGTCAGTGTTTTCAAATCTTGGCAATAAAGATAACTTTTCCATGGAAAAATTATTTTGTTGCCTCAGAATGATAACAACATAAGTTTTCACCTCCTCTTTGGACAGAAAACTTCTGTCATGCCTGCTAGGTTTAAGTTCCCATACCTGAGGGGAAGTGTTTAGTGAACTGGTACACCACTGATACACCACTCAGACACAAACAAGCCTATGGAGATAGATGGGATACACCCAGATATATTGAGGGAGATGGAAGAAGTACTCATCACTTTCCATCATTTATCAGCAGTCCTGGTTAACTGGGCAGATCACAGCTACTGAAGGTTAGCAAATGTGACACTCCTCTACAAGATGGACTGGAAGGAGGATCTGAGGAAATACAGGCCTGTCAGTCTGACCTCAGTGCTGGGGAAAGTTACGGAGCATCACATGGCACATATAGGACAACCAGGCAATCAGGCCTAGTATCCTTCTATGACAAAGTGACCCACTCAAAGGATGAGGGAAAGGCTACAGATGTTGTCTACCTAGAATTTAGCAAAGCCTTTGTCACCATTTCACGAAGCATCCTGCTGTAGAACCTGGCCACTTGTGGCTGGGACCATTGTGCTCTTCCACTGGTAAAAACAGGCTGAAAATGATCTGTGAATGTAGGTTGACAACTGGTGAATGTGAGTCAGCAGTGTGCCCAGGTGGCTAAGAAAGCAAGTGACTTGTATCAGAAATAGTTTGGCCAGCAGGAGCAGGCAAGTGACTGTTGTCTGTACTCAGCACTGGTGGCACCTCACCTCAAACACTGTGTTCAGGTTTGGACCTCTCACTACAAAGACATTGAGCTGCTGGGGTGGGTCCAGAGAAGGGCAACAAAGCTGGTAAAGAGTCCAGACAGTAACACTTATGGGGAGTGGCTGAGGGAACTGAGGTTGTTTAAACTGCAGAAAAGGAGGCTGAAGAGAGACTTTATTTCTTTTTACAACTACCTGAAAGGAGGTTGTATCAAACTGGGTGTTGGCGTCCTCTGCCTGGTAACAAATGATAGGATCAGAGAAAATGGCCTCAGGTTGCACCAAAGGAGGTTTCAATTTGACACAGTAAGGGTTGTTAAGTACTAGAGCAGGCTGCCCAGGCCTCACAGACAGATGCAGAGAGGTCTTCGGGAAAGTGATGACCCTACTTTTTGAAGAAAGACCAGATAATCTTTGAGGTTCCTTCCAAGCTGGTATTCAATGATTCAATAATTCAGTGGAGTGGCTGTGTCACCATCCCTGGAGGTATTTAAGAGATGTGTTGATGTGGTGCTCAGGGACATGGTGTAGTGGTAGACTTGACAATGCTAGGTTAAGGGTTGGATTTGATGATCTTAAAGGTCTTTTCCAACCTAAATAATTCTATGATTCTGTGATTCTTCTTCTGCAAAGCTTTGAGCCTGCTCTGCCTCAGGTTAGAAATGTAGGGTTCATATTTTATCTTTACTCAAGTTTCATTCTATAGGGAAATTCCCTGAGAAATCAGTGGAATAAAAGCTTTGGTGTTTGCATTAGTTGCCATAAACATAAAAAGTCTCCAGGACATCCCCAGTGCTTTTGAAAAAGACAAGTTATTCCTCCTTACACTGAACTTGCAGAAATATTTTCTCTCCTTCAGAGGGCTGTATGTCATAACAACACTACAGCCTTCCACTAAACCAAGGTACACAACTTCATGAATAAAACTTTCAGAATACACAATTTTTGTGCAAGAATTGACTGAAGTAAAGAAGACAGGGAAGGTACATCAGCCTTCTCCATTGCACAGGGCAAGTCACCAGATCATGGTGAAAGATGCTCCTGCCACATTTTATTCAACATTGGCAGTGTTCCAACGTTACTGTCTTTTGTCTTTTTGCCTTTATTCAATTAGTACAGTATGTCAAACCCTCCAGATGTGAAGTACATGGCCACATGTATGGTGCTCTTCCGGGACAGCTCCCAGGCTTCTCTGCCATAAGACCTCCCATGGTTCTGCTTTGATAATATGCTTTTACCTCAGTATTTTGCTACATTTATCTCCATTCTTTGCTGCTCTTCTTTAAAATAAAATTTAAATTAAAAGCAAGAAAAAGGAAAGAGAATAACTTTTTAGTTATTCCTGTACTGTCTAGCTAAAATTATGCTGTCAGACTCAGATCAATAATCACTCCTGACACTGTTAGGTGAAGTTTATGCTTGATTAAAGGGAAAGAAAATGAAAGTTAGTATAGAAGGAATTTATTTGCAGAATGATCATTTTTCTCCGTTACCTTATATTGAGGTGTTGTGGAAATAGATTGCATAGAACTCACTGAAGGGTACTAAAAAGGCCACTGAATGTTTATTTATAGACAGTTGAAACAGTTCCCAGAAGCTTAACTTAACTCCAGCACCCTTTTTATCCCAGTGGACTCAGATTTTAAAGGCAGAAGCTAATTTCTAATATACATTTAACAGATCTTCATCACTCCTCCCAGAAGAAAATGCCTCTTTTTTCTTTTAACAGCACGCAACTATCTTTCCATTTCAGCACAAAATACGGGTAGAAAAAAGGCTCAGGGGCAGATGTGTGCTTGGCAGAGAGGACAGAAAATTTTTTTGGTGATTGAAATTGTGCCCTATATTTAACAGTGCTGAGAGGAGCTTAGTACTGAATTTCCCTAAGAACAAAACTTTTTACTCTGTCTGCATAATTTCCCAGCCTGTAAAGGATATAGAAAAAATTAAAGTACAATTTCAAGTGGTCTCCAGGGTTTTTTTTTCACAGTTAGTTTCTAAACTTTACACGAAAGCATTCCAACAAGTTCTGTGTTTCACTGACTGCAAGACATAGGAATACTATTAATATTACTAGTACTACTCCAAGTGCTTTAACTGTTGGTGAATGAAAATAGTAACTCATACCCCTCACTGGGTTAGTTTTGTACTGAAGTGTAGTGTTCAGGTTAAGGAGATGCTTGATACACCTCAATGTTTGGAAACAACAAACAGATGCATTTCTTTTAATGGATCTTTATGCTTGCTGAAGAATGCATACCTTTTTGTTGTTGTTGTTGTTAAAATAATTTAAAGGTTTTCCAGTAATTATTTGGGTTTTATATAAACATTTATGTTCAAAATGCATTCTTCATTTCCAATGTGTCTGCACAGAACTTTTTTAAACATCACTAAATGCAACAACACATAGGTTGGATGCGATGATCTTGAAGGTCTCTTCCAACCTGGTTTATTCTATTCTATCAAAGAAACCACCACTCTTCTTGTTATGTGTAAAATCTGTGTAATTTCTTGTTCTTGAATCAACAAGACAAGAACCAGCTACTTTTACCAGGCACTCTGCTTGGTAGCTGAGAAAAGCAGTTCATACATTGAGATGTAGGCAAGAATTCTTTCTTCTTTTGAGATTATTTATGAAGTAATTTATTTTTCAAACACATACAGGCACTCAGATTAGAGTAAGGCTCTACTTTGTGAGAAGGCTTATGAAGCAGAAGTGCATACTATATCCTAAAATTATTTCTAGTCCAATGCTTCAGCCACATTGGGATTTATGTTTTGACTCTGGCACAGCCCTAATGTCAGACACATGAAGGAGTGCTGAAAAGAATGGGCTAAGTGAAGAGCTAAGAATAAGCACAAAAATCCACAGAGAGGCAAAACAAAAAAATAAACATGAGGTAAGAGAAAACATCTGTGAGAAGTAAGAGGGTTGGGTTTTATTTTCAGTTTAATTGAAAAAAAAAAAAAACAAACCAGATGTAACCTACAGAAAATGGTACAACTAGTGGAAATTAAAAAAATAAAAAATAATGAAAGGCATATTTCTGCTATGAGTTTTATCAAAAGTTGCTCCAAATACTTGCCCTTCCTTTAACATGATTCATATTTTTATTTTCTAGGATCTTGGCAGACACATGAAGCGAATCACAACCAGACAGGATACCTTTTGCAGAACAGATGACAATAGAGATGCTCAGCTGAAGGACATCCGGTTCAGTAAATGCAGCATTCTCCTTTATTTTGTGTAATAATGAAATAAACAAGGAACTGATTATCATAAAAAAAAAAAAAAAATTAAAAAAAGAGACCACATCCAGCAGGAGAAGAAACTTGTGTCCATAGTGTCCAGAGAAGGGCCACGAGGATGATCAGAGGGCTGGAGCACCTCTCCTATGAGGACAGACTGAAGGAGTTGGGGCTGTTCAGTCTGGAGAAGAGAAGGCTCCCAGGTGACCTCATTGTGGCCTTCCAGTATCTGAAGGGGGCTTACAGGAAGGCTGGGGAGGGACTTCTCAGGATCTCAGGTAGTGATAGGACTAGGGGGAATGGAATGAAGCTGGAAATGGGGAGATTCAGGCTAGATGTGAGGAAGAAGTTCTTCCCCATGAGAGTGGTGAAGCCCTGGAATGGGTTATCCAGGGAGGTGGTTGGGTCCCCATCCCTGGAGGTGTTTATGACCAGGCTGGATGAGGCTCTGGCCAGCCTGATCTAGTGCGGGGTGTCCCTGCCCATGGCAGGGGTTGGAACTAGATGATCCTTGTGGTCCCTTCCAACCCTGACTGATACTATGATATGATACTATGATATGAATGTCTCACTTCTGCTTACCTAAGTTTGAGAAAAATGAATTCAAACTGGAACTGATGCTGGAAAGAAGGTTTTTTAGAATTATGAGAAAGTAAGAGGTGAGCATAGAGAAGATATTCAAAAAACCTTATTACAAAAACAGGCATGAATGTTGTCTAAAAAGCATCAGGGTGAGGATATGATATCAGAAGGGAAGAACAACTATTAAAAGTATTGGATGAGTATGAGAGGTATTCACTGGAGCTGGGATTCAAAAGACTCAGCTTTGGGTGCATCCCCATTGAAATGTGAATAGCAACCCGCTGTTTCTTTCTGTCTGAGGAGGTAACCAAAGCAGTAGGTTAAAGGTATCTCTCTAATAGTTTCACATGAAATTGAATGAGTATAAGCAAAGAAAGAATGTCTTCTATAACAGAAAGCTGCAGCCTGGTGGTCTCCAAATTGATGAACCTCAGAAAAATATGAATGCTCCGGCTTCTTTCAGAAGCTCCCAATTTAGTAACTGAGCTGTCACATACAATCTGTTTCTGTCGTCTTTTTTTCTGTGAGATTCTGCCTTTGGTGCTTGACCCTGGAAAAGGGTGTAGAAGCTTGAAGGGAGCAAGGCACCTTCCTCTTTGTTAAGGTAAGGCATCCAGGCTCTAAAGAGGGCAAAATGCAAGACAGACATGTCAACTTTTTGTACATTTGTTTGGTTTGGGGTTTTTTTTTGTGGTTGTTTTGTGAGCTAGCTGGAGCCAACCAGCTGGCTTGTGTGAATACCTTAGGCACCTATTCTTCAGTCTCCATAGATTACACAGGGAACCTAAGCCTGAAAAACTTCTCTATTCTATCTTGTTGATGGCTTCATGACACCAGTGTGCAAGATTTGGGAGTATGAGAAAAAAGGTTGTGACAGATGTTAGTCAATTTGCCTCGCACTCTATTGGAAGTTCTTCAAATGAAAAAAGGAGTAGCCTAGTTCAGACATTTCTAAATGTTGATGGTAGATCTTTGATTTAATGGAGGGTCTTAGTTACATAAATCTGGCTGGATATCTTGCAATCTGGTGAGGTTATTGTACAGAACCCAGCTTTATTCTGGTTTACAATCTATCTTTTACTTTCAATACATATATACATAGCCTGTAAATTTAGTACATGATTTTTAGTCCATTCATGTTCAGATGACTAGAGGCTGAGATGTTCTGTTCTCGGTATAAACTTCTCATTGTTTTATCAGAACAAACTTGTTAGTCTAAAAAGCAGACAATGAACACAGTGCCACTAGCTTTGCCTTGGTGCTTTTTTTTTCCTGTTGTCTCATTTTTCCAAAACACACAGTAAAGTTATAAAAAATTGAAAAGTAGAACTATTAATGAGCTTCAGCCAACATGACAGTTGTGTTTTTCCTTGCATCAAAGAGCTGAGCCTTTTTTTTTTTCTTTTCAGAGTAGCACAGTTCCTCATCATCTAATCACAAAAATGCTTAGTTCAACCTAAGTCAACGCCTACAGAAAAATTCCTGTAAAGAACATAGTCTAATGCTACATTTCTTGACCATGCTTTCTTTCTGAGCATTTTGCCTGTAGCATTGCAATTTACAGCCAGATCTCAGAATTCCCAGAATATGGCTGCTGGCATTTCTGAGCAGCTAAAAAGAGCACCAAAGGTAAAATTACTAGCATTATAGTTGAAATGATGTGTAAAAATCTGGGAAAATCATAAGAAAGAAAGACTATTGCCAGAGAAAAAGCAGCATAAAAAGCACTACAGATGATTCAAAATTGGGGGTTGCTCCTGAAATGGTATGCAGATTACATTTAGAATGTCTTCTTTTTACAATTTTGTTTGTGAGTAATCCCATGAACAGTTGTTTAGCCTGACACTTTGAGCAGAGGGCCCAAATTGCTGACTTGCTGTAACCTCTTTCCAGCTACTACCCCATGTCTAGACTGCAGTCAGAGACTTGGCACTACTTTACACTGACTGGAGCTAACGAATAGATTATTTTCTCTCCCTGCTTTTAGGACTTCACTGAAAAAAATACTGGTGAATACCCAAGCTACAGGCAAAAGTAATAAAGAACCTACTACACTAAAGGACAAACAAGAAGTGATTCATTATGCCTGACACTTCATTGCAAATTAAACACAAGGACTTTACTATGTGGTATTTCACATGTTTGATTGCCTTCATACACACACATGCTTAAAACCTTTGGATGTTTCAATGTTGTCCTTACAGATAAGCCTTTCTTCTGAATGTTGGATTGTTTTAATACATGGACAATGTGTAGCTGCAACTTTACCTGTCAGTCTGCACAGTTACACCTACAAATCTCTAAATTAGAGCTGGGGATGGTTTCCACAAAGGGTTTCTAGGTGTAATGGTTTAGTGCAAGGGCAAACCTGCCTGCTCCCCCAATGTAAAAGTGAGGGGAAGTGTAACACACAAAACTCAGGGTTGAGATATAGAGATGAGAGTTTAATGTAAAGTGAGATGTCATGAGCACAATGCATAATTACCTAATTACCTAATTAATCTAATAATACAATTGTGGTGGTTTTAGGCTATGCTTTTAAAATTTAGTTACAGATTTTGAGCAGAAAAGTAGAAAAATATAAATAAATCACTACTGGGTGTGAAAAGGAAAACTAAAGACTATTCTAAACAAATTCATTGGAACAATATCTGCCATAAGATTGGCAGTACCAAAACAATTCTTTCTCTTTTCTGATCTCTTCTCTGCTTTTTGGAGAGTAACCTGCTTTTTGGCTGACCTTGGCTGCGTTATTTTAGTTAAGTCTAACCCCTGCTTTGTCTCTGCTCCTTTCTCTAGCTGGACAGGGGGTGGGAGCAGTGGAATGGCTTTTTGTGGTTGCTTGAATTGCTTGAAAGGTTTTTGTGTTGCTTGCTAATTGTAAATATCTGTATAATATTGTGAATACTGTATATTTTGTATATATTCATTGCATTTCTTTGTAGAGTGTAGTTTTGCTTGTAAATGCAGCTTTCATTCGCTTTCAACTGAGTTGGTCTGGCAAAGTTAATGTTGGGGGGAAATTTCAACCCACCACAATGAATGATTACCTTGTCTTAGCCTATTTGCAGAATAATCAGAGTGAAACACAGGGTAAAAACACCATCATGAAACAGAAAGCCAAACCCAGCAGCTAGCCGACTCCCACATGCCTTGCTGCCATCCCTGCAGAAAAGAGCCAACACCCAAGAAGCTGGAACCCAGAAACAGCAACTGGAACAGGAAGCCTCCCATGTTGCAATCTGAATTTCAAGCCCCATAATACTTTGCTCCAGTCAGCACTTTCATTTTGAAGGTGGCATGACTGCAGCATGGTATAAGTAACAGCAGCAGGTTCAACTCAGTCCTTTTCCTAGAAAAGGAAAACAATGGCTAATTTAAATTTTCGTTTTCAGTAGTTAACATTCTTTGTATTATTAAAACTGAGGCTTCACAAATGCATAAGGCAAAATATTGCTTCAGCCTTTCAGTACACAGGCTTATGTCTAGGTCCTCCTGTTCACTGCTGCATAACTGTCTAATCCATAGTAACCCATCTTTGCTATAGCCAGTATGTGCTTTTGTACAGTGCACTAATGACAGAGCTACAATTAGTTAGGCTCTATCTTTTCTGGGAAATCTCATAAGAATCGTGAAGTATTCAGGAAAAAGGTTCACAGGACATGGTAAGGAAACCTTTCTCCTTTATGGAGCCTCACATGGAAATCAACATCTTCCTTAGTCAATGTGTTTAGGTAGTATGTTTTGGATCACAAAGGCAAGGAGAATAGTTTAATGCAGCTTTGAAGCAAATCCCATTTCCATTTACCAGCTTTTGGTAATTTCTTGATATGGACTTAGGTGCATAGAAACCAGATCTACTTAGAGAAAACTCAGCTAGAAGCTCTTCTTCAAAAATCACTGTAACACTTCAATGGTGGCATTAAATTCTGAATTACTGGGTGGGATGCACCCAGTTTTACAGTATATGAGTTGTTCTTTAAAAGGTTTTGAACTGCACATACTGTAAAAGCATTGGACCAGGGGATGAGGCTAATCATTACAAGGACTAGGAAATAATTACTCTGGTTTTGCAGTTTTTTGATCTTCTGCCTTATTCTCACCTGTGAGTGCATGTGATTTTTGAGGAACTTACAAACAGCTCCATTTATATTGAAGACTTGATCCATGAATCAGGTTTCTGAATTAGCCCAGTCTAAGAAAGAGCACAGTTGTGAAATCCTCCTTTTCCTCTGTTGACTTAATGATGGGTAATGACTTCCCATCCTGTTCCTCAGCCATTTGGTAGAGCTAATATGATGGTGTATTTTTAGTTGATCAGTAATTACTATATCAGTATGAATTGTAGCTTGTTAAATATAGTGAAAAAACCCAATGTGTTAAACAAAGGTGCTAAATCACTTTGTGAGTTCAAATCTCCAATTATTTCCTTATTTACTAGGCATAGTACTCTCAGGTTAGGCTTGAAAACCAAAAATAATAGCATAGGCTGATATGGCTCATACAGGGCAGCAATGCCCATGATATAACTAAATCCTCACACTAAGTGCACAATGTCCTAGTCACAACCATGGTTAGTATTTAAAAAAAACCAGTCTTATCAGAGTAACTACTAAATTGTTTTGCCTCCAGAATCTAGATGGGTTTTGTTTTCAGCCTGATCAGTTATTAAGGAAATTCAAGTAATTATTTTTGGAAGCTTTTAAGGCCAGGCTGGATGGAGCTCTGGGCAACCTGATCTAGTGTAAGTTGCCCCTGCCCATGGCAGGGGTGTTGGAATCTGACGATCTTTGTGGTCCCTTCCAACCCTGACAATTCTGTGATTTGTATTTCATTAATACTTAAATTATATTACTTTGCAATGTATTGTTAGTTTAGATCTTTAATACATTTTACATGCATGAAGTTGAAGGCAAAGACACATGTGAAAATGAAATCAGATATTAAGAGTTTCAAGAATCATTCCTGTGCATCAAAATAATGAGGGCAAACTTGAGGTGCTCAGTAAGACAAAATAATTTATTTTATATCTAAAGTAATAATTTAAAGCTAAAAATATTATTTTATAGTGGCAATTATTTTGTGTGAATAGTTTGACATATGAGATAACAGCCAGTTCAACAGCACTGGCACTGTCTGCTTCCCTTATTTGAGATTAAGTCAGTCACTTAGACCTGACCAAGCCTGCTTGCACCCTTAGGACTCCAAAGGATAAAATATGCTATTTGGCTGGAGTAGCCCCTGGCACTTACACTTTTTGCAATCAACAAAGGCTGTTGCTGCCAAAAAGATTAGTTTCAGTAGCCTTGTTAATGCCTGGGAGCCTGCGTAGAACAATCTGCGTCCTGCAGTACACACACAAGTCATGACTACAGAAACCCAAAGAAACCCTTTAGCACTCGTGACTTTGTGAAATCTTGTTCCAAGCTAATCTGCAACCAGAATTTGATCATCATCTTCACTCTCAGCTGTGCAGTCTCTGATAGAGAGTGCCAGGGACCAAAAGTACACATACAAGGCAGCTTCAGGCCAATGTGAAAAATTCTCTCCTACAGAAAATCCCTGCAATAAGAACTTAGTGACTTGCTAAACTTTCTGATTGGAGTGATATTATCCATGTTTCCTCTTTAAAGACTTATGTAATCCTTTTTGAAACGCTAAAGCCTTTACAATGCAGCAATTATCACAGTGGTGATAATAACATAGGGTCTCAGATGCTATGACATTAAAAAGAAGTAAATTCAAGGGTATCAGTGAGCAAGTCTTAAATGTAAGGCTGTTAAAAAAAGAGATAATTTGCCTTTAATTTGTTGGTCTATTTGCTGTAGTTTCAAAAGATTTCAAAATTGAATTCCCTTTAAATAAAGCCTTCTCAAACAGTAAATTTTACCTTCTCATAATTGAAGGGTTGTCTTGTGGTTCCAGGGGCTACAGTTTTTGAGGATGCTACTCATGGCACAGTCTTCAAAGCGTATCATTTTGCAGGATTGAAGCTTTTCTGAGCAGCCACTGAAGGGGAAGATTTGGATAACTGAGTATATATCAGAAAGATCTGGAGTGCTTTCCTCAGGTACTGAGGTTTTGATTTTGTGCTCATTGCTTAGAGGCCACATTTTTACATGCTCATTGAGCTTCCTGTATTTTGCCTTGCTACTTACATGTTTTCTCTCAGACTCATGAGAGTCCTCTTGGAGAAAAATCTTGCCTAACAAAGACTCTTGCTGCAGTTTACCAGTGACTTAATGTCCTTGTGGGTACGCTTTTGTTTAGGATACATTAATATCTGAAGATTTCAAAGTAACTTGAAAGTAAAACAAACCAACCAACCAACCTAAGAGAGTATGTATGGACCATTGAATTAGAGAAACCCTGTGAAAGAAAAGGAAATATTTTTAACCCTTCTGCCTCTAAACTTTTTTTTTCTTTTTTTTTCTTTTTTCTGTCAAGCACAGAAAAGCCTTACATGTCAAGTTTGTCATCTTCATAACACTTATCCTAAAAGGTACAGGTATGGCCCTAGACAAATTAGTCATCTGCCATGGGGAATCAAAACGGTCACAGGGTATAAAGGAAGGAGAAGAAGGAATCTGCCTATTTTGACTATGCTCAGTCCTAAAATGCCAAGCTGGCTACGGCTACTGCTATCCCAGAGGTACTAAGCTGAATGTAAGACGAAGACTGGATACTTGCAGCAGTCATGATTGCAACTTCCCACTTCCTACTCTACTCCCAGGCAGTTACGAGTAGTAAGCCCAGTTATTTTTTTAATGACATGGGATTGGCGTTGGTCTGTCATCCTTGAGTAATAGAAATATGATTTTGTGTACATTTCCCGTGCATGTTTATGCATGTCACAGCTGGAGCCTAATGAGACATCAATTTGGAAGCTAATTCGTAAAGAAAACATCAGCTATACAAATCAATGTAACATTCAGATTGCTGAGACAAGCTCAAAGAAAATTAAAGTGTTATGTCACTTGTAGTACATACCACACTGTCCTTTAGCCACTGCTGTGTCCTTTCCCATGATTAGAGTTTCCTGGAGGAAAATTCCCAGGTGAGGATTCTAAGCCTTCCAGAGCTTCCTTAACCAAACTACCTGCATTTCATACTCACGTGCCAACCATCACCAACACTGGTCTTGTGAAATGGAAAAATCAGTCAGGGGATGTTGGAAGTGAGTCTTGTCCAAAATATTTAGAGGGAGCAAGCTGGTGGAGCAAGCTGGTATGGGGTGATGAAAAATTAGCAGCTGAGGTTTTGTAATTACCACAATGACATCCTATATCGCTCAGAGCACTGAGATGGCACTATCTGACTTTTTCTTGTGGTCAGGACATCCAAAAGGTAGATAAAAGCTGAAGTCAAATTGTAACATATACTAAAAGACTAATTTTTTTTTTTTTTTTTTATCACAAGACCTATGCCATCCCCTATGGCTCTGTAGGAAACATCCTCTTGCTGTTACCTGTGCATCTGCTTTTTGCTTTTCTCATTAGTCTCCTTGGCTGTTCTGCAGGCTCCTTGCTGACTGACTGCCTGCTCCCTGCCTCCCTTCAGTTGTGCCCATCCTGCCCCATGACATTTTCCCCGGCCATCCTCAGTGGAAGGACAATGTCCATCCAGAGGTTCCTGCTGACTCAGACTGCATCAGCCAGGGCAAGGCTATGGAATAAGATAATGTATATTATGTAGCAAACCACAAATACAACAGATATCAACTGCCAAATCTACTCACATCCCTCATTAGTCTCCCCCTTGTTTTTGTGGGTCCGTGTGCAAGAAATGACATAATACTAACAGTGTTTGTTAGAAATACTGATTCTACAAAGACAGGCTATAGGAAACGTCTATGCTAATACATGGGTTGCATAGGGTTGTTCTGACACAAATGCAGGATCTGGCACTTGACCTTGTTACACCTCTAATAACTGACCTCAGCCCATTGATCCAGCATGTCCAAATTCTTTTTGCAGAGCCTCTCTACCCTCATGTTGATCAATACTTCTACCCAATTTACTGTCATCTGCAAACTTACTGAGGATGCACTCAATTCACTTGTCCATTTTATTGATAAAGATGTTAAAGAGAACTGGCCCCAATATTGAGCTCTGGGGAGCCTCTAGTGACTGACCAACAACTGGATTAAACTCCATTCACCACCACACTTTGGGCCCAGCCATTCAGCCAGTTTTTAACCCAACAAAGCATCCACTATCTGAACCATAAGCAGCCAATTTCTTCAGGAGGATGCTGTGGGAAACAGTGTCAAATAGTTTACTAAAGTCCAGATAAGTAACATCCACAGCCTTGCCTCATCCACTAAGAGAGTCACCTTGTTGTAGAAGGAGATTATGTTCATCAAGCAGGACCTGCCTTTCATGAACCCGTGCTGACTGGGCCTGATCATCAGTTTGCCCTGTACATGCTGTATAAGAGCACTCAAGATGAATGGCCTTCCCTGGCACCAAGGTCAGACTGATAGTTTTGTAGTTCCCTGAGTTCACCTTCCACCCCTTCTTGTAGATGGGCATCATGTCTGCCAGTTTCCAATCAGCTTGCACCTCCCCACTTAGCCAGCACTGCTGGTAAAAGTCATTCTTCATGAAAACAGCAAGAAGTTTTGATTAAGTCTGCAGTGTCATGCTAAAAACATATTTGCAAAAATCACTAAACTCACTATATTGAAAGATATTTTCTATTCTTATATTTCTTTATACAGATACAGAAAGAAAGCATTATCACACAAAGATTTAATTCCACTGTAGGCAGCACTGCTAGGGTCTCAGTAGGAGTCCTACGTGCACTTTTGGTGACATGCTTTAAAAATTATGTGCAAAAAAGCATTACAGAGAGAACAGTGAGAACACTGGAAAACATCACCTACAGGGGAAAATTAAGTCATTTGAGGTTATTTGATCTAGAGAGGAAAGTGTCAAGGAGAGACATAAAAGCAATCTTTGGATGTTTAAAGATGTTGCTGCAAAAAGCAACTGAATAAGCTCATCGTGTCTGTAACAGACAGGGATAAAGTAATAGGTTTAAACTCAGGGTAGACATCTGGATATCAGGCATGCTACACATTCACACAGAAAGAAGAAAATTTCAGTCAATCAGTGTTGATTTATCTCAGCAAGGGGATTGCACATAATGGGGACTCAGGGAATGATCAAAACTTTCTTGACAGTTACTGAATTTGATGATATCCTCTATTGATGCCAAGGAATGAAAGAAATTGAGGAAATAATAGAAGCTGTAATGTGGAAAGAGGAAAGGTGTGGAGTACAGTGTAAATAACATTGCAGAAGAATGGTTAAAGAGAAGTAGGAGGTGGTAGTTGAGAGAAAGCAATAGGGAATAAATTAAGGTGGAGAGGGGAAAGTTAAGATGTAGCTAGAAGATAAAAATGTGAGCATGGGGTGAGAAAGGGAGGACCTGGCACAGAAGATCCAACCCTAGTCTGATCACAGAATGCAATCTCTGGAGATCATCTAGTCCAATGCCCTTGCTAACACAAGTTCACTTAGGACAGACACTTAGGAAAGCATCCAGGCAGGATTTAAAGTCTCTGGAGAAGACTCCACAACCTCTTTGTGCAGTCTGTTCTAGTGATCCATCACCCCCACAGTTTTTCCTCCTGTTGAGGTGGAACTTCCTGTATTCCAGTTTGTATCCACTGCTCCTCATCGCATCACTGGACACCACTGAAAAGACTGGCCCCATCCTCTTGACACCCACCCTTAAGGTGCTTGTAAACACTGATCAGCTCCCCTCTCAGCCTTGGTACTCTGCACCACTGATCACAGTCTTCTGAGCTCTGTTGTTTAGCCAGTTTTCAATCCATCTCACAGTCCACTCAGCAGACCTGTGCTTCCTGAGCTTGGTATAGGAGACAAAGTCAAAAGCCTTGTTGAAGTCAAGTCACACAACATCCACTGCTCTTTCTTCATCTACCCATACAGTCACCCCATCATAGAAGGCTATCAGACTAGATAAGCATGATTTCCCATTGGCAAATCCATGCTGACTGCTTCTGATAACCTTCTTTTCTTCCATGTGCTTGGAGATGACCTCCAGAATGAGCTGCTTCATCGCCTTTCCAAGGATAGAGGTGAGGCTGACTGGCCTGTAGTTTCATGGGTCCTCCTTCTTGCCCTTTTTGAAGGCCAGAGTAACACTGGCTTTCCTCCAGTCCTCAGGCATCTCATCTGTTCTCCATGACCTTTCAAAAATTATGTATAGTGGCTCAGCATTATCAGCTAGCTCCCTCAGCACACATGGGTGCTTCCATCAGGGTCCATGGATTTGTGAGTGGTCAGTTTGCCCAGATGATCTCTAACCCAGTCCTCATCTACCAAGGAAGAGCCTTCCATTTTTCAGAATTTCTCTTGTACCTCCAGGGACTGGGATCCCTGAAGGCTGGATTTAGCAGTTAAGACTGAAACAAAGCAGGCATTCAGTAATTCTGCCTTCTCTGCATCCTCTGTTATGCTGGCTCCCATCTCATTCAGCAGCAGGCCCACATTTGCCCTGGTCTTCCTTTTACCACTGGTGTATTCGAGGAAGCCTTTCTTGTTCTCTTTTACTTCCTCTGACAGATTTAATTCTAAGAGGGCCTTGTCCTTCCTTATTGCATTCCTATATTTCCTGACAACACCTCTATATTCTTTCCATGTGACTAACCCCTTTTCTGTGTACTAGGCATTTCTTTATTCCATGTGACTTTTTCAAGCAGATTCTTACTCAACCCTGCAGGTGTCCTGCCTCCTCTACCATGTTTTTTACTTGAAGGAATGCACCAACTTTGATTTTCGGAGAAGTTGTGCTTGAATATTAACCAGCTCTCTTTGCCTTCCCTGCCTTCTAGATGCCTAGCCTGCGGGATTCCTCCGAAAAGGTCTTTGAAGAGGACAAAATAAACCCTCCAAGGTTGCAGTTCTACTTACTGCCCTGCTTCTTCCTTGTAATGATACTGAACTCCACCATCTATCTCATGGTCACTACAGCCAAGGGTACCCACAACCTTTGCCTCCCAGAACAGACCTTCTCTGTTTGTTAATAAAAGGTCAGGCAGCATACCTGTCCTTGTTGGCTACTTAACCACCTGCATCAGAAAGCCGTCATCATAAGCCCTCTAGAAGTCTGAAGTATACATACAGAAAGATAATCAGAAATATTTATTGCCTTCCAGACCACACTGCTTTTCAGACATTTCCACAAAGTCCTCTGCATTGCAGCTCGGAAAGCCAATCAGATCCTGGGCTGCATCAGGAGAAGTGTGGCCAGCAGGTCAAGGGAGGTGCTTCTCCCCCTCTACTCAGCTCTGGTGAGACCCCACCTGAGTACTGTGTCCAGTTCTGGAGCCCCTATTACAGGAGGGATGTGGACGTGCTGGAGCGTGTCCAGAGAAGGGCCACGAGGATGATCAGAGGGCTGGAGCACCTCTCCTATGAGGACAGACTGAAGGAGTTGGGGCTGTTCAGTCTGGAGAAGAGAAGGCTCCCAGGTGACCTCATTGTGGCTTTCCAGTATCTGAAGGGGGCCTACAGGAAGGCTGGGGAGGGACTTCTCAGGATCTCAGGTAGTGATAGGACTAGGGGGAACGGAATGAAGCTGGAAATGGGGAGATTCAGGCTAGATGTGAGGAAGAAGTTCTTCCCCATGAGAGTGGTGAAGCCATGGAATGGGTTATCCAGGGAGGTGGTTGAGGCCCCGTCCCTGGAGGTGTTTAAGACCAGGCTGGACGAGGCTCTGGCCAGCCTGATCTAGTGTAGGGTGTCCCTGCCCATGGCAGGGGGGTTGGAACTAGATGATCCTTGTGGTCCCTTCCAACCCTGACTGATTCTATGATTCTATGATTCTATGATTCATTCTGCATTCAGCACTGACCACAGTACCAGCTGGCAATGTGTTTCACCACTTCCTACTTCCTTACATTCTCACAGCAGTTCATTGCAGTTTACAACAGTATATTACTAAGAGGGTGGTGGAACACTGGAACAAGTTGCCCAGGGAAATGGTTGGGTCCCCACCCCTGGAGATACTAAAAGTGAGGCTTGACAGGGCTCTAGGCATCCTGATCTAGTTGAGGATGTCCCTGCTTAATGCAGAGGGGTTGGACCATTTTATGATTTATCAATATCACTTCCTTTTCTCTGATGCTCTGAAGGACCTTCCAAGGTCACTGTAGGGTGCTAAGATCAAGGACCTGAGTCTTCCTCATGAAAAATAGAATAGGGCAAAAATAAATCAGTGTACCAAGGTCTTTCCTGGGAGCAGTGTAATGACTATGGCAGGAGTCCCTTTCTCCTGAGCCTTGGGTCTCCTTGGAGATATTTTTATATAATGTTTTATCATAGCCTAGCTCCTTCTACTTGCTTCCAAGGCAAAGTCAGGGAGCTACACACTGCCCATAACCTGGAGGAGTGCCAGCCTCATGCCCCACAGCTAAGAAAATTTGGGGCTGTAACAGGCATGGGGCCACCAAGCAATTGCTGCCATGGCCTTTTACTATTTACAGGGATACAGAGAGGAGAAAGCTTAAAGAAAATATTGCTCTTGCTGTACATTACCTTACTTTATGAACTCTTCCATGTAAATTTGCTGTTGGCTGCTGGTGAATTGAGGATGCTAGACCAGACAGATGCTTGGCTTGACCCATTGCATTCCTCTTCACGTTTCTGTTAATGCAGATGGAGCCATGATCCAGTATCCTGTCAGCTATAAATGATGCCAGTGCCTCTTGTTCTTTTGCATTTATAAAATAACCACTTTAAAAGCACATCTTTAGCATGGAACCATCCTGGATTGTTCTTCCTTTTGTCTGAGAGTGTGACTAAACAGAAGCTGGTGGTGGATCTGAAAAAAGAAGGGCAATATTAGTGAGATGTGTGAGGCAGTTTGCAGAGCTGAGGCTGTTTTGTGGTATGGTGAGGAGCATGGTATGAATATGTGTTGGGAGGCCAGGGAGGGTGTGATTAATACAGAAACAATGGGTGGGGATTATGAGAGAGATGAAATGGCAATAATTTCTCTTTAATGTGTGGCTGATTGACTCATCATGTAGTTCCTGTTTGGGTACCCAACAGGAGTTTGTATCTTCCATCTGAAGAGTGAGAAATGCAAACCCTAGATTATGTAATAAAAAATGTAACATGAAAAAATAGGTTACATTATATCCCACTGAGTCCTTTTGTGTGCCTGCTGAAACGTGAAGGTTTTTATATAGCAGCGTGTATCATTCCAATGTGGACATAAAAGTGATGGCTTTTCTTAATTATTTCACATTTCCTGTACTAATTGTAGTGCAATTTTAAAACACACATTTTAGAAGTCAATGACAATGCTTGCTGGAAACCCCAAATCTTCTTAGCATCTGCCTCCTTTGTCTTCCTGTGGCATTACAGTAGTGGCAGATGTTTCTCTACTGCTCCTTAAGAAAGTGCAATCCTTTCCTCATGGAATTAGGGCACTGACAAATGGTTACTTGTTATTTTGCTTATCAGATCTTTTCTCCACAGAGAAAGATTTTCATGCTGCAGAATTCTTATTCTACAATGCATTCACATGTCTAGGGATACATCCCTTACAGGAATGGAACGGAGTAGCATCAGTGACATCCGTGATTCAGATTTTATTAATTGATATTCATCTGATACAGGCTTTTTGATCTATTGTGTATTTAAAATAGTGTATTGAATCCAAACATTTATTTTCACAAGTCAATGTGTTAAGAAACTTCTGTCTGAGTGGGTTTTTTTGGGAATATGTCTTTTTGGAACATGTTATTAGGAACTTGTTGAAGCTATTAATCCAAAAAGAGTAGGGTGACAGGTCTGCATTTTTATATAGCGCTTGTTGCTTTCATAAAGCAATTGACCTAATTGCTGAAGCACAACTCTTTCAGTGTTAATCATTACTTTACCTCTGTTATTAAATTACTTTTAAAATTAGATGTGTCTAACTAAATATTTTTGAAACCAAACAGCAAGAAATTTGGCTAATTTGCTATCCAAGAGTCACACTGAAGTCAGAAGGGGCTTTGTTTAGCAGCATATTGATATTAAACAATGCAAGTTCATGTTCATGTGGTATCACCGACAATCCAGTGGAGAATATGCCTTCCTGATAAAGAATATATCATCTTGTTTACTAGTTGCTTCTTGCCTGTACTGTAAAAAATTTAGGAACATTTACACTGAATTCATTGTAGTTTCTGAGGTGCAAAACTTGTCATCAATAGAAGAAAAAAGTTCCATACTCCTGATAATGTAAACTGTCCCCTCATGTTATTTGAAGAAAGATGAAGATGACTGAAGTGGCATTACACTGATGTATGTTATCACAAGAGAAGGGTCAGGCCTTGACATTCCTGACATTAATGAAAGGCAGCAGTTAAGGCTGTCATTTGTCATGTTTTGGGTTTTTTTTTTCTTACTTTTTATCTTATTCTTAAAGCCTCAGCTTCTGGAATATAAGAATACAGTGTCTTTCTAAGACAGTTTTAAAAGTATTGGAGATGAACATCAATGAGTATCATGTTGTGCCACTTTTGTTTGTAGCTAACCTTACAAACAATGGCTCACACAAACATAATGTCTTGGCCCTTCTTATTGGAGGAAAGGAAAAGCAGGCCATAAGGCTGCCTTCACTCAGTGGTGCTTTCCAGGTTCACTTGAGTGCTGTCTTATTTGCCAGGTGTTCACCATTATCTTGTCCTTTTCTTTTCATGTGATTTAGCAATATTTGTGTTTAAAATGCCTATATCTAACATAAGTATTGTCCTTTATCTTATTAACTTTGTGGGGTGAGATGGAAGGTCATGCCTAGGGACTATAATGGCATTGGATATCATGAAATTTATGATTTATTGTCCTAAAAGACAGGTCTTTTGTTTAAGGACAGTCATGTAAGCTCTCTTCACAGTTAAAAGAAAGGAAAATGAGCACTTCCAGAAGTAAATTAATCCAATATTAAGATGAATCTCTATTACAGAGGAAGCCTTAATAGCTACCTTAAACTAGATGCATCATAAATAGCCATAGTTTGATGGGATACATCTCACTCCTGTGTCTGAGGAAGAAAAAGAGCTGCAAGCTCTATTGACCAAAATTCAAAATGGTGCATCATATTCTTAATGGGAAATATTTGAAAATTCATCACTGGAAACTCATCCAGAATTGCAACAACAGGTCACTGGATTGCTATTTACAGCAAAGCTTATTATCATTTATCCTACTCAGGTTAAATGACCTTGGAATTTTTGCTCATCAGACCCTTGAAATTTCATTTATTGCATAGTTTCTGGCAAGGGAAGGAGTCTAGTTATGTGTTCTGATTGTTAATGTGAGCAGTAGAAGCACTGTATTTGGTACAGCACTCTAGGTCTCTGTTTTGGCTTTTTACTGTTGCCCAGTGTTGACAGTAAGGTGGTACCCATCTAAAGAATGGAGGAGTTACTGAGTTTCAGTGTGGCACAGCTGCTGCTCTTTAAAGTTCTTACTTTCCTTTTCCTTCCTTCTTTTTAATTCTTCTTGTCCCTTTCTATCAGAGGCATAATGAATAAAGCTTTCAAGGCAGGTTGTCACAATCCAGAATACAGTTTAGGCCTTTCACTTGCAGCCTTGAACTGAAGCGCATGTTGACACTAACCTAATGTAGATATTCAAGTCCTTTTAGTGTGTAGAAAAAAAGTAACCAATTATTTAAGCAGGAATTCCTGTTGGAAGTTAGGCAACATTATCAAGACAGCAAGTGCATAGATGCCCCACCCTTACGTAGCAAATCCTCCAGTCTGTTCCAAACCATATTTCTGTTTTCTGCAAACTGGTTTTACCTGCTGGTTGTCTGCAACAATTGACATCTCTTACTGGAAAAGAAAAATTATCTAAGAGAGAAAATTTTCTTTAAATATTTCTAGATATTTCATGATGAATCACAGTCAATCAGAAATATTTTATTGCCAGAGTTGAGGCTGCACTCAATCTCACTTTTAATTTTTCAGGTCCTTGATCTTTAAAGAGTGATAAGTAGTGTTTTGAGATGAAAGAAAATCACCATTACAAGTTGGCTTTATAAATATACTAGGCTATTTATCTTCTGCCTACTATAGTACATGTGCACAGTGGAATGGGCTGCCCGGGAGGTGGTGGAATCACCATCACTGGAAGTGTCTAAAAAGAGGCTGGATAAGGCACTCGGTGCCATGGTTTAGTTGATTAGAGGGTGTTGGGTGATAGGTTGGACTTGTCAAAGGTCTTTTTCAACCTGGTTAATTCTGTATTCGGTATTCCTTGTCCCTCTTGCACGACAGCAGATGTACCAAATTACATAAATACCCAAATATGTAAATGTATCAATAGATAAGAATGTTTATTAACTTTCCTCTTCACTCCTTCCAATCTGTACATTGCATGTACTATTTGTACACATCTCCTAGTAAATCCCTCCAACAAGAAAGGCTCCATGCATCATGTGGTTTTTGACAGTGCAGCATGACATAAAGTTCTAATGCTTAATGCCTGTTGTTGCTGCATGTAAGAGCCACACAGCAGTAATGGGGGAAAGAGACAGGTCCTATTTTGCAGTTACACAGGACTTTGACACGTGGATGGAAGAGGAATAACCTTCAGGTTTACAGCAGTACATAACTTATCTGGCTCCATGGCACAGATGCATATGCACATAAGACTGTACACCACAGCATTTTTTAGACCCTGTCTAATTTCCCTTTGTCACTAACCAGGCTATTTGCTTGATCACTTTAGCAATTGAACTGTATATATAGTTTTGAATTTCATTTTCCAAACAGCATGAGCCTGCTACAAGCAGATGTTGAAGATGGCATCCCAGAAGAAGAAAAAAAGAAAAATAGAAAAAAAGGGATTTAGAGAACTGGGAATAGTTGGGTTGGGTTTTTTGGGGTTTGGGGTGGTTTGTTTGTTTTCATGGTAGTATACCTGTGCTCTGTTCACTTCTGTTTTGCATTAGTGATAAAAGGTGGTTATTTTCTTGTAAAATTTGTTATTTTGAAAGAGTTTGATGTTACTCATTTGGTTTCATTTTCTATGAAAAACAGTGTAGGCATAACTCAAAGATTAACAAACAAATACAAAAAAAAGGGCACATGCTGGAGAGCCATACAGTATCACAGTATCACAGTATCGCTAAGGTTGGAAGAGACCTCGAAGATCATCGAGTCCAACCTGCCACCACAGACCCCATGACTAGACCATGGCACCAGGTGCCACGTCCAATCCCCTCTTGAACACCTCCAGAGATGGTGACTCCACCACCTCCCTGGGCAGCCCATTCCAATGGCAAATCACTCTCTCGGTGAAGAATTTTCTCCTCACCTCGAGCCTAAACTTCCCCTGTTGCAGCTTGAAACTGTGTCCCCTTGTTCTGGTGCTGGTTGCTAGAGAGAAGAGCCCAACCCCTTCCTGGCTACAACCACCTTTCAGGTAGTTGTAGAGAGCAATGAGGTCGCCCCTGAGCCTCCTCTTCTCCAGGCTAAACAGCCCCAGCTCCCTCAGCCTCTCCTCATAGGGCTTGTGCTCAAGGCCTCTCCCCAGCCTTGTTGCCCTTCTCTGGACACGTTCAAGTGTCTCGATGCCCTTCTTAAACTGAGGGGCCCAGAACTGGACACAGGACTCAAGGTGTGGCCTAACCAAAGCAGAGTACAGGGGCACAATGACCTCCCTGCTCCTGCTGGCCACACTATTCCTATGCAGGCCAGGATGCCATTGGCCTTCTTGGCCACCTGGGCACACTGCTGGCTCATGTTCAGGCAACTGTCGATCAGCACCCCCAGGTCCCTCTCTGTTTGGCCACTCTTCAGCCACTCCAGCCCCAGCCTGTAGCTCTGCATGGGGTTGTTGTGGCCAAAGTGCAGCACCCGGCACTTGGACTTGTTGAATGTCATCCCATTGGACTCCGCCCATCTGTCCAGTTGGTCGAGGTCCCTCTGCAGAGCCCTTCTACCCTCTATTCACATCTCAGTGTCCCAGTGTCCTGGATTCTGTTTTGGTTTTGGTCTCCATCATAGCATCACAGGACTAAGTATTATTTTCAGTGTTGAAAGGATTTGGGTTGTTTGTTTGTTTTATTTTTTTAGTTACTTGTTTTTCTCAGGAGCACATCTTTCTGACAAGTACACTTCAAAGAGAAAAATACAGTAAACATCACCCACGCAGAATACTTAGCAGTGATGACACTAGCTTACTAGCAAAAACATTCCTATGTAAAGTCTGTCCAGGGATCACAAAACAATGACACTTCACGAGAAAGTAAATCTGAAACCACAACCTTTTGACTGTGGATATTTTAATCATCATTTGAAGAAGGCTGGTTTGCCTTAATGTCAGCAGACTTAAAGACTAACTCAACCACTTTCCCTGTCCACCAATCTGCTGCTCCATATGTCCAAATCCACATCAGAGAAGCATCTCAAGAGACAACACACTTTTGTGCTCTGAGGCCTTTGTCACAGCTGGGGCTGGGCTCTGCCTCCTGAAATACTTGCATCAGTGCCTGCAACAGTGTTCTTCATAGGTGGCATCCATATGAGCCTCCCTACCAGATTTATTCATCCACACATTAGACAGGAAAACCTGGAATAAGGTCTTACAAATAACAGACCTTCCCTTGAAGACAGTTAGTTGCCAGACAGATGATGGAAGGTGCACAGCCCAGCAGCCAGCCTAGACAAGCTGTTAGAAAGCTTTAGATTCAGGAGCTGTCACACTGTCAACAAACATCATATGCAATGCCTTGGTTTATTCTCTAAGAAGGAAGATGTGATAAATGTGTAGAAGAGCACTGGTACACAGCAGTGCCATTTGCCTTGCTTTTTCACAGCACTGAATGAAAGTACAGACAAGAAACTTCCTTGGAAGTGAATAAGAGATGTAGTCACATAAGCTGTCAAGTGTGTTGATTTGCACATCTGTTTGGCCCATGGATAAGAGTCCTATGCTTGTCTGAAATCAGGCTTTGCTTCTTCCCCAGAAAACAAATATTTTAAAAAAAGCTTACTAAAATAATGCTAAAATACCAATGAAAATGCCTTTTGTCAATATAACAATCTTTCCACTATACAGATACTAGGGGTTAAAGCAAACCCCCAGTATGATCCATGATGTGACCCCTTAAATGCAACAGATGTTTAAAGGTGCCCCAGGCAAGATGGGGAAGGAAGCTCAACTCTTAACCTAAAAGCAGCCCTAGATCAGAAAAAAAGTCCAGCTGGCAACTGATTTTAAAGGCAGTGAGGGGCTGGCAGTTGCTTTTGGCATTTATTTTTAGTAGGGAGTGAAAGGCTGTGAATGTTGCCTGTACTCAGACACTCCTACTTCATGAAAAAGAACAGCTGATGAGTGGAAGTCAAGTTGGGGAAAAAAATGTTGTGATACAGAAACAGTAGCTAAGAAAGAATTTCCTCAAGAGGGTTTGTAAGATGTTTCAAAGTTGAAGGTTATGTTGATATTCCAGCTGCTGTTTTAGTATTAGTAAAAAATGGGTGTTGGGGAGCCCACAGGAGTACGCAGCTTGACTGTAGTCCCAGAAATCTTCAGGACTGTATTTGGCTAAATTTCATGTGTGGGACATGAAACTTATCCTCTTGACTAAAATGGCCTTGGGTCTTTTCATTGGTGTTCTTGATTCCTTTTCTCCTGAAGCAGGTAAACTCTTGCTTAGTACCTCTTTCAAGACTGTGATGTAAAGGAAAACTTGTAATATGTTAAAATATGTTATAAAATACATATTATTAATATATAGTTAGGAAATATTATATATCTGATGAGTTATAATTATGTAAATATGCTTATATAATACATATTAGATGGACATGTGATATACATATGTGATATATATGTGTGTGTGCACATATATTTAATAGGAGATTACAAAGCTTCACAGAGTTTAAAAAAAACACCCTAACAGTGAAAATCCAGACACCTTTGATTTGCTTTGCAGCTTATCTTTTGATCAGTGCTTTTATTGCTTTCAAAATTCCTTAGAAAGCAATAATTAAAGTTAATTGTAGACCATGATTTCTAAGACTCAAATGAATAATTTTCTCTGTCTTGACAATATTCGGTGTGCTTTTGTAATCCCTTTTTACTTTCATCTTCCAAAAGCTGCTATGACTTCCTAGCCATTAAAAAGTTTCTTTCTTGTTTAGATAAAAACTTATTACTAGGCACACTTTTCTTTCTCTTTTATGAATCACTTTTGCATATATCTACTCTCTCTCAGGCCACGAACACCTGGGGGTTGTTGTTGCAGGACATTGTGGAGGCAGACATTGTCAGTGGATCCAAAGGGGACAGGGACAAATTTAGGGTGTTTAAGTCCACACATACACTAAAGCGCTAACACCTCTTACAGACAGCCCTGAATGCAGGAGGGCTATGAGAAGGGTAGTCTGCAGACAATGGCTATGTGCCACCTCTAAGAACCCATCAGGCATTTCTTACATTCTTAATACATAATATAATAAAGGGTAATTAGAACATGATCAGTCTATAAAGTGTAAGCAATGGGACACTTTATTTCTTCTATAATCAGCAAACTGTTGAAAAAGAAAAAGAAGAGAAATTGCTTTACATATTCTAAACTCATGCAAATCATTGTGAATGACATGGAGTTAAGTGGGTTGTCCAGCCCGGACATGAGCATATCCACCAGTTAGGCTAACATCAAGAGGAATTATTTGTCAGCTAGTCCACAAAGCTAGGAAGAGATTCTTCCTGTGTATAATTGGTTAATCAAAGTATGGCTTGGGCTAGTTTGTTTTTGTTTGGTTGTTTTTTCCTGGCACATTTATTCTTTTGCCCACGTGGAAGAAGGGAGTTAACTCACAGTGTGTTTCTGTCACTAGCTACAAAGGCAAAGGCTTTAAAGGGCAGGCAGTGGAAGGTAACCTCTACAAATGCAAGTGCATTCATTTCTGCTTCCTTTACTGTGGCAATTGTGAATTCAGGAAACGTTGCTGTCTTCAGTTCCTTCAGTGCACAAACTCTGGCTCACAAAAGAGAGTGGGTGAGCTTCATTAAGCAGGTATATTTGCAAGCTTCCTTCCTGTAGACGCTTTCTTGAGTCACTATCACTCCAACGGTCACATCTGCCAACTCTTCCTGTTCCTTATTATTGTCTGCCACTGTTTGGAGTAGTTTTTCTTTTGCTTTTACATCAGAGAAGCATGAAGACCCATACTGCCAGAACTGAGCTCCACGCTAACAGAGTCAATAAACCATGACTAGTAAAATCTCTAGTAGTGTGAGTGTGGTCCTCAATCTAATGGTTTGAAAACATTTTCCAACTGCAAAACAGGAATGAAACTCCAAGTTGTGACAATGTGTGTGGATTTGTATGAATACAGTCATCTTCATAGCTTTCTACCCTGATAGAGGACTCATGCTTTTGACAGTTGAATTAACAGAAGTTAGAGGGGTTATTGCTATTTTATCTTTAATTCTAGACTGCTTTCATTCTTGTATTTAACAAGGCAAGACAAGCTCTGAGACAGTGCTTCTAGCCACTATGTATAACACACTCTTTAAAACAAACACACACACAGAAACACCAAACTTGGAGTTTCTGGTTTAGCAAAACTTTGACGATTTATACATGTTTTGCTCTTCTGGTTTTTGTCAGCTCCATGACCCTTTTCATAGAATCACAGAATTGTTAGGGTCAGAAGGGACCTCAAGGATCATCTAGTTCCAACACCCCTGCCATAGGCAGGGACACCTCATACTAGATCAGGTTGCTCAGAGCCACATCCAGCCTGGCCTCAAAAACCTCCAGGGATGCAGCTTCCAACCACCTCCCTGGGCAACCTGTTCCAGTGTCTCACCACTCTCATGATGAAAAACTTCTTCCTAACACCCAATCTGAATCTACCCATTTCTATTTTTGTTGCATTCCCCTTAGTCCTATCACTACCTGACACCCTAAAAAGTCCCTCACCAGCTTTCTTATAGGGCCCCTTAAGATACTAGAAGGCCACAATAAGGTCTCTTCTCCAGACTGAACAGCCCCAACTCCCTCAGTCTGTCCTCACAGGAGAGGTGCTCCAGCCCTCTAATCATCCTCATGGCCCTTCTCTGGACACACTCCAGCACATCCAGATCCTTCCTGTAATGGGGACTCCAGAACTGGACAGAGTACCCCAGGTGGAGTCTCAGCAGAGTGGAGTAGAGGGGGAAAATCACCTCCCTCGTCCTGCTGGCTATGCTTCTCTTCATACAGCCCAGGATGTGATTGACTTTCTAGGCTGCAAGTGCACACTGGTGTCTCACGTTGAGCTTCTCAACCACCCGCACCTCCGAGTCCTCCAGTGTGTCTGCTGCACCACTGTACATATCTGCGCACCCAATGCCACTGTTCATGTCACAAATAAAGACATTGAACAAGACTAGTCCCAGCACTGATCCCTGAGGGTCTCCACTTGTCACTGGCCTCACTTGGACATAGACCCATTGACAGCCACTCTTTGGGTGCAGCCCTCAAGCCAGTTCTTTATCCACTGAATGGTCCATCCATCAAACCCATACTGCACCAGCCTGGAGACCAGGATGTCGTGCAGTACAGTGTTGAAGGCTTTGCTCAGGTCCAGGTAAATGATGTCAGTTGCTTGGCCTTCACCTATTAATGTTGTGACCTTGTCATAGAAGGCCACCAGGTTTGTCAGGCAGGATTTGCCCTTGGTGAAGCCATACTGATTGTACCCAATCACCTCTTTGTTATTCTTCTGCCTCAGCAGTGCCTCCAGGAGGATCTGCTCCATGATCTTACCAGGCACAGAGGGGAGACCAACTAGTCTATAGTTCCCTGGACCTTTCTTCTTTCCCTTTTTGAAAATGGGGGTTATCTTCCCATTTCCCCTTACTACGTGGGGCTGTAGAGGCTACAGCACAGTAATGTTGCCCAAGAGCAATTCCTAGTGCAAATCTCTAAATTAAAAGAGAAAAAAAAAATCACCTACCATGTGATGTCAAAGCTATAAGAAATGTTTTGCTGGAACATTGATTTAGAGAGACTTTAATTGCTAGTGATATTTCTGGAAGACATGGAACTGTTTCTTCTGTAGCCTCAACAATTTAGTACAGTTTCTAGGGAGAAATAATACTCCAAACAACCCAACAAAAAAATCCTTAGAAAGCATGAAGCAACACTTAGTCTCCAGGAAAGATGTTTCTCTCCAGAAGCCTGGAGGGCAGAATAGAGGAGAATAAGAGTATCCTTAAACTGGTTGGTCACAGTCATATTAGGAAAACACAGCCATAGCTTCCAGCAGACCTCCAGGGTGAGCACAGGAGAAAGCCCACTGTGGGATGTATGGGGTGGGAATAAAAGATCAAATTTTAAAACAAAAAGTCATTTAGGTACTGTGAAAGAGCTCTTTATTTGTAACTTTCAAAACCTGTGGCACTTCCCACCACCACCACCATCCTCCCCCCTTGTTCTTGTTCTCTCCCTCCCAGTTTCACAAATTGGAAGGGACCCTCAAAAGTCATCTTCTCCAGTTCTGATGTCTCCAACACAGACCTGTTGGTGTGACTCCAGAGGATGGCCACAAAGATGATTCAAGGGAACACCTCTGCTGTGAGAATAGGATGAGGGAGCTGGGGCTGTTCAGCCTGAAGAAGAGAAGGCTTCAGGGCCTTCCAGTACATGACAAGATCCTTCAGGAAATCTGCAGAGGGAATTTTCCTGAGGGTGTCTCAAGACAGGACAAGGGTGAGTGGTTTGAAGCTGAGGGAAAGCAGAGTTAGACTGGAGCTGTGGAAGAAGTTCTTCAGTATGAGGTTGGTGAGAGTCTGGAATAGGCTGCCCAGGGAGGTTGTTGGGGCTCCTCCTGGGGATGTTCAAGACCAGGATGGATGAAGTCTTGAGCTGAGTCTAGTTGAGAGGTGTCCCTGCCCATGGCAGGGAGGTTGGAGTAGATGATCTCCGAGGTCTCTTCCAACACAAACCAATCTTCAAATATGGTTTCCTCATTAAAGGGGATTGGAACAGATGATCTCTAGAGTCCCTTCCAGCCTGAGCCAGTCTATAATGTACAGTGTTCATTTCAAATACAGAACATAAGCAAAAATACAGTCCCAGATGATCCTCTATCAGGATTCTGCAATGGAGTCATTTAGCTTGTGAAGAAGTGAAAAAACAAAGTAAACCAACTCTTTTTTTAAAATTTATTTTCCCCCTCCTTTTCATTGCTAAAAAATCCCAAACAACGATAGATATTTCTGTTTAATAGTTAATGAAATGAAAGTCAGAATCATAGAACTGTCAGGCTTGGAAGGGACCTCAAGGATCATCCAATTTCACCCCCCTTGCAATGGGCAAGGACACCTCACAGTAGATCTGGTTTCCCAGAGCCACATCCAGCCTGGCCAGCCCCTGGGATGGGCCTTCCACCCTTCATCTTCCCCAAGCAGTTCCTGCTCCCCCATGACCACCCTTCATCTTCCCCAAGCAGCTCCTACTCCCGCCCCCACCTTCTGCCCAAAGCAGCTCCTGCTGCCACTACCATTTTTCACCCATCCCAGAGCCTGGGGCAAGACCCTCAACCAGCCAAGATGCCACACTGAGGAGCTCAGCCACAGTAAGGAGACCCAGCCAGCACCACAGACAACACTGGAGTATCCATCAACCCTCTTCCTACCTAACCGGGGGCCACCAGGCCCCCGGCCTTTGTCCCCACCCCAGTCACCCGGTGTGCACCATAGGGACTCACCAGTGATGAGAGGAGGAGGATTCCTCAGCCCAAATGGGCCCAGCTTGGAGCTTCTACCTTTCCTAGGTGGGATTAAAAAGGGGAGTGGGCAGAGAAGGCAAAGTGACCACACCTGGGGTGGGAGGAGACTCCAGCAGAGCCCAGGTGCTCTGGCATTTGGGGGGTAAAGGGAGGAAATGATACCTGTGGTACCTGTTCCAGTGCCTCACCACCCTAATGGTGAAGAACTTCTTCCTAATTCATGCAAGCACATTCACATGTTCATACATACAACAAAAAAATCTGCCTTCCTTGTTCTATTCCGTAATGAGTCAGCAAACAGTCTTTAATTTAAAACATAAAGAATGTGTGTTATTAATAAAGCCACAAACTTAAAGGTCTTCAGAAACATCTCTAGTTTCTTCTATGCAAAGTGTGATCTTAGTAAGATAAATCTATCCCAATGCATCTGTCTGCATGAACTATTTAAAGTAAACCACTTTGATAGAGTAGACAGTAAACTGGTGCTGGAAGGGGCATAATGAGAACAGAAGGAAAAACTGGGTATGTTTACAATAAAAGCCAGCTGATTGGGAAGCCAAATACCTGCTGAGTGAGTTAGAGTCTGGCTGAGAGCTGTACCAGGTGTTAGTGGGCTCCAGTGACTGAAATGACTTTTGAACCAAAATGCATGGAAAAAGACCAGAACAGGGATGGCTGCTTGCTTCACTTCCCCTTTGAACATTGGGTAAGAGGAAAAGAAAGACAATGAAAGATCAACTTGGTTTCAGAATTAGAACAGAAATTAAAAATTAATGTTTTAATTTCCAGTGATGATATCCAAGAATATGTATTGGTGTTTAAATAAGAGAGTCTGTAGAACAGTCTTATTCATCTCTCTTGATAAGAGAGTTAATGGTGGGAGCCAAAGACAATTTATCAGCTTATCTTCTAAAACCTATTTATTTTACATAGGAATTGATTTTAGACTTGGAAATCTTAGAGTCCTTATGGCTAAATAAAATAACCCCATGCAAGAAGTGAAGTGTACAAATGGTTTTATGACAATTGTAGCACTTTTTCTTTCAGCTTATTATTTGCCAACAGCCTATGAATTTTGAATTTGTTCCAAAACTAATTTCAGCATAATTTTAGCTTAATTCTTGTCAGCTTGCCACGATGAGTATTTGTTGTTTACTTGAGCCATGTGAATATTTATTCAAATTTGCGATGATGTTTCTCTCTACTGATTTGGCAACAATCATATAAGCAAACAATGTAATTCTTGAAATTCATCTTTGGTCATGGTCTACCAAGAGTATTGCAGCACTGAGAAAGTGTTTCATTGAGATACTTTCAAAAGTATTTGTGTAAGTGGATTTGATTGGCTCTTCAGGGCAAAAAAAGGACAACTAGCATGGCTTGACTAACTGTGTAACATGATTTTTACTGGGATCAATGGAGAATGTTGCTTACTGCCCTGCTCAATATCCCACTTTATCCTTAATGCAGGTAGCAGCTGGTACTCAAAGCATGAGCTGGGTCTGGAACTGATGATCAGACATCTGTTATGTGCACAACTGAAGTGTGTGCATGTCTGTATACGTACACATACATAAATATGCAACCCTATATGTACATGTGAAGGTATATGCATATATGCATGCATGTGTGCGCATGTAGAAGCAAATATGCATGCATATTCCATGTCTTCAAAATAAAGCCCTTAACCAGCTCTAGTGTTTTGAAACACACTAATATTCCCCACTATCAGAAATCATGAATTTATGACATTTTATGACTGTAGGGCGTTACCATCCTGGACAGGAGATTCTCGGTTGCTCCCTCACTTTCTGGGTCTAGAGCATGTGGGTGTGTCATTTGCTTGTTTTCAGGATTCTGGACAGTATTTTCTTCCATTCCCCTTTCTCTCTGTTTCACATATATACTGATGTAATCTGATACTTTTGGAGTGGGAGAGTTGTTTCTTTCTCTCTCACACTAAACCATAACACCAGCTAATATATTCCACTTCAGAAATTGCACTGATTTTACTTATATTTCCATGTGAGGTTTTTTGTTTGGAAACTAAGCAAGCACTTTCCCAGCTGAACTTTCTCCAAATATGTTATCTTACCAGACAAGACACAGTTCTAGGGTTCTGACAGCTCTCTACTTTGAACTGCTTTTGTTTGTTTGCTTGTTTGCTTGCTTTCTGGAAATACAGCATTCCTCTCAGCCCAACACCCTGTACAATGTCTGCCCTGTGGTTTTAAATTATTCTCCACCCTCCACACCCACTACGCACATTCTCTTTGCTGTGGTAGATCTCTATCTTGATCACCATGATGAATTTAATCTATGCTGGTTAATGATGTACTCACAGAGTCAATTCGTAAACCTAAATTGGATATTTATTGAGAGTGGTGATGGAAAGGTGAAATTGGGTGAAATTAGGTGTTCAAGAGAGGACTGGATGTGGCACTTGGTGCCATGGTTTGGTAGTCATGAGGTGTTGGGTGGCAGGTTGGACCTGATGATCTTTGAGGTCTTTTCCAACCTTGTTGATCCTATAATTCCTATAATCCTATAATTCCTATAAATTGCAATGTGAACAGAGACTTCAAACCACGGCCTCCTCAGGTTTGAACTCTTCAGTTCCCATGCAGCTCAGTAGTTGATCTAAAAAATACCTTGTAAGGACTTGGTTTTCTAATAGGTATTTTGCTATCAATATTTCACTCCTGTACCAAGATAGTACTACCACAAAACCCCTGTGAAATAATATCTATTTAGTATTTTGCAGTGGGGCAACTGGCCTTAAGACAGCATCTCAAAAAGCACTATATTGACTGTGGGAACCCAAGGGAGTAGTTAACAGATTGTTTAGCTGGCCTTCACATCCATGTGGGAGTCTGGAGGGCGATAAGTGATGTTGTACCTCAGAACCACGTGAAAAAATGTGGGAGTTGGAGATAATGAAATGCTGTATCATTGAAAGGGATAGGAAAAGCAGTTGGGGAAAACCCTCATCTGTTAGAATAAAACAAAACAGTGGGATTGAGGGTTGGTAGGCTATGGGAAAACGAAGCAAAGCACGTGCAAATCTCTCAACAAATAGCTGCTGGTTCCAAAGGTCAAGGCCATTCTGTCCCACCTGTGGCAGTGGTCTGTCAGTTTGTATTTCAGCTCATCATGGTGGGACCAACCAGATCAGGCCCACTATATTTTCACAATACTCATGAACAGCCCCACCATTGACCTTTGTGATTAGCATGGTGTTTGCTATGTAAGCATCTAGTTAATTAGCTTTGCTGGAAATCCCATTGATGTTCCTCTGTAAATAAAGAAAAATGCCTTGGAGAGAAGTCTTTCACCTGCTTTCCAACCGAATTAGTAAACCTTTGGACAATATTTTATGTATTGTTTTATGTGGAAAAAAAAAGTATCTTGGAGAAACTGATTGTAAAGTCTGACTAAAACCTGACTGAACACCTGAATGGTTCATGTTCAAAAAGCAAAAGCACAGCTATGCTCCTGAATTTAGTTTAGCAATATTTGGGTTTGTGCATGGAGAAAGAGTAACGCCCAAACATATGCCTTTACCTAGGAGAAAAGGAAAAAAAACCCATCCATTAGAAGTAGTCTGAGGCAATTCTCTACAGGGTGGCAGTGAGTGACTTCTTCCAGTTTTCTGGCAGGATTGTACCAAAAGAGGTAACAAGCTGATAGCCAGCTCAGACGGATCATTTAGTGAAAGTGATGTGTTATTTTGTTTTTTTTAAATGGAAATAGAAACAGTTCTCTTTTACACAGTGGTTAATTCTTTGAAGCATGTGTTCATAGATGTTAGTAAAATCTATTTCTGGGTAAATTATGTGAGTCATTTGCAAAGTGCTGAAAAAAAAATATTTAACTACAGAAGAAGGATGATGACTCTGTCTTTTATAATTAGACTACAGTCTCCAGAACTTAATAGACTTAATTACTGTTAAGAACTGTTAGAAGAGTTTTGAGTGTAAGGTCAAAACTACAGATGATAATTGCTCTGTTTTGAGTGTGATACCTTGCCATAATCATGGTTTTTAAATTATGGAGTGTAAGTGAGCAAGAGAAGCTCTTCCTATTGCTCTCAGTAGGGGCTCAGAAAGCATTGTGGATTTTCCCTGCCATTGTGTATGGTTCTTGTTTTGGAAGGGCACCAGCATGGTCCTGCTATGAAACAGGGATGTGACCCTGAAGAGCAGAACTGGGGCTACTGCATGGTTGGCAAGTTAAACTGAGGGCTGTGTTTTCTCATATTAGAACCAATCTTTGCAATCTTGATGGTTCAAATTTCTGTCTGTAATGTTATTATGAATCTGTATATAACAAATATTAATATCTAATTGGATTGGATCATTAACAACATGAGAATTTTGTTAAGCCAGCTGTTGAAAAAAACACTTATGTAACAAATATGCAACACACATACATCCATGGCGTCTGTCCTCCAGAGTAAACACTACATATGTTAGCATCCTGCTTCCTGGGAGTGACCAAAGAACACCTGCTGATAGGAAGTAGAGAATAATATCTCTCTTGGCTTTTGTGCAAGGTGGAGGTGGTGGAGTCACCTTCATTGGAGGTGTTCAGGAGGAGACTTGATGGGGTGCTTGGTTGCATGGTTTAGTTGTTTAGGTGGGTTGGATTGGTTGATGGGTTGGACGCAATGATCTTGAAGGTCTCTTCCAAGCTGGTGTATTGTGTTGTATTGTATTGTATTGTATTGTATTGTATTGTATTATTGTCTTGGCTTGTGCTTAGCATTATTAAATTGCTTCTACCTTATTACCAGCCTTTTGTTATATTTTCCCTCTCCCCTGCCCATCTAAGAAGGGGAGTGATAGAGCAGCTTTGGTGGGCATTTGGCCCCAGCCACGGCCAAACCACAACATGGCATCCATAATCCCCATTTCTCAAGCCTAATTCTAGCCACCAGGAGGCAGGCTGAAAATCAGCGCACCTCCTGTCCTAATTTTACATTGAATTGTACTCCTAATCACTGTAAAATTGTTTAAATCATAATAAAAATTAAAAACTGTTTGCACAGATTTTTGGGGTCTTTTTCCTATAACATGTCTTATTTATTTTTTTCTTCTCTGACCTAAAAAGATGTTTCATGTTCATATTTTGCCATGCTCCACAGCCTTTTGCAGATAAATAAGTATTCTGAAATAGGGAAGGCTTGCACAGTTCCCATTTGCTGACTAAAACTGGAAAAGGTCAGTCTTGACTTCAGTACTTTAGTAATTAAGCTCTTATGCAGTTCTATTGCTGTCATTGTTAAAATATTCTAAGTATGCCTGTAAAAGCTCCTAAAAATGAAACTAACATCTGGTGCAGGAACTCCCATTTCAACATTTAGCCTCATGGTAATGCATATTTTACCCTGAATTTCACCTCAAAATGAAATGGCAGAGGGTACAGCAGTGATTCGAGACCTGTCAGGTTATGCTTGCCTGTTAGGTTTCTTTTTGTCATCTGCCAACTTATTAAGGTAACCTTGTCAAATAATTAAATTAACACTCAAGTGAAATGACAGAGCTTTAGGTGTTCTGGTTAGAAGTTATCCCATTTGTCTCTTCTTCATTCCAAGGGACTATTGCATGCATGCTTTCTGCTGCCCCACTGAAATTATTTTCCATCGTAACACTGAGACATTGCAGAGATGAGTGTTCTTTCCTCCTCTTTAGAAAGCAAGTATTTCTCTCTAGCTTCTTGTTGAGTTTTATGCACAGTAGCCAGGAAAAAAAAAAATCAAAGTTTTAAGTATAAATCATCACAAATTATCCAAGTGAAATGGTGCTGCAGAATATGAAACCTTGGCATAGATTACTGGAAGCATCTGCAGAGAGACTGAAAATTAGATGTGCTAGACGGTTTCATGGTCAGGAAGAATGGAAAGCCTGATGTATATATTTTCTTGGAAATTTAGAGAAAAAACACAGCTACTGGAGTAGTCTTTGTAGAAATGGAAAAGGCACACACACGCATGTAGTGAGAACAAGCAAAATGGTTTGGAAAACTTTGTATGTGCCACCTCGGACAAATAAAGTGCTCAAAAGTGAGAAGATATGAAAAGAACGACCACAGAACATGCTATTACTTAATGACATGCAAAAGCTTGTGATGGCGTGTTAGCTAAATGTTGAAGCCTTGATGGGTGATGAAATGCATCCTTCACAAATGAGAGCAAAGAACAAGACCATAGAGGAAGCAGTTCTGATACATCTTTCTGATCACCTTTTCTTTGCACCTTAGCTCTGTGATGTAAATATATCTCAGACTGACTCTAGAGATGGGCAGCGTGGGAAATCAGCATGTTTCAGTTTCTGGAAACGATACTATTTAGTTGGTCTAATGGTTGGCTGAACTGTGATATGTAAAAATGGAAGGAATAGGAGATTTTAGTTGAGGTTATTTCAGTCAAAAACAAGTGTGAGGGAGCAGTGATGGGGGGTGCTGGACAGAAAAAAAAAAGAAAAAACAAAGAAAAAAAGGGGGGAAAAAAGGGAAAAAAAAAGAGGAAAAAAAAAGGAAAAAAAGGTGGCTTTGAATGCCATATATGCAGCTTGAGACAGTATAAGAGTTCCAGAATGACAGTGAAAGAGACAGTTGTGGGACCTAGACCTTACACAGGCCATAGACCTTACATTCAGACAGAATGTAGCAGCAAGTAAATTTGTAGGAGATGGCTGGCTACGTGCATGGTAAAGAAACCTGCAAATGTTGCTAACTCAAATCAAGGAAAACTGTACAACAGAAGAACTTTCGTGATTTTTGCCTCTTGTCCAAAATATCCAAAATATCTGTCATTATCAAAAACAACTGTACCCTTTGGGAATAGAAAATACAGAGTGTGTAAAGTGTTTAAGGCGTTTGCTTTTCTGGTTATGTTACGTAAGGCTTTATGCACTTGTGCTGTTTCTGATGGCGCTTTTCACCTCAGGTAAATGACTTACAGCTATAACCTTCCTGTGATGGTTACTGTTATGATGTGATTATTCCTCTGGTCACTCAGTCAAGCTGATATTACTATGCAGTGTGAACATTTATCAGTACTCTCACCCAGATAATGGGCCAGGTATTGTCCAAACAGGTAATTCCCAAGAATACCACCTTGGGATCTGCCCCAAGGCTGGATAATTATGAGTGGCAGGGTGTGTGGGAGGGCATGGGCAAGTGCCTAGGATGATAGTCACTTCTGTTGTTTTGGAATTTCATCCCTGAATAAGTGCAAAATCCTGACAAGCTGACAAAATTTTTGAAAAAAGTCTATTGTCAGCCTGGAAGTTCCCAAGAGACACAAGTCACTGCAATGTGGCTGGACCTGGCCCATGCCTGTCTAACCCATCTCATAACTATTGAGAGTGTGCAGGAGCAAGAGAAGGTCTCTGAACCTACAGGCAGACCAGCAGGCACCATGGCTACTCACACCCCAACAGCAGGCATGGCAGCTACACCAGGGAATCAGCCTATGCCAGAATCTGTTACCCTGTAGGGAAAAAGAAACACACAAGGAAAGTCGTTTGTCTGGCAAAGGATGAGGATGAAAGATGGTCATCACGGGAACAAGAGGAAGAGCCAGAAGTAATCACTCAGTCTTTATCCCTGGCCTTAGAGTGTGGCCAAGGACAAAGGGTGGATGAAATGTATAGCAGACTCTGGCAATACAAGGGAAGTCATTCTACCTCTTTCCAGGTCTGTTTCAGCTGTGAAAGAGTTGTCGCAGGAGGTCCATCAATTCAAAAAGAACATGTCCTTTTCACCACCTGCATGGTCCCTTGCTTCAGCTGTGAGGAATAGGTGCTTCCCTGTCCAGGAGATTGAATCTGGGAGCTACACAGCATGGTGTACCCTGTGATTTTTACTTATGTGACCATGTGGAGGACACAAGGAAGTGGGACAGAAATCCCACTCCAGTCCTAGCTGCACAAGCCTGTGAATTGCAAGGAAACTCTTCCCATAAGAATGCTGACCCAGTTTCCAGTGGAAAATCTCCTTAAAAGAGCAGATGAACGGATACTGCTTCTGATCCTCCTGAAGGGACTTCCAAAGCATTCTTACAATATCCAAGTGACTCCAATCATGATTAGAGAGGTCCTGCTTCCAGATTGAGGAGAGTGACAATTGAATCGATTGGACTGTGTGGATCAGATGGCCTGGCACATTGAACTCACAAGAGCATAAAGCTTTAGTAGATGTGGGCACACAGTGTGCTCTGATGCCATTGAGCCACAAGGGGTGGAACCCATCTGTATTTCTTTTGTGATAGGGGGATCTCAACAGATGGATGTATTGGAAGCTGAGGTAAGTCAGTTTGCAGAGGTGAAAGCCATCCAACTAGCTTTAAATATTGTTGAGAGAGAAATGTGGTCAGTACTCTACCTCTTTACAGACTCATGGATGGATGAAGTCCATTGTGTACCAAAAAATGATCTCATTTTGTGAGAACAAGAATAGACAGTGAGACTAGACAGTGAGAATAGACAGTGAATGATGTATGTTGTAAGATGTTAATTGCTGCTGAGCATGATGTAGATGGTACTGCTGGGGCAAACTGGGTGTTACAATCCAGTGGTGGATAATACAGCAGAAGTACACACACACCTTCCAGCTTGTCTTCAGATATCAAAGGGGCTGGGGGCAGCTGAGCTTAACTCCTGATTGATGTCCAATTGGATCTTTTATTGTGACTAGGTTAACATTCTCAGGAACAGAATTAAGACTCAAAACAGAGTCAAGTGCCAAAGCACTTTATTTAACAGGCAACAGGTATAGCTACCACCATGACGGTCAGATCTGTAGGGGGAGCACTGTGCCAACACAGCAGGAGCAGGAGGCGTGCAAATGGGAACAGCGGGCAGGAGAAGCGAGCGGAACACTGCCAGCAGGGAATAGAAAGGGCAGCTCAGGAACAGCAAGAAGGAATGACACAGGAAGGACGCAGGAATGACACAGGAAAGATGCAGGAATGACACAGGAAAGATGCAGGAATGACACACGAAAGACACAGGAATGACAAGAACCGGAACTGCACAGGAAAAGTGCCAGCAGCAAGCAGAAAGGGCAGCTCAGGAACAGCAAATGGGAATGGCAGCTCCTCAGGGATGATGGCAGCTTGCAGAGATGACGATGATGGTGGCACCCCCACAACAGATCTCCAGGAGCTGCCCCTTTCCCCCAGCCACACTGATGTCTTCTAGAACTTCACACTGTTGCTAAAAATAGCCATGCCCCACTCCCACTCAACGGTGAAGCTCATGCCTGCTGCCATCGATACAGAGTATCCTGGGACCTGAAGTAATTCGGTTGACCCCAGGTGCAAGGGTACAGGACTAAGGCCAGGCTCCCCACGTTCCCTCCACAAGTAGCTCCATCTCTGTGGCAGCCACAGGGACCAAATCTCCAGATTGTTAATGAGTTGATACCGTGCTTACATAATGCTCAGTGCAAAAGGAAAGGGCTGACAGAGAGCAAAAGGGATTTACGGGACTTGGAGTTCATCCTATAGCTTGTAAAGTTTCCTGTTCCGAGGTTTTGGGGCTCTTTTTCCCCGCTTCCGGATGGGGGTGCTTACCTTTTTGTCTTTGGTTTGCTTGTGTGTGTGGTCCACATTTTGTCTCTTCCCCTGCCTGCTACACACACTGATATTTTTCTTTACATTATCTTGTATTATTTCAGAATTGTTTCCCTTATCTCAACTCCTTAGGGTTTTCTGTTATCTGCCTCCCAGATTATTTCTCCGTGTCCCACTCAGGAGGGGAGGGATGGGAGGGATGAGAATAGGTATTGTTAGGCAGATTGTCTTAAACCAGGATACAGGGGAAATGTATTTGGCTTGTCAAACGCAAGCAAATAAGCTCTATTATAGACATTTTCAATTTCCTCACCTTTCCATATGAAAACCCCAGTATCTATGCAATATATATATGTACAGATAGACAGTAAAGTGTCATTTTGATTCTCCCTTTTGAAGCTTTCAAAGTGCTTTACTCCAACACCTTCAAGACTCAAATTTATGATAGTGTCAATATGGTTATGACCATCAGTGAGGCTGTGTATTAAATCCTCCATAATATAGAAGACATCTACTTTAGCACTTTAGCACTTTTGCTGCTAGATAAAAGGCTGAAAGCTGGGTGTGAAGGCTGGATTTTTCAAATGAAGTGTCTGCAGCATTTACCAAATCCTTTACTTGTTCTTTACTAACTTTACTACCACCAAATACTGGCTTTGGTGTGCTTGGGTTTTTGTGATGTGATTTGTGTGTGGGTAACTCATGCCTTCACAGTTCAGCTCTACAGATTTATCATGATATTTAACTATTAGGTAGTCTTGTGATGATTTTCTTCCACCAATATCTGTTGGAGGTCAAAAGCCTTTGAAACAGAACTCCTTCAAGCTCTTCACCCTGATACTACCTACTGCCCTGTTAGTTCTCTAGTCATATTATTTTGGTCTTTGTAATTGTTTTCTCTAGCATTGATCTTACTTACAGTTGCCACGAAAAGCCATGGATTTTGCTCACACAATTTTTCTGCAAGAAGAAACAATTCTTTAATATGCAAATCAGAGAAGCAAAGTTGGATGAATTTAGGCAGCATGCCCTTGAAGGAAAGAAAGCCTTACACTAAAAACTCAAGGTTATATTTATGTTCCTAAGCATGATGAAAAAAGCTACTTAATCCTTTGGAACTGATAAAGGGGAAGATATTTTCTTGGTGAAAAGGAAATTATTTTTTGTGTAGGATTTTAACAAAAAATGGGAGCTAAATTACCGACAAGGATGATAGGCAGAAACTGAACTGTAATTTTGACAAATGCACATTCCAATTCTAGTCAACACGGTAAAACAAACTGTCCTGATAGAAATACTGCAGGAATCCATCTGGAAAATATTCTGGCAAGAGAAGCCTCACTATACTAACAGATGTTAGAATTGTCAAATATAGTTGACTTCAGTTGTATTTCTATAGGACATTGGACTACAAGCTTTGAAGCCTAACACAGGACACTGCCATACAGGCTCTTCAGAGTTTGCAATGCAAACCCAGGTAAGGAATATTTTTCTTATGAGTGTGATTTTCCTTCAGGAATGAAAAGCAATATTAATTTAACAGAATTTATAGAAGATCTCTTTAACAAGTCCCTATGCATGCACTCTTCAAAAAAAACCCCACATATCTAGCTGAAATGTTTGATTAAAATGATTAAAGTTACTCCTTCAGCATACATCACATCTGGGGAGTCCAAAACAAGTGATATTCTTTGCAACACAAAATGGTTATTGACTTTGATCGACTGGATGAGAAAGTGAATTCTGGAACAAAGCTTTAGCAAGGAGGAAGAGCTATAGACAGCCTCTGGTGTAAACCCAGTGTTAGGATCTAATTTGTACTTTATGAAGACAATTAAGGCAGTTTTATAAAGAACACAGCTCCAGTGTCTACTGAACTTCATGAACTGATAGTTCATCCTTGAGGCTTCCTGAAAGCAATAGAAAGCCACGTATGCATTATTTGATTATCACTGTAAGGCAACAATGTCTTCAGTGAATTAATAGAAATGGCAGAAAGTATTTTGTTTCCAGGAAAAAAAAATCAATATAGTCCATATTGTACTACTTAGCTCCATCAACATCAAGGCAATTAAATAAGAAAATAATGCAGATCAGTTATCAAACACATAAAAATAATGTTCATCATTATTACAGGTTACAATGACACTATAAAAAGGATAAAGAAGAAAACCAGTATTTGAACTAATCTATCTACACTGAATCCTGTCTATATTTTAAAGCATCTTTTCTAATCAGCTTCAGCAAGCTACAGTCAAAGCAGTCACTCATTTTGCTTTTAGAAAACAGCTGTCAGGAAAAAAATGCTGAATATAGCAAAATCTCTACCTGATCGAGTATGATACTTGCATTGTCTCATGGATATTCCCTCACCTGGACCTTTAACAGGGCTTTTGCTGTTGAAGAACCTATTGCAGTGTTTGAGAGCCCTTTCAGTGAAGACTTTTCTTCAAATATCCAGTCTAAATCGCCCCTGGTAAACTCCTGCCTGAGTGCTGGGGTATCTGTGTAACAGGAGGCTGTCGTTTCAAAAGAACAGCCACTTGTGTTTTTTTCTTACCTGTGATGGTAACTCTGCAGTGGCAGCCAGGGTGTGAGAAGAGGTGTTTGTCACCTTGTGTAATGTGGCTGTTTTGCATATTTTCATAACTTA
Source organism: Picus viridis (assembly GCA_033816785.1). Taxonomy (NCBI): domain Eukaryota; kingdom Metazoa; phylum Chordata; class Aves; order Piciformes; family Picidae; genus Picus; species Picus viridis. The sequence continues at coordinate 25,372,722 of CM066575.1, forward strand.
ATGCTAGCACAGCTTTACAGTGAGTAGCTTTCTGACTCACATCCACAGACCTCATGCACAAACAAAAGGAACATAAAAAAAATTATTAACTATTACCTATAATGCAAATTGTCCTCCCCTCCTGCCACCCCAATAAGAAGTCAAAGCTGGAGGAGCTTAGAGAAAAGGGTTGTGCTTTTGGTTGTGCTTTTTGGCTTGCTTTTTTTGTTTTGTTTTATTTTTCTCTGGGTTTTGTTTGTTTCTTTGGGGGTTTTGTTCCTCGGTTTGCTTTTGTTGTTATTGTTGGGTTTGTGTGCTTGGTTGTTTTGGTGGTTTTCTTCAATTGGTTTTGGCTTTGGTGTTTTTTGTTGGTGGTAGTTTGGGTTTTGTTTAAGGAAAAGGAGTTTTATTTGCTGTGGGAGAGATTAGGTTTCATACAGTAGCTGGTTTTCTTTTCTTTGTATCAGATGCCAAACAGAGGTAATAACTGATTGTATGGACACATTTTCTCACATTTTCTCTTCAGCCTTCATGTGTTAGTTACTGTCTTGATGTGTGATTTTTCTGCCTGCGTAACATTTGTGTAACTTATGTGATGATATAGTAGCCATCACAGAAACAAGGTGGGATGTTTCACACTACTGGAGTGCCAAAACTGATGTGTACAAATTCTTCAGAAGGAATAGGCAAGGAAAGAGAGGCAGTGGTGTGGCCCTGTATGTCAGGGAGTGTTTTGATTGTGTTGATGGTGATGATGGTGATGATAAAGTTGACTGTTTATGGGTAAGAATCAGGGGGAAGGCCAATAAGGTAGATATCCTGGTGAGAGTTTGTTATGGACCACCCAACCAGGATGAAGAGACAGAAAATGTATTTTTTAAGCATCTGTCAGAAGTCTCTCAATTGCTTGCTCTTGTTCTTGTGGGGGACTTCAACTTCCCTGATGTCTGCTGGACATATAACACAGCAGAGAGGGAGCAGTCTCAGAATTTCCCAGAGTGTAGAGGATAACTTCCTGACACAGCCAGTGATGGAGCCAACTAAGGAGGGCACCTTGCTGGGCACGCTGTTTGTGAACAGGGAAGGACTTGTGGGCAATGTAATTGTTGAGGGCTGTCTTGGGCACAGCAATCACAAAATTATTGATAGAGTTCTTATTTGTTGGAGAAGATGGGGGGTCAGCACTTGGGACTTCTGGTGGACAGATTCTGGCCTGTTTGGGGACTGGGACAGAGTCCTGAAGAGAGTCCTGAAGGGCTAAAGAGTCCAGGAAAGCTGGACTCTGTTCAGGAAGGAAGTCTTAAAGGTATGGAAACAGGTCATCCCCATATTCCAAAATGTGAGTTGGCAGGGAAGAAAGCCAGCCTGGCTGAATAGAGAATTACTGCTTAAGGTCAAAAGGAGAGTCTGTGGTCTTTGCAAACAGGGGCAGGTCACTTGGGATGACTACAGGATTGTCATGAGACTATGCAGGGAGACAATTCAACTAGAGCCCAACTAGAAATTAATTTGGCTTCAGCTGTTAAAGAGAAGAAACAAAAGGAGGACTAAAGAGACTCTCTGTTCTTTGTTGGATTCAGGGGTGAGCATAACGGTCAAGGATCAGGAAATACCTTCTTTGCCCCAGTCTTTAGTAGTACGACCAAGTTTGCCACATACCTATTCCCTTAAGATGGAAGATAGGGATGGGCAGCAGAGTGAAGCACCCATAGAGTCCAAGATGAGGTGGTTAGTGACCTACTGCACCACTTAGACATACTGAAGTCTATGGGGCTAGATAACATGTACCCAAGGGTACTGAGGGAGTTGCTGCAAATGCTCACCAAACCACTTTCCATCATTTACCAGCAGCCCTGCTAAGTGGGGAGGATGCAGGTGTATGGCAAACATGACCCCCATCTACAAAAAGGGCTGGAAGAAGGACTTGGGGAGCTACAGACCTGTCAGTCTGACCTCTGTGCCAGGGAAAGCAATGGAGCAGGTTATCTTGAGTGTTGTCATGCAGCATGTGTAGGGCCAACAGATGATCAGCCCCAATCAGCATGGGTTCATGAAACACAGGTCCTCCTTGATGAACCCGATTTCTTCCTACAACAAGGTGACCCTCTTAGTGGATGAGGGAAATGCTGTGGATATTGTTTATCTGGACTTTAATAAGACTTTTGACACCATTTACCACAGCAGCCTCCTGGAAAAACTGGCTGCTTATGGCTCATATGGTAGATACTTTGCTGGTTCAAGACCTGGTTGCATGGACACTCCCAAAGAATGGTGGTGAATGGACTTAAATCCAGTTGGTGGCTGGTCACTAGTGGTGCTCCCCAGAGCTCAGTATTTGGGCCATTTCTCTTTAATATCTTTACTAATGAACTGGACAAGGTATTTGAGTGCACCCTCAGTAAGTTTGCACATAACAGTAAATTGGATGGGAGTGTTGATCTGCTTGAGAATAGAAAGGGTCTGCAAAGAGATCTGGACAGGCTGATTCAATGGGTTGAGGTGAGTTGTGTGAGGTTTAACAAAGTGCTGGGTCCTGCACTTGGGTCAGAACAGCCCCATGCAACATTACAGGCTTGGAGCAGAGTGGCTGGAAAGCTGCCTCTCAGAAAGGGACCTGGGGGTGGCAGTTCACAGCTGGCTGAATATGATGCAGCAGTGTGCTCAGGTGGCCAAGAAGGCCAACAGCATCCTGGCCTGTGTCAGCAGACCCTGTACTTGGCACTGGTGAGGCTGTGCTTCAAATACTGTGTTCAGTTTTGGGCCCCTCACTACAAGAAAGACATTGAGGTGCTGGAGTGTCTCCAGAGAAGAGCTCATGAAGTGTCCCAAGAACAAGTCTTATGAGGAGCAGCTGAGGGAGCTGGGGTTGCTTAGTCTGGAGATAAGGAAGTTGCAGGGAGAGCTCATTGCTCTACAACTACCTGAAACTACCTACAACTACCACCTTCTAGTGAGGTGGGTGCCAGTCTCTTCTCTCTAGTGTCAGGGGAAATGGCCTGAAACGGTGCTGAGGAGGTTTAGGTTGGATATTAGGAAAAATTTCTAGGGAAGTTCTGGAAATGTGTGGTCATGGCACTTTGGGACATACTTCAAGGGCCATGGTGCTGTTAGGTTGATGTTTAGAGTCAATGATCTTGGAGGTCCTTTACGATGAGAAGAATTCTATGATTCAATGATTCTCTATGTAAAAAAGCAATCCTCATAGGCACTGGCCTATGTATAAATGAGAGGGCTTGGGAATTAATATTTTAATTGAATTTGTGAAAAAACAGTAAATCAGCAAGCCACTGCTAATTTGCCTTCCTACATTTCATGCCAGCCTTCAGATTTGTCTGTCTGGGAAAGTACTTCAGTGTCTGAAACTACTCATCTGGCTAGTGAAATTAACTGCAGCAATCAGTCACTGCAAGTTCTTGTTATCTATGTCACTCTCTTAAAGCAGTGAAAATAAAATTACAGAGAGACAACAATTTTGGCACACAAGTACTAGCAAATAATTCTAATTTTTTTCCCCTCTCCTTTTAGCTATTAGAAAGCTGCAGCATTTGCTGGCAAGAGCAGCCTTCACCTGTTTTCACTTTGGGCCTGACCCATTGCTTGGCAAAGCTGATGGAATACTTTTCATAGACTTCTGTGGGCTTTAAAATTAGGTATAAGCTAAAAGTTTGTACTTTGCAAGAACTTAGAATGCACTTTCTTCTGGCAAAACAATACCTCTGGAGAAGAAGGAAACTACTTTTACAGTGAGTTCTGCTGAGTATTATGTTTAAGAAAAAAGCATTGGTATGGTGTCTTGCTAGAGTACTGTGCCTGGCTAGCACCAGTATTCATGCCATGTACTATGTTGGACTTGCAGATTATTATGGTGTTCTTATCTTTTAAATGACATAGCCTAGTTGATGCAAAACTCAGGGGGCCACTGGGGAGAAAGAACTTGAAGAGCAGCCTCGTAGGCAGGATGCCACCCTCTACTCTGCCTTTCAACTGCAGGCTTCAAACCTCTTGCCTGGGAAATAAAACTCAGTTTTCCCACTTCCAGCCTGAATGTTTGAAAGCCACTTTAGGCCACTGATAAAAACTGGCTAGTCTCCTGGAAAAGAGCCAGCACTGCTCAGTTCTTCAGCAGATGTTGGTGTGCATCTGGCCTCCAGGGAAAATGCTGGGCTTCAAATTGCAAGTGGCTGAAGCCACTCATCAGCCAGCCTAGCTCCAACAGTGTTCAGCAAGGGTGGCCTCTCAGACACACACCTGTACCCAGTATTGCCCAGCTGACAGTAAAGAGCCTTTGCAAGCTGCGTCCTTTATGAGATTGTCCCCCATGTGCACTGTGTCCAGGCACCTGCTGGGGAAGTCAAACTCTGACATTGAGGATGGCGGGACAGGGAGGGAGATCTGCAAAAAGCTCCAGGTGTTTTAGCTGTCTAATGGTTTTTTGAACTAGTCTTAAAGCCTTTGGCCTAGTCTTAAAGCCCTGGACCTAGCCATAGTTTTTGATCAAAAGTCTTGTCCCTCTGTTCTCGCCAACATTGGCTGAAGTTGGAAGTGCTTAACAGTGACCCTTAATTTCCTTCTGCTGCTCCTTCACACTTGTCTAGCAGCATCATGTTGCTGCTATTGAACGTGCAGTATATCTAGCTGCTAGTAATATCTGATGATCTTGATGCATAAAACCTCATTGGGTCCATTCTGCTGTTAGTAACTATGAATGTGTATCTGTCTTCACACACAAGCTCTGAGTTTCTGTAATTTTAGGCCCCTTTTTTGTTCTCTCCATCCCTCCCACTCCTCTCACCACTCCTGTAATACAAGCAGGAACACTAAACTCAGTTCTTTCTGTCAGCTGGTGGGAGAGTATGAGTAACAAGGCAGAGTTTTTGAGAAAGCCTCCCTTGCAGTGCTGTGTGCAGTGCTGTGCCAAGGTATAAAAAACTCAGCATTTCTCATTTGAATTGCAAGTCTCCCCAGTGAAATGCTTCTGAAGCTAAGGCAACCCAGTCCCAGGAAACAATTGCTCTGATACTCCCAGCAAACTAACCATTCACTCTGTTTTCTTGGCTGCAGTCTACGTAACACTGAGGCCAAGACCATAGTTTGCACACCATGTTCTTATCCTGTGGCATTAGCCCTGAGCTTTTTAATTTTCAGTACCAGCATAGAGAAACTGTAAGCAGTGGCAGCTGAGCTCCTGCAGCCATAATTAAGAGTGAACTGGGTGTTCTCAAAAATACCTTTCACTTGCTGTTGTAAAGTAGGTTGTGCTCATAAACTTGTTGGAAAGGGAGAGAATGACTGGGAGAACTTAAAGTTAGCTATGTGATTAATACTTAAATAAATAAATGCCAAGAGTTGATTGGCTGTGTGAAGCTAGGCAGCAGGCTATGGAGTCAGTTTCTGAGTTCAAACATACTGCACTATGACCAGCATTTCTCCACAATACAGTAGGATTTATTAATAGAAAATATGAGTCAATATGAGTTTGTCTTTGTACATGTTAGCAACATGTACAATGAAACACATTTTTTTCCCTCAATCTATATTGTTATAATTCTTTTGTGTTATCTCACAACCATTTATAGTTTGGGCTTAAATATGTTATTTGTCAAAATGTACTTTCATTGGTAACATACCTTTAAAATCATAGTTTATCTTTTAAATATTGAATTAATATCATTCTTTTTCAAATCAATATTGCTCATGTTAGTGCAAATTTGTTAATCTTGAGATAGGTTAACCATTCCTTCCAGACCATAAACAGCATTTAATAAAACAGTGAGATTTATACAGCTCTACACAGCTGAACAAGGTTCTAATATGAAGCTTGTTAAAAAAAAAAAAAAAAAATCCAACATTTTACAGTACATCAATTTCATTTTATACATTTTTCTTGAACAATTTTGTTTCTCTATTTCTGTGTGTGATCTAATACAAGAATGAAGGGAACAGCAATAGGCAATGATACTTTCCTCAAAAAGAATGCATCATATATATCTTGCTTATTATGGCAGCAGTGTTGAATTTCCAAGCTTGGAAAAGAAGCCAGGTAATTCAACACCTTCCCAGAACTCAGTACAGCAAGAGTGAATGTTATCAGTCAGAGCACTTGCCACTACAGAAGAATGGAAACAAACAACACAAAGCATAGACAAAAGGTATTTTATGCCACTTCATTGATCCAGACTCTCTCACTTGAGTAATGGTCAACATTTGACACCAATTAATTTCTAAGAGTTGCTGAAGCGGGGCAATGTGGGCATTTCAGTCATTTGAAGAATAGAAATAAATCCAACTTACAATAACTTCCTGTCTTAAGAACCTCAAACAGAATAATGGATCCTCTCGGCCTGTTGGCAATCCTGTGCCTGGAGATCTGCACCAGCCTGGTGGTTATCAGGCAGTTAAGAAGAACGTCAAGTTGCAAGCGACATTCTTTATTAAAAAAAAAGTGTGCTTTGTTCAAAAGAGCACTGCAAATGTCACGTATCTTATTAAAATCAATCTAATAAATAAAATATAAACAACTTGTGTCCAAAACTATGAATAATACTTTTATCTACCTCGCTATACATCTGGCCCACCGTGCCCCTCCCTCCCACCCTTTCTTAAATTTGTTAAAAAGTTTTTTTGCATGCGACTTTTTTTCCCCCGTTTACTACAAAGAGCAAATAAGGTTACATATTGTACACCGGGAAAAGCTGCCAAAAAAGATTAAACTATAGTCCTAGAATACTGGTAAACCAATTCTACATCACAATACCTGCCTGCATGAACTACTTGGGTTGTGTCCTATAGAGCAGGCGATGACTTGTGAGAGACTTCTCCCGCTGCGCACAGCCAGAAGTGTGCCAGGTGACATTAAGACTATTACAATGACTAACCACAGAAATATTTGCGACCTAATCCGAATTCCTTAACTGTAATTCAAGCAATTTACAAGTACTCCATTTGGGGTGGGTCTTGTGCTGTGAAAACTGCTGAACTGTTGCCTGAATCAATGAAATAAAGAAATGCTATTCTTTTTTATACTTCTAGAGTCCCAAGAGATAAGATGAATATGCCAGCCCTTCTGGCCTCCTAGACTAGCTCCCTTTTCATTTGTTTCATTTGCTTTGTTTGGTGGTTTCGTTGTCCTTGTTTTGTTTGTTTGTTTTTAATTAAAAAAGAAATGATCTTGTCCCTTTTTTAACATTTATTGGCTACTTCACGTGTTTTTATTTCACTTTAAGTGCACAGAAATGGTCCTTATATCTCATAGTTGAGAAATGTGTTCTGGGTGTTCTGTTTTCTTTTTGGTATGAGTTAAAATAAATGATTGTCCTAATGGTTCAGGAGTTGGACTCTCCTGTAGTCTGAAGAGTTCAGAGACTTCAGACTTAAGTCTGTTTGGTCTTTGTAGACCAAACTGCCTTCCTTGAGCACCTGCTGGTTGGTGGCTGGAGAGTGCTGAAATTTCCTCAACAGAAGATCAAGAGATGCTATTGTAAAGGAAATGGCACCTAAGAGTGAAGGAGCCAGTGAAAAATATCTGATAACCCCATCTTTTGTATGTGGCCTAACAATTTTGAATTGCTATCAATGGCTAAGAAAGTGAGTAAGAGAATGCACATACTGGAGTTTCCACTGTTTAAAAAAAAAAAAAAACAACCAGAAAATCAAACCAAAATTGAAACTTGAATAAGGAAAACGCTGGATGAAGTCTTAGGTCACACAGAGGCACACACTCATACACACTTACGCACACAGAGTACTATGCATACGTGTACACGCACAAGTAAGAATGTGGGTTTGTATGGTAGGTTCTTGGAAATAGACATTCTTAGCAAGTATGGATGACAGATCAATTGTAATTTATTTTCTTTTAACACTGTATCATCATAAAGAAAACTGGTATAAATGAAAAAATCTATTTCAAATATCTACATCTAAAATTTTAGGCAGTGAAAAAGCACTTTGTTGACAAGGAGTGTGGAATGATGAATGTTAATTGTCAGAAACTGCTGAATGACTTTTCTTTTTTAGTTGCCACAAACAAATTCACATATCAGAACAAACAATACTGGTAAATATTCCTTTTTTTTTTTTTTTTTTTTTCTTCCTTTTCTTTTTCTCTTTTTTTTTTTTTTTTTTTTTTTTTTTTTTTTGGTTAAAACGCACTGGGGCAAAGGAAACAAAAACCTGGCAATTCATACATCTTTCAAAAATTGAAGTTGAAGCAATATTTAGAACCATAGATGAAGAAACACTGTGGCATTGGTGTAATATACACAATGCACTTGTTGTTGTTGTTTTCTTTTTTATCTGTAATGTACATCAAATACTTTACAACAATGCATTAACAAAAGGCAAGAAACATCTTGCTGTACAGAGGAAACCCCAAATGCAACTCGAAGCCTAGATTCACAATGAATGAGGATATTAAACAAAGTGTGAGAAGCTGTTCCCCATAATGTATGTACGCTGTTCGGTTACTTGTGCTTAACTCTTGACCCACATCCACTGTCATGTTCTCCCTCCTCCCTTCAGCCACATTCAATATCCAGCATCAAGCTTTAGACTCTACAGGCCAACCGTAAAGTTGCCCCACACACTAAAATATATATATGTATATATATATTTCTTTCTAATTACTCCCAGGTTTATCTTCTGTATCTTTTAGCCTTCTAAAAAAAAAAAATCTCTTTAATTTCTTCCATACTGGTTATCTGCACCTCCCTATGGAACAGGCTTTAACAAACTAAATTTGCAGGAAAAAAAAAAATGTCTTGTGGTATGCATGCACATGCACAGTTCCTGGAGCTTTTGTATCTGCCCGAGTCTCAAACCCAGGAGTCAGGAGAGGCTGGATAGTGGCTTGTTTCATAGTTAAGTTCACTATAGGGACGAGCAGCTGAATAGAAGTCAACATAGTTGCCAGTTGACTTTAGTCCCAGGTGCATGTTGTATTCGCTTGCAGGTGGACGATGATGCACTTGGTCCTCAAAGAAGGACTCATCATAGTTTCTTGTTGAATTCTGAAACGGCTGATATGGTTCATAATCTTTTCTGCTGGGCTCCTGTGGAACTGGCTGCGTTGAAACCTGAAAGAGAACAATACCCATAGCTTGCTAGATACAACTCACTGTGGGCAACCGATTGGCAATACAACACGCTGGAAATACAAAGTCGTGTATTATTTTAACATCCGATCAAGATATTGCTTGGTAGTGAATGAGTTCATCAGCTTTTCCTTGTCATGATATTACTTTACATTTATTTATTTAATAGTATTAAATACATTCCTTATTTAATGTTATTGTAGCTGAAGGTGCCCGTTTACTTCAGAAGTACTTCAAGTGCAGTTACTTTTGCAACTACAATCTGTGTATGACTTTCTGACTATTTTGCAGCTATATAATGCAAAGATTGGTGGCCAAAACAGAACCTTGAAGAATCTGAGTGGAAATAGTATACACTCCAAAGACACTAAACATTTTTTCAGCCACCTTTCCCACAAGTGGTGGTGCCATATCCATCCTTAAGAATTCTTTATAATCTTCAGAGCACTGACATAAGAAAATTTCAAGCTAAGTGCTCTGAAGTGTGTTCTGCTACTGTTGAGCAGCACCATCTCATTACCACCTCCTCAACACTTCATGTGGGCAGTCTTGCCTTGTTGCTGTGTTCCAGCAATTTGCCCTGAAGCGGAAACATTTGTGATACACAAGAAAAAAAGGTTATGTTGTCCCCTAACCTAAGCTTGCCATAAAGTTGGGTTTTTTTTCAGACACCCCTATGAGGCTATTTTTATAGTTGGGACTTAATTAAAATTTGAAATTCATAAACATATGCTAAGTATCTTAGTGGAACACTACTTTTCACTCTATGCCCCCTCTATAAATTTGGGCAGACATTGTATCTGCAAAATGATGTGCCCTTTCAATCCCCAGATAATTGTTGCTGGGAAAAATGGTGGTAAGATGTTGGCATCAGTTAGTATTGCTTCTTCAAGAAGAAAGGAATAGTTGCATTGATGTGGCTCAGACTCTGATATTCTTTCAAAGCATGTCTGCACTGAACAGAGTGCAAAAGGCTGCCTGCATCCACTGCCTTTAACAATACCACAAGTGACCTTACAAGGCTAGGCCCAATATTAGAACTGCACAATAGAGCACAACTAATGTAGCTTCTGTTTCTAGTACTAGTATCAACACGCACAGAACCTTCAGCATCTCATTTCATTCCAGGTATTTCATTTCAGACACATGAAAAAAACTCTCTATGAAGCAACCTATTTATATGCCAGAAAGTAAGAGATGGTCAATTGTTGTCTATAAAATAGAGGACTGAAGTAGTATTTCTTGGTTCTTTTTAGCTAAATCATTCCTTCTGATATGCCAGTTATGATTCATGGGGGGGGGTGGTGTTGTGTGCTTTTCCCCCTTTTTCACTCAAACTCTCACCCTCCAAATCAAATTAGTTGGTTCATGACTATAAGTTTTAGAGCTTTCCTTAAATGTTTTTTGCATCATTTCTCTAATTGAAGAATGCTGTAACTTTTGCATATTACATAGGGAAGTTGTTAAAAAGGAACCGTGGTAATTAAGTAGCATTACTCTATGGCTGCAAAAAAATGTCTGTTTCCTGGGGACTGAGAAAAAACTGTAGTGGAAATATTAGCCCTATGAATACCATACTGCTAAAGCTCTTTGAGTGCATTGACTTGGCACCCATGCTGCCAATTACATTTTTGTAATGGCTACTTTAGCCAGATGCACTCATTGCTTTCTGTTTTTGCAAACAAGAACACTTTAAAAGAGTCCCAAACCTCTAGGCTGAATGGCTTGAATATATGGGAAAGCGTCCTTGCTGATGAAATGCTAGTTTCTCACTTGCCTGTGCCACAATGCATACATTCAAAACCAGCCAAAAAGCCCTGTTAGAGTCATGATGAATGGCAAATCAGAGGGTGTTAGCTACATGCTAAGTACTGTGTGGATGCCCCTGCAAGAGATATACAGGGTTTTTCTCCAGGCCTGTTCAAGACTCGAGTTTTCATTAGGATTCCCTAGCATGTGGTCTGTGTGGCACCACTGTTAGTGTTGAATTTTATGATGGCTATAATCAAGTAATGAGATACTGCCAGACTTCACCAAATTCACTGACATCACAAGATACCAGAGCCAGTAGAAGTTCCCAATATCTTGGCTTTAGTAGCCTGTGTGACACATGCCCAGAACTTTAAAGGCATTTGGGTCTCAAGACCCTGTTCATTATGAGCTTCAGGCTTAAACACCTTAGAAAATTTTTGTGCATATGGTGCCATAACCTGCTGGACATCTTTGAAACTTGGGCTGAAAAGATCTATTAACATAATGAACACAGCTTGTTTGAAGCCAGTGGAATTAACAGCATTTGTGCAAGCAACTCAGTCCCTCTAATCTAGATTTATCAATCTTTGTGATACCCTTCTTCATTTCCATGTAAGTTATTACACTTATCTTTTGCCACCTGGAACAGTAACATCTTAGTCTCTGTACTTACCTGGTTATGTTTGATATCTTCAGCAGGTGCACCATATGAGTTCCTGTACAATGTTGAGATTCCAGTGTTCTGAGCTGGAGAGAGAAAAAATGGAAAGAAGAAGCAGGCTTACCAAGCATACCTCTTTGGCCTCAAAGCAAATTCTTAAAGCTTCATTAAATGCACTATACAATGCTGGTTTCCTGCATACAAGAAATCTTTAAAAGCACCTGCAGACTTCTATTTTTTCTTCCTTCCACTAAACAGTTATAATCATTGCTTTGGTGGACATACATGTACACAGTATACACTTACTAAAGGTAACAGGCACTTTGTCACGTCAAATCAATCCTGTGCATTTAACATAGAATCATGGAATGCACTGGGCTGGAAGTGGCAACATATTTCATATATTGCTACCATTCAGTAAGATATTTCAGGTTATATATAGGATTTTTCATCACATATACACCAAACAAGTAACAATTATTAATATTGAGATTAAGAAACATTTCAGTCCTTTCACTTAGTCCACTTGGATGATGTGGATTATTTATTTTACAGTGCTTTTGCTATATAAATTAATGGGAAAAGTGATTAAATGCAAGTGAAAAATGAGTTATGCAGAAAAGTAACATGTAGTTACACTGAAGAGGTCTGGCCAAGATAGAGTCAAATTCATGAGCTGCAGTCACTTTCTTCTCAGGTGTCCTACTACTGAAATGCATGGAGAAAAGTGAGTTAAGAGTTTGAAATGAAAGCAGTTCTAAAAACAAGGATAACATTTTACAGTTTTGCAAGCATTTATTTCCCATCCTGCCCCCAAAAAACACAGAAAAAGTTAAGGATTTCTCCTGAAAAGCTGACTTCACTGATCACTCTGATTTGACTATTTAGCTGAAGCTGAGTTTGCTGGTAGAACCAGAACAATTGTAGTTATTTCTCATATTTTAAAGAATATGAGAGTAGTATTTGGTGTGGCTGCTGTTCTTACTAGGCATGCATTATTAATTTTCCAGACATTCTAACAATTTGCTGCTGTCATGAGAACTCTCATTACAAAAGCACACGCCTGAAAATAAAAACTGAGTACTTGTGAATCAGAGTCAGCAGCAGAATTGAAATGTTGCTCATGTGACCTTTTCAGGTCACTGTGCAATAGTATAAAACCTGGAGGCACTAAGAATTGCTGTTAATACCTTCACAACTCAAAACCTTTGAGGGTGAAGACTGAGCATCAGAGCTGAAAGCTGGACATGGGGTCCATGCTAGTCCCGTGAAGAAGTAACTATTATTTCTTCCTTTGGTAACCTGATAGCATGGACCTCGGTGTTTACAACTGCCTCTGTCTTCCCCTCGCCCTCCAGAGAAAGGAATGGCATTACAGCCAAAGTTGACTGTAATGACCAATTCTGATCTTCACATCCGCCATGGGTTCCATGCGGAGGGCATAATTTTTGCCAGAGTTTGGTGCACTGCTCCATGCTGTTGCTTTACAGGTCTCAGATGGTGTTCTTAAACATCTCTAGTGTGTTATTGAAACAGGATAAAGATAGGGCTTACATAGTGGGGTAGTGAGTCCTCCTCACATCTGCAAAAATAGATTTTTAACTTAAAAGTCATTAATTAATAGAGGGGAAAAAACTGCTTGTTTCTTGAAGAGCTGGATGCTTTTAGGAAGATGGTGCATAGTCCTGTGTAGGAAATGAAGAAGAGCTCTGAAGGTCTCTAAGGAAAGCAGAAGGATCCTTTCTTTGGAGGTGGGAAGAATACAAACTCCAGTATGCTGGTTGGTCATTTCCAGTGTTAGGTGCTCTTAATTCTGCCTGTGTGCTAATAGTTGGTGATGAACATGCACAACAACTGCTTGAGTAGCTTGACATAGATGTCAGATGGTTAGTACTGAGGGGTCAATCTCCAGAGGTTCTCCCGGTTTAGGCTGTATTTTACCACCTGAGTGATGTGTGAGACATGACTGTTAATTCAGTGTATTTTATATTCCAGCTACATCCTCTGCTTCAGTGTTTGAAAATTTCTCTCCTGATGACAGTCTCTGGTATTAGAGGAGTCCGTATCAGCACTACTAACGGTGCATCTCACGGAAGCATGACTCTCAGTAGTACAACTGCCAAATCAATTCTTGACAATATCTTTCGCATACTGTTTTTCTGATTTTTTTGCTTGCCCCACAAACTGATAGAAGCTGGGTTATACCAATTCCTTTTCTCAGGACTGAAAGATACTCAGAGCTAGAGTTTCAGCTACCCATCTTGTGAAGTGCTACTTCTTGAAAAACTGAAAGTGACACTCAGTGTGCTAGACTCTCGTGAAGGAGGATGAGCTTTTTGCAACGATTTTGTTTTCATGTATGTAAATGGCAACATAAGGACAGCTTAAGTTTCATGAATACAGGTATTTAGTCAGGCATGACTGAACATGTTTGGTCCAGACAGGACAATAACGTTCACAGTTGTTCCATGTCATGAATAAAAAACTGGTATAAGGTGCAACATCTGTGTTTTATGAACAATCTGAAGAAAAATAGTGAACTGGACACATGCTATTTTCTATGTTGTTCCTGCAGGCAACTGGAGAGACTTTAAGGAGGGTCATGACCTTCCAATCATTTTACAGGTATATAAAAAAGGCATACGGTACATACGTGCTACCAATAGCCATGGCTATCATAAAACCAGAAACAGTCCACAGTAGGGGCATAGCTATACAATGCACTACTGTGAGATTTGCACTAATGTGCTCAGCATTCTCACATGCCATATTGAAGCCTTACAGTCTCCCAGATCATATATTCTGTGATGGAGAATGGATAGTATCAGTGTATGAAAATAGCTGGAAGGTTTGCATTGTTGATTTTACTACAGTCATGTGGATACAAATTCATGAGTTTAAACCCCTGTGTTCTTCTTTTATTAATGCAATAAAAACTATGACACATCAAATACTTGGAAATGAATGCCAAGAGTTCAAGACCAAGAAATCCTGGCTTAGTCTAGCTCAGAGTCCAAGATAATTCTCTCTCTGGAGGAAGTGTAAATCAAGCAGTGTAGCTGCTACCAATGCATGCAGCCCCACTTCAGTACCTGCTTCTGAACATGCAGGCAGCATCCCTGGGAATTTCATTCCCACTCTGTTATGCTTCAGTGAGCAGTAGACTCTGCCTGTCCAAAAGCAGAGAGCAAATACAAAGAAGGGAGAGAATGAGCTATATGAATGGACAGTTTCTGTGTTCAGTATCTGATTTTTGTTGTTAGTACTATATATGTACCATCATAGCAAAATTATCAAATAGGAGAGGTCAATGAGGTCTTTTTAAACACATGGTAAGATAAGGGAATGTGGCACAAGGAGTAAAAGAGATTTTCCAGCAGCCACACTTCCTTACAAAGACACGAGAATTGTAGCTGCAGATGAAATGATTTGAAGAGTACACATATGCATCTATTTTATGCAGTATCTAAACATCAGTATGTCACAGTACTGTGAAGAGGTGCTTTCTACTAGGCAAAATTGTGAAGATTCAAAAATGATCAACCTACATTACTTTATGGTTGCTTTGTATAAAGAACCTTATAGAAAAATACTTTCCTTTCTTCCCACTGTTTAGTTTTCATGGTGATACTGGTTTAAAAAAACCCAAACATATCATTCCTCACAGCAGTTTTCTGCAGAGCTGACAACAGCTTTGGAAATTATGTCACTCAGTGACTTATGTGACAAAGATATTACTGACCAAAGCTGTCCCCATATGTCCCAAATGGTATAACATCCAACTTTCATTTCCTGGAAGTACTTAATTCTGAACACATTTACAGATGCTTTGAAATAACAAGGTGCTAACCTTTTGCCCTCAGAAACACAGACTGATAGTAAGAAGGAAAGCTCAGCTGGACAGGCAGTCATCCTCATCTGCTATTGCACAACCTGCTTTTTCCTCTATAAGCAACAGGACTCCATTTGCTAAAATGTGTTTCAAGACGGTAAATGAAAATGCTTCTGTGCCTCACAAATCTCAGCTACAATGATCATTCATTACCTGTCACTGCTACTGCTACCTTCCTGCATGGTGAAAGATGAGGTAAAGGCACGAGAAAAGATTACAGGGTATGATAGGTTCTTAAAGCAATAAAACATTCAAGTAGCTTGAGCATCTGTAGTTATTGTATCAGATAATGGTCATTGTTTGTGCCCTGAATGTGTGTGCAAGTTTAAATTACTGAAGTACAGATAATTGATCTTTGACAATCAAAAGAAAATAAATTCATCAGAAGGTACTTCTGCTGGTGCAAGTGAAGATGCAGGGTGCAGACTGTGACACACATATTAGTTCAGTGAGGGAACTAAGAAAGTGAAAGAAACTTTAGGTTAGAATTCCATGATAGTATACAGTTCTTCCCTGGAAAACACCACGGCATAAATAACATTATCCCATTTACTTGTAGCTCCCATTTTTGTCAAAAGGAATATTATAGATTTTGTCTTAAAAATATATTTTAGGTGGTAAGATTTTATTATTGGCTATTATTTTCTACAGAGAAGATGGACAGTAAATATACCTGTGAAGGGAAGAAGGCAATGAGAACTTTGATAGTGTTTCTGTATTTTTTAGCTGTCCTGTGAAAGCAATATAAGTTATCATCTTCTGCCAAACTGTTTACTTCATAGATTCTCCATTTTCCCCAAAGGCTTCCTGACAACTCTCCACAATAGCAAGAAGTCAAAGCTTCTAAAATTCATCAAAACCCCTTCATTTCAGTCCCAGCCAAGAGGTCATAAAATTTCTGAACTATAAACTGAGAAGAGCTTTGGAGAAGAGCATGGAGACCGTCATGTAGAACTGTGGCTTTACATTCTGTATAGATCCAAAAGTAAAAGAAAGCTTTGTGTAATACATCAGCTTGGCACAAAATACAAGAGCAGCTATAAATACGTATATGCCAGGTGGAACCTGAAAAAACAATTTTCTAAGTCCCACAGGCTCTGTGGCTGTGTTAGCTGCAATGAACTGCTTGATGCACAAAAAAGAAATAAGGGCATTGCAAGGAATTTGCCACATGAACTTGTACTAGTCCACCCAAGTAAAGCCAAAATGTCTCACAGTAAAAATCACAAATATTGATTTTATGTTATTCTTTAATGAATTATTTATTATTTAATGAGATACAAAAATATGACACAAATTTCATGCTGAGTGTTGACAAGCACGACTCCTGCGGTCATTTTCTTTTGTTCTTAAAATGGTGCTTAATTTGAGCTTAGACCAAACAAGCAGAGATTTGGTGATCTGAAAGAGACAGAAAGGGATTTGTTAATTCCATATTCATTTGTACAATAGTTATGTAAGACTGAAATATTACTACATTTTTCAGTTTAGATTTGGCTTTGATTTCTCTTGCTGAGCTCAGTAGCTGGAAAAATAGTCAATAGATGAGCATGGTGCTGAGTTTCAAGTCTCCTTACTAATGGCAGACTCGAAAGATAGTGAGAACAGACAAGACAGAAGCAGGTATTAAAAGAAAACACAACGCAAAAATCAAAGTTGCTGGTGAATTACAAACCTCACATTCCAGAAAGTGTATTGAAAGAGAATGGAAACAAGGGAAACCAGAATGGGAGAAGAAAAACACTATGGTAGAAGACAAAATGAAAGGAGTTTGGAAAAAGAAAACTTCAATTATTTTAATGTGTGGAGAGAGAAAAGACTATCTGCAATGAAGCACAGATTCTCCACATGGAAAGACTTTTGTTTTGGTGAACCTTCTGATACAGTCTGGTAGTCTAAATTTGGACATATAGCTGGAACAAAATATTAATGTTTCTGCCTTTTCATTCTGCTGTCCTCACTCCTGAGACTCCCCCTTCATGGATCCTTGACAATGATCTGAAGAGAATCACCCTGAGCAGATACTACAAAATTCTCAAAATATTACAAATACATAAAATGCAGTACCTTGACTGATTCTGTCAGAAATCTTGTCATTCAGGATACTCCATATCTGTGTGGCTTCCCAATGCTCTTGACTACTTCTTCTTCTTCTTCTTCAGATTTTCACTCTCATGCTAATTAATGTTCCATATTGCATTTTCACACAAATTCAAATGCTGACCTTTAAGTTTTGATTACACAAGCACATATAACACAGCAGATACAGTATGAATATCATCATATCCTGAATACAATCTGAGCAAGACCTCTACAGAGGGCATGGGAGATGGTAATATGCATACCGGAAGTGCAGAACAACTCCTCACTATGATGTTTTGCTTGCCCTGAGGTAGCATTTGGAGGACACCATGGTGCTTGGCAGTATATGAATGTAACTAAATGTTCAACAGAGGTTATATAAGCCTGTACCAAGGTGATGGAGACCAAAAAGTATTTTTCAAGAGAATTAACCAAGAGGTGCAGCACTGGGCAAAGTACACAAAATGTTATAATTAGTGAAACACTAACAGGTTAATGATCTCACCACTGGAGAGAGGCCTTCAGTGAAAATTGTAATAGATGCCATAACATACACAGAGAAAATTGTTGCATTTAAATCAGCCCAGCTGAGAAAGTAACGTGGCCAGACTTTACAAAAAGCTATCAAATTTCCAAGGAATGACTGCCACACAAAATAAGGTAACCAGTCCTAGAAAGCCATTCTCTGCAAAAGACAGATGCTAGGGATCGCCTGTGCATGCTTAACCATTGTCATGCTTGTGGAAACAAAAAAGTTAATTCAAAGTGATTTACCAATTTCCTCTGAAATGAAAACAAATGTGAAATTTCTTCTGTGAAGCAATATGGTCTTCACAACTAATTTTCATGCAGTATCGTATTCATTAAGATCCAGTATTTCCTCAGCTGCATTTCTCAAGGTGGCTAAAATTTCAGACTCAACCCAAGCAGGCTGATTCTCTGGCAAAAACCAACCAAGCCTATAAAATCAGCACTCTCTATCAGCCAGTTTTTACATATCCTATTCAAGTTTAATCTCACCTGTCATGGTGTCTTTCCTAGAAGTGTGTTCTCCCTTATTTCCATGGTAAGAGGCATTTGTTCCAGTTGATTCATAGTCTGTTTTCCTTTCTTTTAGGCTGATCATTTCCCGAGGTGAGGCTGGGGCACTTGCTAGATCACAGAAAATGGATTTATTATTTCTCACCACACATGAGTGAATGCAGTGTTTAGAGTAAGCATTTTAGTAAAAATTATGTTTGCTAGCAACTCCAAATATAACTTTTCCTCTGAATGTTTTACTTCCCCCCTTACTCGCAACATTCCAGATGATTATTATGAAAAAGTACAGTAATTATAATTTTTTTTTTCTTTATATTTTTAAAATTTCTTTAAACTTGTCAAAACTTTCTGGTTTAGGAACTTTCCCCCCTGGTTAATTTATCATTGTTGACCTTTACCTTTCAACTGTATGGAAAAACCTTCACAAAATGGTTTCTTCCCGCCTTTGTTGGAAATACAGAGAGAGGAAGAAAAACAGAGTATTTTTTCATAGAATCACAGAATGTTAGTGGTTGGAAGGGACCTCAAAATATCATCCAGACCAAACCCCCTGCCACAGCAGGACCACCTAGAGCAGATCACACAGGAACGCATCCAGGTAGATTTTGAATATCTCCAGAGAGGGAGACTCCACAACCTCCCTGGGCAGCCTGTTCCAGTGTTCCATCACCCTCACAGTGAAAAATTTTTCCTTGTGTTTCCATGGAACTTCCTATGCCTCAACTTCCACCCATTGCCCCTTGTCCTGTCATTGGGCATCACCAAGAAGAGCCTGATTCCATCCTCTTGGCACTCACCCTTTACGTATTTATAAACATTTATGAGGTCACTCCTTAGTCTCCTTTCCCTAGCTGCCTCAGTCTCTCCTCATAAGGAAGATGTTCCACTCCCTTCATCATTTTTGTGGCTCTGTGCTGGACTCTTTCAAGCAGTTCCCTCTCCTTCTTGAACTGAGGGCCCTAGAACTGGTCATAATATTCCAGATGCAGCCTCACCAGGGCGGAGTAGAACAGGAGGAGAACCTCTCCTGACCTACTAACCACACCCTTTCTAATACACCCCAGAACGGCATTGGCCTTCTTGGCCACAAAAGCACATTGCTGGCTCATGGTCAACCTTCCGTCCACTAGGACCCCCAGGTCCTTTTCCCCTTCACTGCTCTCCAACAGGTCAGTCCCCAGCCTACACTGCTACATAGGATTGTTCTTTCCCAGGTGCAAGATTCTACACATGCCCTTGATGAATTTCATTACATTTTTCCCTGCCCAACTCTCCAGCCTAAGTCTTGCTGAATGGCAGCACAGCCTTCAGGTGTGTCACACAGTCCACCCAGTTGTGTCATCAGCAAGCTTGCTTACAGTGTTCTCTGTGCCCTCATCCAGGTTGTTGATGAATAAACTGAACTGCAATGGTCCCAGTACTGACCCCTGAGGTACTCCATTAGATGCAGGCCTCCAACTAGACTCATCCCATTGACCTCTCTGACTTCTTTCCTTCAACCAGTTCTCAATCCACCTTGCTACCTGATCATCTAGGCCACACTTCCTCAGTTTAGCTGCAAGGATGCTGTGGGAGACAGTGTTAAATGCTTTACTGAAATCAAGATAAACTGCTCTACCATCATCTATCCACCTGGTTATGTCCTCATAAATGGCTGTTGGGTTGCTCAAACATGACTTCCCTTTGGTGAAACCATGCTGACTGCTCCTAATGACCCTCTTGTCCTTGATATCCCTAAGGACAGCAATGAGGACAAGTTGTTCCATTACCTTTCTGGGGATGGAGGTGAGGGTGACATAGCAAAATATATCTAACACTTAAATGTAACTCAATTTTTCTGTCTTTATGCATCTGTGTATGAACAATTCCATTAAAACATCAACTGCTATTGGGTTTGTATTTCATTCTCAGAGGATCAGTGGCACTGATCACAAAGACTTAGAGCTTGTGATGCTTAAGAAAGAGAAAAGCAGAGAAGAAAAATTAAGCAAATATGTAAACTGAATTCTGTATGTTTAGGTGTCAGTAGATATAATGCACTTTCCCTGTTGTGGAGGGCTGGGTAAAGAGTACAAAATGAATGGCAGAGCACCCGAGAGCCTCATGAAGGTACAGTGGTCTAAAATTAACTAGTGCTGGTGCTTACTTCTACACTCTTCCCTGCCTTCATCCAGAAATTTGACTTGTCAAAAGAACCTCAAAAGCAGTAACAATATCCTTGTTTAAAAATAAAGGAAAAAAGAGTGAAAAAACCCCACACCACAGAATCATAGAATACTAGGCATTGGAAGGGACCTCCAGAGATCATCGAGTCCAACCCTGCTGCCAAAGCAGGATGACCTAGGGCAGGCCTAAGGAATACACGAAAGACAAACACATTTATGAAGTTTGATTATGAGTTATAGTTTTCAGAATCTATAAACTATATTAACTTTTTTTTTCTGGCTAAAGTGTAGGGAAGCACAAGTGAAGGTGAATTCTGGTTAGATTGATTCTGCTGGCACTGCCCTCCGAATTTACAGAGCAAATGTGAGACAGATGGGTTTCTTTATTAAGCTATTAGAACTAGCGATAGCTTTTAAATCACTTGCCAATAGTGACATAATTCTAAAGCTGAGAATTCAGCAGATACAAAGAAACATGACATTAAATTACCAAATCAGCTAATGGCAACTTAGACCTACTAGGAAACAAAGCAGAGTGAAAACCTTGAAGAAGTCACCAATGCAGGGATGATTTTGTTTCACATAGACAGGTAATGCTTTTAATCACTCTGGTGTTTTGAATAAAATTGACTGATAAAGACAAAACCAACTCTCTTTCCTGTGGGAATTATCTCTCTCCTCCCATGTAAGAAAAACTGCTTTCCAACAAGTGTTAAAATCTAGAAGTGCTCTCTTTCAGAGTTTTCACTGGAAGTAGATATAAAATCACAGCATAGTTTTATGCTCTTATATGACAAAGAAGACACAAGTTGAAGCATCTTATTAACAAGTCCTAGTGATGGATGGAACATTTTGAGTTAATTTACTTCAATTCTTTACTCCAAGGTAGGATCCAACATACCAAACTAATTCTTGAGAGATTTTCATCTGCAACTGAAGATCTCTAATGACAGCGACAACATAACTGCTCCAAACAGTCTGTTCCGTTTTCCGTACTGTTAGGAGATGTTCCCTGATGTCTAGCCCTACTCCTTGCTGCTCATTATCCCAATTTGTCTACTGTGAAAGTAGAGAAAGTTCATGCCATTCCTCTTCACAGCTGGCTGTTATGTGGTCGAATACTCTTCCACTAACTCCCTTTTGTGTCTCTCTTATTCGAGTTAAACGAATGCACTCCATTCACTGTGTCCTCATATCCTAGTTTCTCCATCTCTCAATTCATTTGTGCAATTGACATAAATCCCTGAATCACTTCTGAAGAACTTTATTCTAGCCAGATATTCTCCATATAATTTATTTGTAAAGGATTGAGTCTTTTTTTCCTTTTCCATGGTATCTCAAATTTCTCGGAATCACCGTGAATTCCAATAATGCCCTTCAAAGTACATGATCTACTGCCAGGTAATAGATATCCTTTGTATATTATCTGGGTCATACTGAAGAGTACTGGGTCCAAGGCAAACCTCCACACAAAGCATTCTTCCACTTTGGCAGTTTTGTATTTACCACACATGACATGTTCAGGACTCTTTGCTAGCTTGCCCTATTCCTGTCTATGACAAATCTTCTGTGCAAGAATCTTATTGATTACAGCAGATTTCATTTATTGACTGTTCTTTCCACAAAGCACTTTAACTATGTTCTAGCAATAATTCAGGTGGATTTTGTAAGAACAAATTGTACTGAAGCAATGCTCAATCTGATATGGATACTTCTAGTTAGACAGTGATTTATATTACTATGCAGAAACAGATACTCCTAGAGTTAAGCAGAATCTTATGGTCCTACTATCACTGAGGTGCTCAGGATGTAATTGTTTGTTCCAGCAATTTTCTAGAATGAAGTTGAGCTGACAGGTCTGTAATTACATAGGATCTCTTTCTTTTAGAAACAGCCACTCTATTTGCCCTTTTGCAGTCTTATGATAACTAATGATGTCAGTAAAATTTAATCTAAAATTTCCTTAAGTATGTTCTCTAAGCAACAGAGTAGCAGAAGTGAGAAGATAGTTCTGGCAAGCGACAGAACTAAGATCTCAGGGCCAGACATTTCAAGTGTCTTGCATTTACAGTCAAAATTAGATTTTGGAGAAGGGAAAAAGGAACAAGAGCCCTTTACAAACTTGTGTAATGACAGATTTTGAAAACTAAATAGCAGCTCACTGTAGTTCTGGCCACGTTTTCAAATTTTCTCAGTGGCTGTTCTGCAGCACTAAGATGAAGCTTCGAGATAATCAACAAAAAAGCATTCTTAAAAACAAAACTACGGAACAACGCTGATGGCAATGATCAGTTTGGGCAATTTTAATCCTAAACTCTTGGTCTGCCTATGGAGTGACAGCATCTGAGGGAACAAGTAGTAAAAAGCACATCTGAAAGGCTGTTTTACTCTCCCTGTCTTAGATTTTCCCCGGGACTGTTTTTTTTTAAACCAAAATATATTCCACCATAGAATAAGAAGAGGGAAAATACCTGTATTGCTGAGTAGAGAAAGTAATTAACATTGCAGCATAAGTTGAGATACTTAGATGAATCAATTGTGTTGATCATACAGAATTAATGATGGTGTAACAATGCCACCAACCTTACATGAAGACCTATACTCAATCTTTTGTTAAATTTACACATGCACGTATGCACACATTTATACACATACAATGAGAATAAAAGCTGACAAAAAAACTTCTGCTAAGTGTGCAGTGGGGTCACAAGCAGCAGTTTTCATGTGCTATTAATGGACACCATTGTCCTTAGATCTAGTCAGGTAGCATGAATCGTGTAAGGACTGCATGAGAATTCACAACGCAGAGTTACAGAACATTCTTTCTGCTGATAAACTTTAAAAGGCCATGTTAATAATAATAATAAACCTGTTTTGAACTGATAAATTAGGTACGATTAAAGAACATATTTTATGTACATCCACCATTGTTAACAACAAATCTGGATGCCAGCGGCATTGCTCTAAGAAGGAAAATGACAGTGATGCATTACCTGTCTTCACTTCAGTCTGAAAGCCTGGTCTTACCTGAGCGGTTGTTAGGAGACATGCGCACAGGAGAGATGGAAGGCGTGCGTGATGAAGAGTATGGTCTTTGCCGATCCCTTTCTATTGTTGAAGATGAGGCTACAAAGTGATATTGTGACCATCCATCCTGCAACATCAAACAGTGTGACAGCAGTCAGTGAAAACATTACACTCTTCTGCATTTCAAGTACAGAATATCTTCCTCTGCTGTTTTCACCATTTTTTTCCCAAGTAGGCTATCTTTTTCCTGCCGCTGAGTGGCAAATATTCTTAGCAGCACAGGATATGATGCGCTGACTGTGTTGACACACCAGGAGCAAAATTAAAATGCAGAAAGTTCTAAAATAACACATTTAAGAAAGACATAAATCATGAAAACACTGAACAGCTTTTAGTCTGGTTTTTTTTTTCATAGTTCTGTCTTCTTCCGTGCCTCTATTTTCACATTGCACATAGAATTCTGGCTATGAAAATATTCCAAATCATAAGACCGCATGTTTTCACTGTGAAAATCAGTTTTTGCTTTCAGTAATTTCTGCCTTATAGGGCAGTTTGGAGTAAGTAGATGGGGCAGCACTAGGAGTATCAAAATTACTGCAGTTATTTAGGTGTCTATAGTCCAGTTATATTAACTACTAATTTGTTTACACGTGAGGGAAGAAGAATGGATGTATTTTCCTTGCCGCAATTATCTCCAGACACACAGAAAGAAATTACATTATTTCTCTTTACAAATGTGGTAAAATTGATGAATTAAAAAAAAAAAAAAAAAAAAAGAACCAAACCACAAAGTACTATAAATATAAGAAACAGCTAGTTCAGAAATAAAAAGGAGAGTGTAAATAATTGATATTTTGTTCTTGTACCATAGTACAATGGAAGAATCCAAAATAATATAGTTTACATTTTTAAATGAATATTTAAAACACTGTGAAAATATTGTGAGAGGATAAATTGACTATTGCTAGTGCTCCTATTAAATTATTGATAGATTTTGTCTGTATAAATCAGCAAGGAAGAATTTTCCCAGTCTTGCACTGAAGGCATAAGCCTTTAAAAAAATACTACTTTCTGTTGGTGCTCAGTGAAAATTGAGTCAAGCATGTAGCTTGGTGCTAAAGAAAAGTTTTGCAATGAAATGCAGACTAGACAGAAACACAATACAATATTATCAAAAAACAGCTGGAATTTTCCTCTTGCTTACAGAAAAATAATTCTCTGTTGGGGTATTAAAGAATATTCCTACCCGCCACCTCAAGCTACTCCAGACATTCAACCCTGTATCCCACCCCTTCCCATCCTCTGCCTTCGCCCAAGGCATCTCCCTTGACTTTGTCCCTTATGCAGAAGGCTCTTGGAATTGTTTGAAAATGGGCTTGAAAATTCCCTTGCAACCAAACTCTTAGGATAGAGAAATCACCAAGAGTGTGAAGCAGCAGGAGGAAAGTATACAGTCATACCTGATGTAAAGGGAACTGTCACAAGTAAATTAGGACAGACAGAGGTGACACCTATCTATGGACTCTGGCTGTCAGTACTCCTTACACACCATATTTCTATAAACTTGTTATCCCACTCATCATTTCAATGGAGAGGAAAAAAAAAAAAAGAAAAAATGGGAAGAGTGAAGTCTGAGACTTCATAACTTTCCCTAGAGCCTATAGTGAGCATTTGTCCACAGAGCTCCCTCATGTTTGGGACACTTCACCTCATATTTCATAGAGATTATAAGAAAATATAAGGTGAAAAAAGTTAATTAATAAACAACAATATTTGCTACTAATTTCCAAGTTTGTGAGCCTGAACAGCTCAATGAAGTAAGTCAGACAAAAAATGAAGTCTAACACAAGTATTGTGGTGACCTGGCATTACTTTGGACAAAACAAGGCATACTGATATCACTGTATCACAACCTTTATAGTGTTTTTCAACAGCATTATGGGCAGATCCCGGACCTCACAGTATTTCAAAATCATAATATTTTTAAGCTGTCTACCTTTAGCACTTTTCTGCTACAAGGAACAACCTTCTTTCCTTGGAAAGGTAAACAGTTTGTAACAAAGTTATTAAAACTATCCCCATCAAGAATTCCAAAAGCTATTAGTGTTAAATATTGGAACTAATTTTTAAGAGCCTGAAGGGAGTATTTTCAATTTAATGCTGAGATAAATACCACATGATGTGATGGCTGCTCTCATTAGTTTGTTTCAGCTCTAGTGCCTGTAATGAAATTTAATTAAATTGATTTGGGTACTTAAAGGTACAGTATATAGCAGTATACTCCTGGAGAGGAAAAAGGTAACTCAAAAGAAATGTGAGACTGCATTTCAGAAACCCATTTACCAGCCACAAATATGATCTAGGAGAGGAAAAGTAAGACACAAAAACCCCCACAATGAATTGGAAAGAAATACAATGCAATTCTGTTACAGAATGAATGCATTTGTTAGCAGGCAGCAATTAATAAGAGGTGGCAACTGCACACTACAGGAGGGCACAGTACAGAAATACCACTACATGTCCGTATTGGCTCTTCCGAGTTATCTTCCACTGGGTGTTTCCCTATATTTTGACTATAATGAATATATGTATTCCCCCTCAACTATACCCCTAAAGTCCAAACACTACAAATTGATTGGCAGTGGTATAATTCTTACAGTACATTTTGGGAAAACTGCAGGGATTAGATTTGCAGGTGGGGGCTCCATAACCACTGTAGAAAACAAAAGTGATATTGGAGTCTCTCTGATCACCTTTTACTGGGCATAAGGAGTGAATAAGTCCTTTATCTCTCCAATCAACTTGAATATAAGTATTTTTCTTGGGCCTCAAAGGAAACAATTGTTTTGTCAGGGTGACTAAACTTACTGTGCCAAATATCTTATGAATCTATAATTTGAGTTTTCCACATTATTCTTTCTGTGTTTAAAAGTAGTGGAGTCCTTGACTTGAGAAGATGACTTGTGGAGGTAGGTGACATTACACATGTCATTTTACCACTTGTAGTACAGCATCGTTATGAGAACTGCATTAAATTAAGCCCTTACAGAAACTGACACCATGCTGACACAATGGGGAGCCAGAGCTCCTGACTAAAGAATTCACAGATTGCAGAGGAAAGAGAGAGGACCAGATACAATGTGGTGGCCAAAGAAGGAGTGGTGGAATTGGGGATGGAGCGCCAACACCACCAGCCTCATTGCAGTGCCCAGCCTGGATGATCTTGTAGTGCCCACTCAGGAAGAAACCTCACATCAGCTCACATGCTAGTAGCCACACCAGTAAAAAATGAAAACAAGCTCTACCCTCTGACTGACTATGTTGATTAGCTGCTAAGATGACACTGACTTAAAAAACCAACAAGTGGTTTAGAAAAACTCTATGGTGGTCACATGCACATTGGTATCTCTCAGTACTGAAGAGTCGACCTGACTCCTGGCCACTGATGTCCTAACACTGTCAGGAGGAGAGCAACTTCTTGGAAGCAGAGAAATCCCACTACAGAAAAGAAACAAATGTGATGCAACAAATCCAATAATGGAACAGCCAGAACCTTATAAACTACAGAAGATAACTGTATCCTGCCTCCCTCAAGTTTACAAACTTCCAAGCATGCTACTTCTTGCCTCAGGCCTGATCCTCTTGTAACTTGATTTAACAGACGTTTTTCAAAAGGACTTGAAGCATACAGGACCAGACTTGTTTTGCCATTCTACTTCTTTACCTGTAAAGCCAGCATTTTATTGATTCCAGGATATTAATTTCAATATAACTACTGCTGTAATGGTAACAGGCAGTAGCAATAAGAAGTTTTGAAAGGCAACCACTTGCAGGAACTGGTAACTAGACCCAGCACAGCATTAGTAGATGATACAGCAACAAGACAAAGTGCCTGTAAGTATGCAGAGTAGGACCTACTCGCTTTGAAACTCAGCCAGACATTGCTCTGAGTTGCTGGTGGTGCTTCTTTTGCAAGCTAAACCATTGCTGTCAGGTTAAATGAAACATCCTTATTGGTGTGCACCAGTGTGACACTGTCTGGAGTAAAAGATAAATCTGATGTGAATTAAGTCAAGGCTCATCAGACTTATACATGTCTGGGCAATTCTTCACTGGGAAGTTGTTGTCATGATGCTAATAAGACATAACAGAAATAAGAACTGGATCAAATAATCTACATACATTGTCATATGAAAGTTATGTGCATGACTTGACTGCAGTGAGAAATCCAAAATGGTAACAAGGTTGGGGTGATCCACATATCTATACAATACAATACAATACAATACAATACACCAGCTTGAAAGACACCTTCAAGATCATCATGTCCAACCCATCAACCAATCCAACCCACCTAAACAACTAAACCATGGCACCAAGCACCCCATCAAGTCTCCTCCTGAACACCTCCAATGATGGTGACTCCACCACCTCCACGGGCAGCCGATTCCAATGGGCAATCACTCTCTCTGTATAGAACTTCTTCCTAACATCCAGCCTAAACCTGCCCTGGCGCAGCCTGAGACTGTGTCCTCTTGTTCTGGTACTGGCTGCCTGGGAGAAGAGACCAACCTCTGCCTGGCTACAACCTCCCTTCAGGTAGTTGTAGAGAGCAATAAGGTCACCCCTGAGTCTCCTCCTCTCCAGGCTAAGCAACCCCAGCTCCCTCAGCCTTTCCTCATAGAGCTTGTGTTCCAAACCCTTCACCAACTTTGTTGCCCTTCTCTGGACACGTTCCAGCAAGACAACATCCTTCCTAAACTGAGCTCTTAAATGGTGTTTTTTGGATGTGGTTTACATGTTCACCAATCACACTTATCATTAGGCTTTACAATTTGGTATTGTATTATTTTCTTTAATATAAGAATAATAAATAAATTTCCCAGTGCTTCTTAACAGAGCAGCCTCAACAGAGCCTGACTTTGTTCCCTCTGGCAGCAGAAGCTAACCACCCCACACCACTACACCTGAATATTGAGTGTGCTAGCGGGATTGCTCCTTGTGTGCCAGTGAAGCAGCCAACAGGGAAATGTCAGCTGCAGAAGGAGAGACAGAGAGAGTGCTGTTCTCTAAAAAAGCCCCTGCCTTTCTATTTGAAGTATATTTATTTTGGAAGAGGGATTTAGACTAAATTCTTACAACTTCCAGATTTCTAGAAATACATAAAAAAGTTTTAGAAAAACTATCTAATTTAAAAATAAAGGTGTTCCAAACCTATTATCAGTACATGATTCCTGAAAGGATTGTGCTTTTTGGTTTTACTTGTGTTGTTCCCAGGAAAACTCAAAACCAGTAGAAAATTCCTGGCATTGACTCATGATATATTCTGAATAAATCTACTTTGCTGATATTTTGTTTACTGCCATCAGATAAGTGACAATCAATTACAAGTAGTATATTGACATTTTGACTCCTAAAATATTGTCTTTTGCTTCCAAAGTGGTAACTAAAGATATGTTGTTAAAGAGAGCAGTAGTGATTGAGCCTGGCATTCTCCCAGCTTACACATCAGCAATTGCTGTTTAGGTCAAACCCTTTGAACTAATTCTGAATGAAGTCTGGAAGTGGAAATCTGGAGTAATTTAATTTGCTTCAAAAGACAAAGTGTTGCTGACTCAAGTTATTCTGTTTCTCCTTCTCTCCCTAAGATTTATAAGCCCTTAGAATGAAGATACAAAGTGAAGACATGGACCATTAAAGTTCATCTTGGTTTGATGATTGTAGTATTTATGTTTACCACATAATTTCCACAGGCAATGAAATCCAGAAAATTACTTAAAACAGAGAAACTATCTCAGTTTGGGTCATTAAAATACATTAGAATAATTTGGAAAAAAGTACAGGAGTTGCTCACAGAATGACCATGTAGCTGAAGTGGTTAAAGGAATATAGAGTTTGGCTCTCATGCCTGCTGATAGTGGTGATGAAGCCAGATACTTACTGGTTGCAGGGCTGGGAATACAACACCTGCTGCTCAGTGAGCCTGCGAGGAAGGCCACTCACTACTCTCTTGCACAGACATAACCAAGGGCAGAGGACAGAAACTCCTCTGAGAGTACCGTAGGAGTAGTGTCATCACTTGAATCAAGGCAAAGAGCAGTTGTGGCTGGGCAGAGCAAAGGACCAAGCCAGCTGGGAGGCAGAGCTGATACTGGAGCAACCACCTTTCCCAGGGGCTGTCAGGCCCTTGACTCAGGGCCTGATGCTGGGGGTGCTGCCTCACAGCACCCTGGCCAACACAGCCATGCAAACCACACATGCACCTCTTCAGTCTCTTTTCTTAAGATGTGCAGGGGGCTTGACCTCAGCACTTCTTCCCCTTTTACTCTGAATTTCAACGTACAAATGGTTTTTACATAACACCGACTGTTTCTGCATACCAGACACAGCGTAATTTCAATTGCTTAAGAAGCTGAAAGAGAAATATGTATTTAGGGCAGCATGAGGCTTAAAGAAGGACTCCTAGTCAGACAGTCATTAACCATGGCAAAACTGTCTAGCACTGGATGAGATTATTAAGCTTTCTGTAGGCTCTTTAAGGTTACGTTTTCAGAATCAGTGTTTAAACTCATTCTTTTCCAAATGAGACTTGTACCTCCAAGCCTCCACCTCAGCTTCTCTGAAAGCAATGCCATTATTCTCCTGTTGTCAACATTCCAGCCCAAAATGATTTGGACTATTTTCTCTCCCTGTTTTTCTCTTGTCATGACAGAGCCTGAGGCACCACGTTCTTCTAAAGTATTACCCATTTTTTAAACTTCATAATACCACAGATGGACTTGGCCACTTTTCTCTTTTTAAAATGCTTTTTGTGTGTGTGTGCTGTGTTATCACCTTCTGGTCACATATCTCTACTGTTGTTTTACTTCTCATCCCTTGATTTTAGCTATGAAGAGAGACATGATAAGGGGGAGATAGGTTAATTACTTGTCAAATCTATCAAAGTGAGAACCAGATAGGTAGCTATCCCCGGTTGTTTTACACAATGCAACTCTGAGATGTATCACGAAATCACTGAGGCATTGCTTTCCCTATCCATAATTAATTATTGATTTCCTGTTGTGTGACTTGTGAAGATTGAAAGACCTAATCTGATGAATAAAACAGATGTAAGAAGAGGAAATCGTATGTAAGGCAAAGCATGAAGGACAAGACTTCAGATACAGTAGAGTTCATTATTCATTTTGCCAAGGTTGTATGCAACTAAATTATAAACCTTTCCAAACCCTGGAATAAAATGAAATAAATTCATTTTTGAAACAATACTGTGTCTATTAAACAGAGGTAAAATGGTATTAATGTATTTTAGAGGAAATGAAGGCAGCATTTGTCTCTTCAGCTAAAATATCTGTTCTCTTATTTTCCCCCATATAAGGTGTATAAGGTACAATTAAAATTGTTAAATCACAAAGAACTATTTTTGCTTATATCTTGTAAGAACAAAAAACCTTGCATCCAAACCAAGTGTTTACAACTATTTTTTACTTACATTGTAATTTTCATTCTAGTACTGAAATTTCACCTATTTTAACATGTTTATGCCCTTGAAATGCAAACTCTGGCTCTTAGGTGCAAAATCTCAGGAGTAGGACAAATATTATTTCACACTCAGGGTCAGTTTCTTAAGCTTAACTGTTCTCACAAAGACTAGATACTAATCAACACCTCTGATTATTTTAATGGATTAAATTGTTAAATCAACCAAATACCACTCCTATATTACACCTGTAAACATTAAAAAAAGGAAAAGAATATTATGATAAATGTGTACTGTTGTCTTTCAGGGTGAAGAACACTGTAAGACCAATGATACTGACTGTGATCAAGAGCCATTAGGACTCTAGGCTTTCTGAAGACTGGCACTGTGGCTGTAAACTAGAATCATTTTATTCAAATGAGTAACTGCCTGATAAACAAGGAATCATCCTTTTAGAAAAATCACATAATGTCCTTGGTTTTAGGTCAAAAGTTCTTGCACAAATACAATTAAACTAGAGAGTTAAAGAACAGAGCGATTTATTTCTAAGCTGCATGAGTTTTAAGTATATGCTGCTTTCAACATGCAGTTTACCAAAACACGTTTAGACATTAACAATAAGAAATGCATATGATTTTTTACTGAAACACCTGTAAGAGTTTTTGATTGAACAAGTCCGAGTTCTAGTATTGTTAACTCAAACAGGAACGTAGTATTGGACCAAAGCCTACAACCCTGATTTTAGAGGAACCACAACTTTCTCTAAAAGCCCTTTGTAAAATTAAAAGTAAATTAAAAAAAGAGTTGGAAACTGCCACTGAAACTTTTCATTTCTCTTTTCTGCAGGAAGAAAGAGCTATAGCTCTTTTATCAAAACAAATTGTATCAGAGACTAAATGAAGTACACACCCTACACAAGAGACTCCTTCCAAAATATAAGGTTTCTTTCTTTGAGTCTGAAACAGCAGACATACTTAGGCCATTTTTAAAATTCTGCTAGCAGTTTTAGGAAGAGAAAAGGGGATAAATATGAAAGACTTCCCAGAAGTTTTTTCTCCCCACCCATTATTAATGTACAACATCAAAGAATCTAAAGGAGGATACTGATGTACCAACTTAGTATTTCATTGAACTTGGATTGAATTTACATGTACTAGCCATACTAAACAAACACTTTTAGCCTCTTTATAGGACCCAGAAGAACCAGGGTGATGATGGCACAAGCATAACAACCCAGAAGATCATCAGCAAAAGATGGTCATGAATGAGACCACCTCTGAAAAGAAAAAATAAATTTGATTATCGTAGTAACAAATTTAATTTCATTTCCATCCCCTCTGTGCTGCTTCAGCGTGCTATTACTACCAGTAAAAGTTCTTCTGATGTGTTTCATTTGCAGAATTGTAAGTGGCCATTGAACCTATCCATTCAAGTTTGCTGGGAGAAACCCAGTTTCTCAGTCATAGTCTTTACGACAGGTTCTGTTACCTGTGTCTGAACCTGGACAGGCAAACATCAAGCATGTAAGTTAATTGTTTGATGGGTTGGACGTGATGATCTTGAAGGTCTCTTCCAACCTGGTGTATTGTATTGTATTATTGTATTATTAATTAATAATTACATTCCTTCTGAATGGTACAAATCCTCTTCTTGAATGAAGTCTGGAGAAAATTATAGGCAAGAATTAAAAATGGTTTCTATTCATGTGCATCTTTAAAAGACTTTTGAAAGACTTTTAAATCCAACTAAAATTTGTTTGCCATTAATTAATGTTATTTGTATTTGTTTTATGATGTACTGTTTAAGTGGAATAAAAATGTTCCATTTCCAACAGACATGCAGATAATTTTCTCAGGTTATCTATACTTTATATTTGGGGATTAAAATACAACCTTATTCTGAGGAACTGCACTTTTGAGGGAAAAAAGTCTGTAGATGTGACCTTCTACTTATGCATAACCCTGTAGATTCTGGATGCCTATTCATACCTCTTCCCTAAGGATATTTCAGAAACTTCAGTTATATAATTCCCTCCAGAAAGAAGGCTCTAAGTCAAGGATACTGACTCCTGGGGTGCATTTTAAATTTTCCTTTCTTCAGAGAAGTTCAAAGAGTGGAGTACTTTAGAGACAGACTTTATACGAGATTAAATTTCCCTCTTCTAAATCTGTGCTTTGTAACCTTAAAATGGACTTTGGTTTTCAAGTGGAAAATATGTACTCGTTTCCATATAAATCAACTAAAGCTGAGACTCACTATCAGTGCTGAGAATACTTTAGTATCACGTGTATGTATGGCTCATCCTAGATAACTGTCTGGACAAAATTTCATTCTTTCCTTCTCTGTTTAGCCCCTTTCAAATAGGTTTTGGATAAGAATGCTGCCACCTCTCAGCACTTCTTAGCGATAACTTAGGAGAATTACTGCTAAGTTTAGTAGCTGAATTACCGCTTCCTAAATTCTCAATGTTACAGGAAAGCATTATCAGGCATTTTAGGCCCTCATGGGAAAAGTAAAAGTCAAGCATAGCTGCCGACACTTTTTAAGCTCATATCTCAAACCATCAAGGTTTATTCCTTGATGTGTTCCCAAGCTTTCTTTGTTCACACATCATGCTTAAAGTCCACTTTTTCTGTGTCCACACTGCCTTTTACAAAGACATACACCCCCTCCCTTTGTGTGTATATATGCATACATATAGGTATTTGCCAGGAAAAAACATGCAGTTGACACACAGACATACAAACATTTGCAAAAAATGGAGAAGGGAAAAAAAAAAAAGGCCATTACTTTGGTTTTAATTGTGCTTAGTCATCATATTTGATTTGGGCTTTTTGGTTGGTTGGTTTTGTTTTTGTTTTAATACTATTCAGTAAAACAGCCTGCACTGTTTTCAGGAAAATCCTATTATTAGTACTTGAATTTTCAGTTCAGCACAGACTGTATCTTAGATTACTGCTAACATACCACAGCAAACATGGAAAAGGTTTTAGAAGGAAACATAAATACTGAAATAACTGAAACACGAGTAAAGGAATAAAAGGCGATAATACTATCACTTACTAGGAGTAAATAAACCTTTTTTGAGAGTATAACAAAGAATGTAACTATTAAAAAGGGGCAAATTTATTGAAATGATTTTTGAAATTACTATTATACAGTAAATAATGGAATTCAAAAGTAGTAACACAGGTAGATGAAGACAATATATTTGTGTTTCCCAAATGCTAAGAATCTCTCCCATTCCTTTTTCCTTTCATTTTGAAGAATTCAGCCAGAGTTTATACACGTTTTTTCCACATGTGAATAATTCTGAATACTTCCAAAGTTTTACCTATATAGTTCAGCTCAATTTATTTGCACAATTTCCTCTTTAGGTGCCATGATTTTGCTCATGATATGCAAATTCCTATTGTACAGACAAACAGGATATTATTTGAGCAGGCCACAAATGTTAAAATGCACTTGACAACGCTTGAAGTGATTCTTAAAAAACAATCTCTGGGAAGGGCTATGCAATCAAATGAAGGAGTAAGTTAAATGAGAAGTGTATACTACACAGTTATTTTGAAGACAGCAGCATCAAGGAAATAAGCAAAACAAAAATCCAGACTAGCGTTAGCATTCCTTACTGAAGAGGTTTTGTGTCCCTAACAAAGATTATCAAAAGAGCAGAACATTATTCTTTCATCTATGGCTATTACTTGTTAAATTCTGAGGAACAGAAAATATGCCTTTGTTTTAATGAAGAAATGGTTCTTATTTGCATATGCACTGAGAAAAGCAAACCTATCTTACGTGAACACTGCATACTAACATACAGCATAAAATGCAGAATTAATAATAATTCAATACATACAAGAGCCCCAAGTAATACTAATTTTTATTTTTCAAATACTGAATCCAATGACTTCAGTGATTAAGTATTTTAACAAAATTGCCTTTTGATAAAAAGCTGCATTTAAAGTGCTCATTTAAATGTGAATAACATTTTTGGGTAAGAAAGACTGAAGGAAAAAGAAAGTATATATTTGAGGACTGCAATTATTTTTACTATCTTGGTTATAGAATCTCTATCTTCTAAAAGTGCTCACATTATGCTTTTTAAAGAATTGAGTATGCTAATTCCACAGAAATCCTCCCTTTTTCCTTTATTTAAAATCAATTCAGGAACTAACTTAATTCCTGGTTAACAAAAGAAAGTACTGTCACGTAACAGATGATAAAATGCTGCGTTTTAAATATCATATTATGTTAGCTAAGGATAAAAAAGATCTACCCTAACATTGAAAGATATTTCTAAAGTATTTAAATGAGATCTTCTCTGATGTCTCCTCTCTTCCAGGCAAACTTAGTAGACAAAAAAAATAAACAGAAAGAAAACAGCATAACTACTATGTCCTGTGTGACTAGCAAAACCATATAAACGCCTATATTCTCTAAATATTTTACCAGAAATAATGCATAGATACATATATATAAATAAAGCTTTCTTCACGGGCTTACTTAAATGTTGTGCATATGTAGAAGGCATTTTATTTCTGCAATATTAGCACACTGTCACATTTTATTAAGGAAAAAAAGTATTAGAAGGAAAAGACAACACTTGGTTAAGGAAATGAAATTTTATTATCTAAAATTAAATAGTGCTTCTAACAACCAAAAAAGAAGTCCAGCCATGCTAATTCTCACCAACTGTACTTATGCCTGAAAGAAATCTCCATTATTCTTATTAATAGGAATTCCAAAAACTAACATTTCAAGAACTTCATTGACTCCTAGACACACAAATTTTTCTACAGATGTTCTAGTTTACCTGGGATCCTCTTACCGAAAAAAAACCCAGCTATTGCTTTTTCCTTAAAGATGCCATTGGGCCACGAAAGAAGCAAAGAGCTTGATAAATTTAATCTGTTATTGCAACATAGTGTGTATCAGTAACTGCCTTTGTGTTTGAAAGGTTCAGACCATCAAAAAAGGGATTACAGAAATGTTGTAAAGCTTGTCAGGCAACTGACTGAATGCACTTGTCTTCGTCTCTGATACATGCTGTTCTTAGAGCAAAACTCCACACACATGACTGAAATGAATCGGACTGCTCTTGTAAGTGAAGTGATATGCTTTCCATCTGGAACCTACAGGGTTCTGGAAATTACATTGTTTAGTTAAAAAAAAAAAAAAGTCTAGTAAGGCTTTGTTACTTTTGATACAAATGCCTCCTCTACAACTCTTGGGTACAAATCTCAGTATGCATGAAATGTAACAATTCATCACTAATCAGCTGACAGCCAGAATACCTGGGTTGGGGAATAGATTCTGGTTTCTTGGCTCTGGGAGAGAGTATGCTGAACGTGCCATGAGCCAGAGTGGTGGGTTGGTGAAAATCCTCTGTCATCAGTCACATTGAAGCTTGGGGCCGCCCACTGCCATAAATCAATCAGTCAGTCAATCATTCATTAATCAGGTACTTGCATTTTCATAGTTAATATAAAAATGGGCTCTAGACTAAAGGCATTATTTATAATGGTAACCTAGCTTATATTACAGTGTGTGTGTGAGTATACCTTAAATTGATCCACTCTTTTTTCTAAAAGGTTGACATACTAATCTGAAAAAGGCCTCAAAAATTGTACAGAAATAAATTAAGCTTCACTGAAAGATCAACACTGCAAAATACATATGCTTCTTGACCATCTGAGCTCATGACAGTTCCTTCAAGTCAAGTCACTTTTTTTAGGAACTATTACGTTCTAGATTTGGAATTTAGATCTTTAATATAGGGCTTAAGATCTGCACAGACCTTTTCAATAGATAAATGTAACCTAAACCTGCATCTTTTCAGGGAATGTCTGACTGACAACAACCTTATGAGAAGAAAATCCAAATGATGTGCTTTAAGTCTACATGGTAGCATGATACAATTAACATTTTCAAAGGGTGAGTAGGTACATTTTCTTTAAGAAAGGACTTTAGATTCTAAAACTCCTTGACTAGGGCTTTGAAGTTTATTGCTGGCAATTTTCACGGAACATTTAGCTATAAAGGACCTTCTTACAGAGTCATCATTTTATTATTCTGAAAGTCACATTAAAAAATGGTGCTCTTCTAGATTTGGACTGGCTTAACTGCTTCTAAGGCTTTGGGCAATTCTAAATATCTTTTCCAGCCAATGACAGACAAGGCCATCTTCAGAGTGACTACTCTGACTTCATTAAATGCCTACCACAACAGTATCTCTATTGTAAATGGCATACTACACATTGAAGGAGAACTGCCTTTAACATCATCCCTGTTTTCAAATAATTGGTTGCATTTTTATTCATATGGTAGGTGAATTGGTCTAACATTCCCATTATTGCAAGCAGAACAGAAACCTATGGTAATAACTGGGAAAGTAAAATAATTCCTACAAATTCAATGTGATCTCTACTCATATCCTGGAAGACAGAACAAGTATAAACATAGTGATAGAATGTAAACATTTTGTTGGAGCCTCAGTGGTTAGGCAAAGCAAACCAATTACTAGAAAACATATTCTTCCCAGTAGTTCCTCCAGCTCTTTAATATTACACACATTTAATGCTAATTGAAGCTTGGTTTTAGCTAATAAATTTTCTTTCATGTTAAGATCATTTAGTACAACCCATTTGGTCAAATTTCCTCATGTAATTTAACAAGCCATATAAGAGTAGTTGGCTATTTTCTTGAATATTGAGATAGTTAAAGAGTTTATCAGTTAATGGAAATCAGCTTTCTTACAGTCATATCTGTATTTTCTAAGTGTT
The DNA here is from genome assembly GCA_033816785.1 of Picus viridis. NCBI lineage: Eukaryota > Metazoa > Chordata > Aves > Piciformes > Picidae > Picus > Picus viridis. The sequence goes on from CM066575.1 coordinate 25,410,675, forward strand.
CCCAAATTTTCAACTAGATGGAGCACTGTCTAGTGTTTCTGGCTTGGGAATAGGTGCCTTAATCACCATAGTAGCTCCTTTCACTTTGCTTAGTATGTGACAGGACCTCTCTCTGGAGACTTGATTCTCCCGAGGACTGTACAGGTTACCAAAGTACTTGATGAGGACAGGAACACCATAAGTCTGAAGCACAGGGACAAGTGAGATAGCTCTTCTACCTGTTTTTTCATATCTGTTGAACCACTGACTCATCCATCCAGCTATGGACCATTTTCACTTATGAAAATCAGATTTTAAGTATTTTGGAACAGACTTACAAAACCAGAGGCAGATAAGTTATAATTTATGAAAATATAAGTCTTATTTGTGGAAAACAAGTCTAAAAATTACATGATATTAAAGTCACTCTATAGGAGACAGTATTACATATACTGATAAAAAGTTGTGGTGACCACCTCTTATTTACTTGCTAAGCTTTAGTGGTACTTAGAAATTAATCACATTAAAGAGTTGAAACACTGTTTACATGGAACTGAACCTGAATCTTAGTTTCCTATTGGTGGGATTTCTTTTCAGATTAGATTTCTGTATCAGTTATTATTCAGCAAACTGAACATTATTTTCTGTGTTCCTTTGTATGACAAAAGACCTGCAAGCTAAACTTCTGGGATGGTTGGAAAATCTTTCACTTTAAAACTAAAGTCATTGCTTCCTTTTGGTCTGTCAAATTTTTTTTCCTCTAATTTATTACCGGAAACATCGATGCATTTTACAACTTTTACAACTTTTCCTTGTTGGATTGTGTCAATATAGTGCCAAATTAACCATGTCTGGTGGAAATTATTTTTTTCTTCCCCAAAGCACAAGCCTATAAAGGATGGTAAACACTCACCTCATGCATAGATTGGAATGCTGACTTTTTAATTTCTGTGCCTTATCCATGTGTGGCAGTTTAGGCTGGGTGTCTCCTGCTACTGCCACATAAGCTACACCTCCGGTGTCCCGAGGGTCCAGCCCGGTAGGCAGACACAGGAAACAGCGTATTTCACAACCACAATATCCTGCGCCCTATAAATCCAGCTGCAATGTCAATGTCTTCCTCTTTCTTCCCTCTCTGCTCTCGTGGGAGATGCTCCCTATCGGGTAGGCCTCATGCGAAGAGGAAAAGTGGGGAGAGACTTAGCCTAGCAGTGCGGGGGAAGAAAGAGCCCTGGGGGTTTTGGGTGTACCCTCAAGTGGGGAGATGGGAAAGGCTGGGAGGATTTGGGTGTGCTGGAAGGGACTCTGTATGCTTTGGGATTCTTTCATCACTGTGCTTGTAGTTTCTGTAAAACACTGCTTTTCCATTTAAACTTTCCATCACTTCTGTAATCCATTTGCGTGAGTGTCATTCTTTTGCCCCTCTCAAGGGCAGGAGAGGATTTGCCTGGCCTCAAACCAGGACACCATGTCAGCCCACCCTAACAAGTGCCATTAGAGCCACTACACAGCTAGGAACTAGACATCCCAGTACACTGGATAGAACCTGTCAGTGGAGGGTCCAGGGCATAACATAGCTCTGCGAACACACTGCAGGAATTAAGGATTTGCCACGCCTTCCAGGTAGAAATTGTGACAACAAAGCCAGTGCTGCCTCCTCCTTGAGCTTACAGCTCAGGATGTGAGAAGTCAGAAATCTACCATACTCCTGTGCTAGAAAAGCTACACCTGAGCATAACTTTCAGAGAACAAAAACCTATTTGAGAAACCAACAGTTCAAAGAGTGCAACTCTTCTTGCAGTAGCTATTCATAAACAGGCATAATGTTTTTGTTCCACGAAACTGAAAGCAATACACAAAACTTCAGTCCTTATTTTTTATAGGATCTTGGGAATCGTGGATCTTGGATGCTGCAGATTAGTGAGCTTATCTCCTTGGGAAAGTTCAAGGGGATGCAAAAATTTCTGCTCTTGCTTTCCCTGGAGGTGTTCAAGAGGGGACTGGACATGGCACTTGGTGCCATGGTCTAGGTCGTGGGGTCTGTGGTGACAGGTTGGACTCGATGATCTTCAAGGTCTCTTCCAACCTTAGCGATACTGTGATACTGTATTTTGTAGCCTTATAGAAAGGACCTATGAAATCAACAGGGCCTTCTAATTGCTTCATTGGGAGCAGGATGTAGAGAAGTTCTTGGGTACCTGAACTCTGAGCTTTTGGGAGCTACATTGCTTGCAGGGTTTGTTCTGTCCATCTGCTCTGCCTTTCTCCTTAAACACAGCATACGGGTTTCTAGAAACACTTATATTTCTAGCTTAACTTGGCTTACTACATTTAATTTTCTATGCCTCCCATCACCTGATTTGTGGAATAATTTTGCATTTGTCAGAATTAAAAGAAGATGGGTAGAACTGTAATATTTGTGTGGTCAAATGATACTGTTGGTATTCCTAGCCAGATACACTACAACCTTGAGACAGGGCATATTGCTTGAATTTGACAATGAAGTTAACTAAGTCATTGCAGCCGCTTCTGTGTTTTTTGTCTTTGGATGGCCCAGGCCATAGCTGTCAGACACAGAGAAGCACAATGAAATCTGGGCATGGCACTATTCTTAAGGAATACAGCTGAAGCTCGCACCCTGAAATCTCTTAAATTTGGGCTAATTTTTGTGCAAGAGCCGATTCTGACAGTATCCTTAGAGGCATATCAATGTTATAGCCTTGATTAAAGCTGAAGAGCTTGCTCTTCTATGACAGAATTGGAGCTTGCAGGAAGCATTGCATATCCCCTGCTTAGAGCAGCCCTGCTACAGGCAACAGGTGGGGGCTAGTTTCCGACTCCTGCAGTTCTTTCCACATTGCAGTCAGAAGTTTATCAGGGAATGCTGCAAATGGGAAATTGGTGCCTATACACTTCTTGCCTTTTAGTCCTTGACAAGTGTGAAAAGTCATTAGGTAACTACAGCAGTCCTCAACTCTGGATGGACTTTCTGTCAGTGCAGTTTATATTCTGCCAGCTATGGCATGGTTCCTGTAATGTTGAGCAAAAATTAGAAAAGTGGAAGAAATATTCATGTTTTTGCTGATACAGTCATCTTTGGACTAAATATACTACTTTGGACTAAATGACTACTACTGTATCAGCAGTGAATATATATTGCCTTCTTTCCCATTAATACAAAGGATAATACTTCTTTTTACCTCTCCTTACTTAGTATAGCATAAACAATGTAGCTCTAAAATATACCACAATTCAAACTTACTTTATTTCGCCGTGTCTCAAAGAGCAAAGTGCATGCTGGTGCTCTTTCTTAAATGTGGTGTGATGCTTGTAATTTCCTTGTATTATCATACAAAATTGTGGCTTTCTGCAGGCCACCAATTCTTTGAAAGTAATTGTATAGGTACTTCAATACATAGAAAGAAATTGCTGATGGTTATGCAATGGGATTTGACTGCACTTAAAAAAAAAAAAAAAAAAGGCTGTGCAAGTGCAAGATGCTGCAATGTGCTGATCATATTATACTGTCAACTGTACACTCATTTTTACTAGCATATACAGAATAAAGATTGCATTGATCCAGTATCTTTAAATTACATAACAGCTGACCACTAGTATAATGCAAACTTTTCTAATTTTCCTATCAGTAAAACATTATTTTCCTCAACAGTGGTGCAAATAAGTCATTGTACTGGTCAACCTTCTATAGGCAAGTTTTAAAATGATTATGAATTTATAAAGATTACTGTATGTCTTCTAACAAACAGGATTATTTTAAATAAAACTACCCAAACATTTTGATGAAAAGCAACTGTATTTATACAAGGCTTAGCAGCGTATGTAACACCATGTAATGAATATACAAATATGTAGGAGAGACTGACCTTTATTTTAAGAGTTTGTGAATCTTGTAGGAATTAGCCAATATAGAGATTAATAAAATGCTTCCTGAGAATACAGACAATCTCTATGCTATGTATATCCTGGAAGAGACCTTAAAGGCTAGTCTGCCCTATTTTCCATACCACGACTATGTATTTGTGGTTGCAGAAAATGTTCTTTTAAGCAAGCAAGGTACTTAGTACCAAGCAAGCTTAGAATGTAAGTACATTACCAGGCATTCACACTGGCAGCCCACAGAATGTCCTTTAGGTAGCAGTATACTCCGAAGCCATAAAGCAATATAGAATACCTCATGCATGATGCAACCCCAGAAACTGCTTTCCCGTTACAGCACAGACATACAGACAGAATGTGGGAAATGAGCCAAATATTTTAAGATATCATGGTGCAGACAAGTTCAGCCTTTACAGTGCAGCCACCCACGTGCACAGAAGTCAGGCTATGCACACTTCCAGTGTGTCGCTGCCTTGTGATGAGAAAAGCCTACTCTAGCTCATTTTTGTTCCCACCTCTTAATGGGACAGTTGAATACCAGCTCATGACTTGGAGTGTCATCGCATATGGTATCTCTAGGGCTGCCAAGAATGACTGAAAATACTGAAAATGAACAATGGGAGAAATTCAATAATCACCTTACATATTTCTCAGACTTGACGCAAGCAGGTCTGAGGCAAGCAAAGGAACAGCATTTCAAACAGGTCAGCTTCTGCCAGTTTGAGATTTGGAGAAATGCATGCAACATGAGCTATGTCACTGTGAACTTTCCCTGCTTCAACCTTCTAATCTCTTAGTCTTAACTAGGACCTGACATTCTGTGCCACATGAAGTCTTAGCTCTCTTTGATGAGCTCACAAATACAAATATCAATTAGGTAACCTGTGAAATTTCATGTAGGAAGACAACCTTTGAGAACTAATTCTGCAGGCTGATGGTCACATGCAATATAATTCAGATTGGAAACATTCTGCAAGAATTACTTTAGATGTTGGCATTTAGCAAGTAGACACATCTTACAAGCTATGTAGAATGTTGTTTCATAGGATTGCATTACCACATTGCGATCCATTATGGAGAGGTGAGCAGGCCTGTGGGAATGGTATGCTACTACGGAGTCCTTAAACTGTTTGAAAACCAAGTTTATGATGCTACTGTCTGCCAGCTGATTGGAAGTGAAGCTATCAAGTTTCAGCCCAGCTCTACATGTAACTGATACCTAAGCACCACTCCTTCAGATACTTGTTTATAATCTCATGAGGAAATTTGGGAGTTGAAGGGCCGGAAATCTGATAATCTCCACAGGAAAGGGTGGGGAGGTGTAAGATGGAAAGGTAGAGTAGGAGAACGTGCACAAATTTGTTCTATGAACAGGGGACTTCATTCTCTAAGGCTGTCAGATCCTGCACTGTTTGTATTAATTATTTTGAAAATCAAATTCACATCTCCTTTTTACTATCTTACCCATTTTCAAAAGATCTTTGTCTGTCAGAAGTAGAAATAAGGGATAAAATATAGCCCTGAGTGTCTGAAATTTCAAACTCTAGGTGAATTTACAGTCATATACTTTTTCTAGTCTTTCAGACCCCAAATTTGCGTTAACTGTAGGAAAGATGATAGATTTTGAAAAAAACCCATGCCTTACCTTCTTGTAGAGACTTCTCAGGTCTCTGTACTGCCACATACTGTTGAGGACCTGAGATGCTGCTTTCACCACTTTCGGCGAATGCCTGTTACACACATATATTAAAAAGGAAGAGAGAGAAAGAAAAGGTGAGAAAGAGACTGTTCAGTACAAGATGCATTCATCCCAAATTTCAAATGCATTTCTATAGATTTAAACTTGTCAATTAATTATGTTTCAAATGTACCGTAAGACATTTACTTGGCATCTTGGAGGCCAATGTGTTTTTAAGCAAGGACAATACATGCTATTTCTGTAGTACTAATAATACAGAGAGAAGCAACCTGTGTGTTCTTCACCATACTGAGAAAAAGGATTCACACTGAGGGTATAGTAAGAGGAATGGGAGAGGTAGCAATTGGCAAAATTGTTGAGAACGCAACTGGTGTTATGTATATCTAAGAAGACCTTCTGGCTACAACTTTTGGCATAAAGGACAAGAAGCTAGAGCCAGAATTTCTCTCTCTGTAAGACACCAAACATTAGCTCTTGACATTGTATTCAATGCATTAAGCGCCTCTTCACAGCGGCCAAAAGAAACGATAGGTTTTTGAAGTGTCCAGCCAAGGTGCAGGAATACACCTGATTATAAAAAGCCATGACAAATTTCATTAGGAATCCAAATTAGGACTAGCATCTTGCTCACACCATTACCCTTCAAAAATGGCAATGCAATGTTGTGTTGAAAACCATACAGAACTTCACATGGACTTTCCCTTCAGAAGGGTTTTGAAAGAAGCATTAAGCTATCGTTAGAATCAGTTGGAGTGACACATTCCTCTTGGGACAGGTAACTGTAAAAATATCTTTAAAAAACAATCTGAGAATATTCAGCTTATTGAAGAAGGGTTAAATAAAAAATAATTAAGAATACACACAGCCCATTGACAAAGCATACACTGTGCTGTGCACATAATACACATAAAGCAATGGTGCACTAGGAAACCTTGCAGAAGTCAAAGTCTGAGTGAGAACTGATGGAGTTCAAGGCAGTATTCAAGATGATTCATGTTTTACTCAGAAAAGGCACATGGATTGCCAACCAAACAGAAACCAGAAAACCAACAGCATATGCTGGCTTGTGCAGGAAGTCCTCTCAGGGGTCAGGCTCTGGTGCATCCGGTGACCTCTGAGAAGGACCACTGGTAGGCTGACACTGAAGCTGGTGAAAGCAATGTTCATGACATACCTGATTCAACTAACTTACACAGTATTTTCCTACTAATTTATTTTGTGCCTTTTCCACACTTTTCTTCCATTTCCTACTCAGAGTACAGCAGTGGTGGGTAATTTGTGAATAAACAGCAATTTGGTAAGATCTTTGAATCATAATTGTTTTTATTATAGTCCCAGCTGTACTGGGTAGTAGAGCACTTGGTAGCATGGAGTGGCCAGGAAAATAACCCAACTGTGAGTACTGAGGAGATAAAGAAACTATGTAAAGTCAACATGGGCTTGGCTGATATGACCTTATGAATACCAGTTCACTTGTGTGCTCAAGCCCTGGGCATATTCCAAAGGCTAACAGGGCTACCCCAATGATACTGCCACTGTTACACACCAGGATGCATGGCCTGGTATGCTGCTCTTGCAGAAGCAGATGCTTCATACTGGACAAGATAAATTCATAATGAAATGTTCTACTGTATTAAAGTGAGCATGTCAGAATTCCCTATCAGTCCAACAACCAGCAGTTCTGATTTTTAAACAATGGTTTGCCTATAGAAAACCAGACCAAAGCAAAACAATACTAACATTTCTGAAAGCTGAAAAATCAGTTTCACTTAAGATGGGCATTTGCAGCACTGTGAAATGACAGGTTTTCTTGTTCTAGAACTGTGTAATTCTGTAACAGTAATAATAGAGGACCACACTACAAGTAGTAGAGAGCAGGAATATGTATCATGATTTGGGAGGGCATTTTGGAAGTACTCAGCACTACTTGAGCTAACTACTTTCATTCAACACAGATATGTGTTTCACAGTTACAAGTGATACTTCAACAGTGAATTGTACCTTTGTATTGTCCTAAAACTGCCCATGACACTTTGAAGATTCCAGACTTAACAGGTATTAATAACCACTACCATATAATGAACATTATTTTGAGGAAAGACACATTCATCTTAAGAGAAATGGATATGAACCTGCTTGCAATATCGGTACATCTGATCTAGAAAAGATAAATAAAAAAATAAAATATATTTAATAATAATTAAAATGCAAATGCAAGTAAATTGGCAGAGCATGGGGAGCTCCCACAACTGGTATCACACAGTTTGTTAGCCTACTATTTTTTTATGCCTTACAATTAGAATGTGAGAATGTTTCAATAATGAATTTGGTATGAAAAGGGTGACAATAGAGGAAAAGAAATGTGATTAAATTATACTGGCGATGCTCCAATCACATAGGTGAGCATAAGTTCTCATACCAAATGTAGGGTGCATAAATCTTTCCTTCAGGTTGTGGCCTGGCTTTGTGGGGCTCTTTTAGAGCTCTGATGTTGCAGTAGGCTGTGTGATGACAACTTCGAGTAGGTGGACTGATGGGTTTTGTACACTATAGTGAAGGCTTTTTGTTTTCAAAATGCCATAGTCCCATTGCACTATACTTCTGCAGGTTGACAAATATGAGAACCAGGCTATCTGTTTTAGGCAAAAGAAGGATAAAGAGTGAACTCTTCATGAAGAGTGCGTACATAGGAAAACAGACAAGATGAAAACATAGCTGCTCTGAGTATGTCACAGTCATGTGTAAGATTTTTGTATGTTTTAGTGCCTCTCAAAGTAGCCTGCAGGTATCCTAATGTTCTCTCAGAGGCAAGGTGTTAGAAAAACACGTGGATCCATTTTTGTACTGTACCCACTTTCCAGCAAGCTGGTGGCAGGGAAAAGGGTGCTGTGAAGAGGGACAGTGACTTTGTATTCTTCACTCCTAGAGCAAGAGTAGCAGCATAATTGCCATGAGGTCCCTTCCTTTCACAGGATCCATCTGCCTGCACATCACCCTTTCTGCAGGGTGCAATCCAACAGTTCTGGTCCCTAATGTTTATCAGAATCTTCTGGAAGTGGTTAGAGGTAGCAGTTACAGTAGATAATTACTCTTCCTTAAACTGCATATGCAGTGCACTCCATGCACTGCTGATAGTATGTCCATAACAAACCATAGCAGATATTTTTGCTATCGGTATTGTCTGTTTCTTGTCACCTTTCACACTGGGAACATGATTTTTGACAAATCTAAAGAATTCAACTCATGGCTGCACATAGGAGGCAAACACATTCAGAACTAGTAATAACTATTGGAGATGTTAAAAAGGTGCAAGGTGATTTGCAAAACATACTTATCTCCTTTACTCTTAGATATGCCAACCAGTTTCTCAATGCCGCCTGCGTCTCGTAAGGCCTTGGCATTCTCCATGTTTTTAGTGATGACTTCATGCAGAGTGCAGCAAATGGCAGTAACGGTGTCATCAGACATGGCCTTGCTTGCTGAGCTGTTGCTGTTGTTAGCGCCTGGCAGTCGATGGACCAGATCCCTCATGGCATACTTGCCTTTGTTGGAAGAAAATGAAGGAAGAATTCAGAAGATACAGCAATAAAGGGTAACGGAGAAATACAGGGAAAAGACGCAAGACTGTTAGCACCATTTGCATAACTGCATGTAATCTAATTTTCTAATGATACCATTTTGGAGCAAGCCACATTTATATGATTGCATGTTCAAGCATTTCACACATTAAGGACTATCAATATTTCCATACTACATCAGTTGGAGATGCTGGATATGGCTCCATCATGCCCTTAGTAGAATGAAATGATGATAGTAAAGGCCAAGTATATGCAAAAAGGTAACCTGAAAAATACTGTAACTTATCAGAACTTAGCAAGTCTTCCTCTCCTGTCACACAACTCACCACATAACAAGTTATTATAAATAAATTATGCATCAGTTATTAAAAACAATACAGTGAATGTAAAGCCAATGCTGTTGTTATTAGTGAAAAAGCCTTCTCTAAGGATCACTGTAAGGTTAACTCTGTACTACATGCAACAATTTAACTGGGTTTATTATTGTTTCTTAGACTTTACTGCTCAGAGAGGACACAATCGTTCCAACATATCCTCAGTTGTATGCATGGTACTGACCAGGAGGGGAACCCTTTTGACAGCTCTTCCTGCCTGGTACTTTAGAATTGAAAATCTCCTAAAGGGAAAGGCACATTGAATTTTAAAAATAATGTCATTTTGCTGAAGACACAGAATAGAAATTCTGTTGATTATGGTTGGACTCAATGGTCTTACAGATCTTTTCCAACCTAAATGATTGTATGAATAATTTTTTTCCCTGTTTAAATGAACAAAGATTTTTAATATTTTCTTTTTTTAAACAAAATTGTGTAAGAAAGTCACAGTGATTGTGAAAATCAGTAGTTTCTGATAATATTTTTATATACATATAGTAAAAATGGAAATATAAACACATGTAGAGCAGGGTTAGCACCTGCACAGATATACAAGAAGCCTCACACAAACTTTTCAGTGTCACTATTATGGTAAAATGTCTCCTCAGTCCTTTAACGTGATGAAGACAAGATCAGAGAGAGTGAGGGTCTGATAAAGTTATTGCTGAATCACCTTCATTGCAGCTGTGCTAGGAATTTGCATACAGCAATCACCATAAGTGTATCATGCAGGATGAAAAGGACAGGAAAATTGGGAAAAATAAATATAATTACTAATCTAATCTACATCACATTCCATGAATAAAATAATCAGGTATAATTATTGTATATAATATAATTTAATCAGATTTTTGTGGTAACTTAAAAAAGTTTTGATCAGTTAGTATTTATGAGTGCTTATAAAACTCTAATTTCTGAATTTACAAATTCAGTTGTGTATGTCTGCACTTGAAAGCAGAGGGAAGAGGAAAATCACATATTTTAACTATTAAAATGATGTTTATTTCTGACAATTTTGTCTGCTGTCGTAAAAAATACAGCCAGTCATTTGGAACTGGTCTAGCATTCCAGGCAATAGTGTTCATACCTAGACATGCAAAATGCTTCTTACAATAAATAAAGGCTTTGGAGCTCTCAGGAAACGCTCAGTAGGAAAACTTAAACACAGTCAAAAAGTGCCACCTCCAGTGAAGCTGCTACACAAGCAGGTGAGTGACTTCACAGACAGGCATCAGGGCTCTACTTGTACTTCCCGAGGTTCACCAAAAAAAGGTGGCACACCAGCTGGAAGAAGAGGTGAGTGTCTGGGCTATAGAGTTGATCTAAGCCACTGTTTATACAGTCTTAAAGTCTATGAAGTGCAACTGTTAACGTATTTAGTACTTTGAACACTTTGTTAGCTATTTGAAAACATATTTAGGATGAGGAAAACCCCTGCCTTAGCCATAAAAATATGTTTCATTAATTTAATTTGAAACATGACACTACAATTAAAAAAGCAGTAAATTTGATTTAAAAGGAGTTAAGCTGTGAAAGTTAAAAGGACCACTCTTTGAACTACAGAAAATACTCCATAGTAACTTGCTTGCACACTAAATGCATTTTCTGAAACTATCCATGTAGTTAGCTAAAATACTGTACTACATTCACAGAAAAAACCCTCCACTTCTCTTATCTCAGCGATGTGTTCCTGCTGCTTTATAGCAGACATGAAGGAGAGAGGAGTCATGTTTTCTAGCATTAACTATAGAAGAATTCCTGCTCTTAGGGTGGTGCGTTGAGAAGTGCCAACGAAAGCACGGATAATGCTGTATCAATCCAATGCCGCTGACAACATATGTGATCTTTGACTTCTGCTTTAGTGTGTGTTGCAATCTGAAGACTGCTTCCATTTAGATTTTTTTTTAATGTTAAGAACCTCTTCTGAAAGCAGAATGAAATGTAGATTAGAAAAATAGTCTTGTAATGCCAGCAAAGTTATATCTAGCACTACTAGCAGAAAGGCTGGAGAATTCTACTTGCAGCTCAAAAAGTCTCCCTGAGCTGAAGAAGGGAGAACTGCTGAGGGTCCTGGGAAGAGAGGAGGATGTATGTGAGAATGATAGTAAAAATAAATAGCATTGTTCATTTTCACTTGGGTTCATAAAGAACTGCTTTTCTCTACAAATTGATTGTTCATTTGAGCAATATTACATATTTTAAGACCCAAAACATTTGGTGACTTTAATGAAGATTTGCATAATCTGATTAAGGATAACCACTATCTTAACAAATGAAAAATAAGTCACATTTATATGTTCAATTTCACTTATGAAGAAAGGAAGAAAGACATTATATAGCCATTGTTTGGGGGCAGTGACAGAGGGAAGGGGTTGTCCAGTGTCTGAGAGCATTTTGCTGACACCATACACTTAAAAGCTGTTTTTCTAAGATAACGCTTACATCACTTTTATATTGAGAGCAGAATTCATCTATCACCATACAGTGAGATGATAATTTTGCTTACTAAACATTTCAACAATGCAGATTTAACAGCTTTCCCTTTGCATGACAAAGTCTTATTAGCACTTCACTACATTCCTCTGTCACTTTCATCTGGAAACTTTTTCCTTCATAGGATCACACTGATAGCTGTCCTAAGAAAGATTCTGCCTTCAGAGCAAAACAGTAGAACAAACTATTCTTGTAACAGATTTAACAGGAGCAAAATTTTCACAGGTAAGTTTCCACTTTCAGAAATATTTCCTTACTACTGCCTTGAGACAAATTCACTGCTATTGTAACCCCACCGATTCAGTTTCCTTTTTCACTCATCTCTGAAAGATGGCTTTGACACATGGGCACATTTATTAAATAGTTGTGACATGGTTCCTAGTTCGAGACTAGGAAAATTAACCTATTAAAACACAAGAAAATTCAAACAGATATTAATTTAAATGAAGAACCTTGTCCTAGAGGCAGAGCTTGGTCTAATAAAAAGAACACATCACTATATTTTTTCCCCCTCAGAGATAACTCATTAATTCACATTGTGTAGATAGATAATACAAAACCAGCAAAAGGTCACCGTATTTTGTGGCAACACTACAGATACCCTACCTCCAGAGTTACTGGTGCCGGTGTGTCACAATATATCTGAATTTTGTTCTCTTCACTTTAACACGTGTGCTTCATTTGTATTTCTAGACATATGTGGTTTTCTGCTGTTTTATCATCCTTGTGTTTTTGATAACATTCATCTTCAGTATTTCACAGTCTTTATGGAAAGAATATTACTGGGAGAGCTTTTGTTACTACTTTCAATCATTACTTAATAAATGTGCCAAAACTGTCTCCTTAATTTGGATGGAACTAATTTTGATCTTGAGTCAGTGTATTCAACTATAGTCTAATAAATTAGAGTGTATCCAACACATGACAGCAGTGGCAGAAATGCCACTGCTTTATTTGATAAACAGTTCATTTGTACACCACGCTTTTCCCTTTCAGATACAACTGGTTTAAGGTGTTGACTATTGGCACTGATGTTGCATCTGAAAAAGCTCCTCAGGGTCCAGCTGTTGCTGTTCCAGAGGAATTCTGTCCCTTCTTTGAACACTGGAAATCTACTACACACTGAGATACAACAAGGGGTGTAAGAGCCCAAAGAAAAAGGATTATGCTTAGGACAATGCATAGCAAACTAGCACTGCCTAGACTGTCCAAAGTATTTTGTAGGCATCAGAGCTGCAGTGAATCCCATGTGATGAATTTTAAAAGCAAAATGAGTTAAGGAGGTAAGAAATGCTGCTGAACTGGTTCTCAGAGACAAACCTTACATTGTGTGTGAAAGAACTGTATGTCACAACAGTTTGTATATAGCAACTCTGTCTTCCCTTTGCCTGATGACTTCTGACATGACATAAGCTGTTGACAGGGGAAATTTACAAAAAGCAAAGGCAGTGGCTACTGCCAAACCCATATGGCCTGACCAGTGCTAGTTAATGGTTTGTGATGTTGCTCATCGCAACAGGTAATTTTCTTGTTCCTGACACCACTGTGAATGAAATAGTATTGGAAGAGGAAGGTGGAGAAATCCCTTAGTACGACTGAAAAGCATGAACCTAAAAAAAAATGAGCACCACTACTTCTAGCAAGTCTCAGAGAACAGGAGACTTTGTGCACAACCATTTGTAATATCTAGCACTTCAAAAGACATTTCATTACATAATGTTAAGTGACTATAGTACTGCAATTATCTCTATCAAAAAAATTGTAATCTCAGCTCTGTTATTTGTAAGAGCTTCAGTGCTGAGTTATCTTATACTGGTTTGAGTAAGACCTCAAAACTCCTAGGCTGGAGCCAGTGCTTCAGCTGCTTCACATTCGGCCCAGCCTGCTAATTAAGTTAGGATAATGAATGTTTTGAGCTATAGAACAACGATGGATTTAATTTCCTTAAATATTAAGATTCTGTGGAGATAATTTATTTTTGCAGAAGATAGACAGAATATAAAACCATTGCATATACATGTCCTCCTGTGCCCCCCAACATCCAGGTGCACTTTGCTCATGGCTGCAGAGACATAATAAAAGATCAGGTGGCTGTCTCAGCCTCTGTCTCCCCCTCAGAAAAATGATGGACCCTTTTCACTTTTCCACCACCTCTGATGACAGGCAGCAAGATTTCAAGATATCAGATTGGTACTCTGTATTGACCAGGACAAAGAGGAAGAGTATCTCTTTCCTGATGCAGCGCACACGATGTACCATCCATTGGTTTTCTTTATAAAAAGTCTTTTTTATCAAGAATTAATGAAGCCATAGGTAGTGTAGCATATAATGCCCTACAGGGAGCAGGAATAGTCATCTTTTACAGTTTCAGGAGAAAACCCCTCAAACTCTCATACAGTGATGAAAGCAGATGAATCACCAGTATCTGTATTGCCAATGACAATTCAGATTTGCTTGTGAAAGAATCAAGTATCTACAAGGGTAACCAATACAGAAGCTTTTATCTTTTAAAAAAGATCCTAATTCTATATTTTGCAAGAGAAAGTTATGGCATAAGGCGAACAAAGAATAATAAAGGGATGGAAGAGCAGTATGTATAGAAGCTAGTAGCATTGGACAAAGACAAAACAGATGCATTTTGGTATTTTCACCCTGAACACACCATGGGAAACCACAGCTGGGTGCAATGCAATCACAGCTTTTCAGCAAATTGCTTTCTCCATGATCCTTCAGAGACTTCCTTTCCTGTAGCACCATTTTAACTCAGCCACCTTGCTTCTTCAACTTCTGTTTCCAGAAACGTAACTTTTCCATTTCATACATTTTCTGCCTCCCTTTGGCTGACCATTTTTCTTGCTTTCAACTCATCTTCTCAGGGCTGCCCCCTGTTACCCCTGTTACATGACTGATTATTTTTTCCTCTTGACCTGTACACCCTCAGCCCTTAGGGTATTAACTATTAAACTTTCATGTTTCTTCACCATCTCTTGCCTATCTGATATTTTGGAGTATGTCTCCACATCTGCCTTGTCTGCCAAGCTTTTTCATTCTCTCCTCATAAGCCCATGATCCCCACACCAGTCTCCTGTCCTGAAAAAAAGTAAATTTCACCTAGCTTACACGGACAGACTTTAGACTTGAGAATACCAACGTGTTCAAAAGCTACTGCTCTTGTACTATTCTTGTTGCCTCTCATGAATATCTCAGTTCCACAGACAACTATATATTTAATCTACTGTTCTAATGCTGATTCAATCCCTATCTCAGTGGAATACCTTCAAATTCTTCTAATGCTGATTCAATCCCTATCTCAATGGAATACCTTCAAATTCTTCCACACAGCAAGACTGAATATATTCAGACTTTGTGTTAGTGATTGCCTTAAAACCTAGAGATTGAAGAACTTCCAGTGCTCTCTAGCTGGTCACAAACATCTAATTCATAAAGCATACTTGTCCCAGCACGTGCTTTAAAGGCTAGATCTATGTTTACACTTTGCATGCAGAAGCACTTCACCTGGCTCCACGTAAGTGTATTGAGAGCCTGCTGTATATCTCTGTCACTTTCAAATTTGTTGCTGTCATTTTAGCAGTTGTCATGGGACGCAAATTGCCACAGAACAGTGCAGAAATAGATTCATAGGCACCACAGCCAAAACAAGTTTCTGTTTCTTAGTAGCATGTCCACTAGCATAGTGGATGGCTTCCATTTTGAATGCTAAGCCATGTATCAGCTGAGCAATCTCTAAGACCTCTCTTTCCTGCTCACCAACCATCAAACACAGGCAGTCCAACTCCAGGTTAATTCTCTGACTTGCAGTCTGTTTGGAAGATGAATTTGGGAAGAGGGACCTTAAATATGGGTCAGTACTAGTCCAGCTTGATCTGCCTCATTATTGATTCATCTGATACACCAAAAAACTTTTTGGTCCACAGAAGAAGAAAAAAACCTCCACCTCTAAGCTTTTACTGTCACCCTCAGCAGCAAAGGAAGCACTACTTTTTAAGGTAAATTGTTACACCACTGAAGATATTACTGCTCTTCTGTTGTTTCCCGGCCCTGATCAGAAATAAGGCATTTACATGGTAGCTTTGGCTGTTTCCCTTGCAGTCTTCACTTTGGTAGGTTGGCTGGGAATGAAACTGAAGGACCAGGCTTTATTGTTGGATCCAAGGAATTTGATTTTATGTGCTTGGGTTTTACATCCAGAATGGAAGGAGCCCATGTGGGCCATCACTCAATTTCCTTTGTAATTTGTTCTGTTTACATATCCTGCCAGGTATACAAAATGGAAAAGGCCTACCTATTCACCCAGGTAGTACAAATGTATCTAGTTAATAAGCTCCTTCACACACTCACATATTTATTTCTCATTTAGACTGCACTGTCATTTTTCCTTTTGTCTTTCCAAGAGCTCAAGGTAAAAAGATTCTGCAAAGGGAAGTGATTCCTCAGTTTAATTGCTGCAGGCAAAGTTTTCTGATTACTGGAGTTGGTTTTAGTCCCTTGCTATCCTCTTCCCTGCTCCCTGCAGAGAGTAGAGCTTTTGGAAGGCTTAATTTAAAAAAAAAAAAAAAAAAAATAGTACTTTAATTAATGTTATGATTAATCAGAGTTTCTAAAGTTCTTTGAAGAGGAAAAGGGCTATGTGAGTGTTGAGTAGAATTTTAGTTTTATCTGTATTA
Source organism: Picus viridis (assembly GCA_033816785.1). Taxonomy (NCBI): domain Eukaryota; kingdom Metazoa; phylum Chordata; class Aves; order Piciformes; family Picidae; genus Picus; species Picus viridis. Next base: position 25,427,380 of record CM066575.1, read on the forward strand.
TTTTCAGAGATAGGATAATACTTTGCTAATAGTCTGGTTCAAGGGACTTTAAATTAGGCCATAATGAGGAAATAAGAAAGTAATCTATTTTTGGAAAAATAAGTCTAGGCTTCAAGATCTCTGCCCTGTTCCAACACCCGCTGAAATTAATGAGCCTGTCTACCAATGTCAAAAGGTATTAAATCGGATTCATGAAGAAGCAGTTTTTCTTTTCTACTCTGGCTTTTACTTTGTGTCCAAAACAGAACAAGATTCTGTCAGGAGACTGATGTAACTGCAGTGATTTTCAACTAAACATTATCCTGCTTTAACTGTTCATGAAACAATTGCTATTTGTTTGCTACTGTTTTTCTGCTTCTTCACTTGTGCTATAATACTGCCTGGAGCTCATAAGCAAAATTGTCCCCACTGTATCTGAAAGACTGATTATTCTTGCATACTTTTATATGCAGTTACAACAACATTGGGGGGAACATAGGAAAAATGCTATGTTTAGAGATGTACATTAAAATACTAAGACAAAACTAAAATGGATCATCATGATACGGTCTGTTACTAAAGACTAAACAAAATGGATAAATGCAAATGTGTTAAGTCAATAAATATAAATCTTGGTAAAGTGATAGTATGTTTTGAAAACTACTCTACCACAAAAACACCAAACCCATTCCAAATCATACTGCAATGTTCATATATTCTTTAGTTGCTGCAATGTTCAAACATTTCTTAAGTCATCACCATAAAAACCCCACATGGAGCATGACAGCAAAACAAGAATACTGGGAATACACATCAGTATTTCACATTGCTTTCCTCTCTACCATACAATAAAATAATTTCCAATGAATAACAATATTCTGGTTAGAATCTAAGGCTCAGTGAAATCATACACTACACGGATGTCACTCTTTGGGAGAAGGACGCTGTGGAAAAGAAAAAGAACAAGTAGAAAAATAGCAAAAGAGAAAGTTCTGTTTGAAACAGATCCATGAAAGGCTAAGAGTATAACACAGTATTTGCGTTTCTTCTGCAACACCTCATGAAGACACAGCATCCATCTGTTGAACTGCTAATGCATCAGTGCAACTAAAACAGATGGTAGAAAGGTCTGCTACAGTAATCAAGTTACAGGTACATTTATTAGAAAGGGGGTTTCTCGCACTGGTCATGCAGAATGAGGACAGGCAATATGTTTTACTAGGTATTTTTTAGAGGTAAATTAATTTTATGGATCATCCTAATGTTCTGCCTCAGCTTAATTTAAACACAGAGTGCTTTGTGTTCTTAGCAGCACATTCACTGAAAAAGAGCAAATTCTATTGTAATTTTGTATTTCAATTCATCTGAAGCTACTATAATTTACAGCCTGAATACACTAGGCATGTAAGCAAGGATACAGTGAAGAGTGAAAATAAGCATTGCATTCTCATGGGAATGGCAAAAATGCATCCAATAAGCCTCTTTAATTAATGTACATAATTTTATTTTTGTTTTAACTACATGACTAGTTTTTACATTTCTTATTAAAAAAATCCTCAGCTCTTTTTAGTTGTACAGCTCATTATTAGCTCCATTTAAACAAAGTGTGACAAATTAATCCTTGTCTCTACTCCTCCATCAGAATATGGATTTACTGGAGCACCATGTCTGTGCTTCCTCAGGAGGTGGCAGTCAAAGGGTTCACAGTGTGACTTGGGTTTGGGTTGTGCTACTGTTGTCCCTTCCAAGGTAACAGCTCCAGGTGGTATCTTCAGGCTAGTAGCTGATCAAGTCTTTCATCTAGTGGCCTTCAAAGAAACCTTGCCTCCAGATAACCATTTGAGCTTGCTCAGTGTCACCAAACTGTTAGTTTTAATCCGCTACTCAGCTACATCTGGACACATTGAGGGATTTTCCTTTTCTTAACCTCCACAGAGATACAATTGCCCACATGGCAAGAGTCAGTCTAGACATCAGACTTCATATGCTAGACTTGATCTCCTTCTTGGACAGAGGAAATCTGCTTAAAGCCCATAACCTCTTAGATGATTCAAGTTCCTCTCTCTCCAAAGTTGGCTGATTTCTGCTACTCCCAAAGTGAGTGGGAGAATTGGGTAAGCCTTCCACAGGTCTTCTCTCTCCAGAGTTGGGGAAAAGAAAAATCTGCCAGAGTGGCTATCTCCTTGGCTCCATAAGCCTTATGTTAAAGGATTAGAGTGCTCTGAATGGCTAGAAGGGGAGTCAAAGCATTGCTACTTCCCTTTGACATGGTAAAATATAAACTACACTCTGCAACTCAGGGAAAGGGATTGGAGATCGGGTTTGAAGCACTAGAAAATATTTAACTTAACAAAACAAAAAAACAAATGCTGTGAGTCAAACAGCCAGTGAGAGGTCAGATACAACATTGATCTCCTAACCATGCGGGATTCAGAGGACAATATTCCCACAGGTAAAGATTCTTCTTGCTCCACAGCAAATGGAAATTTAATCTGCAGAACACCAAATTTCCTCCTGTGAGAGCAGCTATTGTTGTCAGTGTCACCTTGAAAAATGTTGCACACAAACATGTGAGTTTGCATATGCACATGCTAATAGTATGCATTTCTCTCTAATGAAAATCAGCACTCTGCTAGATTAATCCTGAGTTATGTGACCCAAATAATGTACAAAATATATCACTTTAAGAGTACCCCGAGGGGCACATAGTTTAAGAGATCCTGTGACTCTTCTCCTGAGAGGAGGCAATTTACTTTGCTCATGTTGCACATTAGATCTACCAAACAGCAGGTGAACTCTGAACACCACCACTACATATTCTTTTGGTACACTGAGCTTAATTAGTGCCTTATGCTGCAAAATCTGTAAACTTGGACTAGGAGCTTTTTTACCTTTCTTAGGGTTGCAGAGAACTTCTTAAGATTTTGAGAAGAAAAGCAAAAATCTGTATCTTGAATAAAATGCAAGGACAGCCATAAATTAATAGGGTTATTTGCTGATTATTTAGAAGACTAAGTTCCCTGTGTTAGAAAGATAGCCCACCTCCTCTTCTGTTCCTCAAAGGACTAAGCACATAAAACTGAGCTGCAGCTACATATTAATGAAGTGACTAGCTTAATCTTGCTTGACTTGATACTTCTTGATACTTCTGGTAGCAAAAATGAAACAAAAACCTATGCAAATAATTTCTTTATAAATCCTGGAACAGGTGAGATTGACAGGACCTCTAGATATCACCTAGACCAACCTCTCTGCTCAAAGTATGGTCAGATTACTATTTGCTTGTCTTCAGATGGAATTTCCCGTGTTTCAATTTGTGATTATGACCCTCTGTCCTGGAATTAGGCATAACCAAGAAGAGTCTGGGATAAGATCCCCATGACAGTACTCTTCTTTAGGCTGAACAGTCCCTGTTCTTTCAGCTTCATTACAGGAGAGCTGTTCCAGCCACAGTACCATCCTTGAGGCCCTACATGGGATTTTCTGCAGTATGTCCATGTCAGTCTTGTACTGGCGATTCTAGAACTGGACCTAGCACTCCAGGAGTGGCCTCATCAGTGCTGAGTAAAGGGGAATGATCACCTCCATTGACCATGTAACACTTCTAATGCAGCCCAGGAAACTGTTCACTCATTTTGCTGCTGGAGCATGCTGCTGAATCACAGATTTAAAATTATTTTTCTTGGCAGTTAAAGTGATGGAAATGTGATTGATACAATGGATTTAAGACCATGTTTCTTAAACCCTTTATAGCTCTGTCCACTAACCCTAATCCCTCATAATCCAAACCCAAACCCCTACCCCAGCACCGTGACAAAAACAAAGACCTAAAACCTAACCCTTTATCTTATCCCCATCCTAAATCCTCGTCCTGGTCAATAGCCTTAAATTCCTGTCCCTAGTCCTAACATCAGCATTCAGTGTTACTCCTGAATGACCCCCCAACATATACCTTGGTTACCAAAACCCCTTTCCAGAACCCTCAAGCCTCACTTAAAGCCCTTCTCTAACTCCAAATACTAATCCCTCTCCCTCAAAAGCAAGCTCAACCTCCTGACCTAACCATGTGCAGATGCTCAAAGCCTAACCCAAACTTTTCTTTTTTGGCCCTGCATGTTCACCCCCCTCTTCACCCCAGCTCACAGATGTCTGTGGGATGTGGGCAGAGGCCCAGGGTCAGAGCAGGGCCATTGAGGCACAGATATGTGTCAGCTGTGAGGAAAGCTGTGCTGGCATAAGCTGACTGGCCAAGACAGTGGGCAGATATTTGTGAGATGGAAGCTGACTGGCCAGCATTGTGAAGCACTGGAGTAGCTTTGCAGACAGCCAGAAGGACAGAATGACAGAATCACAGAAAACATGTGGTTGGAAGAGACCTCAAAGATCATCCAGTCCAACTTTCATCCCAGCACTGAAGGGTCAATACTATACCATGTCCTTAAGTGCTGCTTAAACAGCTTCAGGGATGGTGACCTCACCACTGCCCTGGGCAGACCATTCCGTTGTTTGAGAACCCTCTCTGTGAAGAAGTATTTCCTAGCATCCAGCCTGAACTTCCCCTGGTACAGCTTGAAAATTTCCTCTAGTCATTTTCCTTGCCACCAAGGAGAAGAAGCTGGCCCCCTTCTTGCTGCAACCTCCCCTCAGCTAGCTGTAGAGAATGATGAGGTCTCCCCTCATCCTCCTCTTCTCCAGACTGAAAAACTCCAGCTCCTTCAGATGCTCCTCATTGATCATGCGCTCCAGGCCCTTCAGGAGCCTCGCCTGCCCTTCTCTGGACATGTTGCAGCACCTCAATGTCCTTCTAGTAGTGAGGGGCCCTAAACTGAACACAATACTTGAGGTGTGGCCTCACCAGTGCAGAAACACCCAATTAAAATTCCTGAGTATGAATCAAATTCAGTGGAGAGCAGCTGGAGGATAGTGATGGACCTGATGTAATGCACCAGCAAGAGTCACTGGTCTTCCCTTTGACAATTATGCTAAACACTTTATCTAAATGGCATCACTAAACGTAATGGATCCTAAATGTCATAGCCCTACTCTTCAAAAAAAATTCCACTCAAATAAATTAAACTTTTGTGAACAAAATGAGGGAAGGAGGGAGAATATTAGTACTAGAGTATCAATTTTTGAGTGAGAAGCAGCTAACAGCAACATCATGAAGCCACAGGTTCTTCTAAATACAGGCTTCTTATCTACTATAATCTGCAAGATAAAAGCATTTGTAGTCATGTTGCATGAAATTTATAGCCGACAAACCATACTGCAAAAGATTCCTTAGAATTCATTCCTAAAGAGCACACTCTTAACAATCATGTGATATGCTACTGGATGTTTCTTCATTTCCAGATTTATTGGCATACATATTTTTATCTTTGAAAATGTCTGGATTATATCCTCAGTACATATTTATTTCAGTTATTACAAGTAAATATCCTGGAGGATATCTTGGCGCTAGGCCCACTTCTGAGCTATGAAATCCTCATCAAAACGAAGTAAAGTTGATAAATCTGTCATTTATGTTCAAATTCTTTTAGTCCTGGAATTACTTTTAATTTCAGAGACTGAGTCAGACAATGCTTTTCTTGTAATTCATAGAAGTATTTAGATACACATGGGGAAAAAAGTTTGCATTACTATCAAATAAATTTCATAGTAACATCTAGAATCAGAGTAACTGAAGTTGGAAAGGACACATGCAGTTCAATTTGTATTGCCCAACCTCCCAGCCCAAAGCAAATGCAAAATCAAGGCAATGTGAAAACATCACAACAGAGCAAGAGCATATCACTAGGAGAGGACTGGTTTTTAAAATGTATGTATTCTCTCTGACATAGCTGACACTGGATGATGTATACAGTTCCTCTAGAGCTCTCCTTCTGAATAGGCCTCCTATACACATCAAAATAAATAACTGAATATGGTGAACATGTCTCTTCAGCTGTGCCCGTGCATGCTTAGTCTCTTCTCCCAGCACAGTTTTTAAACGGTATTTTGCCTACCTAAAGACCACCAAACTTTCTTTACTACAACAAGATTTTAAATTGAGCGTGTTTTATCTACCTCAAAAACCTCTGCTTCTTTTCTTTTGTCACAGCAGTTGAAACCTGATGCCACTTTTCAAATATTTTGCAATTTGGGAGAAATGTGGATGCAAGAGTGTGATGTTAGCCTTTATTCCTGTAGAATATATTAGCCTTCAGGAATGAAGAACAATACAGAAAGAACTCGGAAATGACGAGATGAAGAGTAGGCTATTAACAAACATGATAGCAGTCACATGGTGTCCCTAATAAAGTCTGAAGAGGTTTCTAGTTGGATTTGATTTTTTTTTTTGGGTAACTTTTCTTCTATTAAAATGCAAATGTAGCAGTAAAATATGGTATATTTGTGCAATTTGTGGTTAACAGAAAATATCCTGTAGCAGACTCTAGTGGAAGAGAGCTTGTAGGTCTCAAAAGTTTTGACATCAGTAAAGCCTACAAGAGCAGTCTCATACACTACTGTTATGATGAGAGAGGTAACATGAACTGGTGTGAATAGGATGAAAAATATTTGGAAGGTGCTATTCAGAACAGCTACCAATGGTTTGACATTGAAATAGAAGCATGGATCAAATGAATCCTTGAGAAAGCATATGAAGTGTGTTCTGTGGTCAATCTTCTGTCCTGGGTTTATATCCATCCAGTGTCATCATCAATAGTATAGATGGTGAAAGAGAGATGGATAGGATCTGAAAAATGTTTGAGGTCTGGTTTAGAATTCAGTTTTATATATATATTATACAGAGGCAGGAGATGATCACTTGCTAAAATACAGACTAAAGAACAAGCTACCAATTAATAATTCTGATGAAAAACATCAGGAAGCCCAGGAAGATCATGAGATGCAATTCAAGATGGGCTGCTGTGAGAAAGACAACTATACAGGAGTGTATTTATTGCTGGCAAAACATATGGACAGTATGTCCCTCTGTGCATAATTTATGGAGGAATACCACAACTAGTCTGAATGTTTAACTTCAAGAAAGATATGGAGCAACTAGAATGAGACCAAATGAAAGTAAAAGAACAGCTAGGAAGACAGATCAAAGTGACAGTCTACCTCAGATTCAATAATTCAACTAAAACTATACCTCTTCAATCTGCAAGCAAAGCATAACGCTGTCTTCTTTGTGGTACTGTACTGTAGTGGCATCATTCTTACTGACTGCCTTCAAGAATGGCTAGATACATGGCAGAGAAGGCTTCTGCTGGAGGCTGCAGACTGAGATTGGACAGAAAAAGCAGGGTCCCTGAATATTTAGCCCCATTGCATGTTCACTATGAGCTCTTCACTTGGCCTACTTAGGGAAGTGGAGCAAAGGAAACAGAAATTCAAGTGTGCAAAAATCAGAAGATTTTAATGAAACCATTCAGCTGGTATTTCTTGTGCTTTCTATATTTATACTTCCAAGCTTCTCTTTCTGAACTTGAAATAGTGGTTCAGTTTATATGTAAGGTCTGTCTCAATTATACATTATTTATTCAGTCATGTTACTTAAGTGGTTGGGTAGGACTGAGAAATACTTTACTCCAATGAGAGAGTTTGGTTCCCAGGAACACATTTGTTTTGCCAGCTTTTGGGGTCACAGTATGACAGAGCCAGCTCCACTCACTTCAGTAATTTTAGTCCATGAAGCCCATGCGTTACCAGAGGGCTAAGAAGCACTTCACCTTTCTCTCTGACCAACTATATTGTTGTCTCTGCAGAATTCAAGAGATTTCTTGCTCTATTACCTCTGGAAAGGCTCCTTGTGGTATAAAAATACAAAGTCCAGTCTCTATGGATCTCAATAAACCACATACTATTAAATACACCTCTTCCTGTGGCTGCAACAGTGTCTGTCATTTTCCTTCTCATCTTCAAGTGCTGAAGGAATGGCTTTAGGCACAGCATTAACTTTATTTAGTTGATACTTAGGCTTGTTGAACCTGTACATCAAAGGTATCCATTCCACTGTTAAACTCAGGAAGCTGTGTGCTTTCAAAATTGGTTGATGAGAACTGGGAGATTTTGATGGCAATGTAGCTACATTTGTCAAGAGATTACGATTTGGTTTAGGACTTTCAAATACCTGCTCAAAACACCTCACAGCACTAGTGTTAAGGTTTTATTGTAAAGCAGTTGTAAGAAGGACTGACTGTTTTCTGAAGCTGTTATGTCCTTTAATGAGGTATTTATCAGGGAAGCTTGCTGAGGATTAGATGTGAACTGCACACTGTCCTCTCTACAGGATCTGAGAATTGCTGGCTATTCTGTGGTTGGGGAGGGTCAGACATAGAGTTAACTTCAGAAAGTACAAGCTTGTGATGTGCTAGGAGAGACAGGACACAACTATTAATTGACTGAGGCTGTCTATATTGTACTGAAGGAATAGGAAGAGAAGTTGTAACTTGAGGGACTGCCTCATAGCATTTTTCACTGACAGGCAGATCCCTTGATTCAGAAGCAATTGGTTTTCCCTTAAAATAAGTGGTGAAAATCAGCTGATTCTGCAAATGTATAGGTTTAGTGGGCTCAGAATGATGGCTAGCAGGAGCCTGTGCAGACAGCTTATTTTCAAAACTACTACAATCCAAGTCTGAGAGCTGCCTCTGATAATACCCTTCATTTTCTTCAGGATCATAATGACTTGAGACCGTTGCTTGAGGTCTCTGTAGTTCTGGGACACCATAAATATACTTCTTAGATGAAGTACCTTTCCAGCTTGTGAATGAGTGCAGTACATTGGTTGGAAGATGAGGCAACATGATCTTGCAAAAGGAACGAACCACTTAACTGCTTGGTATTTGAAGAAAGGAAAAAAAAATAGGTCCAAGAAAAGGTAAGATGAGAGAAATGGCAGATTCAGCGATCTGAGGCACCAGATCCAGGTCTCTGAATCTGCTTTCTTTATATTTTCAAACACTAAATTCTGACATCTGTCTTTTCTTACTTTTTCCTGTTGTCTGCTCCCTTTCTTTCAGGATCAGAAAACAGGAAGTGCTCCTCTTCATAAGCAAGGGAGTATACTTTGTTCACAGCTTTCAGATGATTTGGCAATCCTGTCTTCTGGGTCAGCAGCATCCATTGCCAAAAGAAGTCAATGCCTGCTCTGACTCACCAGTTCTGAAAGAGTTACACACACACACACCAAAGGGCTGATAGTCAAGAACACTGCTTTTCCAGCAAGGTTAGTGTGTGAACAACCCACCTTGGATGCTTTCTCCTGGGTTGCTGCTGCAATTTAATCTAGGCTGTGCCCCAGGACTGGTACGAAAGAAAGCTCATGTTTTCTATCCTATTCTTAAACCAGTGCCTCTGATTCTGAAAGTACTTCCACCAATTTTGTAATAATGGTGCACTTTTAATAACACCTTTTAGCTGATGATATCTAAACATTTTCTGCACATTAATTGTCCCTGACAATGACAAAGACATTTATGATTACTCATTCACAGTTATGGAAAACAAGGCATGACAGGTCAGTGACCAATTCAAGAAGCCATCTAAGACTAATGGTTTTCCTCATCAGGAATAACTGAACCAAACTAGTGTGCTGGTTTAACACAGCTAGCTCTCACACCAAGCTCCCTCACCCTCCAAAACTGGGAGGGAAAGTAACACAAAATAATAAAAGCTTTCCTTCTACAAGGTGACACAAACCCACAGTTGCAGTCAGCTCAGTGTCCAAATAGTGACAAGTAATGAGTGGCACCTCTCAGGAGTCAGGTACTGCAACCAGTGTTGTTTAACATCTTTGCCATTGATATGGACAGTGGGATTGAGTGCCCCCTCAGCAAGCTTGCCAAAGACACTATGCCATGCAGACTGGGTGGCACGCTAAAGGGAAGGGATACCATGCAGAGGGACTTGGACAGGCTTGAGAGGTGGGTCCGAGCCAACTTCGTGAAGTTCTGCAAGGCCAAGTGCAAAGTTCTACACCTGGGCTGGGGCAATCCCAAATATAAGCTGGGTAAGGAATGCCTTGAAAGCAGTCTTGAGGAGAAAGACCTGGGGGGTAGTGGCTGATGAAAAGCTCCACATGAGCCAGCAATGTGCACTTGCAGCCCAGAAGGCCAAGTATATCCTGGGATGCATCAAAAGAAATGTGACCAGCAGGAGGTGATTCCTCTTCTGTACTCTGCTGATGTGAGACCCCACCTGGAGTACTGTATCCATTCTTGTGCCCCCAGCATAAGAGTGACATAGAACTGCTGGAGCAGTTCTAGAGGGCCAGGAAGATGATCAGAGAGCTGGATCACCTCCTCTGTGTACAGAGGATGCAAGAGTTGGGGCTGTTCAGCCTGGAGAGGAGAAGGCTCTGGGGAGACCTTATAGCTCAAGGAGGGTAGATTTTGACTAGATATTAGGAAGATATTCTTTATAGTGAAGGTGCTGAGACACTGGAACAGGTTGCCCAGGGATGTCATAGAAGCCCCCTTCCTGGAAGTGTCCAGGGCCAGGCTGGATGAGCCTTGAGCAACCTGGTATAGTGGAGGGTGTTCCTGCCCATGGCAGGAGGGTTGGAACTAGATGAGTTTTGAGGTCCCTTCCAACCTAAACCATTCTATGAGTCTACGAACTACAGAACAAATTACCTCTTCCAGCCTCTAGATGTGACTTGGTTGTATTTGCTTTCTAAACCATTTAATTCTCTTTGTTTACTTCAGTGGCAACTCTACAAAAGTCCTCCAGCCACAGGGCTCCTAATTACAATGCCTTATTAATACTGCCAGGCTAATAGTTACTGATCTCTTAAGTTCTAACTAGATTTTAGAATAAAAAGGCTAACTAAATAGACAACATTGGATTTCCATAACAATGTGGAAATGGTTACAACAAAGCTGGTCTCTGACTCTTAATCAATTTTTGTCTTATTTGAAGCTTGAACTAAAGGTGCAGTTCTTTTTTCTTTCTCTTTTGAATAACTTTGCCTCAGCTTTGAAGTTTCTGTAAGCTGAGGATAGCTTATCAGAAAAGTCCCAGTGAAAGAAGTATGCTTAAGTAGGGCTACAAGTGAGTAAGATGAATTTCAGTCTCCCTAGGAAGAGGCTGAGCTCTTGGGTATAAGGCATATGCATATTCAATCCCAAGGCAGAAGAATGGATTAAACTACAGTGGATAATGCACAAAAATCCATCTTCAGAACCCCTGTCTCAAAGGCTTTGCTTGGTATCTTGGATTGTTAGTGGCTCACAAGAGAGAGTGAGACATGCCCTTTTCTTTGGGGCTTGATTTAGATATTGCAGTACAGTATTGTACAATAGAGGATAACACCTTTAACTGCTGAAGACATAATACCTACATAGGGAAATTATACATGCTGTCTTGCCAGCCTATCTGATATCATCATATTCCAGAGGAGCCTGCTTTTGTCTGGCTGAGGAAAGCAGCTTATCTGTTTTATTACTCTAATTTTCTAGTAAAGACAAGAAGGAATTACACAAATGGTATTTTTTTAGGGAGGAGAAGAATAAGGAGGAAGGTTTTTTCAGTAATGCAACAACTGACAGTGCTGCAGTAATAGTAGGACACAGTGGCCGAGTTCTAACAAAATAAAACAACTTTCAGTATGCAATGGGGGAGATTTGTTTTGAGCCTCACAGGGAGTACTGGGCCAAATCAGACTTTTCCACCCCTCAGGCTGGCTGTTCACGTGACTTGTTTTGAGTTAATTTTGTGTAACAAAAGTTCATCTGTAATAGGAAAGAACATTTTTTCACTCATTGAGCTCATTTTGAGCAATAGGTCAAGCAGTGCTGACTCACACAAGTGGTTTGACTGAAGATGTGACGTGTTAATAAGGGGCCAGAGGGAGCCTTAGAGCAGGTGTATCTTCTGCCACTAAGACCTCAAGGATGAGGTACCATGTCCTAGGGGGAAATTGTAATATCCTAAAAGTGTTAAGTCAGTCAAGTGAGAGCTTATAGAGTAAAAATAGAAATTCCACTATTTAAAAAGTAATTGTTTTAAATAATATGCCTAACATTAATTTATTCATATTAAATACACTTAGTGGGGAGAGTGCAACATTTTCAAAGGACCCAAGTGACTTAGCTTCATTTTCCAGAATAAATTATTGTTTCCTTTTAAAAGTTTGCTTAGAGCACATATCAGGACCAAAAAGAGAAATGCAGTTCTTAATTCACCATCAAACACCTAAAAATGTCACTTCAATGTTATTATCATGATAAAAAACAGTTGTTCTTTCATATACTCTGCTCTCACACTTAACCAATTGATTTTAAGTAGACCTCACCATTGTTTGACATTGTTATGATGATTAGTACCTATGCAGCCTACTCACTCTCCTGTAATAACGCTGCTTTGTTGCTCTGAGTTGAAACCTGCTTCTCAGGAATTTGAGGGAAAAAAAAATTCTTTTAGCCTCCATGACAGTAAGATTAAGGTGACAGCTACAAGATTTTATTCTTGTTGTTGCAATTGTATGCTATAATATGTGGGTTTTTTTAATAACTAGAGTACCTTTCTGAATGCATGTATACTCCCTAACACAGCTTCCCTTCCTCTTTGGCTCAAGTGAAAGGCTGCATTAAAACGTACCCACATACAAACACACATATGTATTTTGTGTATATATAATCATGCATATAAATATTGTTATTTTGTGTCAGAATTACACAGAGAGGTAAGGTTGAAGAAAGTTATAACAAGAGAGAGAATGCAAATGGCTTTGGACATATGAGTCTTGCTTTGGACATCTGTCTTTCACTAACACGAGAGATACTGTTGTGGGCATTTATTACCAACTACGTGATCAGGATGGAAGCTGAGAAGGCCTCCTACAAACAGCTGAAAGTAGCCTCACAGTCACAGGCCCTGGTTCTCATGGGGGAATTTATTCACTCTCATATCTGCTTGGAAGTCAACACAGCCAGGCACATACAGTCCAGGATGTTGCTAAAGGATATTGGCAATAACTTTTTGACTCCTGGTGGAGAAGGTGTACTACTGGATCTAGTACTGACAAAGAGGGTCTGGTGGTGGACATAAGGGTTGAGGCCAGCCTTGGAAGCAGTGACGATGAGAAGACAGAGTTCAGGATGATGAGTAGTATGCATAGAACAAGTAGGATAGCAACATTAGTGAAGAAGGCCAGCTATGTTCCAGGCTGCATTAGACAGAGTCTAGCCAACCAATCACAAAAATTATTCTTCCCCTAGACTTAAACGATTCTGCCTCTAGACTACATCTAGGTTATTGCATCCAGTTCTGGTCTCCTCAGTACAAGAAAGACATTGCATATTGAAAGAAGTCCAGTGGAGCCTGCAAAGGCTGTCAGGGGACTGGAACACATTCTAAACAAGAACTTAATTTTCTGGGCCTTAAGGAGAGAGCTAACTGTTGTCTACAACTACTCAATAGGATGGTGTAGAGAAGAAGATGGACTCAGGCTCATCTTAGATTTCCAATCTAAGAAAAAGAAGGAGAAGACTCAAGTTAGAACAAAGGAAATTCCAACTGAGAAAATGGCAATTTTTACTATGAGGGTGGTCAAACGATGCAACATGCTGTCCAGGGAGGTCGAGGAATCTCGATCCCTTCCATCAACTGGACAAGGTTCTGAACAATCTGTTCTTACTGGACCTCTATCTCTCTCTAACCTCTAGAGGCCACTTCCACGCCTAATGGATTCAGTGAGACCAAATTCAGTCTTTTGTTTACCAGCAGACTGAAGCCTTCCCTACAAACTGAGAAAATGCGTTAAGTTACCCGGTTAATTTCCTAGGCTTACATGGAGTACAAGGAGGTAAACTGGCACAAGATCACCTAGTACACACGTGAATTTTGTGTATCATGTTTCCTGACTGTTAGCCTAGACAGTTAAGGTTGATCACAAAGACAAGTAACTTCTGAATTTTAGTGGTTCCTTCCCTGCATATTCATCAGGGTTTATAAAGCACCATCAACAAGGCAGATTTTATTTCCCTTTTTTAGGGCAGGGCTACAAAAACTCCTGAAAATTTTTAAAATTCTCTCTTTGGAGGTGGCTCTCAGATGATTTAAGTTTATTCAAAATCTTCATTCTGGAGAATAAAAGGGATCATATCTAAAATAGTCAATTATCTAGGTTTTTTTCAGGGAAAAAAAAAAACAGCCTTCAATTATATTTTTTGATCAAAGTATTTTATTTGTTTTTCTCAACCTGATCTTTCAATTTGCACTACACGGATTACATTTCTACATAAAAAGCATGGGTTTAAGATGCAATGCATATAAATGCTCTTTTAGATCAATTCCTGAAGTCTGATTTATCATTATAAAGTATTATGCATTACACATACAAAAAATTGCTAACTCTGGGGGGGTAGTCACTGTATCTTGATTTGCACAGTCTCTTGCATGGCACAGCCACAAGAGGAAGCAAAAAGAAAATGAAAACTACAGTAATACTAAAGATTGTATCACTACTTCCAGGTTTTGAATAATTTCATAGAGATGCCATGGAGAGAACAGTGGGACTTTGAAGCTTATTCTAAGAGTTCTCTAGGCTTTCTTTGGGACGAAAACTACTTTATGTTGTTGTTGTTGAATTGAACCTATGGAGTTATTAAGTATCTGAGCCTTACCTTATGGAATTATGATAATAAGGCTGCTCAGCAAATTGATTATTTACACATTCATCCCAGATGATGAGAATTTGTTATCCTTTTAAAACTTTGTAACTGCATCTTACAACACTATAATTATTCAATCCCAGTAGTTAGAAGCATGGAACAGAAGATTTGGATTCATTTTTTAATTGATTGCTATGTAGGGGTACAAGCTGATTTCATCTGAGACCTATTCAGTGGGTATCCAAACCAAGAACCCCAGAAATAAGCAGAAAGCTAACACAGTGACCATGCTTCCAGCCAGTTCTGAATGCAGCCTTTTCAGAAATAACCACATGCATGTACAGGTACAATATTAATGAGGAGATCCAAGGATTCATTTGTAAAGGCTTCTGCAAAATACCATTAGTCTGCTTTCTGTAATCAAAAGGATATTTGAAGTTTTAATAAAGCTAGCTCAAACAAGAGCCTTTAACACTAAAACCCACAGTAAATTATGGAAACAACTAGTGTATTACTTAGTTCTTACAACCAAGCAAATCCTACATCAAAGGACTTGAAGAAGAACAATTACTCTGTAAGAAAACAGCAGCATTTGAAGATACCATGCAGAGACCAAGTATTAGACCGAGTTTTCCTTTTATAGCTGCCAAATACTAAACTAACGCTAAGGTCACCCATATTTTGACACAGAATGCAGTCACCTGCGTATAGTGGGGCAATTGATAGCAACCAGAGATGTTATGTAAGCACCTAATAGTCAGAAAGGTAAAGAAAAACTAATTTCAATTTAACTGCATTGAGATTTAGTTAGAATGCCAACTGTGTCACCTTTGTGGAGGGTGTTTGGGTATAGCCCTTAATGTGCTCTTTTTCTAAGCAACCACTACTCTGAAATATGCAGAAGACAAATCTGGGGACACTGGAATAAATGACTCTTAAAATCCATATCCAAGGATGGGGACATTGTGCACCACCACTTCACCTGTCATCAGCTAACCTGGGAGCTAGGATTGTACATGATTTTGAAGGAAGAACTGCACAGAGAAAATGACTACTAATATGCCTAGAAGTGATCTATGGATAGATTAAATGTAATTGACAGACATTCATCCTTGTTTTTTTTTATTTAAAAATTTCAATTTCTCAGCTCCACATCCATCACCCTTTGCACCTAGTGCCCCTGCCCCAGCCCAATTCCCAGGATCTTCAAATTTAAGAAAAAAAGGATGTTAATTTTCTCTATCAAATGCTACTTCACCTGCCATGTTGTACTCTTTCACCAACATGTCAAGAATAGGATACGAGTTCCAGTCTCTTCAAGGAAAAGGGCTTTTACAGAAAAATGCCCTAAATTTCTAGGACTTGAAAATCACTTAAGTTGGTAAACATATCAGACAACAAGGTTGTTTTCAATCTCACACATCATAAAACTAGCTCTCTCTTCTATGAATTGAAGCTGATACAGAACAGGCTAGAAACATCTGTTTTAATGCACATATCTCTTAATGAAAGGCTGTCATAAAACTTGGATTTTCAAAACTGTTTCAAAGAGTTAGGGTAATTCCTCATGGATTTAAAAGTACTTTTGAAATTACTTTGGCAGTTTGTGACATTTGCATTTCTACCTTTGCATGTTTTATGGAATATGTAACTGAGTTACACGCAGTTTCTAGATCAGAACACTGACAAGTAACCCTTCCCAGAACGAACATATTGAGAAACAGAGGTGAAAATTCATATAGAATTGTTTGAAACATCAATCTTCTGAGTAAGAAATGTAGAAACAGTTACAATTTAATTGCTTCCTATCTTGTGCAGAAGAACAGAACCAAATGGAAATTGTTAATCTCAAAAAAAAAAAAAAAAAAAAAAAGTAATGTAAGTAATGTGCAGGTTGGGGCAATTTCTTATCTGTGAAATGCACAACAGTGAAAATCCATATCCATTGAATACTTGTTGGGTTTTGTGGTGTTTTTGGCAGTCACGCCAAACTTAGGCTTTCCCAGGTCACCTCTACATGATTCTGCGATTGTTATGACTTGTACTCAGTGTTTAGTCTTAAGTAATACTGAAACTGAAGATGAACTTACAAAATCTATAACAAAGACTTTATGGCCTATAAACCTCAAAACATTATATGGCATCATTTAAAATTACTGCTGTCATCCAGACACGCTTTCATGACGCAATACTGCAGAAGATTCTCTTGAGACTTTGGAATTTAAAATAGAAGTACTGGCACTTCCCAGGCTTCTCTAGGTTCTCACACAGGACCTGCTACACCACAAAGCCCAAGATACTAGGTAATGGAAGCAGGAGGAACACCTAGAGGCACCATTTTCTCTCTTTTGTCCACCACAGAAGCCAACCTGACCATCTGAAACACCATCTTTTTTCAAACAGTTCACAGTACAGAAAAATCCCCCCAAATTCAGACAGCCGTACTTAGGCAATATGGAAGTTCAGATGTAAAAGACTTAATTTATTCTTGAAACAGCTTGATCTTGACTTTGATAACAAAATGAAAATTCAGTTTTACCAACTCTAGTTTTCTTCCTAAATCCCTTCACTTGAGAATGTTATTTAATAAGAAGAAAACCTTTCCTAACCTCTATATCTACAGGTCTGCTTGTCAGAAATATATTTGAGATAAACTGCAGCAGAAGGCAATGCACAAGTGGCTAAAGGCACATAAAAAGTCAAAATCTTGTTGACACAACGCTTTTACACTGTAGTGGAAAAACACTCAGAATTTAAACTTTTACCAGTTTAGATTTTCAGGTGTCTTATGTGTAGAACACTAGAAACCAGAGAATGTGAACTTTGCCATATAGATGCTATAAAACATCAAAGCTTAATTAGGCATTTACCACCTTAACTAACATCTTTCCTCTGGTGGTAAGGAGCATCAGCAGATCTTCCACTTCCTAAATCAACTTCTTAGTCAGGTATCTGTTTATTGAAATACAGCTTTTAGACAGATCAGCTATTAAACACAATGACTGAAGTGCAACAAAAGCTGACCACAAATTAAACAAACCACATTGCAGCCTCCAGCTCAGGCATAATTATTTAAAAATGACCCCCAAAGCAAGCCCTGTTTCAGGACTTGATTCAAAACCTCGTGAAGGCAGCAGAAATTGTACTGTTAACTTCACTTACCTGAATCATGCATTTACAGTGATAGCAGGATGTCTTATGTATTACAATATTTCAGTTTAACCCATCAAACTCCCTAGAATTTAGAGCCTAAACACACAAAAATCTTTAGTATAATTGTCCTCCCTTTTTTTTTCCCACCAAGTGCGAGTGGTTAAAATACTTCCAGTCTCTAAAACCATCTTTAACTTAACTATAATAATTCAGGCCAAGAAGCCATGAGAAAGAATGGTGCCCTTGAATTACTGCTACAATATTTCTCTCAGTCAGCACTGACTCAGAATAACATTAATAAGCACTTTCAGGATAAGGTAAAACTCTTAGAATCTTAAGCACACAACTGTGCCTCTAAATATCACAGATTTTATTTTCAACACTCAGTCTTTGGACCTATCAGTACACAGTAGGAAATGCAATACTAATACAAATTCCAAACTGCACTCCAAGAAGACAAGTCCTGTACTGTACATATTCTGCTGCAAAGGAATAGTGACAAATTTCTCAACTAGGTCAGCTTTAAAACTCAGCTTAACTCTTCTGAAAGACCAGCTACTGCACTTCAAAATGCCACAATAACTGCAATTTCAGATCAAAGGTAAATGTCATGTATATACAAGAACAATGCAAATGCAAATTGTGGGAATAAAGATTCTTCCTTCCAAAATTTCACTGACAGGGACAGTTTGTACCTGCTGGTGTAGGCAGAATAACAAGTCACATAGTTTTCAATTAACTGTGAATTTAATATTCTCTTTTGTTAAAGAGGTCATGGATGGCAGCAGAGAGCAAAACCGTTGGCTCTTTCAAATAAAAGAAAGATGAAGCTGGCTCATTCCCTGAATCAAATGGAGAATCTTGGTTTGGAAAGCCACCTCACATGCAGAGTGGTGAGAGGGAATAGCAAGAAAAGAAGATGCTGCACCAGGGCTTGCTGGGAGACTCTAGGGAGGTAAAGAGAGTTTGTTTAAAGTGGCAGGTAATCCTCAAGTTAAAAACTACATTCCTGAGGGAGAATAATGCAGTATCATCAATTAAGTCACTTACATAGTGCTGAGAGATACAGAAAGGTGAGTTCATCAACAAAGCTCTCAGAGTACCTGCGGGGGGAAAAAGTAAATTTTTTCCTATCTAAAGGAACATTCAAAAGCAAAAAGTATGTGATTTTTGGCCAATTCAGAGGTACCTACTGGGGATGGGGGGTGAAGCTAACGGTCCTGTGGAGAAGCTCAGCAGAGGTAGAAACTGATTCATGGAAGGAAAGCAAGCCTTCAAAAATGCTTGCAGAGCATGTGAGAAGAAGCAGGTAGATGCTGGGGTACCAGAGGGGCATGGGTGTTGTGCAGCTGAGATTGTTGAAACCAAAGATGGACAAACTAGGCAGTATCAGTAGTGAGTCTTTTCAAGATCCACAGTACCACTTTTCTCAGCTGTGGCAAGGCTGAAACAAAAGGCTGATAAACCTTCTCATGGGGTGCACCCTTGTGAAGCAACACAGAGTGGGCACTATTTCATGCAGACGAAGATTCTGAAAGGCAAGTGGAAAATGAATGTGATCTGACTGTATGCACGAACGTAACTGAGCAGTATGCCCAAGGGAGGAAACCTAGGTGTTGGATTACCTAGTACAAGTACTTAGTAAGCCAGGTTTACTGTGTGTTTGTCTGAATGCAGTTTAATTTTGGGAAGGAGAAAGACGAATATGCCTGCTGTCTCAACCTGGAGACACATGGCACAACGCAAAAGTTGTGGAGCAGTAGAAGAGTCTTCTCTTAAGGACACAAAGCATGCCTGAAATGAAACCCAGGAAGAAGACCTAAATATAATTTAAGAAAATGCTGTTTGGCTTGGATAAATTAAAAGAGAAGCCTGGCACCAATCTTTAGCAATATAACAACACATTTGACAGCTCTGTATGTAAAACAAAACAGATTGGTCAATTCTATGAAGTCAAGAAAGAAACTCCTGGACATCTGAAAAAAACATGGTTTTGTTTGTTTTGTAGTTCTGCACAGGTGAGCCTGAATTTTAGCAAGCTTTCTGATATATTTGCCAGATGTCTCAAGAGTGATTTATGGGATGCTGGGCAGCAGCACAAAGAAATATTTCATTCTCTGGCCCATTTCAGTAAAAAAAATTGTCAGTCGGAAACAGAATCACAGCACAACTGAAAAGAAAGCTTTGAAGATGCATTAAAAACCCCCAGCCAACTCAATTTGACTTATGACATTTTAATGTGTGTGTGTATATAGAGATCTTAACAGATTCACCTATAAAAAAGTTTATCTTAAGAAGGAAATTCCAGTTAATGGGGTAGAGTTTGTCACCACAAGAACATGATACATAAACAAAAACTGCAAAGAAGAAATATAAGCAGGATGCCAATTCTGCTCAGGCAGAAAGATGATTGAGCAACTAGCCTGAAAACGGCCCTTTTGAGTTCTCCTTTCCATAAGAGCTAAGGCATTGTAGAATATATGAAACTCTAATATTCACAGAAATGGACTGCCTACAACATGAGTTGAAATCCTTGACCACTTCAGGTGTTAGGCATTCGTAACAATCAGCGTCATGATACGACTTACTTGCTAAAAAATATTCAGGAACAAGAGAAATAATGACTGTTATTACTGCTTCTTTGAAGTTCAATGATGAAAGCCAAAGAAATTAACATATAAAGATCACAGCTGAGATGGTACAGGAATTATAGTCATAATTCCCCTGGCACATCGGCTTGTTTGGACTTTAAACTACAGCAAATTTGTATTGCGGTTATGAAGCACAATTCCGCAGAACCTGAGCAGCACTGTACAGCCATTAGAAGTTGGCTACATAAATACTTTTATGAGGTATTATTTTCAACAGACTGTTCCCACTTTTTAAAAATTCATCTTTATATTAGCTGTTCTTCAAGAATTTAATGAAATATTAAAATGTTTAGGTTGTGCAAACTTCTTACGCACAGTTTACCCAGTATTTTGATCGGCATGTCATACTAAGCTCAATTTCACATGTGCAGGTTTGGGAAGGAAATGGAGCTTTCAATTAAGAACTGAACATGAAAACACAGAAAGGGCAACCACATATAGTCTAATTCATGTTTACACTCTGCAAATTCAAGTGCAATGAGTTTTTTGTGATGTTAATAAGCAGAGGTAAGAGATTATAGACGATAAGAGTGTGGTTTGTGAAACCTGTAGATGAAGTGCCACAAAGGAACAAGATGTGAAATAACAGACTGACATGCTGTAGACTGCATGTGGAGGTGGGATCATGACACTTAAAAAAAAAGTTTGATACTATATGGCCCTATTATACTTGCTTGAGTAGTAATTTCTACTTTATAATTCCTAGAGAACAATAGAAAACCACTAAAAACTTATATGCAATACACTGCTTCCTGAAAGCTGAGCACATTACATAGAATAAATCTAATTTAATGCCAATGTATCAATTATAACATGAGCAAAAGCTGAAAAAGCAGGCTAGTCTCACAGATAAAGCATGATTCTTGAGTTCAGTCCTGGGGCAATCACAACAGATTTACACTATTCACCAACCTCTACCTCTGTTTGCTTTGCAACATTTTATCAGTGACATCTCTTTAGTTGGTGTAATACCTGAAAGGAGTGATTGCCTTGCTTTAACAACTTCTGGAGCACTGGTGTAATGGAGCACTAACCCTGAGAAAGCACTGGATACAGACAATAAAACACTATAATCAAGTTATCCATTTGTGGAATTCTATAATTAGAAAAAGAAGTATGCTGTAATGACAAATTAACAAGTTAGCAAAAATGAACAAAAAAATATGCTCTTAATGTACAGAAGTCGAAACAGTATTGTCATGACTGTTGAAACAGTTCAAAGGCAAGGAACTGATCACTTTTCAGAGACAGAACATGAAAATAATAGTTCAGTGATCCTCTGTATGTGGATGAATTGCAGATATAAAGCCAAATCCTAGCTAAAATCAAGAAAAAATAATCCAAAAGACCCAGGATGATTGCTTACCACACCATCAGAATTCAGGGGCAACAATGATTCATGTACATTATTATTCTCCTCCTTAACCCAAATTGCTTGTAATCTGAGGATTAGGAGTGGCTGCTCTAATTAGAGTCTTGATCTAGAAGATACCAGTGCTATTGCCAGCCTAGGAATGAAATGCTAAAGCAGAACAAAGCCATTGCTTTTCTTCCGGAGATTACAGTATGACAGATCATGAAATGTTGCATTACTTTAACAATTCCTTGCAATACAGCACTAAGCTATCACATAAAATCTGAATATGACACATTAGAGAAAGGATTAAAGAAATTGTGCTAGAACTGTGAGAAAAAATGTTTTCATTGTGCTCATTCTGCTGTAAACAGGAGAAAAAAAAGCACCCACACATCACAAATCCCACAAACTATACAGATTGTTTGGAAAGAACATACCTATTAACTCCTTATTTCTGACATCTAAGGCCATGTTTCGTAAAGCTGTAGCAACTGCACATACCACACGGTCATTGTCTATTCGAAGCAGTTCCACCAGGATTGGCAATCCTTTCTCTTTGCGGACAGCAGCACGGATGTACACCGACCACTGTAAAGACACGGGCAAGAGCAGGAAGAGGAAAATCGGAATCACCACCAAAAGCAAGGCATCTGAGATTACAACAGACAGAGAGTAACAAGTAAAAGACCTAGGTAGATGCAAACTCTTAAGAGGGGAAACAATTTCACTTATGATGCTAGGCAGCCACTTGATTTGGAAATCTGCACTAATGATTTCTGGGGTCACAGAAATTAAATGATTAATTGATTTCATTCTTAGTGCACCCACTTATGTTTTTACAGCCCAAATATGCAGACCACTTGCTTTGCATCAGCATTTCCTATGCAAAAATCTCATGATGCTTTTGCACTACTAAAACAACAAACATTGTATTAGAAAATATTTTTATTACAAAACATGTCCAAGAGGTCTAAGTATTTCTTTATTATTGCCATAAGAACAACTTGATCTAAACCCACAAAAATGCTGTTATGATTGTTGACTTGTTCAAAAAGAACAAGAGAGGACAACTTAATGTCTGGTTTTGGCATCTATAGTGGTGTCATGGGTTGAGTTGAATGTGCTGCTGACATTGAATAACATGCTGCTGTCATGCCAGCTTCAAAATGAAAATGCTGGTTGAAACAAAGTATCAGGAGGCTTCAAGTTCAGATTGTAACATGAGAGGTTTCCTCTTGCACTTACTGCTTTTGGTTTCTGGTGTTTGGGGTGTTGGGCTTTTTCCTTTGGGCTGGCTGGGGTGGGTATGGTGTTGCTGCTTCTGCAATTTGCTGTGCTTTTCTGCAAATAGGCTAAGGTGACTGTGAATTGTATTATCTCTATCTCATTTCTAGTAAACCCCTTTATCTCTTTATCTCAACCCAGAGGTCTTTTTGTGTTGGGGGCGAGGTGGGGGGAAGAGAACGAGGTTCATGAAAGCAGGCTGTGTTAACCCAGGACAAGTGGTCTTAACCAGAAGGAATTAGAGATTCACGTAGGGGCAGGTATGTGCTCTGCTGTGCTACACGTGCCACACTGCAAGATATACCTAGCAGTTAATCATATACAAGAGGCCTCTAGGCATTTCCCATTCAGCAGCTGGTCATGCCAGCACTAGTATGCCTTTATCTCAAAGCAAAGCAATTGTCTTTATCTCAAAGCAATGCACAATGTTCTTGTGTCAACATCCTTTTAGAACTGTTTACTTCTAAGAAAATCCTGCAGGACCTCTAGAAACTCTCATGCCAGTAAACCTCTCCATGGGTGAGATCTGTGCAGTGTGCATGACTAGGAGATCTACCCAATGCTGCACAGCTCTAGGTTCCCAGCATCTGAAAGAATGAAAGACTAACTATACTTTTTTCATCCCACTTTTGGCTGCAGAAGTTGGAAAAAAACATAAGACCAAGCTGTGACCTTGTGGGTTTAAGCTATGGATATTGTCAAATTTGAGGTAGTTGGACACCTGCAGGATGTGCAGCTTCTCTCAGCACAGCCTCCTTCCAAACAAGCCATCTACTAGGTATATATTCCTTCCCACATCCTGAACTGTTCTCAAGAATTTTCATAAAGTCCACATTCATGCTCCTTGCACTGATATTTGCAAGGAATTTATTGAAGCAGAGCTTCTCCCTTCTTTCAGTGCTATGGCATAGGCACTTATCCTGCCATTGTACCTGGAAGGTGAAGACAAAGTCCTGGAAGGCCTAAGCCTTAGAAATACTTCAAATATTTCAGGAATTAGGGTGAAAAGCTTTAGGAATTTCAGATCATGACAACCCTTCTGACAAACCTTCCTTAGATAAAAAGAACTTAAATCATAGAATCCATAAGGTTGGAAAATACCTCAGAGATCATCAAGTCCAGCCTGTTACCCAACACCTCATGACTATGCCAAGAACAGTTACATCACAGTAGCATTGCTCCATAAGCAGAGTAAAAACAAAATCCATTAAATAATTAGAAAAAGGTAAGCATGGTCACTGTCAGCAGACCATGCTTAACCTCTGTGTATGGCCTTTACTTACCACAGTTGAGTGCCCACTTTAAAAGCTAGCATCTTTTTATACTATAGACATGTGCCCTGAATAGCAAAAGCCAGAAGATATTTTAAGGTAAGAACATTAGATATGGAGAAAGAAAAGGGCTGAAATGTTGCAATATCTGGTGTGCAAATTCATTCCAGGTGACATCATTCAGAGGAAATTTGGAAACAGGAGAAGAAATTAGCATTTAAAGAGCATTATTTTATTATTTCTCCTCTGTAGTAACTATGCATAACAAAAGCAAGCTGGCTGAACTTCACTGCAGATGAAAAGTGATAATGGTGATGATAAGTTTTCAAGTCAGATAAATGGGACATGGGGTTCTTGGCATCACTGAGCACAGTAACATAATTTGCCTAAAACATGAATGTGCCATCATTTCCTGCAGCAAAGCAAATAGCTATTAGGCGAGAGAAGTGGTAGTAGGATTCTTGACCTATCTTACTCTATGCTCTCTTCATCAGCCTCCTCTCTAGAACCAGTGTACAGGATGACCATCAGATTAAAAACTAAAACACATTTTAAGGATTAGTGAGCTTAACAGAAAGTATGCCTTGACTTGAATGGGATATTAATTATAAACTATGGGATGAAAACACTAAATTAATCTTTCTAAGCTTCCTCTTTTAAAACCATGTATTTACATGCCTGTTAAACATATTCCCACCTGCATCTGGAAGTACTTAAAGCAATAGGTTTTTGCAATTAAAAATTCCCATCACTGTATCTCAGGGCAGGCCTCTGTTGAGTCTGCTGCCATTACAAAGTGACTGTCACAGTGACAGTTCATGGTAGCAGTGAGACTATTCTGAGAGAGAAATGAGCCTGTCCAGTTGAGGTGAAAGGTCAAGCTAGCAGACTGTATACTGTCATTCTCTACAGAAGTATGTCACAGAGGTACTGTCTCCAATATGGATTATGTGGGCAATCAGTAGGGGTGTTTGCTTTTTTTTAAATAAATATTTGTGTTTATTCAGTATCAGAGAGAATATAAAATGATCCTATAGATTATTCACTCGATTATAAAACACTCCACATTAAAATCTCAGTAAGAGTTTTCCTTTGATTATTTCTAGTTGGCTACCAAGGGAAAACACAAGTATTTGTTTTCTGAAACCTAGGTTTACAACAGACCTCTTGCATTGTAGTATTTTCATCACACATTCCAAAACAGAAGTTTAAAACAAAGAAAGAAAGTTTTCCTGTAAACCTAAGGAGAGCGAGAAACCCTGAAATAACTGAGTATTAAAAAAAAGGAAAATACAAATTCCTTACTGAAAAAAAAATACATGCAAGCCTCCAGCATCCATAATGAAACAATTAGTCTGATCACAATAGTTAAAAATACAGCTTCAAAGTTTTCATAGGGGACTAAATACAGATATAATGTTTTACAGATGGTAATACGCACGCACACACATAAAAAGATGGGAGAAAGAGAGAAAACTGCGTACAAAACCTCTCCCTCGTGCATTTCTAGCCCCTCTCCCAGCTCTCCTTTTCCAGAGGATGTCATCTGCTTTGAGAAAAGCCTGCAGACTCTTCAATGTGTGATTTGCTATCATTTCAATCTGCATTTTCAAGTCATGCACCTTAGGCAGAAACACAGAAATGTCTATTAATTGTTTCAATGGTCTGTGGAGAACCTTCCATGTAGAAGGTGGTAAAGAAACGTCTGTGTCTTTCCTTAAGCTGCCAATTAGGGCAAATCTCTGCAAGCAATTATGTTTCACTTGTGGATTTCAGTAACGCCCAAATTGAGGTGCCTCAAAACAGCAATTTTAGTCTCACACAAAATGTAAAAACTGATTTGCTCTTGCGTACACTGATGATCCTTTTGTTTGCCTAAAGCCACAGTGAAATGTGCCTGCATTTACACATTGCAGGTCAATTGCTAATCTGAGCTCAGTGAAGTATGAAAGAAAAGTATGAAAAATCATAAAACAGAAGAGACAAAGGGTTTGTTGCCTGTCAGTAGGTAAATGAGGCACTCTGCCAATATGTTTAATCATCCTGTTACTCTACAAATCAGTGGAAGCGTCAATGATCAAATAACTGTTCAGTTTGTAAAGAGAAAGGGCTCCTGTGGGAACAGTAAACAGTTTAGAGAACAAGGAGCCAAAAACTGAAATAAAATTATGACTGTTCCATCAGATTGCAACTAAATTATCATAGACAGGCACAGGAGCCACAATGTGTGCATAAATACTCTTTACAGACAAATGAATTTGGGGGCCATAATTACTATACATCACTTTGAAGGTATTTAGTGAATCGCTATGTCCACTTTCATTAGTAGCTCCCTTTCTATTCCTGTAGTAGTGATTCAGTACAAAAATACAGTAAACCAGAAAATTATTTGTCAGTTTGTCACAGTTAATATTATAAAGGATCCCTTCCAGAACTGAATGCCTATAGGGCCTGAGATTACATTAGGCTGAACTCAACATAAGAGTAATTAACCTAGATAAAACTTAAATTTTTTTTTCCAGAATAATTGAAAAGTATTTAGGCAATTAATTCGTTTTAGTGTTTCAAATGGTTTTCTTTATTCTCCTATGAAGAATCACTACATAGACCAAACTAAAAATGAAGACATTTCCAGCACAAAATGAAAAAGAAATTACTCCACCAAAATTTCCCCTTCCCCCACAACAAATATCAACACTGCATACACTTGATATTTTGAATGGATTCATGTTCCTGCTGTAGACATCAGAGTTATCAGAGTACCTCCAAAATATTTCACCATCAAATACTTCAGTTTTGACACATCTCGTGGGAAGCAAACTGACTAGGTAGAAGAAGGGATTACTTTGAATCATGAATTCACCACAAGCTACTGTGCTCCCATTCCACAAACTGATGCCCATGTGGATCTCCTCATGATGTCTGTGACACAGAAGTTGGCTGCAGCAGGTCTTGCTGCTTGAATATCCAGTCACTTGAATCTTGTCTTTCTTCCTATCAGACAATATTTTTTCCTGTATTAATTCATGATACCATATGTCCATGGATGATTCTTACCCAAGTAAGAATTCCTGACAGAATAAAGCATTCATTATTCTAAAACTTTGCCTTTGTTGGTTACTTGATCCGTTATAAGCAGTCTTCCCCATTGTATCGCACAAGGACTCATAATGTTAATATTTTGGAGAAAGTGAATGCAATCTTTTTAACTTGAATCAAAAAAACTTTCTTCAGCAACAGCCCCAAACTCCAAATGATTAATATGTAAAAATAGCTGGAATCATCAGAAAAGTCTGGCAGGGAACCCACAATATGTCCTTGCCTGATAAGAGGAAGATAAATAACCTAGATGCCTGTTGCTTTAGACAATAATTGCTCATTATTGGCAAGTTTCTGGATGGTAAGGAGCTCAAAACTCTTTTCAAGCTACGCTTTGAAGTAGCTGTACTGACCTTGTGACTGAATTTGTCCCTTTAATGTTTTCAGTTTTCTTATCTAATAACTTAGTTAATGGAGCTCTTGCTCCCATGAAATTTAGATTCTCTAGGAAGAAATTAAGAACATAAATGTTGCTTGTCTAAGGAAAAAAGACTGAGATGACATGTAGCCATCACAAGAGATCAGGAAGGTCTGTGAAATCCATTCACATGGGTATTGTACCTGTTGGGGATCAGAGATGGGAACATTCAGTTGTCTAACCAAAGAGCTTGATGACTACGATCAAACATGAAAGTAAAAGGAAAGAAGGTTGAAAGAACTAGCCGAAGTATGCTACAGCTTCATGCAAATACAAGACTTAGAGCTGAGCTTGATCCTGATGTTGAGGAGTCCAAGGACAAGTAAGGAGGTGCATCAGCAGAAGTGTCACCTTGGACTTTCGTTGGGCAAACTTTGGCCTGTTTCAGAAAGTGGCTGACAGAGTCTCTTCAGAGGCAGTCCTGAAGGGCGAAGTAGTCCAGGAAGGCACAATACTCTTCATGAAGGAAGTCTTAAATGCACAGGAACAGGCCATCCCAATGTGCTGTAAGATAAGCCAGTGAAGAAGAAGAATGGCCTGGCTAAAGAGCTCTAGAGTTTTGGCTGGAACTCAGGAGAAAAAATTAGAGTTTATGATCTTTGGAAGAGGGGGCAGGCCACTCAGGAGGACTACAAGAATACCGTCAGGAAAAATATTAGAAGGGCCAAAGTCCAACTAGAACTTAATCTGGCTACTGCTGTAGAAAACAAAAAAATGTTTCTATAAATACATTCATTAGAAAAGAAGTGCTAAGGCAAATCTCCATCCTGTATTGGATGTTGGGGGAAACAGTAACGAAGGATAAGGAAAAGGAAGAGGTACTGAATGCCTTCTTTATCTCAGTCTTTTATATGAAGACTAGCTGTTCTTTCAATACCTAGCCCCTGAGCTGAAAGACAGGGATGGGGTGCAGAATGAAGATGCTATATTCCAAGAGGAAATAGTCAGTAACCTACTACACCACTTTTATATCCACAAGTCTATGGGGCTGGATGGGATCCACTCAAATGTACTGAGGGAGTTGACAGAAATGCTCATCAAGCCACTTTCTACTGTTTGCCAGCAGTCCTAGGTATCTGGGGAGGTCTCAGTTGACTGGAGGTTAGCAAATGTGGTGGACATCCAGATTCGGGCAACTACAAGTCTGTCAGTGTGACTTCAGTGCCAGCAGAAGTTATGGAGCAGATCATCTGGAGTGCCACCACACAACTGTAACAGGTTAATGTTGTCTCTGCTGCCACCCCACCTCTCTCACTCACTGACTAGGGAGAGAAGCAGAGTTGTTAGCTGGCATAAGGACAATTTACTACTATACTGCAGGGACAACAGAGTACAGAAGAGATGGGAAAAGGGTGGGGGTAAGGAAAAAATACCTGATCAATCAAACAGAGTCTTGCCTGGCCATGAAAACCCACCAAACCCAAACCCAAATCGAAACTGAAAGCCCAGAGGACACAACTCAACACCCAGAACAAGGAACTTTACAACTACATAACATACCTTGAGTCCCACAAATCTCAGGCAATGTCATGCAGCAAGCACTGCTCAAAATGGTGTAGGATATATGATCCAGCTTAAACCAATACAATGACACATACAGAACTGCCAGGCAACCAGTCCTAGTCATAATAGGTTTATAATGGCAGGTCCTATTTGACAAACCTGATCTCCCTTGATGACAAGGTGATCAGCTTAGTGGATGAGGGAAAGGTTGCGGAGGTCTCCATCCACAGATGTTAAAAACACTGTCTAGACATGGTCCTGGGAAACTGTCTCTAGGTGATCCTGCTTGCCAGTGGTTTGGACCAGATTACTTCCAGAGTCCAGACTCAGCCCTTTTGTGATTCTAAGTTCACAGCAACAGGTACTGAAGAAATATCTCTGGTAAACTGACATCAGCCTAAATTTAGCTGATAAACATAGTAATAGACATAGCAATACACAGAAATCCCAATCTCTCCGCTCTTCCTGAGAGGGACATTTTGTTCAGAAGGGACATAATCTTGGATTCTTGACATCATTAACTTTAGAACATTCTGTGCATAACTTTTTACATGCTCAGTAGATTTACTGAATATGTATTTACTGAATATTGTATGAATAGCCTATTGATGAAGGTGAAAATTAAAAAAACCCACAACTTTTCTAATCCCGCCATCTAAGGAAAAATATTGATGCCATACTACACACAAAAAGATCTATGGAGATTTCCTTTAACATGATTTCCTTTAACATGATTTCCTTTAACATGATTTCCTTTAACATTTCACAGTATCACAGTATTGCTAAGGTTGGAAGAGACCTCGAAGATCATCGAGTCCAACCTGTCACCACAGACCCCATGACTAGACCATGGCACCAAGTGCCACATCCAATCCCCTCTTGAGCACCTCCAGGGATGGTGACTCCACCACCTCCCTGGGCAGCACATTCCAATGGCGAATGACTCTCTCGGTGAAGAACTTTCTCCTCACTTCGAGCCTAAACTTCCCCTGGTGCAGCTTGAGACTGTGTCCCCTTGTTCTGGTGCTGGTTGCTTGAGAGCAGAGGCCAGCCCCTTCCTGGCTACAACCACCTCTCAGGTAGTTGTAGAGAGCAACGAGGTTGCCCCTGAGCCTCCTTTTCTCCAGGCTATAAACAATCCCAGCTCCCTCAGCCTCTCCTCATAGGGTTTGTGCTCAAGGCCTCTCCCCAGCCTTGTTGCCCTTCTCTGGACACGTTCAAGTGTCTCAATGTCCTTCTTAAACTGAGGGGCCCAGAACTGGACACAGTACTTTCATACCTTATAGAATTTCTTTCTTTTTTTAATCCAAGGTATTGAAATAAATTATATGAGGTTGAAGAAAGGACTTTAGATTTGAAGAATTACAGTGACAACATTTCTTAATAAGCTGGTGTCTTCAGAACACAGAGAGAGCAAACCTCTTGTTTTAATCTGTGCGGTTTTGCCACAAGTGTCAAAGAAAACTAACAGAGCTTGCCATGAAAGTCAGCACCTAATTGGAAGCAAAGAATCTCCACTTTTTCCAAAGTCATGTCTCAAGCCCTGTTTGCTTAGTGAAAGCTCTAGCTAAGATTAATGAGGAATGAATTTGCCTTGATTTTTATTTCATATTACTAAGTGACATTAAAATACAAATTCATAGTAAGCATAATTAGAAGTAGTCTACTTTTGGAAAAACAAACGGGCCTTGCAGTGGCAATGAAAGAAGGCAAATCCAAAGCAACGTCCATCCTTTCATATGTTGCTCCTTCTGCCTGTCAGAAGTTTATGATACACTAGTTAAGATTTAAATTACACTAGTTAAATTACACTAGGTAAGAATTAATTGGAGAAAATACTTTGATCCAAAGTGGTTTTCCATGATGTATAATAAGTATGTGCAGGCATAAGTATGTGACACTTTTGGTGGTGCTTTTTGTTGGGTATTTTGTGGTGGTTTGCTTGTTTGTTTGGTTTTTTTTTTTTTTTTTGTTGTTGTTGTTTTGGTTACTATTTGGCTTTAGAAAGAATTCCTGCAACTGAAATAATAAATCTTAGTTTGTAGGACATTTCTAGCATCACGTGCATGTGCTGATTTTATGTGTATGTATCAAGTGGCAACTATATTACCTGAAATAAAACTTTCAGACTCTCTTAGCTGTTTAATCCTTAAAGCCACATAATTCTGTTTTCTTTCTGTGTTAGAAATATTTGAAAGCACTGTAGGGGATCTAGACACCTATTTGTTAATTCTAGTGCAGGCATTTATGTAAATTGCCTACACATTTTGTTCCTTCCTTCCCCCCCCATTAACCAGGCTTCTTTTATCTTCCCTTTTCCCTTCATAAATGCATTGGCTAAGTACCACTCATATTAAAAATGTTACCTCTTGGTCACTCAATAGGATTAGCCAGCTTTACACCAAAGGAACAAAAAGGGTGAAACAGCTAGGAAAGAACTATGCAAGTATATCAATTGCAATGTTTTTGTTCCAGAATAGACCATCTCTTCAGGAGTGTGAGCATGCCTGGTGTGCCAGGTGCCTCATATATTCTAGGATTCTTCAGGCATTAAAAAAATGCTGGCAGGAAAAAAACTCTGCACATTTGCTATTGCTATTAATATTAAACATTAATTTGCTCTTTTTCACTCTTTCAGTCCATCATACAGTTCTTGAAAGATTTCAAGGTAAAATAAAATTTTTAAAAAATGTTTTTATTTATATAATTATAAATACTTGGAGTATCTAAAAAAAGCCACAACTACAGTCTTTTAAGAGTTTCTGCCTTTTCTTTGAGACACTTTATATCCCAAAGACTGCATCACTGGAGATGAGAGGTCAAAAGGTGGAACTATCAATGCTTCTGCAATCCCCAAAGTGGATTATTCCCCTCACAAAAATGGATAGAATGGCATGTGAAATTAAGGATATTCATTCTGTGTCTGCACATCACTTGTAATGGAATTAGTGAATCTTTAGAAAAATAGAACAATAAAAGAACAATTGAGCTTTTCCCATGGTATCAACACAGACAGTATTAAAGTCCAAATTAGTTTTTCTAACCTGGCATTTACCAAGGAGCCCTGCAGAGCCTTCCACCGTCTCCCTGCACACTTCTGCCAACTAAAGGATAACAGGTATACAGATATATCAGAAATTGGAGAAGTGGCATCGTTTGGATTTTAGCACTCCTATATGTTCTGGCACATATCCATGCATTGTTTTCTCATTTGGATAAGGATTACATGCATTCCCAGATGGATAAAATACATTTCTTCTCTTTCTGTGCCAGGACTACACAATCTGGTGTGGTCTACAATATGAGAATAATAAAAGTGTAATGATTTTCAGGCACAGTGTATGCGTAGCACTTTGTAGGCCAAGAATCACTGGACAGATACTTTGTTACTCATGTCATATGTTATTGTATGCAACAGTCAAAGACATTTTACAAGTTTGGTGGCACACAGTGATCACAAAAAATCATGCCTCTGAAGATATACTGAAAGTGGCATCTCAACTTCCAATAAAACTTTATGAAGTAAATAGCTCAATTTATTAGTATCAGGGCTATCATTTCAAAATGAATTAAATTGGTATTTGCATATCACGTATGAATGCCCTACTGTTTAAAACACAACAGGACACCATCTGAGACACAACTTTGATACCTGCATTTCCCCACACTTGTGTCTTTTCATAGTTTACTTAATGCATTGTATTTATACACCAGGTTTTGCTAGTTAATACTTGCACTCAATCAAGCCAGTTTACCATCAGGAAGGGATTACCCTATGAACTAACCCAGGCTCAACTGTTGTCTTGCATTTCACTGATTTGTTCTAAATTTAGCAATATATTCAAAATGTAATAACCTATTTTTCCCCCTTTTTTTGTTTCCGAATTTACTGCGGACAATACAAGAGAGAAAATTGGATCTTTGCAATACGGCTGAAAAACGCAGTTGGCTAGAATGGTGTCGTGATTGAGCGCTTCCTTGTTGATTGTACGGATTTAATCGTATTGTCAACATATTTTAACAATGTCTTCTTAAAAATAAAGTACATGGAAAAACTATTTGTGCTGGTATCACAGCATTTCCACATCATATCTTGCTCTGCTGTGGCCTGGTTTCTCTTAAGAGACAGAATGTCAACCAGTTTCTGCAGTGACAGCATAGTTTCATAGTTTGATTGTCACTGGTGGTATTTTCTGTTCGTTTTTCATGACTCTGTCACTCAGATTCATATAGAAGCTGCTTCTCCTCATTTGGATGCTGGTTTTCAGCAGTAATTTTTCATGCTTGATTTGACCGATGTGATTTTCACTGCTCTATGCTAACTTTTGCTGTGATATGGCTATTTGTATCAATTCAGAGGACTTAAAATTTATTATCTCAAATTTGACTGCAGATAGTGTTTTGAAAACCAAAGATTTTTTTCCACTACAAGGAGTATTTAGATACACTTATCAGATACATTTACATTTGTATCACCAACTTTCTGTCATCTGTAGGGCTTTTTCTGAAGTGAAGAAGAAATACTATCAGGTTAACATTCCTACCTTCCAACTCCCAGCAGCCAGGTTCTGCAGTGCCCCTGCTGCCCCCTCCAGCGTGTCTGGATTTGAGCACTCAGAAAGAAGTGTGAGGTAGGGTTTGACTATTGAAGGGTGCCACAGCATCTGGATTCCTTTGGGTGGTTCTGCGCAGTCTGGGAGAGGTCCTACACCATCCCACTGTTGGAAAGTACAAATTAGAATATCAGCAAACAGCAAAATACTTGAGAACTGCCTCACTTGAAGCTATAACATCAATGTGTACGTGCATGAACGCATCTACCCGCCAAACAGTCATTCTCAGTTCAAGCATATCATGTGATTCTTCATAGAAAAATCAAATTTCCTACTCAACACTCCTTACAGAGCTGCAGCACTGGCAGAAATCACAGTGTTTTAACTAGCTGACATAACAAACCCACTTTTCACTGCATTCATTTTCTTGGGTGGGAACAGAAGCCTAGTGAGCAGGAACACATCTTCAGGGGCACTTGCTTGGGAAGAAGAGATTTTCCTTTTTCACATCCTGCTCAGTTCTCTGTATTCTCTCTTTTCTCATGAAAAAAAAAATCACCATCGTAAAACACTACTAGAAAACTAAATCATTCAAGGCAATGAGCCCTCCATCCCCTGAAAGGCCTGTGTGACAAGTCTCTCAACTGCACAGCTTCTGGCTTCTCACCAAGTGCTGTATGCAGCCAGCCAGCCATACAGCCATCCTCTCATTACATACAGAGCTTTGACAAAAATAAACCTAGTCTGATATCCAAAATGGGCCATGTGTTTTAAAATCTCTACAACAAGTAGTTTATTGCACAAACCCCACTGTTACCAGAAAGAGAAACTTTACTCCAGTGGAATGCAAAGTACTTGCACCTAAGCATAAAACCTCTTAAAAGAAGGAAATTCAAGGTCTTCATTTTGCTTTTTTACACAAAAGTAAGTTGTAGAATACACTTAAATGAAATTTTAAATTTGGTGTCTATTTATTTCTATTTTTTTCTTTATGTATGTTTTGTTTTGCTTTATACATACACAGGGATTCAGAAAACTCATAGCTTTAATGCCACTGTTAGGAACAAGCCTCAACTTTTTAATAGGATCTGTTTTCTAACACCTGTGACATGTCCAGACTGCATGACACAACATTTTAATGCCTTGGGTTAGGGTTTCCTGTGATGACGTAGATAAAAAAATGTGTGTTGTAGCATTAAGCATCTATCAGACATACAAAGACAACACAAGCCAAATCAATTCCTTGCTTAGATCTGCAGTGGTTAATTTAATTAGTTACAAGTGAAATGACATAAAATGCTTGTACTGGGAAAGACCTACAATCTCTCATTTTCAGTAGGAATCAATCATCATTTAATTGATGCTAACTTTTAAAAATTACATATAGTTTAGGGGACAGATTACTACCACTGACAATGCAAAACACCATCCTTTTCTAGATTAAAGCAGAACAAACACCAAAGTGGAAAGCTAGTGTGACCATTTAATACACGTGAGCTGTTACTGAAAACCACTGAGCTGCTCATATAGGAAACTCACTGCACTGGGCAAAAATTACACAGCTTAAAAGCAATATCCACCTTGGCAGCAAAATCCAGTGGCAGCTGAGAAACAACAGGAAAATTGTCTTCTAGAGAAACAATCTCCTTAAATAACACTATTATAAAGCTGTGACAATTTTTAATACTTTTCTACCTTTAAGCCAATAGGTTGACTTTACTACACGTAACTCAGTTCTCCCTTTTTTTCCTCCATATTAATCACCATTCTTGCTAGAAATTATTTCTTGTCAGCTCAAAGAAAATATATTAAAACCTGTTTCTCATTTGAAAGCTCAGAATTTAATTATTTGCACTGTCAGAATTTTTTGGAAACAAATGAGAAATATATACTATAAGTCATATCTGACCTCACACCAGATATTAGCTTTGTACATCAGGAAGTCCACTAATGAACGACCTGTGATGTTCAAGGGCACAAATTCATTTGTCTCTTTCCAAGTGGCACAAATTGTGCATTGTGCAAATGAATTATTTTTGCACAGAATATTTACTACATTATTTCAGGGACAAAGTACATATAATGTATCAAATGTATCAGAATGATTAAATACAACTTTTGCACGTATCTACATGTGGGGATATAACTATTTTTTAAACTTGAGTATTTACACTTTTACAATCCCAAGGACGACTAAAAATCAGCTGATGAAACCAGAGATGTATGTTCACGCTGTGCTGATGCATATAAAGCACTAGAAATTACACTTGCAGATAAATTAATATTTAATGTGGTTTTGCTATTCTGCCCAGTAATAAGAAATAATTAAATAAAAAAAAAAACAAACAGGAGACATATTACTACATTTCCCTGTTTGTCTTGTGATTTATTTTTAGCACAATCACATTAATTTATCACCAGCCATGGGGGAAGATCTTTTTTCTCAAGATACTGTGATGCCCCAGGGTCCTTGTAGGGGTGATTTAAGTTTTTGGTAACACACACACACATGCATCGAAGGCGCAGTAAAGCCAGTGACTGTGGGTGCTGTACTGTATTCATATGTGGTGTGAGTGTGCCCAGAGAGGCCAAGCTGTGCGCACTGGAAAAGGTGTCACTGCCAATAATGCATGTGCCATGCCTGTGGTAGCCTCTTCAAGGTCATGTGTGAAAGGGTGACAGAACTAGCTGCTTTCTAGGGGGCAGAGAGCACAAGCAACTATGAAGTATTATGTACTCCCTGTCTCCACACTTGAGCTCTCTGCTTCTGCATGTGTGATCTCAGCTAAGCCTTTGCTGAAGGTCTTAATGGTTTCTGGCATCTTCTGCATAGCTGAGCCCAGTGACTGCAGCTGCACAACTCAAGTGTTGCAGGGCATGCAGGACTGATAGAGGTTAGAAAAGAAAGTACTGCAAAGGATACTTGCCTGATCCTCACGTATTTATTTTCTATTTCATAAATATATAACATCAATTGCCTGAATGAAGTATTTTCCCCCAAATAGTATTACAGTCCATTTTCTCAAATGGTGGCTAAGGCGTGGTAGAAGTTGCCTTGTCATTCACACTGTTCAATATTAATGAACCAAGGCAGTGTGCTGCACAACTCTACCCAGAGAATTACTGGAATAGTTGCTGTACTGTTGCAGACCATCAGGAATAATCATAGAATGTTAGGGGACTCCAGAAATTACAGAGTCCAACACCCACCCCACAGCCTGCAAAGCATGACCAACTAGGGAACACAGGAATGCATTCAGGCAGGATTTGAGCATCTCTATAGAAGGAGACTCTCCAACCTTGTGAGGCAGCCTATTCCATTGCTCTGTTACACTCTCAGCAAAGAAGTTTTTTCTCATGTTGAGATGGATGTTCCTGTTATTTTTTTCCTGTGATTGAGTAAACTAAGGTCTATTTGAGATAGGCTGTGGATGTGGTAGGAGGATGCCTGCATGCAATCATGCAATTACACTTCCTAGATTATGCTAAGAAGGGAAGCAAAAAAAAGAAAAAGACATAAATAAATATTCCTTTCAGGCTTCCCTCCTTCAGCTGAAATTAACTACATATATTGTAGCTGAAGATGACAAACTATCTGTTATGTGGGTAAGATATAAATCTCTAATTTCCTGAAGTCAGTGCAAGGAAGGGATGAAAGTCAAAAAGAATAAAAAGGTGAATACAAAGATCTTTAGGAACAACAGACATTTGAGATTAAGAGTACTCTAACAAAGTTTCTAGAGTTTTCACATTACTAAGGAACTTTGAGAGAAGAAAAAGATCACTTGAGATGCTCCCCCATGCCACATAACAGATTATCTAGCACCTTCATTCTCAGTTTAATGAAAGCAAATCCACATTTACATTGCATTTGTACTACTAGGGAAGCCTTCAATTCAGTAACAGAAGTGCACTGAAATAGGTTTTGTTATTAGGTGGTATCGCTGGATGAAAGGTTTTCCTGTCATAAAAAAACAACAGTGCTTTATTTTCATTTATTAAATGAGTACTTTCCTTTCCCCCAGTTAGTGTGTAGTAACACTGCTGAAAAAAGGAAGATACAGGAAACTCAGGGGCTGCTTAAGATAGCCAATTTCTTGCTAATCAACACTTAGCGTAACAACCTTGTGCAAGCCAAGGAAGCAACACGTGGAAATAACATCCTTCTTGACCAGAACATACTAGGAAAACAAAACCCTTCATCCCCAACCTCAGTTTAAATTTTTAGATAAACTGAAGAGCTGCTGCCACTGCTGTATTTCTGTGCTTGTAACTTTGGTACAGCTTGGCAGAGTGCAGAAACATACTAGGTAAAATAGCGTCCCCATCACATGAAAAGCTGTATCTGAGATATTTATTCACCTGGATAGAAAAAATTTACAGCCCATTTAGCAAGCATGCTAAAGAGGTGTGTAAGTCAATTCACAATGATCTATAACTTGATCTATACTGCAAGGCTACTGACAGAAGGTGAAAGAAAAGGTCAGTCTCATTTCAAAAGTGTCACATCCATTAAAAAAAAAAATAATAAAAAAATCAGATTTTGGGCTAGATTCTGGGTTGCCAAGAATGATCACAGATTCTGAACTTGAGAGGAGCATGAAGCCAAGAAGTCAGCCTTTTTTTCTTTGTGAAGAAAGGGAAGGACATTAAATAGCGCTACCAGTGTGTTTAGTAGGCTGCATAACAAGAAATAAAATAATGATTAATGACAACTTTTTGGTTCTCTTGTGGAAATTGTGCCATATATCTTATTTTCCCTAACAGCCTTTTGTCATAATCCTTGTTCCTTGTACAGCTTGAAAAATAAACCTGTTGGCAGCAGTGTGCATATCTACACCAGAAACAGAATTTTAATCAGTGGAAAAATTAGTTTCACTCTGAAGAGTGATATGATAAAATCCAGAGGTCAATGTCTATGATGCACTAGTTGCAGATGAAGGCCTCTATAGCTGGAGAGCTTTGTGGAGTGAGGGCTCAGTAACTGCTTATCGTAGCTAGGCAGCAGAGAGAATATCATGAACAACAGCAATAGCAAGGAATTATAGTCCTTGAGGTCTAAGACAGAAATAAAGTCAGGTTTGTTGAGCCTATTTTTCCTGAGGCCTTTATACGTGCATCATTTTTTCATAGATAAATTCAATGCTATACCTTTTATCACAAATCTTTAGGCTTGGGTGTCTTCTGTCATTAACCTTGCATGACAAAACATAGGCCTCAGCTCTGGAAAGCCTCAAAAGAGAGGAATGATTATGAGCTCTTTTAACAACACCAATCTTTATTCTGAAATGAGCCAAACAATTGTTTCCTGCGATTCTAAGGGAAGTCCTTAAATAGTAAGACTAAACTATGACTTTAACAAAGAAACATCTTTTATTTGATTTCAAGATGTAGAGAAGCTGCCATTGGTATAGATACCCGATGTCATTAATAAAAAATAAATTCCAATGTGTCCTTGAAAGACTTCTAATAAACCCCCACATTTTATATCACCACTCCTGTTCTCCTCAAGAAAAGTGTAACTACAGCTGATATATAACCTAGATAAACAGGAATAAAGGGAGACCTTATTGCTGTCTACAACTACCTGAAGGGTGATTGTAGTCAGGTGGGAGTTGGTCTCTTCTCCCAGGCAACCAGCAACAGAACAAGAGGCTTGATCTTATAAAAGTTCTTCACAGAAAGAGTGACTGCCCATTGGAATGGACTGCCCAGGGAGGTGTTGGGGTCAACATTCATGGAGTTGTTTAAGAAAAGACTGGATGAGAGACTTAGCGTTATGGTCTAGTTGATTAGTTAGGGTTGGGTAATCGGTTGGACTTGATGATGTTGGAGGTCTCTTCCAACCTGGTTGATTCTGTGATTCTAAACCATAAACCAAAGAAATTAACTTGTATTTTCTTACAGAGAAATCAGTGAGAAATGGACTTCACTGTTACAGAAGATTTCTCCTGTTTTAAGGCTTAAGAAACAAACTCCCTAGCTGTGTACAAGAATTTACTTTCTTTTTTAAGTACAGGAAAAAATACAACTTCATCCACATCTGCTGGCCAAAATGATACATCTGGTATTACTGCACAGTTACAGTAGTTTTGCTACTGGTAGACTCCAGATAAAGTTAAACACATATTAAAAATTAAAAGACCACCCCATAAATACCCTATCAGTGACTTCAGAAAAAGTTTAAGACAACACACATTTGATAACCTAAGTGAAGGACTGAAGAAGTACACTGTAAAATGAAAATTTAAAAATTGCACTCACCAAAATCTGAACAGTTTCTCCCCACACTGTTTTGCAACTTTATCTTCCAAGGGAGGCTGAACAGTCAATATTATTGAACCTCATGCATTGCCAAAAACCAGAATGGTACCTACACCCTCAATACATATTTTCTGGCAACACAGAATGTACCAGAGGCTGCAGAACTGGAATCTACTCCCCTGTGAGGTGTTACAACTTTTACAGGTGTGTCTGTACCCTGTGCTTCACCTGACAGCAAAACTCTCAAGTATTGAAGGAATTATGCAGCTAAATTACTTGAGTTTTCATACTTGGGTGACCTCTCCTTAGTTTATCTTTAAGTGACGTTACTAATAAGCCCAAAGAAATATTGGGTTTTATGTTTATGAAAAACTTGCAAGAGGTAATGAGGTTTGTATTGTCTAGCATGAACAATCTATTAAAAGTAGCCTGAAGCTCAATGCCTTCCCTACATGGGACATTTGAGTAACTGGCTGCTTTTTACATTTTTCTCAACTTCCATTTATTTGAGTTTTTCTTCCACAGATTTCCAAATCCTTGGTGGTGTGCAGCTCCTTCCGTGTTCCAGGCATTATAAATCATTCCATTTTATGAAGACCCCACAAGTATGCCTTCATTATTTACACACAAAATACTGTCCATCATGAATGTGATCTTCAGAACTTATAAGATATTTCAGACCATAAAAGCTTCCCTGATGAGGCACTTCATGCAATCATAGAATCACAGAATGGTCTGAGATGGAAGGGACCTCCGAAGGTCATCTAGTAAACCCCCTCTGCAGTAAGCGGGGGCATCCTCAACTAGATCAGGCTGCCCAGAGCCCTCTTGAACCTCACTAGCTCCCTGGACAACCTGTTGCAGTGTTCCACCACCCTCTTAGTAAAAAAACTGTTTTTAACATTCAATCTAAATCTGCTCTTCTCTAGTTTGAAGCCATTGCCCCTTGTCCTATCATTACAGGCCCCCTTCAGGTACTGGAAGGTTGCTATTATGTCTCCCCAGAGCCTCCTCTTCTCCAGGCTGAACGTAAAGGAACGAGCACTCTAAAAATAGCATCCAAGAGAGAGCACTAGATCTGTTCTGAGGGAAGGAATGAGCAGCAGGTAACAGCTTACACACTGTAATTGAAAAGAGATTATGAAAGGCATTACTTGGAAAAATTTAAGTCTGGCAGAAAAACTATGAGATTACTGTAAAAGAATATGTTCAATATGTAGTGAAAGGGCATGTGAAAAAGTTCTGCAGAAAGTGGTGATGAGCTTTGTATAGATGGGTGAATTCTGACTAACCTGCAGAACACACGATGACCCTATTGTCAGAGTAAAAGACCTGGAAAAAAGACAATTCCCTGGAAAAAGACAATTCCAACAGAACACCCAAGAATACTGATTTTACAGTAACCAGAGTATTCCTGACCATGATACAGCACAGAAGAAGAAAATTACCTGGGTTTCCAGTTACTTCTACTTTTTATTAGTATGAATCTACTGGGGTACTGAAAAACCACAAGATAATGACTAAGCCAAACACAGAAAGAATTTTTTATCTTTTTTAACATAATTGGACCAAGTTCCAGAATGACAGCAAAGTCAATATATTTTTACAAAATAAATGGATAAAAAAAATTTATCTTTTCCCCTACCATGGTTTGAGTTGTGTCTTGAGCTCTATGCAATTAATATAAAGTAACAGCTATGTGAAAATTGAAGGATCATGCATCAAGAATAACACATTCTTCTGCAGAAGGCTCACAAGGCTCCCTAAAACTCCTGAACTGAATAATAGCCACAGGTGAGAAGTGGTATATGGCAAGATGGGGCAGACTGTCCAGATAGAATGAAAATGAGATGAAAGAAAACAAATAATTAGAAAAATATTTCATGTATTTGTAAGGCAAAGTGGTCTTGCACATTGCATGATTAGTTCTGAAGAGTTACTTTTATTTCCTTGCCACAGAGAGGCCTAGTGAACATAAACCTGAAAAGAGGTCTACATTTTCACCTTTCCTTGGATTTTGAAAATTATATCAAGCCTTTCCATTATACAAACTGATCTGACCATTACCATGCTGCCTACTCATTCTCAGAAATGGTTCATAGAAGCAGACAAAAAATATCTAAAAGCAGGCAGAAGTACGTATGTTGTAAAGGAAATCAGTCAAAAGAGATTAGTTCTTTGGCTCAAAGGAGGAGAAAGATCTTTTATAGGGAACCTTTAAAACAGAGAGAAGCTTGACAGGAACATAAAACATTCAGTAGTACAATTAGAAGCATGAATCTGAGATCCAGAAATCACAGAAGGAATATAAAAGGACAAATTAAAAGAAGACTTCATGTAATGTGTTCACGTAAGTGTGCCAGTAAACAGCGCATGAAAAGAGAAAGGTGAGTTGCAGTATGACCCATTCACAGCTAGGCATACTGGTTTTGTTTTTGCACTTTGAGTAACAGCAAGCATAGTGTGTGGGAACTGTTAATTCAGCAACTGGGATGATGAATGCTTTATGTGGTAAAAGTTTGCTTTGGCACCTTTTATCTCACTGCAGCCTAATACAGTAATTCTACCAAAAGGCCACAATAAATTTATTTCATGACTGCAGTGTTTAACTAGAAGAGCAGGTGAAATTAAAGGCCTAATAATCATGAGGACTGCATTTTTCAGTAGGATTTCAGTAAGATTCAGTACCTGAGTCTTAGCTTGT
Organism: Picus viridis; assembly: GCA_033816785.1. Lineage (NCBI taxonomy): Eukaryota > Metazoa > Chordata > Aves > Piciformes > Picidae > Picus > Picus viridis. Next base: position 25,470,222 of record CM066575.1, read on the forward strand.
TAATGTTTCTATAACTTTTTCACATTAACAACATTTACCTTTATGACCTCAGGGATATTTTCAATACTGGCTTATATAATTTACTCAAATACCTTGTGTGCCTAATTGCTTACTCAGTTTTTTCCTTTGAGCAATCTGAAACAGAATTGAATGGCAACGGAAAAGGCTAAATCTAGACAAGAGAGAACTAGCTGCTGCCAGCACAGGTAATTTGAAAAAGTTCATTTATGAGTAGCCACTCTCATTGCTGTTTAGTGTGTGGACTGATACAAGAACATCTTTTTTGGTAATAGCATTGTCAGCTTAAAATTTGAGGAATGCTGTTAATGGTAAACCAAAGAGATATGTACACTTTGAAAGTGAACTACATAAACTAGCACCTCAACTTGGAAAAACTATCAAGACTGTACTTCTCAATCTTTGTTTGACAATGACATTAAATACATTAAAACCCTGCATTTAAAAAAACCACATTCAGTCCTATTGCTCTTTTCAGTCCTGTACAATTTTCTCTCAACATGCAGAGGCAAAGTACAAGACTACCTATGAAGTAAATAAGTATACAAATATAAGCCTGATGTTTCCTTGCATCAAGGGCTCTCTAGACTCACTTGGAAAGTACAGTGTAATAAGCAGATTACATCTGAATATTAAGACTTACACTTTTCATTATAAATAGCTTCCTATAACACACTGAGCATTTTACAGTATTTATGGCATTCACTGTCTACTTAACACTACAGCTTCCCAGTGCTAGCATGCAATATGCAACTTTCTCAAGCAAACATATTAAACTATACCAGAGCCATAATCTGCTTTAAGATCTCAGCTAATTATCAAATACAGTAGTTTCATATAATATGCATCAGGCACATAATTTCTAATATACTGCAATATCTAAATGATGGGCACTTCAAGCACTCATAACTGCAAGTAGCTTTCATTACCTGATCTTGTGATTTCTTTTTCTTCTTCTTCTTCCCCCAGCACCCTGAACTCTCCGCATCTTTTCCATTGGCATCACCACAGAGTAATCCATCAAGTTCATCTGTTCCCATCTGCTGTCCCTGAGATGTTTCTGCAGCTAGCCTGTATGAGAGGTTCCTCAAAATGCACACACAGTTTTCAACGGTCTGAAAAGTGTGACAAAAACAAAAGCACACACCCCCCGAAACCCAGAAAAAAAAAGTTAAAATCCTTCCCTTGCTCACTCTGTATATAAAGCAGAAGTAGTATCACAAATCTTCGCATATACATTTTACCAGGACAGTTATCACCTACTCATTTCTGAGTGACTCCAGGTAGCCACAATGGATGATATCAAGAAACTTTTATGGAAAGTAAAAGCTACCAGCAGTCTGGACATTTTGCCAGCAGTTATTTATTGTCACTCTGAATTTCATGCTGCAGTCCCATGTGAAACAAGAGCTGAGGTAAACAGTGAGCAAGAGAACCAGAAAATACACAGAATGCCACCTCAGTGAATAGAAAATACTACAAACACAAAATGGCAATAGGTTCTGGGTTTAGTTTGCCTTTTCTCTTTTATTTAAAGCAGAAACAATTTTTTCTGGTGTAAATTCTGTGTAAATTATACAAAAATTGTGATCCAAGTTCTGTTTCACAAGTACTTGTGGCATGAACAGGTGATGTTTCTTGAGTACCAGAACTCAGGCTAGAAATCTCTGTTTTGTTGCTTTTACTGCTTCTAGTCAGGCTAGAAGATACATTGTAGGCAGCCTTGACCTTTCAACAGATATTTGTCCCCCACATCCTTCAAGCAGGAATCCAGAAACAGAGTGAGACCCGGTGGAAGAAAATTCCCTGACAATTCAATGTAATGTCTGGAAGTCTAAAGAAGTTCAGTTTAGACTTACTTGAAGCCTACTCCTTTTCTGTAGTTTGGTTTGACTATCCTAATAAGGATATATGCTTTCTGGAGACAGGAAAAACATGGATAAAAAGTCAGTCTATCTTATTTCCATTGTTTCTAATGCTCCATGGAGATAAAAAGTAATAGTCACTACTTTCCAGCTCTGTTGCTTCATTAACCCAGAATGGAATTGCTTTGAGGGTTGTGGCTGTGTCTTACTCCGCCATATTCACCACTGAGGCAAAGACATGGGGTTTCTTTTACTTGCCTATACTGTATGAGCTTATGCCAGCTATGTATTTGGCACACAGTTTTTGTGATGATATTAAGTTCCAGACACAATACTGAACTCAAGGCTCATCTACGCAGGAATATTTATTTTTTACCGCAGATGAAAAATTACATTACACTTGTACTAATTTGAAATGTCCAGCCAAACACATAAACATGTGTAGAAATACATGTCTACCTCTTTGCTGTTTCTTTAGAAATTCTGTATGTGAATTTTATTCACTCTTGGTAGTATTTACTTTGGCACAGTCAGAGCGTGATAAAGTCAAAGGTTGTTTAGAGCTCTAAATTTTAATTCCCCATTTTACAAATAATAGTTTTTGCACTTAAACCTCACATTAAGTTGAAAACAAATAAGTCAAGGGCAATGCTACCTCAGGCTAAAAACTGATAAGTAAAATTCAATGCTCAAATGCAACTGATACCTTATCAACCAAGCCAAGAAAGCCGGTTCTAGTCACACAGACGGACAGAATTCACTCCTTGACTTGTAGCTTTGAACTTTCAAAGGTTTTTATGCTGCTAATTCCTTTTCAATTCTCATCATAAAGGGACTAAATAATAGTTTAGTAGTTTTTTCTGCTTCAATAGATCAAATAAAAATGATGACCACTAACTTTGTCAGATAACATGCTTTAAGTCACTCATTTTAAACTCTTAATGTGAATTAGCATAGCTTTTTCTTAGTACACGTTTTTAAGAAACGCTGATGGTAGGATACTTCCAATGCTGCTAAGATTTATGCACTCTTAACTTCACCAATATGAGGAATGACTTTAACAACCACTCCACAAGTGCTTCCAAATCCCCCATTCTCTTACAGAGCCTGCAAGCACAGGAATGCCTTTTTCAATACTTCAGTTTTTAGTCACCCACACTATACAAAATAATCTAATACTACAATTGTCATGGCACCTGGAAAACAACATTAACTTTAAAATACAGATGTTTTTTTGTCATAAGAGCACCATTGTCAAAATTAGATTTTAAAGTTTTTTACAGTCACCCATTTAAATATTAAATTTAATTAAAATAATCTACTTTATCCTAAAGATGCAAGGTGGTTACACAATTGCGTTTGGTATTCAGCAAGGTGGCCACACGATGATGCTAGGTATTTAGCTGCACAACTGCTGTATTTCATACAGTTAGAAACTTGCTAGACAGGAGGTCTCAGGGAGGGAAACAGGAAGAGTATTTTTTCCTCCCTTTTTTTCTTCATATATGACTTAGGCTGCCTTTTTTCCAAGTCTGAAAGCAAAAGGTATTTGAAACTAGTTTTCTTCTTCTTCTCAGAAATACCTTAATGTATTAGAAATCTTCCTTTTGCAAATGGTCTTGTTAATTAGGTAGTGTCTTTGGAAGAAGTATGTTCATATCCAAGTACTTTCACAGGAGTAAAGTAATAAAAATACATCTTAAAATACACCTTCTTCTTAAACCACTACCATCCCTTAATAATTCAAGTGCAAGGATAACGTGCTTACCTGTGCACAGTACACAGGTAGATGCAAATCCTTGGCACAGAAAAATACTCAGCTCAACAGAAATCAACAAAAAATAAGGGCTAAATTATACTTTGCTAAGGCATCCCTGAAAATGCATTAAAAAAACCCAAACCATGTCACTTTATAGACCTGATGTACCCCAAATACCTGCATTTCTCACTCTTTATAAGACAAAGATGACAAACCTTACTATCAATTTCACTGCTCCCCAGAGCAGACTGGATCACGTACAGCAATGCATCTGTCAGGCCATCACACTCCCTCATTCTTCTTCGGGCCTCTTCTCCAGCAGAGCTGACATTCCTGCAAGGGAACAAGCAAGGGTCATCACCTCTCCTCCTGAAACCTCACAATTAACATAGAGATAAAACACACGTTTTCTTTTCCCTTTTCATCACTTCGGAGCTGTGAATAATGAAGACAGCTGTGAATGAGCTCAGGAAAGGTAACACAGAGGGGAACAAATGGAAGTCGTTAGGTCCTCCACAAGAAGGGGCAGAGAGGCCAAGCAGCATGCACGACCTGAGCTAGAACACTCACAGCCTATTAAAATTTGGAGAAGGGCTGATCATTTTTTCTTTCTTTTTCTTTAAAAAAGTAGATTTTATAGCAGTGAGAAAGTGTTTTAAAAATGTGCATATGTACATATAAGTCAAGTTTCAAAAATCCCAAGAAGTTTTGCCAAAGAAATCTCCTAGGATTTAAAAAGCCCCGTACTCTAGGGTCTTGACCTGAGAGAAAAATATCAAAGCATAACATAAAACTTCTGATGTTCCTTGTTTCTCATTTTACAGGAACATTTCCTGTTCCCTCTCATTTTGAGAGAACATTGATAACTCAGTCTTCTCTTTATGTAGTTAACTCACAAGTTATTTTACAGCATAACATTTAAAAGCTCAGGTTATTATAGTAACTGTATGCCTCAGAAAGCCCTCTGGCCCTGTCTGAACCAAAATTTGCTGCATAACCTAATGTGAAATAAATTGCAAAATATTGATCCATAAAGAAATATGTATGAATGAGCATGTATCAATAGATTCTATACTTGCTAACACCAAATCTCCTTTCAGAAAAAATCACATGCAAATTTGCACAGCAGCTTTGATTTAGAAAGCAATGAATTAGAAATCTCAGGATCAGAGAAAAGTTTTTCAGTCTCCTTTGATAGGGGCAGACAACCCTCTGCTGCCGTAGCTCATCTGTAGCTTCTCTTTCCCCACTACTAAAGTTTATACAAAATAACAGAGAAGAGCACACCAGCCCTATACCAATGTAAGGAAATGGAAAGGAGGGCATTGGCCCTTTCACTTGGGAAGAAGGCAAGGCATTTTCTTCCTCTTATGCCATTTTCAATTTCCTTTGCAATAAAGATGGAAAAAGAATGAGAATCCTGGGAGGGAAGAATGAATTTTAGATGGAGAAAGGTGAGAGGACTTAAGAACAGGTTTCATTTCAATTCTTTCTTTAAGCATTCCATCCTGTTCTGCCTCTCTATCATCTAAAAAAAAAAAAAAAAGCATTCCTGTTCCCCTAAAGAATTTTCTTAATGAGATAATCTTATAATTGGACAATCCCTCAGTCCCTCCAGTGCAGGTCCATAATTGATCCTGTTCCCTAAACTACTATGATTTTCCATCTATACTTGAATACCCACACAGTCCTAATTAGTACTGCTCTCCCACACATAAGCTGCCCCAATTTATTCATACTGTTCCCTTCACCTCTGCAGTCATCCTGACAAAAACAAACATCAACAACAAAAACCCCACAACACCCAAAACCAAAGAAACAAAAATACCCCAAAGCAACCCCAAAAAAACCCAACCAACCAACCAAGACAACAAAAAAACCCCAACCCAAAAAAAAACCCAAAAAAAACCCCCACACCCCCTGCTCCCCCCAAAACCAACCAACAACCACCAACCCCACACCCAAACAAAACCACCAAAAACCAACCAACCAACCAACCAAAAAAAAAAAAAAAAAAAATCCAGCCCAGGAGCACTAGAACTAATTCCTTTATCTCCCTATCACAAGAGTGACAGAAATCAGAAGGTAGAATTATAGAGCATGGTTTTCCTGTAACAGTGCCTTGACCCTGTATTTGCAAGACTGGAGACTCTTGCTTAAAACATATTTTGTGTAGACTACACCTGCAATTCTGGAAGGGCAGCATGCATAGGAAAAGCAGAATCATGGATCTGAAAAGTGCATTTCTGGGTGAGCAATAACAACAAGTGGGATCAGTGGAAATTCTACTCTCCTACCACCCTCCAGGAAGATAGAGAGTTGTATCCAGCCCTAAAATAACTGCACAAAGTACAATAGGAGGATGTTGAATAAATGTTCTCAGCACATAACTTCTTTGGCATCAGTATACCCAAAAGAAAACACCAACAAAAAACCCAACTACTGAATCCTTTCAAACAGAATCAAATATAATAGTCTGTACTAACAAGTCCAAGTCTGTACTAACATGTCCAATCTTCTTTATTATCTGCAGCTACATACACTGAGTACAAGATTTCAAAATATATGGACTCTAGTACAGCCAAATGCATGCCATGTTCACTCTCCAGAGCCTGAAGAGGCTGGCCGCCTCTCAGCTCCTTTCCAAGTTCACCAGAAACACCTCCTTGTCAAGATAGCAATACAGAGAACCTTGTAGCCCCTGAGTTGTAAATTGTCTGCCTCATTCATTTCCAGCCAAACAACAAATGAGAGGCCTTTTTATAAAGTAACAGACACACACTAGGGGCACATCTTGCACAGACAATGCATTGCTTTGCCCTGAGTGGAGAAACTGTCTAGTTCAGTTCTTCTGTTCACCATCTGTCTCCTTTATGCCCCAGTTTCTTCTGTAATCAAGAGATGGACATACCCAATTCCCATGACTGCTTTCCCTTTCTTTTTCCAAAAAATCTCTGTGTAATTTCTGCACTGGCTCATAGATACTACAGCCCTCCTCAGAATTGGAGTATTTATTTATTTATTTAAATGGGATATGGCTTAAAACCCAAGTCAAATGTCAAACTTGCATCAGCATTTTAGCAGAAATAATAATTGGGTTATTTAATAAGAAGTACATCCTATTATTTAACTATTCCTATTTCACCTCTGTTGAAGGAATCATTAATTGAGATCTTTCAGAGATGGTCTCTAATATCACCATGTTCAGGCTATGTAGCTCTGCAAAAGAGAATCAGGTTCCAGATTATGTGAGCTGTCAAAACATGCTGCCATCTTAACTTTCTTATTTCTCATTATTAACTTGAACATGCTGTAGCTGTTGGTGTGGCAGGGAGTATGACATGGTTTGTCATTTGTTAATTTACAAGTTGCTGGGCAAACCTTAAACTGGAACATTAGTAGTATCTACTGTTGGTAAATTGTCCCACTAATAAGCACCTTTTTCTCCAATTTCAGTCTCCAAAACCAATAAAATCTGTTAAATGTAAATAATAACATGCAATAAAATAGATTAAACCCCCCCACAAATTCTTTCTCTACATGCAATCCCCTACACACTGTCTATTTTATTTCTGTCTGATGGATTAGGCATTCTCCTTCAGGGTTCAAGCCTTGTTGCTGTGTCAGGCTGGAATACCCTGTCCCATCACAGACTGCAGTGAATGATGATGACTGTCTGAGCCGCTCTGCAATGTCCCAGATGACCCATAACAGCTATTATTTTTTCTGTGTACTTCCAGCTGTTTCTATAAACATTCAGGCTATTTGCTGTAAGGGTCTAACAAGGTAACCTAGACAACAAAAAGAATAAACAAGCATCATACACATATCCAGTAAGTGTGCCATCAAGCAGTCCTTGACAACTACAATTTTAAGGACTTTTTTATAATGCAGTAGACTTTGTGTCACATCAGCTTCTCTATAGGTATTCATTGCAGCCTTTGGATGCATTGTAAACAGGTTTGCTGTAGTAGGTATAGTTATCACTGTCACTTTTAAACAAATTCTGCTTTTTTAACAATGTTTGTACACTACATTTTTTAAATCATCTCTTATTGCTGAAAACAAAGAGAGCTGATAAGAGCAGTTACTTCTCAGACCTGCAAATTTAAACAAGGTAGTGTGACAAAAAAACTCCACAAGATGATTCATTCTTATTAGTAGTGTCATTAGGCTAGTAGTGTTATTAGGCTTTACTGTCGATTAAGTCAGATTATTATTTGAAAGTAAAAATAAAATAACATAGATTTTCCAGTCACTGCCACAGATCTGTCTTGTGGTTTTGCTCCGTTTGAATGACAGTTCAATGCAGTATGAGCAAGATTAGGAAGATTTCTTCTTACTAAATGCTCATAGTATACCACTTATAGCCCTCTTTATATCTAATTTATTCTTCAGAAGAGTAATAATCTATCAATCCTGCATGTGGATTAACAATAACACAGCTTTTGGGGCAAATGCTCTCTTATTAATTAGAATAGTTCAACTATAATTAAACAAGGAAGAACATTTTTTATCAACAAGGAATTTAGCCTCAGATTTTTATCTTAGTTATTTATTTAACTTTAAAAGCATATTTTGCAATTAGTCAAACATCTGACAGTCTAATGTGGATAGAGTGTTGGTTATTAACCTTTCTATTAAATGCTATGACAATGTGGTTGAGCTTTCATTATTCAGCCATACCTTTCATTTTCAAAACAACAGAGCAATCAACCTACCAAGACAAGCACTCAACAGGTTGCTTTTACTGCTGTGGTTCTGCATGTGAAAACCTGAGGCTAAATTCAGTGCTTTTAATGACCACTCTGTGAAGCAATTGTCTTCTAAAAAGTTTTTAGCTCTTCTGATATGTCTTGAAGAGATACATGGTGGAAAAAACCCTAAACTGTAATAAGCATCTTAAAATAAATTGTCTCCCTAAAAAAAACAAAACAAAAACAAACAACAAAATTTATGACAAAATATTTTTGGCAAGAGCTCATGGTATAATCAAACATAGTTTTAAATTGACACTGTTGTCATTAAACTACAACAAAGAGTTTTAGATGAGGTGTTCACAGATTCACAGATTGCATTGTGTTGGAAGGGACCCTCAAAGGTCATCTTGTCCAACCCCTATGCTGAGTATTAAAACATACTGGATATTCCTGACATATACTCTGCTAGGCACCTAAGTTCAGTAAGCTTGCTTGCATGTGCCCTTGATTTTGAACCATTTAAATGCATTATTATTAATGCTTTTAAATTTTCAGTGTTATAAATAAAATATTGCAAACTTGTACAGCTCTTTTCCTCAGGTTTTAGAATCAAGTGAAAAACATAATTGCCAAAATCAGACCACAAACAATGTAAATAGTTATATTTAGTAGAGTTATCCTATGAATAAAGATTAGGTTCCAGAAAAAAAACACAACCATGACTTGCAATAAGCAATCCTATCAACCTGGAGGAACAAACAAATAGAATCATGATTGCTTAAGTAAGATGATTCCATCAAACTACAAAACAATCTCTGTCACATCTGAGTTTCAAGTGCCTTCCTGCATCTATTTTACAGTCTTGAAAAAATAATATTAAATATTATCAGCTCAGAGCCTTTAGAAGAAAGGATGGTAAATCAGCTTTGGCTGTAGACTAATCAGATAAGCACAATTAATTACAACACCAATCAGTTCATTAGATTATTAGGCTCATCTCATTCTGATCAGCTACTTAGAAATTTTAATAGAGAGGATAACGAGTCACAAAGCAGAACACTTTATTAGAAAGTATGAAATACTACTTTGAAACAATTTAAGTTATAGCATAGTATAGAAAAGTAGAAGTCAAATGCTTTTCAACTGTGTGTATGCTGATACTTTCAAGGACTTGACTGTGATGGACACTTCTTGAAAATCTCTCCCCTCCATTTTCTCATTTTTACACTTTACCTCCATTGAAAACATCAAGGTATCTATGCTACTTCCCACTAATAAAACCTCACAGTGTTCTGATTTTTTAAGCTAAGTATCTGTAAAGACTCTTAGTATCATAAATTCCCTAATTGTAAATATATATGTCATATATGATACTTATAATTTTTGCTTTACCTACTGTTCCTTAAGCATAATAGATAAATATATATGTTCACATCCTATTTTCCTAACAGTTAACCTAGAATTGCCAGAGTATGTATCCTACCTCAGATTATGTCACTTCATCTTATCTCCAAATGGCTTTATGTGCATACTAAGAAAAGATGAACGAACTGACCCTCTAGCATGCCCTTCAGCCTAATGACTTATTGTGCATCATTGATGCTTGAAATAACCTGTAAAACAAAAAAGGGAATCACTCTACCACTTATCCCCACCTAGACCATGCCATATAAAATGATGAACAATCACTCACTGCTGCTAGAGCTACTGTCAATGCTCTCTACCCCTTTGGCATATAATCCAGGGATGATGTCTGACGACTTGCCTCTTCTGCCAAAGCAAACCTCTTACAAAACCCTACAGTGACACATCTGAGAGCCTGATTCTGTTGTAAGTTGCATGGGGGCAGAGATTACCTACTGCCAGAGATTTTGGGTTTCCCTGTTCATTTTAACACATACACTTTGAGCCAACTCACTCACGGGAGTTAAACTAAACACCAAAATCAAACTTCCCATTGGTGCATTAAGGCTCTCTTGTTCCACTTTGTCATTTGTTTTGCCATGAAATGTACTATTACGCTTGTCTTCTGATATTTGACCCCTCCACTTCAAATGTATACATTTAGCACATTACTGTATTTGCTTCATTCTGTTTTGCTTCAATGTGATGGACCTGTTTAGCACATGAAGGAAAGGCTGTGGATGAGATCTACCTAGATTTAATAAAGCCTTTGACATGGTTTCCCACAGTATTCTTATTAGAAACTGGCTGCTTATGGGTAGATGCTTTGCTGTGTAAAAAATTGGCTGGATGGTCAGACCCAAAGAGTAGTGGTGAATGGAGTTAAATGCAGTTGGCAACTCATCACATGTCATGTTGACCAGGGCTCAGTATTGGGGTCTTTAGTATCTTTACCAATAATCTGGACAAGGGGATTGTTTGCAGATGACACTAAGGTGGGAGGGAGTGTTGATCTACTTGAGAGTAAAAAGGCTCTGCAAAGGGATCTGGACAGGCTGGGCCAAGGCCAATAGTATGACGTTCACAAGACCAAGTGCTGGGTTCTCCACTTGGGTCACAAAAAACTCATGCAACACACATACACAAGTGAGCTGCCCAGTGGGAAAGAAACTGGGGGTGTTGAGTGATACCTGTCTGAATGTGAGCCAGCAGGGAGCTCAGCTGGTCAAGAAGGCTGACAGCATCCTGGCTTATATCAGAAATAGTGTGGCCAGCAGGACCAGGGAGGCTGTACTTGAAATTCTGTATTGAGCTGAGGTGCTGGAGCACGTCCAAACTGGGGCAACAAAGCTGCTGAAGGATCTAAAGAGCAGGTCCACTGAGGAGTGGTTGAGGGAACTGGGACTGTTTAGCCTGGAGAAAGGGAGGCTCAGAGAAGACCCTATCACACTCTGTAACTACCTGAAAAGAGGTTGCAGCAAGAGGGATGTCAGCCTCCCATGCTACAAGCAATAAGACAAGAGGAAATGACCTCAAGTGGCATCAGAGGAGGTTGTATATTACAAAACATTTCTTCAGCAAAAGAGTTGTAAAGCAATGGAACAGGCTGCACAGGGAAGTGGTTGAGTTAATATCCTGGGAGGGTGATTTAAAAGATGTGTATATGTTTAGTGATGACTTGGCAGTGCTAGGTTAATGGTTGGATTTTATAATCTTAAAGATCTCTTCCAACCAAATGACTGCATGATTTCTTCCTACAACTTGAACCAGAACATTTGTGTGCAATGAAGGGACACCCCCTCCAACTCTTCTTCCCTCAAAATAATGGACTTTGCTGCAACTGCATGTATTTAAGTAAATCCTTCTGCAGAATCATTGTGTTCCTTACCTCATGACCACTTTTGTGCATCCTGTTTCCATCAAGTCTCACCATGGAGGCTCAGGGCAACCTCATTGCTCTCTACAACTACCTGAAGGGTGGTTGTAGCCAGGAAGGGGTTGGCTTCTTCTCTCTAGCAACCAGCACCAGAACAAGAGGACACAGTCTCAAGCTGCACCAGGGGAAGTTTAGGCTCGAGGTGAGGAGAAAGTTCTTCACCGAGAGAGTGATTTGCCATTGGAATGGGCTGCCCAGGGAGGTGGTGGAGTCACCGTCCCTGGAGGTGTTCAAGAGGGGATTGGATGTGGCACTTGGTGCCATGGTCTAGTCATGGGGTCTGTGGTGACAGGTTGGACTCGATGATCTTTGAGGTCTCTTCCAACCTTAGTCATACTGTGATACTGTGATACCATACACAGCAATTTTAATATATGTTCTGTAGGCTAAGGAGCAGAGTGTATTTGTATTCTAAAAACCTACAACTGACCACCAACAAAAAAATGAGTGGAGGGAGAACTATGCAAACTGAACAACTTGATAAAGTTGAGAGATGGTTTAAAGTATGGTTACTGATGCTGGGGATTGGATTCAGCTCCAATCTCTCAGTACCCACCCTAAGATATTCCTGCAGTTGTGAGCATTCTTTCATTGACAGATAAGCATTTCCTGAGTGACACATGCTCAGCACCATCAGACTTGCTCCCATATGACCTGCTTTTACAACACATGTATTGTACAAACCTTACCTCTAACACATTGCTTTGATAGTTGTGGTGCTATGTCTGGGAAGAGTTTCATGCTTTTTATGCTCTTGTGTGACAGTCAGAGACCAAATTATCAAAAAGATAATTATAGCTTATAAAGGTGTCTGTTCTTTTATGAATAAACACTCAGTCTAATTTTGTAATTATTATTTTACCATTTTCAGTTAATTGTCAGTTACTCAACAACACAGCTTCCCCTGGTAGGGTGCAAGCACAATTCCCAGAATTGCAGTAATATTTCCTATATTAGGTATAAAAGAGTGCTAATTATTTAACACAACTTTAGGAAGCTCAGCACATATTCCCCAGCTCAGAGCTGATTTCCATTGCCAAATCTTGCTGAAATACATATGCTAATACAAAATACTAGTGCATTTTTTCCCCTTTCCTGAACAGGTGGCTCTGGTGAAATGACACTCCATCAAGATGGTAACTGCGTGAATCGAGTATCGTAATGTTCCACTTCCTTGTGCTTGAGTTATCTATCTGCTGAAAGCAGGAGGGATACAGAAGGTTCATGTGATCATAACAGATGAACTACCTGTCTGTTTTGCACAAAATGATTCATTTACAGAAACTGCACTGAGAAAGGCAGAATTACCCTGCAATTTACTAATGATGATTAAAGTCATTCCCACCACTTCTGTGTTACTTGATTTATCTCATTTTTTACATACCTCTCTACTCATCTGACAGCTTTACATACCAGTGTCTGCAGTCCTGCATCTGAACCTGGAGTCCTATCTCTGTCCTAGCAATGCTGCATCCCTGTTTCTGGCTCAGTGTTTGGTTTTCCTGCCTTGGTCTTGGAACTACCTGGCTTGATACGCTGTTGTTCCCTGATGCTCCCTGGAGTAGCAACAAGACTCACCACTATCCTCCCAACTCTGCTACCTTGTCTGAGCTTATCTGTGAGGGCATTGTGTGTCCATGTTGTAGCCATCCTCACCTCTTGGTTCACCAAAGGAGAAGTCCTGCTCCAGCTGTTCCATGACACAGCTGACTCTCAGTTTTCCTATACTGGTCTTGATATTCCTTCTCTCTCCAATCCTATAACCAGTGAAGACTGAGCAGCACTTTTGTGTAAAGGTCTATTATTCTGAACACTTACATACTTAACTGGACTAGGCTGAAGTTCACTGGCCTCAGCAAGTGCAAAGCACGTGGTCTCCACCTGAGATCCCCTGAATTTCAGTTTCTCAACAAACCAACAGTCATAACTCTGCCATGTTTAAAATCAGCTGTTCATATAATTTTATGTATGCACAGATTGAAAGATCACATATGTATTTTCCATTCCATTCTAAGGGATGTTATGCCACTGAAGGCATAACATTTACCTGTACCATGTGGGATACAGATATTGGAGGGTCCTCAGCTGTGGCTCAGCCTCTCTTCTCTAACATAATCAGGATCAGGTGATGACTTGGGCTTTGCTGGGCGCTTGTACTGCATACTTGGACACTGCAGCAGGTAAGTGTCCCCCTGAGTACAGCTCTGGAACAGACTTAGTTTTATTTAGATGAAGGTAAGAGCTGTACATGAGCACTCCAGAAACACCCATTTGCACCAGTGGATGTCACTGAACACAACAGGAATATGCAGGAATTGTATGGACTCTTCTGTTGGAGGAAGCTAAGGAGAAGGTATTTTAATTCATATACAGTATTTACCCTTCACCAACTTCCTGTGGGGATACATGGTCTACCATGACAGTATTCAGAAGGAGAATTACTGAGGAACAATTATTCCACTGTTCTTTGCTTTCTGCAAAGTTGTAAGCCATGCTCGGCTTCAATTTAATCTTTAAGCCTACTTCTTACCAACCATATCTGCACTCCTGATCAAATACTGCCCTCAGCGTACTATATTAAGCCATGCAATACCACTTTCATGAATATAATCAGCTCTCTGAGAATCTCCATGGAAAGCAGCACCCTGGCAGTTAGGAAACACAGACCTCAATGTTTACCCACACCTTTTCTGGCTGTGCTGGACTGCTCTAACTACTGCCTCCACCAGACAATGGTACTGCTGCGATCACTGCAGCCAAAGCCACTCAAACACATGTAGACGAATGCTGGAATTTCAAGCCACAAGGTGAAACCTTTTCTCAGAACATGCCTTATTACACCGAGCAGTTTAACATTTGTAATTCAGACAGCAAAAGTTCATACACCTGACTTTGGTATTTGCTGCAGACTCTACAGTAATCATGTTATGACATTCGGTATGCCACCCTCTTCCTTTCCACAAATAGAAGTGCTTTAGATGACTTAGATCTTCAATTTACACATTTACAACCCAAACTCCATTTGAAGACGGGCATTACAACCTGCCCCAGAAGATTCAGGCAGCCTGTCATACTGCACACTTGCTTTAGAAATACACTCCAATAATTGAAGGAAGCGTAACACAGAAAAAAAAAAAAGCAAAAATTTGCAGTGCCAGAGAAGTTGATTGCCACTATTAATACCCAGGGAAAACTGCATACACTGTGAAACTACTTCAAAGATCAAGTGCAACCATCTTTGTTTATTTAGGCCAGTGATGAATTCACTCTGAAATAGACAGCAAAGAGTTCTGGAAATACTTCAGTATACAAATACGAACAGAAAAACATGGAGGTATCAAAAAATAACACTTAATGTTTTGAAGCTGTGTTAGCTAGGAAAAATAATTAAAGAAAAATCCACTAGAATTCCCCTATCACAATGTTAAAAAATTTAAAAATTACTAATTTGGACATAATTTTGAGTTCCAAGACCAATTTTGAGGGTATTTAATTGATTTTAGAGACTTGTAAATGGTATTTTAGACATTCAGCATGTAATGTTAATACTTTTTTTTCTGACTGCAATTTCATTTGATGTAAAAAATTATGAACAACACCTTGTGACAGTAATTCTAAGTTTGCCTATCTAAATAAACATCTTATTTTATATGTTCAATGTCATAACTACGTATTTCAGTTTAAAATTCCATTGATATACTACTTACTAATTCACAGGACTTTATTTCATGAACTATCCTATGATTTGAAATAAGTTCTAACAAAATTAAGAGAAACCCAATGAACATTTATTAATCTGTACTACTGTAACTGAAAAAAGATGCTCCAAATAAAAAGCTTTCTCTAGCTGCTTGGCTGACATTTAAAAGTAATTATACTTGCAATTACTGATCAGTTCATCACTCTGAATTACAAAATACTTTGCAGAACACCAAAAATTTGGTAATAACCAAATTAAGTTGGCCTCTGAAATTTTACTTAAACCTCCTCATACCAAATAATTGTGATATGTTGTCTACACTGTCACTTTTTACCCCCATGGGACTCATGCCACATCCACTGTGCAGGACAGATTTATTTGATGTGAATCAAAGTTAAACTGTGCAAGAGGCTGTTGTCTGTTAGCATGTTTGTCTCTGTCTGCAATACTCCATGATCAATGCAAAGGAAGAGAAATTACGGCCCTGAGACAGAGAAGGAGGTAAGGGAATTTTGGTTTTTTCCAGATTTTATTTCAGAGCTTGTTTTCCAGGAAACTCTGGAGTCACTCACAGAATCTCAGAAATGCTGCTTGGAAAGAATGTGTGAGAAGTCATGGAAGTCCAGTCTGCTGCCTAAGGAAGGACCATCATCAACACAAGGTAAGGCCTGTGGTTTTGTTAGAGAGCCTTGAAGACATGGAAGGTTTCCACCCCACCACCTCTTTCTTCCACTGTTGCACTACCTTTCCTGGACTCTCTCCAGTTTGTAAAAATATCTGTGGAAGTGGGTGGGTCCAAAGATGGATACAGTATTGCAGAGGTGTCCACGCAAGTACTGAGTCAAAGGGGAAAATCTTCCATGGGCTTGCTGGACACAGATGGATCTCACTCTGCCACATGCATGAAGAGAACACATTGTTTGCTCATATTCAGTTTGGCGTCCTCTACAAACCCCAGTTCCATTTCAAAAGGGGTGCTGCTCAGCCAGAGGTTTTCCAGCCTGTACTGATAAAACACTCAATAAAGTGATAGCATATTGACATCAGTGCTCTCTCTTCTTCCACATGTCCAGACACTATCACAGAAGGCAATCACATTCATTCCTGCCACTGGTAAATCACAGAATCACAGAACGTTAGGGGTTGGAAGGGACCTCAAAAGATCACCTAGTCCAATCCCTGCTGCCAAAGCATGCCAAAGGAGGATCACCTAGAGTACATCACACAGGAATGTGTCCAGGCAGGTTTTGAATGTCTCTGGAGAAGGAGACTCCACAAACTCTCCGGGCAGCCTATCACAGTGTTTTACCACTCTTACAGAGAAAAGGTTTTTCCTTATGTTCACATGGAACCTCATATGCTCCAGATTGCACACACTGCCCCTTGTCCTACCATTGGACATCACTGAGAGGAGCCTGGCCCTTCAGATATTTATAAATATTAATGAGGTTTGCCTATCAGTCTCCTCTTTTCCAAGCTAAAGAGACTCACCTCTCTCAGCTTTTCCTCATAAGGAACATGTTCCCCTCCCTTCATCATTTTTGTGGCTCTGGGCTGGACTCTTTAAAGCATTTCCCTGTACTTCTTGAATTGATGGGCCAGAACTGAACACAATTATTTCAGATATGACCTCACCAGGGCAGAGCAGGGGGGAGGAGAACACCTCTTGACCTACTAACCACACTCCTAATACATCCTGGGATACTATTGGTCTTCTTGCCCACAAGGGCACAATGCTGGCTCATGGTCATCCTTCTACCCACCAGGACATCCAGGTCCCTCTCTTCTGTGCTGCTCTCCAACAGTTCAATCCCCAACCTATACTGATAAATGGGGTTGTTCTTTCCCAGATGCAAGACTACACTTTTCATGTTGTATTTCATTAAATTTCTCCCCTACCATCTGTTCAGCCTAAGTCCTGCTGAATGGCTGCACAACCTTCCACTGTCACCTACTCCACCCAGTTTTGCATCGTCAGCAAACTTGTTGACAGTGTTCTCTGTGCGCTCATCCAGGTCATTGATGAATACATTGAACACCACTGGTCTCAGTACCAACCTCTGACGGACTCCACTAGATACAAGCCTCCAACTAGACTCTGCCCCATTGACCACAACTCTCTGACCTTCCTTCAACCAGTTCTCAATCCACCTCACTACCTGATCATTCAGACCACACTTCCTCAGTTTAGCTGTGAGGATGCTGTGGGAAATTCATGATCATAGAATCATAGAATCATAGCATGGTCTGGGTTGGAAGGGACCTCTGAAGGTCATCAAGTACAACCTCCTCTGCAGTATGCAGGGACATCCTCAACTAGATCAGGCTGCCCAGAGCCCTGTTGAGCCTCACTTTGAATGTCTCCAGGGACGGGGCCCCAACCACCTCCCTGGGCAACCTGTTCCAGTGTTCCACCACCCTCATAGTAGAGAACCGGCTCCTAACATCTAATCTAAATCTACTCTTCTCTAGTTTGAAGCCATTGCCTCTTGTCCTATCACCACAGGCCTTTGCAAACAGTCTCTCTCCATCCTTCTTAGAGGCCCCCTTCAGGTACTGCAAGGCCACTATTAGGTCTCCCCAGAGCCTTCTCTTCTCCAGGCTCAACAATGCCAGCTCCCTCAGCCTGTCATTGTAGTATGATGACTCTTCCTCCTTCAAATGCTTGAAAATGGATCCAAAAACCCTCATGCTCTGTGGGTTCTTTTGAGGTAAAGGTGCACCCAAATCTGGTCTTTTTGTTATCCTCAAAGACAGATAATTATGTTAGCCTTTCTCTAGTACTCAGACACTTCCCTTAAACACAGACATGATAGGTGCCTCATGACCGTATTTACCAGCTTGTCTTGCAGTACCCTTGGGTAAATCTCCTCTGGTTTAATGGAATTGAATATATACTTTTTCTCCAAATAGCCCTTAACCTGTTACCCATTGCTGGCTTTTCCTTTTCCTTCCTAAAATATGCTGCAATGTACAACAGCCTAGGAACAGGATTTGTCTGATAAAACCAAGGCACAAAAGGTGTTGAGTTCTTCCATCTTTCCCCTTTTATCTATCACTGACTTGTCTTCCCCATGCATCAACAGACTCACATTCCCCTCAACTTCATTTTGCTTTCAGGTTACATATACCTGTAAAATCCTCTGCTGAGACCCTTCATGTCTCTATATAACTCCAGCTGAGCTTTGATCTTCCTCATTTCATCACCAAGTGCAGAACCAAGGCTTTTCATAATCCTTTGTAACGCTTTGCACTCCTTGGTCTTTTCTTATGCTTCAGGAGGCATTCTGTTTACTTAAATTAGCTTTCTGCCACAATTTCCAGCCTTCCTGTGCAACAGAGTGATTTGCTTCCAAGTTCTCATCAAGTTTTGCTTTAAAAATTTCGTGATCATCCTTCTCCTATCAAGCAGCTTCACAGAAGTTACAAAAGCCATTGAATTCGTGAGTGCAATGGATATGTTGGTGTTGCTGTTAGCATAGACAGGTATGGTTAACAAACAAAGTTAAAATGGAAAGTATGCCACTACAGCTGAGAATAACAATCCAAATGTATAGTTCAAGCCTAGAGAAGGTTTATACTAAATGCAGTAGTCTGTACTGCTGGCTGAGCATGCTGATGATAAGTTGCTGCAGGTACACCTACCCAGTGCTGCAGACTAGCCACCCAGTTCTATTGCCAGCATTCTTCCTGTTTCCTGCCTGGGTATCAATGACTGACAACAGAAGTACTGCTTTGAGCAGGACAGTAGCAGGAATTGTGTTGAGGCCACTGAACTGATTTCACATGAACTATGAAAACAGCAGAGCAAATTCCAAACAGGATCTGTTGGAAACTGCTCTGTTTCTCCGTGCAGATTTTCAACATGAACAAATATTTATTATGGATAAGATATGCTAATTGTTTATTTTTTACTGAATACATGAACTTCACAAAATAAACAAGGACAGACCTCCAAACAGGGAGGAGTGAATGTGAAATGATTAAGCAGGAAAGGAATGAATAAGCTTAGATGTTTGCCAAGAGTCACATTCCCAAAATCGCTGCATGCCTGAACCAAGTAAAACAGCTATTCAGACATCATTGTAAACATGATCAATCTTCTTCCTTGCTTCCTCCCTCTCTCTTTCTTCCTTCCTTTCTTTCTTCCTTTTTTTCTTTTCCTTTCTCTTTCTCTTTTTTTTCATTCCTTCCTCCCTCCCTCCCTCCCTTCTTCCTTTCCTTCCCTCCTTGCAAATTCCTTCCTTCCAAATTCTTTCCTTCCAAATTCCTTCCTTCTAGTAAAGAAGGAAAAAAAAATACTGTAGGTCATGTTTGAAACCAGCAAGAAAACTGGTGCATAGTTTCACTATTGCTCTCATACTTATGCATTTTATTTAAGAATGGGAGCCACTAAGCCTGGCTTATAGGGAGCAATGAAACTAAATTACTTTTACTGTGTGGGGTTTTGATAGATGAAGGCCAGTATGTGACAATTATTAAATATATTTCAGTTCCTGTCCCTGTTCCTGTTTGGTTTCTATTATGTCTGCTATTACAAGCTGTGGTTTCAATAACACCTCCCAAACTCTCCTTGTATTAAACAGAAAATAATCTGAGTACCATTATCATAGTGTCACAGTATCAGTCAGGGTTGGAGGGGACCACGAGGATCATCTAGTTCCAACCCCCCTGCCATGGGCAGGGACACCCTGCACTAGATCAGGCTGGCCAGAGCCTCACCCAGCCTGGTCTTAAACACCTCCAGGGATGGGGCCCCAACCACCTCCCTGGACAACCCATTCCAGGGCTTCACCACTCTCATGGTGAAGAACCTCCTCCTCATGTCCAGCCTGAATCTTCTCCAGACTGATCAGCCCCAACTCCTTCAGTCTGTCCTCACAGGAGAGGTGCTCCAGCCCTCTGATCATCCTCGTGGCCCTTCTCTGGACACGTTCCAGCACCTCCATATCCGATACTCTTGTAATAGGGGCTCCAGAACTGGATGCAGCACTCCAGATGGGGTCTCACCAGAGCTGAGTAGAGGGGGAGAAGCACCTCCCTTGACCTGTGGGCCACACTTCTCTTGATGCAGCCCAGGACCTGATTGGCTTTCTGGGCTGCAAGTGCACACTGAGAGCTCATGTTGAGCTTCTCATGCACCAGCACCTCCAAGTCTCTCTCCTCCAGGCTGCTTTCCAGCCAGTCACTGCCCAGTCTGTATTTGTGCCTGGGGTTGCCTTGACCCAGATGCAGGACCCTGCACTTGGTCTTGTTGAAGCTCATGAGGCTGGCTTGAGCCCACCTCTCCAGCCTGTCAAGGTCCGTCTGGATGGCATCCTTATACAAAGCTGTGCCCAAGGCTAGGAAGCCTTAGGCCTACCCACTACAAACACTCACCTGAGTTGCTTGGAGAGCAGTCATTCTACGAGCAGAAACAGCTAACTGTAACACAGAAGTAACTACCAAAAGTATTTGACAACATGACACATTTTCTCATAGTTGCATAGATTAGAAGACACTCCTTCTTAGTGTAAAGTTCAGAAATCAAAGACAGCACATAGCTATCAATTAAAATCAGTTTGACCAATCTACTGAAGAATATCCTCAACACAAGTCAATCATATAAAATGGACCCAAGGAATCACAGTAATACTTTTCTCATGAATAAAATATTTTTACCTTTTAATTACTGTGCACTTTGAATTCATTATGGGATTCCCCTCTGCCAACATTTATATATTCACACTTACTTACATTGTGCCCTTTCACAAGTATCCTTTTTGAAACACTTTCCAAGTATCGTGCTTTGGGTATAGTAAATCATATATAAAGATGGATGACAGGAGAAGAAGAGGAGGTATTTCACAATGCTACTGTCCTTCAAGAGAAAATGCTGCAGCTGTAACAAACTAACTATAATAAATGAGTACCTGACAAAAAGAAATGAGCTGTGAAAGTAAAAAAGCTGCACTAGGATGAATGCTTCAGAAGTACCTGTCACAGAAATCCTAGCAAAAAGTACTGCAGGGATATTTTAAATGTTTCCATATAGTACATGGAGATGCAGTTAAAATACTTCTTATATATTCATAGACTCATAGAATTATTTCAGTTGGAAAAGACCTCTAAGATCATCAAGTCCAACCATCAAATCGAGTAGTTTATGAGATGCTTTGAGGAAAAACAAGACTGATTTTGAATGTTTAAAGCTTTAACCTTGAGAAAGCTGGGGAACTGAGCTGCAAAAGGAAGGCATTTCCCCTTTTTAGTTTGCTAATAGCCTCATCTTAACCATGAAAAAGCTAGTAATCACAGTACAAACATGGCATAAAAGGGGTCAATATACTGGGACACCTCTTCTGTAACTGATCCCCTTAGCTGAATCTAAAACACTGGTTACAGAGAAATGGTGTGCAAAATCATTCTGGACTATTACAGTATGATCAAGGATAACAGATTTGGCATGAAGAACTAACCAGAGAATCAAAGACACATACAAGGGTTTGGATGGAAAGAACAATAGGAGAAAACCCACAGGAGGAAGCCACTGCTGCCCCTGACCACCCATAAGAGAAAGCAGGGAGTGCACACAGAGCTGGCCAGCAGTGCAGGGATGTGAGGAGTCTATGGGTCTTTGTCCTACAGCATCCAAGAGAACCATGAGTTGTTATCCAGTGAACCCTCTTGCCGTACAATACAATACAATACAATACAATACAATATAATACACCAGGTTGGAAGAGACCTTCAAGATCATCGCGTCCAACCCATCAACCAATCCAACCCACCCAACAACTAAACCATGCAGCCAAGCACCCCATCAAGTCTTCTCCTGAACACCTCCAATGAAGGTGACTCCACCACCTCCACGGGTAGCCGATTCCAATGGGCAATCACTCTCTCCGTGTAGAACTTCTTCCTAACATCCAGCCTAAACCTGCCCTGGCGCAGCCTGAGACTGTGTCCTCTTGTTCTGGTACTGGCTGCCTGGGAGAAGAGACCAGCCCCCACCTGTCTACAACCTCCCTTCACGTAGTTGTAGAGAGCAATAAAGTCTCCCTTGAGCCTCCTCTTCTCCAGGCTAAGCAACCCCAGCTCCCTCAGCCTCTCCTCATAGAGCTTGTATTCCAAGCCCCTCACCAACTTTGTTGCCCTTCTCTGGACACCTGCCAGCAAGTCAACATCTTTCCTAAACTGAAGGGCCCAGAACTGGACACAGGACTCAAGGTGTGGCCTAACCAGTGCAGTGTACAGTGGCAGAATGACCTCTCTGCCTCTGCTGGCCACACTGTTCCTGATACAAGCCAGGATGCCATTGGCCATTTTGGCTGCCTGGGCACACTGCTGGCTCATGTTCAGCCTACCATCAACCAGCACCCCCAGGTCCCTCTCCGCCTGGCTGCTCTCCAGCCACTCTGACCCCAGCCTGTGGGGAGATGGGAGAGTTTCCTTCCTGTGGGACCAGGGTATTTCTTATACCCTTTCCCAGGCTAGCCCAAGACCATGGCATCTCTTCCCTTTCTAGTGTGACACCCACTGCTGCAGCAGTGACAGGGAGCAGCTCATCACCCCAGATGCCAGTGAAGAGTATGGCTAGAGAGCTGGGGGAGTTCTGTCCAATATCCCTGGACAGCTGGGAGGAGGCCAACTATGTGATGCCATGCCTCTGCTATTTGTGCATCAAGCAGTGAGATCTGAGACCAAGAGGAGGGTCTTCTCCATCAGTGTGGGGGGACAATGAGTTTGAGGAGCACATTGTGACACCACCTTTGGTTTCATCAGTTGTCATTCACCAGGCAGGAGAAGCCCCTAGACACTGAGCCTCCCAGCCAGCTGCTCTGGGGCTGCTGCCCAGGTTTCTTGTGGGTGGCCTCTATGCTGAACTCTTCTGCCCTCCTAGCCACATTAGACTGAAACAGCATGGATTTTGCTAGCAGAAGATAGGAAAATCCTCTCATCCTGCTCTGCTACTGCCTATCTGATGTAATGCTTGCAAGTCTGTGTATATATCAGTGAGCTATAGCTGGAAATCAGCATTACCTTGCACCTTGTTCTACCTTTGAACCCTCTTCCTCCATATGTGAGTGTTAGCTTTTATCATGTCCAGAGAAATATTCAAATTGAATAAAACTCATGAAACCGAATTAGTGATGGGCATAACATGCTTTCTACATCAGTCTTTATAACAGTCTTAATTTACACCCAAATTGACGGTCTGCTTCGGTGATCCTCTCAGAAAGGGGAAATCCATTTGACTGCAAGTAATGGACTTCATCATAAAATGGTTTGGGTTGGAAGATCATCTAGTTCTGACCCTGCTGCCATAGGCAGGAACACCTTTCACTAGAACAGATTGCTCAAGGCCCCAGCCAGCCTGGTCTTCAATACCTCCAGGGATGGGCCATCCACAACTTCCCTGGGCAACTTGTTCCATTGTCTCACCATCCTCACTGTAAAGAATTTAATAATACCTAATCTAAATTTACTCTCTTCCAGCTTTCTTTCCCAAAGTGTTCCTACCAGATTGTCAAGGAAAATCTTGCAAAGTGTTAACAATCCTCTATGGGCACGTGTAATGACTGTGAAAACACAAGCTTAACACTCACTGGGTAGAGTTTCACAGCAGACTGGACTGCTTTTCATTCTTCAGTTTAGACATGCTGAGTGGATTAGTAAACTAAGGCTCAGCAGTCTGCAGCCTATTTCATCAAACCCTCAAAAGCTGTATTTTTGTTTACTGACTTCACTGGGAGTTTTCCTAGGAAAATAGTCCCAAACCAGATAAAAGTAATGAAGTTTATAAGTGTGGTTAGTGGGGACTGCAGGTCATAGGGCTTCAGTGCTAAGGATGTTACAGAAGAGTATTTCTCATAAGCTTTCAGAAGCTCACCAACTTGCAGAAATGTGGAATGCCATCAAAGTCTTCTTGCAGGAAAAGAGCACTGGCTCAGGTTTAGCTGCTGGCATTAATTACTCTTGTGCTTGAAGTGAGACAGTTCACATGCTCAAAATATTCCAAAAGGGGGTGATAAAATGTTTACTCTGTGATGCCGGCTGGCTTATCCAGAAGGATGAAGCAAGCTCAGTGTACTTCAAACAGGTATCTCTGCTGAAAATTTGCAGACTGAGCAAAGAGACAAAATGATCTTTGCACTCCTAGGGGAAGTTTCTTCAGACTTGAAACAGTCTATCATAAGAAAATGAGGGAAAGCTGCAGAAGTACACCTTGCCTTTTGTTCACTATGCAGAGCTGTGTGTTCTCATGTATTCCTTTTTCATATTGTCTAGTAATGCAAACAGTTTTAAGACAAGACAAGCTAATTAATATACAAACAAGTGATGAACATCAAATAACCTGAACCTTACTGAATATTATTTTATCTGTGGTGCAACTGAGTGGGCATGTAATCTCTGTGTGATTGTGTTTCTTCTTTCTTGTGTAAATAAACCATCATTCGCTGTCATCAGTCACTATCACCATGAGTGGTGCTACAGAATTGTCACAGTTTTCCTGTCATGCTGAGACAATTAGTACTTTCTGTGCAGCCAGACTATAACAGTTTTTCAAACTACCTTTTCCAAAATGACTATGCAGGACTTTTGATAGTCAACAAAGCAACAATAGAGGTACAGTATGGTTACTGTTGACACCTGTGGCCCTAGTGATTCCTTCCAATGGGCCCAGACAACTGAGAGAGAACTGGCTCTCTTCAGCTTTCCAGGCAGTCACTGCATGGATGTGCTGACATGTTCTAAAGTACATGTGGTGCTACAGGCTTGGGAACTCTTCCCCAAAACTAAATAGCTGTGCTACTGTGATACTCAGCTCTGCAGCTAGCCAGAGAAAATGAGGCCCATTGTAGTCAGCTGGGCTTGGAGTTAGCTCATATCAAGTCAGCTGTCCACCAGGATTCAGATTGTAATTTATTACAGTGTTTGCCAAGCTAACACTTACTACTGCATGAAAACAGTTCTGAAATTTCAAAATCTGCACAGAATCTAAGCCCTTTCACAAAACAAACAACTTCACTTTCTTCAAACATTCGCATCTACAAGGCTTAAACTTCCGACAGAAGGAAATGGAAATTAAAACGACCTAACCATGCAAACACGAATGGACATTTAATTTTCACATTAGGCACTAGTTCACAGCAGGCATTCAACCTGAAAGGAATTAAACCCAACAAAAGCAATGAAAATTGTCTTTCAAAACATATTTGAGATATTCAACACATCCCTAATGCACGGCCTGGGGTTTACAGTTTTGTCATCATTGTTGAACCCAGGAATATTGTAAGATGAGAATGAAGGTACTGAGGCACATTCATTCTTTTCATAGATGTGTGTATGATTTCCATCAATGGTAAATGAGTATGTCACAGGAAAAACACAATCCTGCCACAGCAACAAGTAAGTATTTCTAACCGTATGACACCTGGTTAAGCTATTTTTTAAGGAACAAACCCCACATTCACCACAGTATAACCAAGGTTGGAAGAGACCTCAAAGATCATTGAGTCCAACGTGTCACCACAGACCTCATGTTAGAGAATAGAAGAATGGGAACTAAATTTCAGCCAGATCCTAAATTACCAGAGTGACCTATAGGCCCAAGATTCCTAATTTGTATCAAAACACAAACCCTAATCAAAGTATGAGTAAGTTTCCTGGCTTGTCCGGGATCACTTAATAGTTTGAAGATGGATGTTGACAGATAATGCTTTAGTTATCTCAGTGCAATAGGGGAGGTCCCACTGAATTGGAAAGTAGTGTGGCAGAGCACAGCCCAGTGCCTCTTATCAGATAAAATGATGGAAGAAGGGAGGTTGTAGCCAGGTAGAGGTTGGTCTCTTCTCTCAGGCAGCCAGTACCAGAGCACGAGGACAGTCTCAGGCTGTGCCAGGGCAGGTTTAGGCTGGATGTTAGGAAGAAGTTCTATACAGAGAGAGTGATTGCCCATTGGAATGGGCTGCCTGTGGAGGTGGTGGAGTCACCTTTATTGGAGGTGTTCAGGAGGAGACTTGATGGGGTGCTTGGTGCCATGGTTTAGTTGTTTAGGTGGGTTGGATTGGTTGATGGGTTGGACGCGATGATCTTGAAGGTCTCTTCCAACCTGGTGTATTGTATTGTATTGTATTATTGTAAGAAGGAAGTGTGCCACTGATAATTCTTACATGTTTTTTTTAAGTATAGGAGAGGAAAAAATGTCTGGAATTATCTGTACTAGTTTTCAGACTGTAGAAGAACACAAAAACCATTTCATAACATCAGTTTAAAAACTAGAATTTCAGTATGAGATTACATCAACTTAACTCCAGAATGAACTTCCAGAGCTGTGTGGAATTTGCAGGATCAATTTGATAGGCTGAAGTGATGCTTTCACCAGAAATGCTGAAAGAGCATTAAACTTCACAGTGATATTTGAATACCACTGCTATAATTAATACAGTATGACATTGTATAAACCTTATAACTTTGTTCATGAATATGCAAAGCAGGAGTAACTGCATTGTGAAGAAAACTGGGGTGCTTAAGTATCTGACAGAGCCACACATTTAATTCTGTTGTACTTTTCCCTTGAGTATCTTAATAAAAATATTACAGCAGCAATCAGAGGATGCTGATCTGTTCATACTAAAAGCTCCATATTACCCTGAGTCTGAGCACTAGTTTTCTATTTCAGCTACATTTCTGAACAACTGCAGCTTCAGTAAAGAAAAATCTCTCTCATACCTTGCAGAAAGTCACCTCCAAAACTTTATGCTTGAATGGGAAGAGACCATTGTGGCTTCTCTGATCAGTTTGTGACTTTATTCTAGACTGGAACCTTCAATTTCTTGAAAAGGTGAAACAAGATTTTACACAGCAGACTGACTCATTCATTTACCATGATTTTTCTCTTTGTGGTTTGCAGTTGGAAGATTAGGAATATGGTCATGAACACATGAGCTAGTGGAAGTTTAAGGATATTCAAAGAATACCAGCCCATGGCTTGGACAGGAGCACACTGCGTTGGGTTAGGAACTGGCTGGAGGGCCGAGCCCAGAGAGTGGTGGTGAATGGCACCACATCCAGCTGGCGGCCTGTCACTAGTGGTGTGCCCCAAGGATCAGTGCTGGGCCCCATGCTTTTCAACATCTTTATTGATGATCTGGATGAGGGCATTGAGTCCATCATCAGTAAATTTGCAGATGACACCAAGCTGGGGGCAGCAGTTGATCTGCTGGAGGGCAGAGAGGCTTTGCAGAGAGACCTCGACAGGCTGGACAGATGGGCAGAGTCCAATGGCATGAGATTTAACACATCCAAGTGCCGGGTTCTGCACATTGGCCATAACAACCCCAGGCAGCGCTACAGGCTGGGGTCAGAGCGGCTGGAGAGCGGCCAGGCAGAGAGGGACCTGGGGGTGCTGGTTGATGGGAAGCTGAACATGAGCCAGCAGTGTGCCCAGGCAGCCAAGAGGGCCAACCGCATCCTGGCCTGCATTAGGAATAGTATGGCCAGCAGGAGCAGGGAGGTCATTGTGCCCCTGTACTCTGCTTTGGTTAGGCCGCACCTTGAGTACTGTGTCCAGTTCTGGGCCCCTCAGTTTAAGAAGGACATCGAGACACTTGAACGTGTCCAGAGAAGGGCAACAAGGCTGGGGAGAGGCCTTGAGCACAAGCCCTATGAGGAGAGGCTGAGGGAGCTGGGGCTGTTTAGCCTGGAGAAGAGGAGGCTCAGGGGAGACCTCATTGCTCTCTACAACTACCTGAAGGGTGGTTGTAGCCAGGAAGGGGTTGGCCTCTTCTCCCTAGCAACCAGCACCAGAACAAGGGGACACAGTCTCAAGCTGCACCAGGGGAAGTTTAGGCTGGAGGTGAGGAGAAAGTTCTTCACCGAGAGAGTGATTCGTCATTGGAATGGGCTGCCCGGGAGGTGGTTGAGTCTCTGTCCCTGGAGGCGTTCAGGAGGGGACTGGATGTGGCACTTGGTGCCATGGTCTAGTTGTGAGGTTATGGTTACAGGTTGGACTTGATGATCTTCAAGGTCTCTTCCAACCTTGGTAATTCTATTCTATTCTATTCTATTCTATTCTATTCTATTCTATTCTATTCTATTCTATTCTATTCTATTCTACATTTTTCATGAAGGCCATCTATTAACTTAGTCTTAAATTCACACAGAAACAAAGTTTCCAAAGTATGTATCAGGACAAAAACTCTTGGAAAAATCTGGGATTTTTTTACATAATCTTTGGACAAAGATTTAGTTTTGTGGTAAGTGAGCTTGATGCTTCAGGTTGACATCATTATTCAATAAGTCTCCTGTTCATTTTTAAATTTCAGATTAGGGATTGTAACCTCTCCATATAAACAACTGGGATTCCTAATTAATTTTTTACCTGAATTTCTGTAGTAAGTCTAAATGAATCAGAAAATATAAATCAAAGTCACAGTATTTCCCTAACACAAAGAATTAGAATTAACCAGGTTGTAAGAGACCTTTGAGATCATTGAGTCCAATCTATCATCCAACATTATTGAATCAAGTAAACCATGCAACCAAGCACCCCATCAAGTCTCCTCCTAAACACCTCCAGTGATCCTGACTCCACCACCTCCCCAGGCAGCCCATTCCAATGGCAATCACTCTTTCTATGAAGAATTTCTTCCTAACATCCAGTCTAAACCTCCCATGGCACACCTTGAGACTGTATTGTCTTGTTCTGGTGCTAGTTGCCTGGGTGAAGAGACCAACCTCTGCCTGGCTACAACCTCCCTTCAGGTAGTTGTAGAAAGCAATAAGGTCTTCCTTGAGCCTCCTCTTCTCTAGGCTAAGCAACCCCAGCTCCCTCAGCCTCTCCTCATAGGGCTTGTGCTCCAAACCCCTCACCAGCTTTGTTGCCCTTCTCTGGACACGTTCCAGTAAATATTGAAATAAAAATTTTAAAAAGGTCAAACTTTCACAGAGTTTAATGTGCCAAGGTACAGTGAGGATGTAAGTAATTTGGGGGTTTATTCTAACATACCACACTGAGGTCTGGTAATTTCTGAAAGGTTAAATTTATGTGTGATTGGTATAATATGGTATTTAGAGCCTCGAAATACGTAAACCTTTTTGAAGTGTCCAAGTTATGTAAAATTAATTACTACAATATTGTATTAAAACTCTTTTCTTTTTTCAAATCACAAAAGTATGCAAAGTGATGTTAGTAAATAACACCTTTAATGAAAAAGAAGAAGATAACAGGAAAAGAAGGTTGCTGCTGTCTTTCATATTTCCCACTGATTTCAGACAGACTACCATGTGACTGGAGCTTCAGACTTAGTTATGAATGTTAATGAACAGCAGATAAGAATACTAAGAGATCTAGTTAACAAGTAACCTTTTAATTGAATAAGAATATGAAACTCTCATCATGAAACTGAGAAAAGAGAAGACCATCAGAAAGAAAAATAACTCTAATACTGTAGTGAAAAAAAGCAAAATAAAGCAAATAAAAAATTGGATTATTCCTACATAATGCCCATTGCAAAGTATTTATTCATGTTGTATGTGGGATGGATTACATTACAGTACTTCTCATATATTATTTAAAGTTTACAGCAGTGAATGCATCAGAAAACTAAAGGCACAGAGCACCGAAAAACAACTCCTGCCCTATTTCCTAGCATTAAGCCTTATGTAATACAACCTGACATGTCTAAAATGTGTCCACATTACAGACTGAGAAACATTTGTCAAGTATTCTGAACACTACTACTCTTCCCATTACATCAAGCATTATAACTGATAATGTAGATGTAACTAAATTTTAACCACCGGCTCTTCAAAACACAGCACTAGCAAAAGAAGAAAACAGCAGTCTTGGAAGAAATTTTCCCATGGAAGATGACAATGTATAAACACAGTGCAACCTCAGCCAGTAACCACATCACGTCTTCGTGATTTACATTATTGTCCTTGTCCACTGAGGTCTTGAAATGGAAATCTGAGGCTTGCAACTAGTCACAAAAGGAAAGCATAAGAGCTGTTCAGTTTATGGGAAATGGTGGGTATTTAAGAAATGAAAGCTGAAGTGTAACCTGCACAGAGCATGTGCTACTCCAGCTATCTCCACAGAGCCTTCTGATTTTTTATCTCCGCCATTTGCTGTTTCTTCCAGCCTCCAATATCAATTCAATGCAAGAATCCAGTTACTAAGAGGTCAGCTTACACTTTTCTCTCTTGCACAAACTCCAATTGGCCATTTTGTTCAGAGAGATTTTCAATAGTGACAGGGGAATGATATACAAGAAAGATCCTGGTATGAAGCAAAAGAAAGTTCAACCTTCTCCAAATGTTCTGGCTCTGCCAAAGAGCATCCACACAGACTAAAGTGGGATGGAATTGTCTAAAGATGGATGAAGGCCAAATAAATATCTGAAGCCATTAGAGGGAACAGAAGGATGTATCTAGGAAATAAAGAGGATTTGATCTCAGAAGGATACTAGAAAGCCATACTATGGTTGAAGGGCCTGGGTTTAGAAGAAAGATCAAGCTGCTCAGGACAGTCTTTTGAGCTGCTGTTAGCGCTGCCTTGGAAAGATTCAAGTGTTATAATATGCACAGTCTTTTGCAGGCAGATATGAGCTTATTTTGCACAAGCTGACCAGAAGCCATTCTGCTATGACAGCATATCATCAAGCACTTGGTAGGAAGCCTTGCTGCAAAGCAGTGCGTAGAAGATCAGACAACATACCACTTTCACGTGGCCCCCAAGTCCTCAAGCTGACACAGAGTGCAGACTACAGTAAGCTCACATCGGTTTGCAAATGGGAGTGCACACACACTCACAAAAACAAAAAAAAAAAAAAAAAAAAAAGAAAGATTTCAAGACCAATGTGCAACAAATTCATCAACTAGACATACGAAGAACTGAAACTCGCTGGACCAGGGATAGACATCAGTCCCTGAGAAGAAGCTGGGAAAAATTAACAGGAAGACAGAGTGATTGGTGCAGGGAGACCAACAATGTGTCATACCTGTTCAGAGAAGGGACACCAAGAAGTCCCACATTTAAAACGGACATTTATTTCAGGGGCAGTTTTTTAACTGAGACAGGTTAAATACTGAAGTATAAGACATACAATATGGTATTGGTCTTTATGGAATGACTTCTGTTGCAGTGAGTTGAGCAAATCTTTTCCCAGTGATTTGAATGTAATGTAACAATTACACTATCAAACTCCTTTAAAAATGCCTACCCTCCATCACATATCCCAACATAGCTGGTACTCACATATACATACCTGCCTTTAAGTCCAAAACAAGTATATTTGCAACATGGAAGTTATTACTTTTTATCTTTCATTCTCTTCCAAATAAGCTGTCAATAGTAATGATTACTTTTTCACTTACACTTTCAAAATACATTCAAAACATTTCATTTAATGAAACAGCAGAAAAACAAAATGGTGCTTGGTATAAGCTATGAAAAAAATATTATTTTAATTTGTCTCCCATCAATTTTTTTTTGCTCTTCAATGGATATCTGCATCCAGCATAGAATGCATTACTGATATATACTGTTCACTTAACAAATTTCCTGTGATGTATGTAAATTATCAACTAATTCATTTTCATGCCTCTGAGATAGATTACAGAATCTCCCACACAAAAATCAGGAAAAAAGGAATGCTTAAAATAACTTGTTAAAATATTTCAACCAAATTATATGGATACCTGCTACAACTCAGCGCTTCTGCAAGGCTTTGTCATAAATGAAACTTTTCTTACTCACTCTGTTTTCATTCTCACATCTACAGTGATTTTTATAAAAGACCATATCACACATAGCTATGTAATTGAATCTTGGTGTTGCATGTACAAGTTTGGCATCTAAACATAAATAAATATCCTATTTTTATTTAAGTATTCTAGTCAAATTGGTTGGTCTTGCATTGGAATCCATTTCTTATCTTCAGAGAGTAGAAAAAAAATCTACTTGATATGTTTATTGTAACTCCAGCAATGGCATCTGGAACCTGTGAGTGATGCTACTTTTCATAGGCATCTACATTACTTCTTGTGCTAATTAAACTGCATGCAATAGTGGGAATGTACTGACTCCACATAATCAACCAGGGAAACAGGACAAATCTACAAGGCAAATAACATCTGTAATATGCAATCTTGGATGAGAAGACTGGTCAAAGCTGCTAAGAAAAGAAAAATAGAAAACCCATGGCAGCACTTCCAGTGATTGTTTTCAGAATGGCCTGAAGCTTGTTTCCTAATTAATTTCCAACATTAAGCTTACAGCACTGAAAGTCATTGTCTTTGCTGACACACAAATTATTTGTTTACAGATGCCTAAGAATGAGAAGTACGAATTCAAGACAGAAAACAGAAGATTAAGGCAAAGCAAATATTTTGCTGTACTTACCTTAGGCACCCAGTGGCATTGCGCAGCACCTGTGATGAATGGAGTTGTATTTTATGGTCATCCTGGAGTGGAGAGTTTTCCCATCCAGAGTGAGGGATGATCACTGCATTGGTCAACACTGCGAGGGCATCCTGGATGATTGGCATTTTCAGTGCATCACAAGAGGATAGATTCCACAGAACTCCTATGGAAAAAAAGAAGAAAAAAACAAAGGCAAATACAAATAATGAACACCTCTGCAAAAAATAGATTGAATAATTTTATTCTTTTTTTTTTTTTTTTTTTTTAGCCCAGCAAAACACTTCACAGCACTGGTATGCTTAATAAAGCTGTTTCTCTCAAGAAAAGCAAATACTGCACTGTGAATGAGGTTGAATGATGCCTGCATGCTTTTGCAGCGGGAATACAGCTTTGAAAACACAAGGAGTCACAGAAATCATGGACATTTCTGAGAGCTCAGTCTGAAAACTGAACAGCTTTTTATGGCATAGACTTATTTAGGCTGTGAACCACACATGGAGTGCAGGAGTTTTACATGTATTTTTTAGGGCTTGGACTTAAGACATTTTTTCCTTTAAAGTAACATTAATAAAAACAAACAGCAGAAAATAGGTTCTGATTTACATTAAGACTATCATTGCTGATAGATGTGCATTGAGAGAACAAAACCTCAATTCCTTCATCTGTAATATAATGAAAGTAAGTATCTAGGCTAGTTGCTACTACAAGCAAAAAGTCTTCCTTCACAAGCTGATACAGTAAGTATGCTATTATCCTGGATTTCAACAAATAACTTTTTACTATGTAAATATTTTGCTATACGAAGTTAGAGAACACTATAGGCTTTGCACAGAAACAGCAAGCTTTGAGGTGCAACTCACAAGGTGATTTACTGGAATAAACCCCCCCACCCTCTTTTGTTAGAATGCATGATGTGCTGAAGAGAAGGAAGAGCAATTAAGAGCCAAAGCTTTCTGAGCACAGCTGCAGGATCAGAGGCACTGCAGATGTGCTGTATAGACAGCAGGGAAGAAATTGGGGCAAAAGTCTTGTATGCATTTGTATATGTGCTGTAAAAGCACATTTATTTATGATCAAGAACCTGCTCCTGCTGTGGAAAGCCAGAGGGCAACACACTGCTCTGAAGACGCAGTGGTCTTTATTTCAGCTCAGTGTCCTACACAAGCAGCTGGAAGAGCAAAACAGTCTCTTCCTCCCCTTCTTCTTGCCAACATACATCCTCTTCTTTAGAGTACAACCTACTCCTTCCTCCTTTTCTTTCTGTAATGACAGTAGCTTGGCCCCACATCAAACCTTGAGGGGCAAAATTGAGCTTTGCCTTTATGGCTCTGAAGTCTTGAACCAACACAAAGAAAGATTAGCGTCACTGTACACACAAAGTTACAAATATGAACATTACACCATAAAAAAAGCGCATAGCAGTGGGAGGAAACTGCTAGAGACCTTCTGAACATAGACTCAGACATTTATAAATATAAGCAGCAGGAACACCACTTGTTCAAGGCTTTCTTTAGCATTCTGTTTTGAAGGAGAGGTGTAATTAGCAAGAATCAACCTACATTTTTAGGTTTCCCTTTAAAATTAATTACCTTTTGGAGAAGTCTGTTTCAGTCATACAACTTCATGTTTAATTATTTTACATGGAAATATATACAAAGACATTTGATATAAATTTCTGATTAGCCAACTAATGAAGCATCCCAAGCATTAAAATAAGCTGTATGTGGTCAACAGGCACAAATGGACAGACTTTAGCTACAGACTGGGATAAAAAAAATAAATGCAAGTAGAAATAAGAATAATCCTAATTTAAGATTTGGTGCTTTTAAGGGAAATGAGTATTTGTTTGAATTGTGTTCTGAATGCCTTTATGAAAATTAAGCCCATATTTCAATGAACAAACACCTTCATAAATATATTTATACTTGCTTTTCTATGACCAGTTATTGGTAAGCTTGATTGGCACATCTACTATTCCTGAAATTCCTAGTATTTTGTTGATTTTAATCAGTACAAACAATAATGTGGTTGCCTTTCATTTACATTTATCAGCATAGGTGTAAATCATGTGCATAGTATAGAAGTAGAGAATCAGAATGCAAATCTTTCCCCCTTTGAGTTCTTACACAAGACAAATCTGTTTCTTCTCTGTGAAAAAATCCTGTTTCAGAACCAAATCAGAAAAGAGTAATTTCATGGCAACAAAAGAGTACTTTGGGCTTCATGAAAAAGTCATAGACTGGAAAAGCAGGGAAAAAACTAAGAATTAGCAGATACAAGAGCGCTGTCTAGCAAAATGATTAATAACATGTATGTCTACACTATTTTCAATGCACTCTAGGTTCTTGCTAATTAGAAGTAAACTCACATAAAAATCATAGCAAGTTGGTATTCAGCAACAGTTGAGATACCCAGAAATATTCTTTAAGGCCTCTTTCTGGTTTTATAATTCAATTGACACCGCACATGAGATTTTGCTCAATCAACTGCCATGGTAACAGGTGAGCTTCAAATCCAAATAAAAACCTACATATTCACCCAAGAGCCAGGAAGTTTTACTGAATGGAAATTAAACCCTCATAGTAAGAGGAGGAAAGGATCACCAGACTAAACTAGCTGGTTTACCTTCTCCTAAAACAATTAAGTCCAAATGCAGCAAATGGAACTGCCCAGTAAGCCTGACACCCTTTTCAGATTTTGCACCTCATATACAGTTTTAAGGAGTAAGATAATCTTCTTCCACCATAGGACAATGCATTTTATCTAACTTTAAGTCTTTGAATACTATGAACCACGTTAATCACAGAAACATTCAGGTTGGAAAAGACCCTCAGGATCACCAAGTCCAACCGATAACCCTACTCTACAAGGTTTACCCCTAAACCATATCCCCAAGCACCACACCAAACAACCTTTAAACACATTCAGGGCTGGTCACTCAACCACCTCCCTGGGCAGCACATTCCAATGCCTGACCACTCTTTCCATGAAAATTTTTTCCTACTGTGCAGTCTAAACCTACCCAGTCACAGCTTGAGGCCATTCCCCCTTGTTCTATCACTACCTGTGATCTACCTACCTACCTGTGATCTATCTACCTGTGAGAAGAAACCAGCACCAGCCTGTCTACAACATCCTTTCAGGAAGCTGTAGACAACAAAGAGGTCTCCCCTCAGCCTCCTCATTTTCAAACTAAACAGCCCCAGCTCCTTCAGTTGTTCCTCATAAGATTTATTCTCCAGGCCCTTCACCAGCTTCGTTGCCCTCCTCTGCGTTTGCTCTAGCACCTCGACATCTCTCTTGTATTGGGGTGCCCAAAACACTTTTATTCTGACAAGTTGTACTTTATTCTCTCCAGTAGTGAAGTCTGCTATTTGCTGAGGTTAGCATTTTAAGTGCTTCCTTGTACGCTCCTTAATTAAAGATTTGCAATTATAAAAGGGCACTAGCAATTCGCTTCCCATTACTTTTCCTAAGGATGACCTGAAGCTAGATTTATGTGGTGTCTGAGAAGACGACTCATTCCACAGACTTTGCAAGGGGAAGTGACAACAAAATAATTCTTTTACCTGAGGCACCTTCCATTAGGGAGCTGCTTCTTCTCCACATGACTGAACATATTTTTCAAGCATATATGGATTACACGTCCTTTAAGACTATAGTAAGGACCTGGTCACTGAGATAATTTACCACCTTATTCTGAAAGCCCTGACTGAATTGGATTTCTGAGCACAATAAGCAAATCTGGAATGTCCTCAGAGATGCCTTGACTGCCCCCTAAATTATTTGTATTTTGCAAGCTGCCCACAGGAAGGGACAGGATTCACTCATTATCAGGGACTCATCACAAATAGCGGGACTCATCCAGCTGTGTATATATTGGAAGAGCGCTAACAACTCAATATTGTCTAACCAAACACTTTACCATATGCAGAGGGACCCTTGGGGCAGAAGGGAAGGAAATAAGGGACTAATTGGATCAGTGCTGAATGTCACTTAGTCATTTCTGTGCATAGTATCTCCTCCTTGATTTTAAAGTTGTAAAGCACTCATGGCAGGCATTTTGTCTCCCCATTTGCAGATCACATTAGGTTTTGTTGGATGCTTTGTAGAAAGAGAAAAACAGCTACACTAAGAGTGACTGTGTCCACTTGCAGGTTGAATTTTTTTCAGCTTACATAGAATAAATTGAAGTATTTTCAATCTCATTTTGAGTTTAAACCTAAGGAAAAACTGCTACAGAAAGTATTCAGCTGGTTTCAGCTGGGGGACAAAATTTTGATTCTGAGTATCAGTTACCAGTTTTGAAGACGTCAAATGAAGGACTCTCTTGAGAAGTCTATGGGAGTGCTTGCTATGGAGATCTTGCTGTACAAAGTTATGCATCTATTATGTTCAACAGGTTATTTAGCATACTAAATAAAATCTTTCCTAGGAAGGAATTCCACAGATAACAATAGTCAAATTTAGAAAATGGTTATATGTTTTGAAAAATGTTATAATTAACATTTTCAAAGATGAAACTGTACCAATATAGTTCATTAAAAAAACTACACACAGGAGTTGGACTAGATGACCTTTAAAGGTCTTGATACATCCTATGATTCCTTGGTTTTAGGTAAGGCAATATAAGTTTGCCATTGGAAGAGAAAACTGAGAGAACAGAGAACCAAGAAAATTTTAATGATTTTTTCTCTTATCCGAAGTCCAACAAGACCAACCCTTTTGAAAGCACAGTCCAGGCTGATGAGATGTTACTACTGCCCAACAGATGGACGTTATCCACCATGCTTCCAGCTTAGAAATAGCACTCCTTTTTACATAAATTAATTTAAGCTATTCCAATAGATACCACACCACTTACCCTAAAGAAGCAAAGCAAAATATTTCAATCACTCAATATACTAGAGCAATCTGAGTCAAAAGCCATCATCTCTGAAGATCAAACTTGTAATTAAACCCTTCAACCATGTTTTACCCAGTGCTTTACTTAGAACTGGTGCTTGTAAGTGTATCTACAGTCAAGTGTAAATAAATACTTAATAAGCCACATGATACTCTTCTATATATATTCAAAATTAAGGAAATAGAGGCCATACACTTCCATGCAATAAGTATCACCTTAGCAAGACAGCATGTTCCACATCAGGAAACTCTAAACAACTGTTCGGTGCATGATTTAATGCTACCTCAAATTATGACCTTTTTACATAGATAAACAAGACTCTATGAATAACTGAATGACTGAAAAAAAAAAACTAAAACAAAACAAAAAAAAACCCACAACCACCCCAAAACCAACCAACCAACCACATCCCAACAAAAACAACAAAACCACCCAAAACCAAAACCAAATGGAAAGGAAGAAACTGGAAAAGTCAGCTGTTCCACACAGCATTGCCACGCTGCCACTATGCATTTTATTTTTTTCCTGTGCTGAAAAAGATGTACTTTATCAAATAAATTATAGGGTAAAATGATCACAAGTAAACTTGTGTGAAACAGGACTTTGATTCTTCTCCATCTGGTATGTTTAAAACAACTTCAAATTTATAGCAACATTTTGCTTATGTAATAGTCTTTGAAAAAAAAAATATCTGTAAGCCTTCCAATTAATCTAGTATTTATTTTTCCATCTTAATTTAATTGTTTGGTCATAGACTGATGCAGAATGCCATTTGGTAGTGCTGGGAGGCTGCATCAAGAACAGTGAACACGGTGTTGGCAGGCTTTTTTGTTAACGTGCTGGAGGCACGTGGGTACTACAGGGAGTTTCCCTCCTGAACGTGAGAAGTAAGATTGAAATCTGAGAGACTAAATACCTGCACAGAAGCCAAACACAAGGAGTTCTTAAAGAAAACCATCTTCTACCTCAGGCTCTCAAGTGCTAGAAAAGCAATTTTCTGGCTCTTACTGCAGCTTTGACACTCAGAGCCCCTGTAATTGCCATGTTGCTTTGTGGAGCTGGATTTGCTCCATGGCAGCAGGGTGCAGGCTCTCAACATATTACAGCAATTCTCCTGTAAGGATGCTGAATAAAGAAACACAGAATATGTCTGGTTGGAAGAGACCTCGATGATCATCCAGTTGTTTCAACCCAGCACTGAAGGGTCAACACTAAACCATGTCCCTAAGTGCCAGGTCCACATGCTGCTTGAACACTCCCAGGGATGATAACTCCACCACTGCCCTGGGCAGATCATTCTAATGCTTGAAAACCGTTTCAGTGAAGAAGTATTTCCTAATATCCAGCCCAAACCTCCCCTGCTGCAGTTTGTAACCATTTCCTCTAGTCCTGTCCCTTGTCATCAAGGAGAAACATTTCTTAATACAAAGTTCAGTAAGACTTCACACACAGCTCAGTCGTTAAGGAATTGGTCTCGATAACAGACTTTGTGTAGGAAACAAAACATGGTTGATTTGAATTCTGGCACCTGAACAATTCACAGCTCCTAAGACAGATCCTTACATGTACAATTTAAAAGTAAGATTAAAACTGGCATGAGAGGAGGATGTTTCACTGATTATCATGAAATAATTCTTCATTTGTTACTGAGTGAATACCTATGCACACCTTCCTTAAGTTCACTTATTTACATGCAGACAGGTGGTTTTCTATCTCTGCATAAGATGAGCCATGGAATGTGCAAACTGAAGAAGACTGGGTTTCAGTAAGTCATAAGAAGGCAGGAGTTTGAAGTACAATAAGCAAAGGCTCAGCCAGGAGACTTTTCTCTTCTTTGCAGCCACTCATAGCTTTAGAAAGCAAAAACTTCCACAGAGAGTACAAATTATTGTGTTTCCTTTTACATTCCACACAAACACTGCTTCATCTTGACTACAATAAGCACATGACTACATATAAGTGATAGAAGCATTTCCTCTGAAAATCTAGCTCGCTCTTTCTCAATTACTGCTCTTTTCATTTCAAAGTGACATGTAAGAATTTATTAAAACAAAAAGGAAGGACCAACTTTAATATTGCCTGCAAACAATTTCAGTCCAAATGCTATTGCATTAACCAAGAAAGTCTGTATTCTTGTCAGAGGGCTGAATTTTGACCTATTTTTGGTGCTCTCTTTCTCCTGCACACTTTAAAACAGCATATAACTGAGGAAGAGAAGAATTGTCAGATTAGAATGCTAGACAGTTTAATGTTTAATTTAATGTTTTTATTCTTAATGTTAGATGGTTAAAGCTAGGACAGTTGACTTAAGTTACTTCAGTCGGGAGAAGAGAAGGCTCCGAGGTGACCTTACTGTGGCCTTCCAGTATCTGAAGGGGGCCTACAGGAAGGCTGGGGAGGGACTTCTCAGGCTATCAGGTAGTGACAGGACTAGGGGGAATGGAATGAAGCTGGAGGTGGGGAGATTCAGGCTGGATGTGAGGAGGAAGTTCTTCACCATGAGAGTGGTGAAGCCCTGGAATGGGTTGTCCAGGGAGGTGGTTGAGGCCCTGTCCCTGGAAGTGTTTAAGACCAGGCTGGACGAGGCTCTGGCCGGCCTGATCCAGTGTGGGGTGTCCCTGCCCATGGCAGGGGGGTTGGAACTAGATGATCCTTGTGGTCCCTTCCAACCCTGACTGATACTATGATACTGTGAAATCACAGAGTCACTGAATGTATCTGGTTGGAAGAGACCACAAAGATCATCCAGTCCAACCTTTGACTCAGAACCAAAGGATCAACACTAAACCATGTCCCTAAACGCCAGGACCACATGCTGCTTGAACACCCCCAGGGACTGGCCACTAAATGGATTCATTCCATTCCCTACTGCTCTTTGGTCCTGGCTAGCCAGCTCATTTTTTATCCAGTGCAAAGTGTACTTATCCAGTCTTTGTCCATGAGTTTATGAAGGAGAATGTTGTAGGGGACAGTATCGAAGGGTTTATTAAGCCCAGGCAGACAATGTCCACAGCCTCCCCTTGTTCACTATGTGGGTCACCTTATTGTAGAAGGAGATCAGATTAGTCAGGACCTGCCTTTCATAAACCCATGGTGACTGGGCCTGATCACCTGGCTGTCTTGCATGTGCCATATGATAGCACTCAGGATGACCTGCTCCGTAACCTTTCCTGGCACCGAGGTCAGACTGATGGGCCTGTAGTTCCCTGAATCATCCTTTTGGCCCTTCCTGTAGATGGGTGTCACATTTGCTATCCTCCAGTCAACTGGGACCACCCTGGTTAGCCAGGACTATTGACAAAAAACTGAAAGATCTTAAGTCTTAGTTAAGTTTTAAGTTAAGTTGCTGCTTAACTTGTTTTCCTTATGAAAAGTGATGAAGCAAACCTGGCCCCATAAAACGCAGAAGCCAAACCAAAGTGAGGGAAATATAGGAAGAAAACCCAAATCAACTCTTTTCAAAGAAAATTTCATCCTAACACATGACTAATAGCACTGCCACTCTCAATTAAAAAATTTATTA
The DNA here is from genome assembly GCA_033816785.1 of Picus viridis. Taxonomy (NCBI): domain Eukaryota; kingdom Metazoa; phylum Chordata; class Aves; order Piciformes; family Picidae; genus Picus; species Picus viridis. Next base: position 25,511,446 of record CM066575.1, read on the forward strand.
GGAAACAAGGGAATCAAGCAAGGATGCATGTATGAATGGAATTTTGGGGGTTTGGTTTTGTTTTTGTTTTTAAGTGCTTACATGGGTATTTTACAGAATAATTTTTTTTTCTAGCAGCCAAAATCAAAATATATGTTTGGCAACAGACCCTAATACAGAGCACAAATAAGTTACAAATAACAGTTCTCATAGGAACCAATTAGGAAATGAGTCCTATTTATGAAGTTGCATGTAGATGCAAGACTCAGTGTACAGCTTCTAAAAAATACTTTAAAAAAGAAGAAACATTTATTTACTAGTCCTTAAACCTTAAAAGTGTCATCTAAGAAAGTAAGATTATTTGAGAGGGAAGAGAGACTGGCCTGTGAACCTAAAAGAAGAGAAATAAAATTAGTGGCATCAATGAAATCAGCAATTGCATCACAAAATGTAAACGTTTCAGCATATCCTCAAACTTTCAATCTGTAAACAAAAAACAAGTTACACACTCAGATCTATTTCTTAAAAAAAATATTTTCAAAATAAAATGTAATGGTTTAAAAATGAAAGTGTTTTAATGCCCCAGCATTCTGGCAGGGGCATCAAAATTATATGCCCAGTTGAATTTTTCCACAGGATTATGCCTTGCTGAACAAGTTCAATGCAGCTATTATGTCAAGTCATATGATGCAACAGATGTCTTCTATTTATCACTCCAGATTGCCTTTTTTGGTGTTTCCTCTTGAACTTAGATTTGAATGAAGTAAAAAAAAATCACAAAAATTACTTGTTGCATCATATTAAGAAGCAAATTATGAAATCAGTTTCATTGTCATATGAATCAAAGCAATTTGAATGAATTTTCCATAGAAGATGCATTTTACTGATTGCACAAGGGAAAAATAGTTATTTCCCATTTAAACTTGGAAGTTGACGTGTTTCAGACAAGGGAGTGATCCCAGAGACAGACAGAAAACAAAAGCAAAAAAGGACCACTGTGGGCTTTGTGCTGGGTCTGTGTGGTATCACAGTATCACAGTATTACCAAGGTTGGAAGAGACCTCGAAGATCATCGAGTCCAACCCGTAACCACAAACCTCACAACTAGACCATGGCACCAAGTGCCACATCCAGTCCCCTCTTGAACGCCTCCAGGGACGGCGACTCAACCACCTCCCTGGGCAGCCCATTCCAATGGCGAATCACTCTCTCGGTGAAGAACTTTCTCCTCACCTCGAGCCTAAACTTCCCCTGGCGCAGCTTGAGACTGTGTCCCCTTGTTCTGGTGCTGGTTGCTAGGGAGAAGAGGCCAACCCTTTCCTGGCTACAACCACCCTTCAGGTAGTTGTAGAGGCAATGAGGTCGCCCCTGAGCCTCCTCTTCTCCAGGCTAAACAACCCCAGCTCCCTCAGCCTCTCCTCATAGGGCTTGTGCTCAAGGCCTCTCCCCAGCCTTGTTGCCCTTCTCTGGACACGTTCAAGTGTCTCGATGTCCTTCTTAAACTGAGGGGCCCAGAACTGGACACAGGACTCAGTGGTAATGGTGCTCAGCCCCTGTGGGCGGGAGGCGGCGAGTGGCAGGGAGCGGGCCTGATGGCGGGGCGGGCGGATGAGCTACTGCTGCACTCGCCATGGATCTTCTGGCTGGACAAGTCACTTCCTGGTACAACAGCAGCTGAATGTGCCCCAAATCTGAAGAAAATGTATACAGTCCAAACACTGCAGGATTTCTGGAGTGTCTACAACAACATTCCTCTGGTGACAAACTTGCCCTTGAGATGTAGCTACCATTTAATGTGGGGAGAAAGATGGCCACTTTGGGAAGAGGAAAGCAATGCCAAAGGACGTTGGTTTTTTTTACCATCATTGGAGGTGTTTAGGAGGAGACTTGATAGGGTGCTTGGTTGCATGGTTTAGTTGATTAGGCGGTGTTGGATGATGGGTTGGATGCGATGATCTCGAAGGTCTCTTCCAACCTGGTTTATTCTATTCTATTCTAAGACAAGAGAATGGGACTTTGTCTGTGAAACAGGGATGAGGAATCAGGCAATGGGAAAGCTGATGAAACCATCCCCAAGCAGACCTCTAAGAAAGAGGAGAGAGGAACTCCCTGGCTATGGTCATGGCACTGTTCTAGCCAAGTCCTTGTCTAACTTATTTGGGCTCTCCCTTCTTCACCTCCAGGGCACCAGGCACTGTGAACAGGCCCCAGCCCGCTGCTAAGAAAGCATAAAACATCTGTAATAAAACCGCTACTTATTTAACTGGGAGCATCAGGGGATGAAGTGGTTAATCTGGTAACTCACAAAAAGTTGAGAAAATCTCTTCATGAATATAATAAATCCCATGAGTGTGTTTTCCCACTTTCAGAGCCAAAATAGTGGCAGTGTATTGAGAAAGGGGGGAATATTGTTTTATAATCAAGCATAAATTTGTAATAGATTTGGTATAAAATTGTTCCATTGAATTGTCAATATTGTTTGCATAAGTGTTATTTGATAAGGCAGCATAATTTCTGAAGCAAAATTACACAATTTATTAAATTACCTTTAGATCTGCGGCTATGTATGAGCTATAAATAGGAGATGTTTTTAAAGTCTCTGGAATTTCATGAAGATGTTGGAGCCTGTGGGTTGAAAATCAATTTCCCAGAAACTTACGGGTGCAAGCTGTACAGCTTTTTACCTTTCTATTTTGCAAAGAAGGTGGCTAGAGAAATTTGTTGTCTCAGGAAGTGGTTGCACAATGTCACAGAAAGACTTTATAAAATGCCAGTTAATTCCTGATCTGGATTTGTTTGGAAGTCACTCCCACATTTGTAGAAATTATGAGAATTTCTTCTATAGGTGATATAAAAATCTAAAATTTAAACTTGGGCAGACTGTAGAATCATGTTGTCAAGTACATTGGTGCTCCACTTACAAAGGCCATGCCTTGTACTTCTATTCTATTCTATTCTATTCTATTCTATTCTATTCTATTCTATTCTATTCTATTCTATTCTATTCTATTCTATTCTTCTAATGTTAGTCTAATGTTATTCTAATGCTATTCTAATCTAATCTAATGCTATTCTAATGCTAATTCTAATTCTAATTCTATTCTATTCTAATTCTATTCTATTCTATTCTAATGTTAGTCTAATTTATTCTATTCTAATCTAATCTAATTCTAATTAATGCTATTCTAATTCTATTCTATTCTATTCTATTCTATCCTCCCTGTGAAATGTCAGCTTATTAGTCTGGAGAAATACAGACAGATATTTAAAGTGTTTCCTAAAAATTATGATGATGCAATAGTGATTTCTGAAGACTCTATGTAAAACCTTAAAGTACCTGATTATTGGGGTGGAAAAGCAGAGTAGCTCTCTAGCACAAAACCCATACTGTTGCCATTGCTAGGAACTGGCCAAAGGCTTTATACAACCTTGGTGAAACCTCTACAGCTGAGTTGCTTAAAGTTTTGTTGGGGCATTTGGGCCTTTAGCTTGATTAACTCTAGCAACTGCTTCCAAAGAGCAAGTAAGTTGCTTTGTTTTGCTTTTGCTTAGTTTTGCATAATGGTGTGGCATAAGCTTAATTTTATCAAGTTAGCAGTAACATGCACATTTCCCGTGTTCAACAAACTGTTGGTTTCCTTTTTACCCATAACAAGATCTTACATGCAATGGCAAGAAACCATAAGCTATTCTCTACTAAGTTTGAGTCAGGAGATGAGATGCATATTTTTACTGCAATCTGAGATGAGCAGGAGATTTGAGAGTTTGGCATTTCATATGAAATTCTTGCTGGCTCATGAAGTTGAGGGCAGAAGCTGAAGAATACTTTGATTAAAGGTATTTCAAGCAATGAGAGTGAGTCAAATTATTATGTAACCTTTGAGAACTGCAAATGCTTTTTTTACTTTAAGAAGGAAATACTGAATAAATTATAATATGCAATTCCTCATTCAGCTACTGGCTTCATTCCAGAGTAAACAGATACACATTTTCAATGCACAAACAATTTTGCTACTGTTGAAAATAACTGTTATTAATAATGCCTAACTAGAAGTAAATTAGTGCAAAATTTAATCAACTTTTTAAATTGACTGTGTTAGGATAAAATGTTTACAATTACATTAATTCAAAGAAAGACTAGTACAAATTTACTAGAACTTCAAATCATCCTTTTGATTGAGAAGCATTCAAAACATAAAAGCAAATTTTAGTGTCAAAGCAAGCAGATTTGGAAATCATGACTCTTACTATAAATCCAGTACTTAAAAAATAATTAAGTTTAGTATCTGTCTGCCTTACTTGCTTCTGTGCTTGAGTATTCAAAGAAGAGGAGAATGTAAGCAAGGTATGGATATATTTTCTTGCCAAAATCAAAACAAGACTTTTGAAAGCTGTGTTTTGTGCTAGCAGTTATCTATCTCCACAATAGATCCCTATTTCCTTGACCTGACAGAATATAGTGATGGGATGTTCAGAGGTGGAGAAGACAATTCAAAGAGCTTCACCTTAAGAGGCATTTGTATACTTTCTGCATTTATCCCATGTCTCCATTTTCTTTAACTACAAAGAGTTATGACAGTCAAATGATATTCTTTCAGCTAAGCATAACATTGAATCAAATTTATATCAATCTTGAGCAGCAGTATTACCATGGTTATGACACCACAAAAGTTTAAGTACATAGATGGCTTTTCATTTGTCAGTTGAAAAAGTTTGTGATATCCAAGATACATATCTGAACCTAAAACATATTGTATCTTTATACTCTAATTTTCAGTTAATGTAATGCCAAAATCCTCTCTTCCATTCCAAAAGCAACCCACTTCACACATTTATCTTCCTACCTATCTTTTCCTACTAAGTATGAAAAGCTGTGAAATTAAGTAGGCCTCTCACTGGCCAGGCTTCCTTATACCTGTATTGCTTCATTACAAAAGTTTGATATAATTAAGAAATTGAATATTTAATATAATTATCATTGAAATGACATCTAATACAAACCTGCCAATAAAAAAAAAAGGATATAATAGAGATTTTAAGAGTTACATCAAGGTAAAATAACAAAAGAATGCAGCATGTGACTGGTTTAGGCTGTGCCTTTAAGAAAGAGACACTTTCTGAACACTCTGGGCGAATATTTTGATATTAGAATGAAAACAATGATATGCTAATCCAATTTCATTGGTGGACCCAGTTGTAGGTTTTTGTTTAGTCTTTCAGTCGGGGGAGTCAGTCAGGCAGTCGTCTTCTTCTTCCCCTGTACTGTGAGCTGGCTCATTTCTCTCTACGATTCTTTAAGGAACCAGATAAGAAAAAACTAACTTTTGCATTCGCTTTGAGCTTTAACAAAGTTTTCCCCTTTTAATTACCTTCCTTTTTCTCTCTCTAACCCTTTTGGGAAAAAGGGGAGGTAGGGAGGGAGAAGGGAGGGGAAGGCCGAACCCCTGGCCGCAGGGGGGGGTTGGGGAAAGGTTTCCTGTATTACATACTTTGCTGTATATTTCTGTATATATTGTAAATATTGTATATTTTTGTACATATTCATTGCATTCCATATCTGCTTGTAAAATACAGCTTTCATCTGCTTCTCCGGCTGAGTTAGCTGTGGAATTCTTTTGTGTGTGTGGGGGAACCTTCCTACTCCACCACATATTTTTAATTGGCGGTCCAACGTGCGGCTTGTGGATAATTGCTGTCCAGAAGCTGGGCTAAAAGGTTGCTTGATTTATTGCCTGCTCGAGTCGGAGTTGCAAACATGAAAGTGTTTTGGCTTTTAGAGCGTCTGGTCTTTTCAGTTTGTTGGGGTACTGGTCTACAAGTACTTCTGGGAATGATTTTCGATCGCTTAGGCAGATACTTGATGTATAAATTGTATTTATGGTTTAAGTATAAGATTCAGCTTCTTTACGACCGGTGCCTGGGATTCTTCTGGCTTAACAGATACGGGAATGTGACCTCCAGCACTCTGCCCATAGAGATAAAGGAGTTTAAGATCCCGGTAGGCGAAAGGGTTGTTTTAAGTGATGGCTGGGATCCGAAGGTGATTTATTTGATATGTGCAATCCTGCTGTTGGTGATAAGTAATGTGTTCTGGTTATATACGCTGTACCGAGAGAGGAAGATATATAGAGTGTCGAAAGCCTGCTTTGTAATTAAGCGTAGATCGAAACGCAGAAAGCGCAGCTCTAACTCTACCCCAGAGGTATCTAGTGATGAGGAGAATGCAGAATCTGTATCAGTTAACGACAAGGCTGAAAAAGTCCATCGGAAAGGCTGCTCTGAACGGTGCTGTTGGTGGTTCTGGCAATCAGCCAGCGGCAGCGGCAGCTCCTAACATGGCTTCCACGCCCTCGGCAGCCATTAATGGGGCAAAGCCATTTCCTCCTTCTTCTTCGGCAGGACCGGAAGTGTCCTCCACAGCAGCTGATCCGTCTCAAAACCTGTCAGCTTCTATTAAGCCAGCTGTAAATCCAAACACAGCTCCAGTTAAGCAGGTAGCTGTTTTAACTACGAGAGGAAAAAAGGGCAAAGCTGATCCAGATGCTGATGGGGAAGAGCAGCAGGATCCTGGTGAGGGAACTTCTGCTCAAAGAGACCCTGCTGAGATGGAGGAAAAGGTTTGTCTTAAAGATATAGCTGAGTTATTGAGATCATCACTGGATGGAGATGCAGGGCAAATTGCTGATAGCAGAACAACTAAAGGTGGTACTCCTGACCTTAAGCAGATTCTTGGGAGAGTGACAGTAAGATTATTGGGACAAGAACTTCAGGAAGATGAGGCAGAGGAGGAGGAGTCAGATGACATTGAGAGCTGTTCGTCACCCAGGGAAGAATTGAGGAATGTGCGTAAAGATTACATCAGAGCAGATAAGGAGCCAATCCTAGCTTGGCTTGGTAGATGCTATGATACAGGTGCTCCAGCTCTGGTAGTTGGAGACAAGTCAGCAGCTCAACTAGGAACTCTCTCAAAGGATAATGGAATAGATAGACATCTAGGCAGGACTCTCGGTAAGGTTACTCTGTGGATACGCCTTTTAATGGCAACTCTCATGAGGTATCCTTCCCGGGATGATCTTCCATGGAATGCCAAACCCTGGACTACCATAGATGAGGGAATTAAGCGTCTGAGAGAATTTGCTGTTAGAGAGGTACTCTATGGTGGCCATGAGACTCTGAATCCTGATGAAATTCCTGTAGGAACTGGTCTTGCTAAAAAGCTCATCAAACTTGCTCCTCCTAATTATGCAAATATTCTGGCAAGCAGAATTGTGGCAAGAAATTATGGTGGTGCTTCTCCTACGGTTGGCCAATTCACTGATCAGATGAGACAATTGGAGGACAGCATGACACGTGTTTCTCTGGTTTCAGCCATTGAAACTCTGTCTGGTGAAATAAAGAATTGCATGAAAGAGCTGAAGGATGAATTTAAAAATACATCTTCCAATTGGCACAAAGAGATAATTCCAATTCTTCCTCCAGATGGATACAGGTTTCCTCTGTGAGGAATAGACATCCTCCAAGGATGTCATTCCAAAACAGGTCATTCCAAAACAGGTCCAACCAAAACAGACCACCAAGGCAATCACGTGCGAGTATTTGGATAACTCTGTGTGATCAGTTTGGTGAGAACATGAACAGATGGGATGGTCAACCAACTGCTAATCTTTTCAGGAGACTGAGGGAACTGCAAAGTGGCAGAACCCGAGGTAGCAATACCAGAAGGGTAGCTGTTACTTCTACAGTTCCCCAGGACAACTCTAATAGCTCCAACAGTGGCTCCAGTTCTAACACTGCACCATGTGCTCATTGCACATGTGGGCATGTCCCCCATAACTAGGGTGCCCTGCCTCCCGCCAGGGGGGGAGAGGGGTAACAGAGATAACAGAATCTATTGGGATGTGTACATCCAGTGGCCTGGCACTTCACAATTTCAGAAGTACAGGGCCTTGGTTGACACAGGGGCTCAGTGCACCATAATGCCATCAAATTATCAGGGATCAGAAGCTATAACTATTCTGGGAGTCACTGGTGGATCTCAAGAGTTAACTAAGGTGGAGGTTGATATAAGTTTAACTGGTAAACAATGGAGAAAGCATACAGTTGTGACCGGACCTGACGCACCTTGTATTCTGGGAATTGATTTTCTGAGAGAAGGGCGTTTCAAAGACCCTAGAGGTTACAAATGGGCTTTTGGAGTAGCATCTGTAGAAACTGATGGACAAAAGCTGAAGCTGTCTGTTAGACCTGAGCTTTCTGATGAATCTGCAGTTGTGGGACAACACAAGATTCAGGACATTAAATTGCCGGTTGCTTCTCAGACTGTGCATCACAGACAATACAGAACCAACCGTGACTCTTTGTTGCCCATTCAGAATCTGATTCGTCAGTTGGAGAGTCAGAAAGTCATCAGCAAAACTCATTCACCTTTCAACAGTCCAGTGTGGCCTGTGCGAAAGCCGAATGGAGATTGGCGTCTGACAGTCGACTACCGAGCCCTGAATGAAGTAACTCCACCTATGAGTGCAGCAGTACCAGACATGATGGAACTGCAGTATGAGCTGGAATCCAAAGAGGCCAAATGGTATGCTACCATAGACATTGCTAATGCTTTCTTCTCTATTCCCATAGCAGAGGAATGCAGGCCTCAGTTTGCTTTCACCTGGAGAGGAATCCAGTACACTTTCAACAGGTTGCCAATGGGCTGGATCCACAGCTCAAGCATCTGTCATGCAGTGATCCACGATGCTCTGGAGGAAGGTGGTGCTCCAGAACACATCCAGTTCATCGATGACATCATCGTCTGGGGTAAAACTGCTGAGGAAGTCTTCGAGAAAGGTAACAAAATCATTGACATTCTTCTGAATGCAGGTTTTGCCATCAAGCGAGACAAGGTGAAAGGACCTACCAGAGAGATCCAGTTTCTGGGAGTGCGGTGGCAGGATGGACGCCGACACATTCCAGTGGATGTGGTAAACAGAGTCTCTACCATGGCAAATCCCATGAACAAGCAAGAAACTCTAAGTTTCTTGGGGATAGTGGGATTTTGGAGACTGCACATTCCTGGATACAGTCAGATTGTGAAACCTCTGTATGATGTGACTCGAAAGAGAAATCATTTCCACTGGGGACCTGAACAACAAGCAGCCTTTGACCAGATAAAGCAAGAGGTAGTTCAAGCAATGGGTCTGGGACCTGTCCGAGATGGTCCAGACATTAAGAACATTTTGTACACGGCTGCAAGTGACAATGGTCCAACCTGGTGCTTGTGGCAAAGAGCTCCAGGTGAGACACGTGGACGACCTCTTGGTTTCTGGAGTCGAGGTTACAGAGGTTCAGAGGCTAATTATACTCCAACAGAGAAAGAGATTCTAGCTGCCTATGAAGGAGTAAAAGCAGCTTCTGAAGTAATTGGAACTGAATCACAACTTCTCCTAGCTCCCAGATTACCAGTTTTGAATTGGATGTTCAAAGGCAAAGGTTCCACACCACATCATGCAACAGATTCCACCTGGTCTAAGTGGATGGCTCTGATAACACAGAGAGCTCGAATGGGAAATCTTGAAAGACCTGGTCTGGTGGAGGTGATCTCAAGTTGGCCTGAAGGTACCAACTGTACCAAACCTCCAGAGGAGAGAGTAACTCGTGCTGAGGAAGCTCCTCCTTACAATGACCTTTCTGATGATGAAAAGAAATATGCTTTGTTCACAGACGGTTCCTGTCGTCTTGTCGGGAACAAGCGAAGGTGGAAGTCTGCAGTGTGGAGTCCAACACGCCGAGTTGCAGAAGCAAAGGATGGAGAAGGAGAATCCAGTCAATTCGCAGAGGTAAAAGCTGTCCAGCTAGCTCTCGACGTAGCTGAGCGTGAGAGATGGCCAAAGCTTTATCTCTACACCGACTCATGGATGGTAGCCAATGCTCTGTGGGGTTGGCTAAAGAACTGGAAAAAGAGTGGTTGGCAGAGAAGAGGAAAGGCCATTTGGGCAGCTGACCTATGGCAGGACATTGCTGATCGAATCGAGAGAATTCCAGTGAAGGTGAGACACATCGATGCTCACATTCCTAAGAGCAAAGCTACTGAGGAACAGCAACACAACCATCAGGCAGATTTAGCTGCAAGAGTTTCTCCAGTAGACATGGACTCTGATCTTGATCTCGACTGGAAACACCGAGGTGAGATATTCTTAGCTCGGTGGGCTCACGATTCGTCAGGACATCAAGGCAGAGATGCAACATACCAGTGGGCACGTGACAGATCCATAAACATTTCCATGGATGCTATCACACAAGTCATCCATGACTGTGACATTTGTGCTGCTATTAAGCAGGCAAAACGACTTAAGCCCTTATGGTATGGTGACAGATGGTCCAAGTACAAGTATGGTGAAGCTTGGCAAGTTGACTACATCACTCTACCACGTTCTCGTTCTGGTAAGCAATATGTGCTTACTATGGTAGAGGCGAACACTGGATGGTTGGAAACTTATCCAGTGCCACATGCAACTGCGCGCAACACCATTCTTGGTCTGGAGAGACAGATCCTGTGGAGACACGGAACTCCAGAGAGGATTGAGTCAGACAATGGAACTCACTTCAAAAACAACCTTGTAAAGAGTTGGGCCAAAGAGCACGGCATCGAGTGGATATTCCACATCCCCTACTATGCACCAGCTGCAGGGAAGATTGAACGCTACAACGGTTTGTTGAAGACCACTCTTAAAGCCATGGGGGGTGGATCTTTGAAAAACTGGGAAAAACATTTAGCACAAGCAACCTGGCTGGTAAATAGTAGAGGTTCAGTGAACCGAGCTGGACCTGCACACTCAGATCTGCTACAGAAAGTAGAAGGTGATAGAGTTCCTGTTGTTAAAGAAAAGAATCTGTTAGGTAAAACTGTTTGGGTATTTTCTCCCTCAGGAGAGGCTAAACCTGTCCGAGGGGTGGTTTCAGCTGAAGGTCCGGGTCACACTTATTGGGTAATGCAAGAGAATGGTGAAATTCAGTGTATTCCACAAAGAAATTTGACTTTAGCTGAAAGAGTTTAATTTCAGAGTGTTGTACAGCTACATCGCGCCCAAAGGAAGAATCCCTGAGGAATCCACGGTGCACGAACCCTGAGAACCCTGGGAGCCCTGAGTCAGCTGAGAGTCCCTGTTTCCCTTTTCTTCGCTTCGTCTGCGAAGGGACAAACTGTTTTCCATTTTTCTTCTTTCTTGGACTTCTGAATCATCTACACCTGAGGATAGCCGGAATGGACTATGAACTTTACTTACAAACTGTAGATGTTGTTTTAGATTGGATGGACAGTATGAACAGCCAATGAAATTGTTTAGCAGGGGTGGATTGTGACCGGTTTAGGCTGTGCCTTTAAGAAAGGGACACTTTCTGAACACTCTGGGCGAATATTTTGATATTAGAATGAAAACAATGATATGCTAATTCAATTTCATTGGCGGGACCCAGTTGTAGTTTTTGTTTAGTCTTTCAGTCGGGGAGTCAGTCGGGCAGTCGTCTTCTTCTTCCCCCTGTGCTGTGAGCTGGCTCGTTTCTCTCTACGACTCCTCTCTAACCAGATAAGAAAACTAACTTTTTGCATTCGCTTTGAGCTTTAACAAAGTTTTCCCCTTTTAACTACCTTCCTTTCTCTCTCTCTTTCTAACCCTTTTGGGAAAAAGGGGAGGTAGGGAGGGAGAAGGGGGGAAAAGGCCGAACCCCCCTGGCCGTGGGGGGGTTGGGGAAAGGTTTCCTGTATTACATACTTTGCTGTATATTTCTGTATATATTGTAAATATTGTATATTTTTGTACATATTCACTGCATTCCATATCTGCTTGTAAAATACAGCTTTCAACTGCTTCTCCGGCTGAGTTAGCTGTGGAATTCTTCTGTGTGTGGGGGAACCTTCCTACTCCACCACAAGCACACAGAAGAGATTTACTCTTCTACACTTAAGTCTGTGGGAAAGTCACCTGACAGTGGGATAAAATAACCTTTACACATTTTCAAATCAAATTTCCAAAAAGCAATAGGGCTACAAATAGTTGCTACCTCCAAATGAATGTTTATATCACAATAAAATTTCACACCTGTGTTTACACACTCCAGTAACTAAGCTAATGTCAAGGGCACTTTTACAGAAAAGTATTAAATTGATAAACTGCTTCAAGATTCTAAGTACTAAGTCAGCCCTTTGCCATAACATTGTTAAATATGGTTGACTATACAAAAAACCCAGGAGTCTAATACCTTACACAGTCCAATTAGAAAATAACATCACAAATAGGAAACAACTGCAGGCATGTGATTACGACTTTGGGAAGCCCCATCAAAAGAATTGCTATTGTGCTAGTAGTTACAAGTTCTAAACAACTGGACACAATTACCTAAAAACAAAACTAAAGGAAAAAAAAACCACCACAAAATAAACAAAGCCCTATCGGAGAGCGGCGAGGGAAGACAGCAGCAATCAATGTGATTGATAAGCATGCTTCAACTTTATTGCCCGGATACACAGTTTATATAGCATCTCAGTTAAATATGCACAAGCGTCACTATTCTATTGGTCACTGACTGAAGGCAACATTATAATATCCAGCCCACTTGCAATTAGGTCTGTGTACAATATCAAAGGCTCTGTGTACATTCTTAGAAAACTCCCTTCTCACTAGCTCTTCCTTTCCCATCCAATTATCCTACCTAGCTCTTCCTTTCCCATCCAGTTATCTTGCAAACACACAGCCACGAGAACAGCTGCAAGGCCATAGTGACCTCACTGCCTCAGCATGCCAGCTAACTATGGGCAGTAAACAACAAGATGGAGTACGGCCTACACATTCTGCTCAAGTAGCTGTTCCACAGAGACATGTCCCTTAGATTTAAGCCATTCTCCAACAATTCCCCCCTTTTTCTTTTATACAAGAAAAGCTCGAGATGTTACCTCATTTACACTTCGCATAATACATCCATATGCAATACGCAAAACAAGCAATATCAGCAAAACAATGCCAATCCAGCGTAAACCTTCCTTAAACAGACCTAATAACCAAGGAGACATATTTCCAAACCAAGATTGAAACCATCGATCAAAAGGATTTACATTTTTAACAATTGATTGAGTATGACTTTCTAACCAAGCAATCTTTTTATAAATTGATTGACTGTGATCAGACAAATTAAAACAACACATGCCTTCAAAATCCTGACAGCCATGACCATTAGCTAAAAGCAAGAAATCAACAGCAGCTCTATTCTGTAAATATGCATGCCTTAAACTATTTTGATCTAAAAGCAATTGATTTAAAATATCAGTAGTAACATTAGCTTGTTTAACTGACCAACAAGCCAATTTCTCAATTTGCGTTAAAGCCTGCTTAGCAGCAAGACCAGGAATAAAGAGAGAAGCAAAGATATCTGCTGTAGCTGACCATAAAGCTATATCGTCTTTGCAACTCCCATCCAAATGGAGCAAAGATCGTTTTTGACGATGTTGCAGTGCAGCAGAGATGTTTAACCAATCTCGATGTCGAGGCGCAAATAGAGTAAGCTTACCCAAATAACATGGGCCTCCATAGGCATTCTTTGGTATTCCCTGCCATGCTCTGTCACCACAGATCAAAAAGATTCCAGGAGGCAGAGCCTTGGCTGTGTTGTTGTTCCATAAATAAGACAAAGCCCCAGTGAAATACCGATATGAAGTCTGATCATGCCTATGGTGAATTACAATCTGATCAAACCTAGGCGCCCCATAAGCACCAAACATCACCCCTCCCATAAATATCATGCCACCTACAACCGTCACTCTTTTATGTGTATCGTTCCATCCACAATAATTACCATAAACTTCATATTCTTCTTGCAATTTAGGGCTGACTACCGTCCACCCAGTAAAGCTGTTTTGTGGTGCAAGAGGAACCTTATTGTACATACGAGCAGTTGACCCTTGATACATTGAACCAAAAACAATACACGTGCGAGTCCAGTTATGAGATGCATTGCCAACTCGCGCAGAGCCTAACAGTTGCAGTTCTTGTGGATCCCAGGGAAGGGTAACGTTCAGTCCTGCAATAAGTCCTGCAGCACAATCCGAAGTACTATTAGCTTTAAAGCAGTCAGCATGCACACTATAATTTCTAAAAGCATAAGCATTAAAATCAGGAACACCAACTAAGCATGTTTTAAAAGGCTCTACCGCAGACTGCAAACTTAGGCAAAAGTCCAGATTGCCTGTTTGGTTGGCCCATGTAACCCACATGTTAGTTCTCGGGTTTATCGATGTGATCGTCAGGCTCATCAGGGGCATCATTAGAAACAGAAGAATCTTCATGCTCCTGTGTCGCTGGAGTAGCAGGAGGTACTGGTCGAGTCCACTTGCTTGGAACCCACAAAGGACCTGTTGGAGTAGATACACACATATGACCTCTGCCTAAATACCTGACTGGAGCAGGGCCCATCCAAAGTCCAGTTGCAGGCTGTCGGTACATAACTGACATTTGCGGACAGGGTTGTTGGTGTACTAAAGAGCCATGAACATAGGCAGGAGGGCTTTTCTGCTCTCCAAAGATACATAAATGATTCAAGACAAAAAGAACACGCCCTAACTTCTCCTGCGGATCTTGTATATTATCAAATTTCTCCAGATAACATTTCAATGTCTGATTTGCTCTCTCTACAATAGCTTGCCCAGTAGGTAAGTGCGGAATGCCAGTACGATGCTGTATGCCCCATCGTTGTAAAAATCTCTTAACTCGGTGTCCAGCATACGCCGGGCCATTATCCGTTTTTATCTGTTTGGGGACACCCATTACAGCAAAACATAATGTCAAATGTCGGATCACATGAACTGTCCTTTCACCAGCTTGTGCTGAGGCCCAGATGAAATGACTAAAGGTATCAATGGTGACATGGACATATTTGAGCCTCCCAAAAGGTGCCACATGAGTAACATCCATCTGCCATACCTCGTTCGGGCCGAGACCCCGGGGTTCACCCCAAGACCGAGACCCGGACCTGCATGGCGACTGCACTGCGGGCAGGCTCTCACAAGTCCCCGTGCCTCCTCCATTGTGATACCAAAGGAACGATGCAAACCTCTGGCATTCTGGTGAAAGGTAGCATGTGCATCACGAGCTTTCGTAAAGGCATCCATTGGTACCAAATAAGATACCAGTTTATCAGCTCTATCATTACCCTCTCCTAAACCAATTGCACCTTGATGACTTCTAACATGTAATACTGCATAGGGAGCATCTCGCTGCCGAATGGCTAATTGAAGCTGCATGAATAATTCGCCTAACCTGCGGTTGTTAGTATCTCGTAATAAAGCTTCCTCTATTCTCTGCGCTACCCCCACTGCATACAAAGAATCAGAAACTACATTAAGGGGAAGCTGCAGCCAGCGTTTAAAGGCATAAACCATTGCAGCAAGTTCCAGCGTTTGCAGCGAGTCTCCTGGAACAGCTTCCAGAAGGACATGTTGCCATTGTCCATCTGTTTGCCATGTAACTGCTGCTCTCTTAGTTTTTCTTCCTGCATCTGTAAAGACAGTAAGTGCATCGGGTAATGGGTCCTCACTTCGCTTTGGTATAGACACCCATTCTTGCTTAGCTACCCATTTTAAAGGAAAAGGTACTGATGTCACAGCTATTTGCACATTTAAACCTAAAAGGCTTTTTTGTAGGTCTACTGAATGTTGTAAAAACCAGTTCAAATCCTCTTGTCGAATTGGTACAAAGATTGTATTTGGCTCCTGTCCTGTCACTTGTAGCACTCGTCTGCGACCCTTCTGAATTACGAGGGCTAATGACTCTACTTTTGTCTGAATCGAGTTACGAGGTTGTAGGGGCCCAAATATCCATTCTAGAACCCACACACGATTCCCTTTTTCTGGTGTAGATTGTGTAAGTGCACCAAACAAAAATAAACCATCACCCAGAATAGTCAAATCAATTGGTAAATCAAAAAATCGCCGTGAAACTGACTGTCTCAAGATAGACTCGGCAATGTCACTGATTGCTTTCTGTTGTTGTTGTGTTAACACGACCGGTGCAGCAGGGTCAGTGCCCTTTAAAAGAGGTCGTAAAACTTCCAGTTGCGAATTCCTAGTGCCAATCACAGGACGAAGCCATTGAATATCACCCATAAATTTCTGAACATCATGCAGGGTACGAAGCTCCTTCTGAATAGTAATTTTCTGCGGCCGTATAACAGAGTCCGATATTGTCCATCCTAGATATTTCCAAGGCGCAGTCCTCTGTATTTTTTCTGCTGCTACTACAAGAGAACTCCTGCTGAGTTGTTCTGTTAAGAATATCTCCTGTTGTCGCGTGAATGGTTGCTCTTGTGCAATAAGGATATCATCCATGTAATGATATATTAGTGTTTCTGGCCAAGCTTGTCGCACTGGTTGCAAAGCTGCATCGACACATAGTTGACACAGGGTAGGACTGTTCTTCATTCCCTGGGGTAACACAACCCACTCATAGCGTGCAGCAGGTGCTTCCCTGTTTAAAGCTGGTAAGGAGAAAGCAAATCGCTTGGTATCATCAGGGTGAATATTGATGGTAAAAAAGCAGTCCTTTAAATCTATGACGAGCAAGTTCCATCCTGCTGGCAACATTGCAGGATTTGGCATACCAGGTTGTAAAGCTCCCATAGCTTCCATCTGATCATTAACTTTTCTGAGGTCATGAAGCAGTCGATATTTGCCAGATTTTTTCCTGATAACAAATATAGGAGTATTCCACGGACTAACGGATGGTTTAATGTGGCCTAATTGTAGTTGTTCAAAAGCTAATTGATGAGCTGCTTCCAGGCTTTCTCTCTTCAGCGGCCACTGCTCGACCCACACTGGCTCATCTGTTAGCCAGGTTAACCGGATCGGGAAAGCCCAAGTAGTGACCGCTGCTAAAAACAGCCGTTGGTCACAAGCCGTGCCCCAATTTGGGTAAGAATGTCCCGGCCAATCAGTGCTTCCACCTTAGAAGGTAACTGCATTATGGTCAAAAAGGATACACAGACACGACCATCAACAATGACTCGGATTTTATCACGACTTTTGCTGACTGATGCCGTACCACCAACGCCCTCCACACCTGTTGACATAGAGGTAATTGGCCAATTGTCAGGCCAGACTGAACGGCAAATGATGGTAATGTCAGCTCCTGTGTCTAATAATGCATTTAGCTGACGCTGTTCATGCCCATTGTCCAAAGTGATCGTAGCTTTCGGACGTTGATTCATAGGCATACACAGTAGTGCCATTCCTCCTGTCGATCCAAAGCCTGCGTCTCCTCTCGTGCTCTGAGACACTGCTGTAGCTGCTTCTGTAAGTTGTAAGGACGGTACCAGCTGTGCAATGCGACTACCTTCAGCAATAACCAAGGGTGGAAAAAATGTCATAGCGATTACACAAATCTCTCCAGTGAAATCTGCATCGATAACTCCAGGTAGAACAAACAGTCCCTTTAGGCCTGCTGAGGAGCGTCCCAGCAACAGAGCTCCACACGGCTGATCTTGGTATTTTACAGGTCCTGTCACACCCGTAGCAATTTTCACTGGTTTAGAGTCTATTAGCACTGTTTCTATTGCTGCTGCCAGGTCCAGCCCGAGGCTCCCTGGGGTGGCTGGCTTGAGAGTTGAGGCTGGCTGGAGTTGACGTGCGATTGCCACGCAGGGGCTGCCGTTGGGGTCTTCACGCCGCTGCCCTTCGCGCTCTGCTTGAAGTTTCCCGAGCGCCTGCATATCTCAGTTACGTGATCTCTCGAGTTACAGTTTCTGCACCACACAGATCCTGCTTGGCAATTGCGACGACAATGTCCCACTTTACCGCATCTGTAGCATTTGAATTTCCCCTGTTGTTTGTACTCCTGATTTGCTGGTAACAGCGGCGTAAGAGCTGCAAAGGCTTGGGTTTGGGCTTGCACCATATCTTTCCCTAACTCCTTCAAAGCCTCTACTATCATAGCCTGTGGCCCTGCAGGAATATGGGACATACGCTCAAGCATTTCCTCTACTGATGCATCAGCGGCCATGGTAGAAAGAATACTCTTAGCTGTACCATTACAATTTTCTAACACGCACTGACGAAGCAAGGGTCCTTTCATAAATTCCTGCACATTTGCCTGATTGATGGCCTCAGTCACCCTATCTACAAAGCTTGCGAATGACTCATTCCTTTCCTGCTTAACAGACAAATACGAAGGTACAGGAGGTGTTACTCTGACTCTATTAAGAGCTTCTTTCGCGAGCCGCATTCCTAGCTGTAACCTTTCTGGACCTAACTGAGCTTGTGCCTCCATTGTTGAAAAATTTCCTGACCCCATCAGCTGTTCTACAGTAACATCATTGTTTGGATTATGTGTAACATATCTATCACATAGCCGAAGCCAATGCGCTTGCCACAGCATAAGGCTGGACTGTGTTGTCATCATGCGCATAACAGCTTTAATATCTTCAGGCAACAAAATTCCTGTGGACCATATATAATTTATCATTTGTTTAGTAGGCTCACCCTGCAGCCCACACTCCTTTGCTGTAGCTCTCAGTTGGGACAGTAACTTCCAATCTATAGGGCGATACACCGCTTCAACTTCACCCCTGTCATTCTGTGCATAAGAGACTGGAAAAGCTTGCAACTCTTCAAGAGAATCACAAAGCTCATAATCCTTGTTATGCAGAGCTTCCTTTCGAATAGACAACCAATCAATCTTTATGATAGGAGGGGTACTCCGGTTAGATTTACTGTTTTCTTCTACCCTCTTTTGATACTTTTTGAGCATAGGTTTCTCATTGTTTAATTTCGAATCCTTCACAGCAGAATTACATGCCACAAATGCTTCCTCCTTGTAACACTGTGCAGCCTCCTCCTCCAGTTCCTCCTCGTCCGTCTCAGAAAGCTGCTCTTTCTCAACTTTTACTTTAGGTGATAGCTGGACAGAGGGCTGGGGAGGAGAGGCACTGCATGACTGATCATGCGGAACGAGGTTCAAAGGGGGAGCAGATGGTGCCGTAATTGCTTTACTACCTTCTGAGGGAAACTCTTTGTTAGTTCGAGCAGGATTAGAAATCAGGATAGTATTCCCAATCGGTGGGCTAGGTACATAATCACAACCAAACTGATGCAAACCTGGTTTCCCTTGCATCCCATCCAGACCTTGCATTCCATCCAACGCAGCTGTTGCTACCGCTGCAACCTTTTTCTCAGTCTGATACTGACTTAAACAATTCATAACACCTCTCCATGGTTTCATAAGCTTACGAGCAACTTTATCATCATCAATCACCTTATACCACAAAACATTACCTACTTCTCTCCACACATCAACACTAAACACATCTTCAGACGACTTAAAAAACCCATTCTCTCTACCAAACTGTAATAAACGTTCAGGATGCTTCTTTAAATCCACATCCCCTACA
Organism: Picus viridis; assembly: GCA_033816785.1. Classification (NCBI taxonomy): domain Eukaryota; kingdom Metazoa; phylum Chordata; class Aves; order Piciformes; family Picidae; genus Picus; species Picus viridis. The sequence goes on from CM066575.1 coordinate 25,530,838, forward strand.
CTGCGTTTCTCAAGGAAACTTTTAAATAAGTTAAGAGCTACTTCGCTTTCCATCCCTTAGTGCAGCCTTCAAAACCCGACCCGGACGGCGAGCCAAATTCCAGCTCAGGCACGGTACGAACTCCCTACGCCAGCGTTGAGTCGCACTTTTGCCCCTCGATTCGCTGCTAATCGATGCTTTTCCGGGCTCGCCACCACCCCGACAGCAAGAAGGTCTCCGAAAGCCTCCTATTCCGCGTCCGATAGCAAGAAGGTCTCCGAAAGCCTCCTATTCCGCGTCGGGGTTCTCTCCCTTTCCCACTGGATCGTCCGTCCCTGTTCACGGCGCCAGATATCGGAGAGCGGCGAGGGAAGACAGCAGCAATCAATGTGATTGATAAGCATGCTTCAACTTTATTGCCCGGATACACAGTTTATATAGCATCTCAGCACAGCTGAAGTGAAAGACAACACTAATGAATATTGGAATAAAAAATTTGGGAAGTAAATGAAATTTTTTTTCTGTCCAACCTATCTGCATATAATATATATGTAGAATTACATAGGTGGTGGGGTTTTTTTTGGTGGGATTTTTTTGTGTGTATGTGTGTTAAATGTGATTGCTTTCATAGTTTATGTATTGATCACAGAATCCTAGCAGCTAAACTGAGGAAGTGTGGTCTGCATGATCAGGTAGTGAGGTGGATTTAGAACTGGTTGAAGGAAAGAAGTCAGAGAGTTGTGGTCAATGGGATGGAGTCCAGTTGGAGGCCTGTATCTAGTGGAGTCCATCAGGGGTCAGTACTGGGACCAGTGCTGTTCAATGTATTTATCAACGACTTGGATGAGGGCACAGAGAGCACTGTCAGCAAGTTTGCTGACAACACCAAACTGTGTGGAGTGGCTGATGCACTGGAGGGCTGTGCTACCATTCAGTGAGTGTTAAGACAGGCTGGAGAGCTGGGCTGGGAGACATTTAATGAAATTCAGCAAGATCAAGTGTAAAGTCTTGCATCTGGGAAAGAACAACCCCACGTATCAGCATAGGTTGGGGACTGATCTGTTGGGGAGCAGTGAAGGGGAAAAGGACCTGGGGGTCCTAGTGGATGGAAGGATGACCATGAACCAGCAATGTGCCCTTGTGGTCAAGAAGGCCAATGCCATCCTGGGGTGTATTAGAAAGGGTGTGGTTAGTAGGTTGAGAGAGTTTGTTCTCCCCTCTCTTCTGCTGTGGTGAGGCCACATCTCAAATACTGTATCCAGTTCTGGGCCCCTCAGTTCAAGAAGGACCTCAGGGAACTGCTTGAAAGAGTCCAGTGCAGAGCCACAAAAATGAGAGTGGAACATCCTCCTTACAAAGAGAGACGGAGGGAGCTGGGGCTCTTAGCCCCAGCTTAGCTTGTAGAGGAGGAGACTGAGCGGTGACCTCATTAATGTTTATTAATGACTGCCAAGAGGATGGAGTCAAGCTCTTCTCAATGGTGCTCAATCACAGGACAAGGAGCAATGTGTGGAAGCTGAGCCACAGGAAGTTCCATGAAAACATGAATAAAAAGTTTTGCACTGTGAAGGTGATGGAACACTGGAACAGGCTGCCCAGGGTGGGTGGAGTCTCCCTCTCTGGAGATATTCAAAAGCTGCCTGGATGCATTCATATGTGATCTGCTCTAGGTGATCCTGCTCTGGCAGGGGCGTTGGACTAAATGATCTTTTGAGGTCCTTTCCAGCCCCTAACATTCTGTGATTCTGACTCTGTGATTTTCAGAAGCCAATAGTTAAATTTTTAACACCTTCATGTCACCTAAAGTAAGCAACAGGCAGGCTGCCAGCACAGGAAAAAACAATTTTCCCTGTCAGTACTTATAGCTGTATTTCTTTGTCATCATGTGTCTTCTAGAAATGGATCATCCACTTTCACCTTTCAATCAAATAGGTTATATACAGTTTGAAAATGGATGGTAGAGTCATATAAGAGAATTCTTTAAACATAGTTGTTTCTAACTTATTGTTCATAGGCAGAAATAATTGATCTAGTTGTGATGGGGTTTGTTTGTCAAAATGAGAATAGCAGTTTCAATAACTTTGGCTGAGACAGGTACCCAGCTAACAGTGGAGCTGATGGAACAAGTAGCAAGTGCAGGTTGAATCTGCCAACAACTCCCTGACCCCACCTTCTCCACAAGACATCAACAGGATTCTTGAGTTATCCTTACTAACACCTCACATTTTTTAGTGGTTTTTTTTTTTTCCCCTGACAGTAAAACAAACAGAAAGAATGCTAAAATAGAATTTTGTGAAAGGGCTCATAATTAACTTGGGCAAAGCAAGAGAATCAGAAATCAGCTACTCATTGTCATTATTAATGAGTGGAAACATTCTTTTCTACCATCTGCAAAATCTGTGCTAATTTTGTACCGAGTTCTCATCTATTTATATTTATTAGGGAAGTGTTAACATTTAATTATTTTAGAATAGCAGGTTTTTATTCTTTCACACTGCATTAGGGTGGAAAGATGGCTAAATTAAGTACAGTGCATCTAGCTTATACTGACTTCTTTTCATTTACAGACCACCACGAAACAAGATAATTGTTTTCCTTGAGTCTCTGGAAACTACCAGAGGCTGTAGGCCATGCTGAAGTATCTTTTTCTTTTGAAGTATTTAACTTCTCCATAAATATATACATTAATCAGTATACATCAGTTTATCCAGGCTGTTCTGGTAAAAATCTGACTATGAAAGTGTTTCTGGAAGAGTAATCTTTCAATTTATTGGGAAGTATTTTCTGGGCATTAACACTAATTTCAGAACAGCTATACAGTACACTTCACTCACAGCTTCTACATGGGAGCCTGCACCAAAACCATTTTTCTCCACTTGAGAAAGCTTTGAACCACTATAATTTGAAATAAGGTTCCATTTGCACAATCCAAAAATTTGAGAATGGTAAGGTTTTCCAGTATTAGTCTGAGACCTCTGCTACTGAGAAGGAGAAAGACAAGATAAAGGAGAAGGGAAATACTCTCTTTTGGAGAGATTACGGCAGAAAGAAATCTCTGGAAAAGAGGAAATGCTGAAGGCACCAAAGGCAATCCTGACAAGCAAGGGGCTACTGGGAGAAAAAACTGCTCTGCAGGTTTAAACACCCTTTCAAAAACAGCCTTGAGAAATCTATAAATTGAAATTATAATCTCCTTCGAGAGAGGTCACAAGAAGGAAGAAAATGTGCATGTTTGAGGAAGGAACTAACAGAACTTTTACTCTGGCAGGCATGTGCTTCAGGTTACTTGGGGCAGATGACAAATGCTTCACTACTATTCAGACAAATGGAGTTGCTAAAAACCTCTCCTGCCGGCTGCCACTTAGCAGCTAAGTACCTACTCAGACTGATTCACACCTTCATCTTTCCAGATTTCTGGACAGGTCATTTAGACCTGATAGGCTCAGTTCCTGAGATAATCACACTTCCCCACCTAAGAGAAGCACACTAAGGACAAATACTCAAGGGGTATTTAGGAATGGTGATGATGACAGAGCCTATTTGAATTCCTAAGGCAGGAACTTTGTGCACTCTCTAAAACTTACAAACAAGAATTGCTCTTATGTAGACAGGATGCACAGTGAAGATGAGATGGAAAGGCTAGAGGTATTATGCTTACTCCTAAAACCCACATGTGCCATTATTTTCTCTGTACTTCCTTCAGGTTATGGTGGCACTACTGAAATAATTATCTACCTGCCACCTCAACTCTGGAACGCTGATGGGAAGCAGGAGGAACTTCTTTGATTTTCCCTTGTGCCCACCACTAAGCCAATTTTTTTCATTACTAGTGCAGCTGCGGCAGGAGCTATCTTTCATTCCCCAGAAAGAACAGAAGGAAGGAATTTAACTAGGGTAGCTGCCACTTCTACAACACCTCATCAAAAAAACCCCACAAACAAATGAAAACTGTTTCAGATGCCCAATTCCAGCCTGTTTCCAAAGAGATGAAAGGTGCAGCTGTGAGCCTTGTTTTGGAAAGGAGCTCTGTTGAACAATATCACAAATTTTGCCTTTTCAAAGCAAGGGCCAGTGATTTGCATTCTGAAAGACACAAAGCCCAGCAAGGGCAAGCAGTGGATGCACTGGCGACTAAAGCAATACAAACCAAAACAATGACAAAAATAGGCACAGGAAAAAAATTCTGCAATACCACTGACTGGTTCTATTTCTCAGGATTACCATTTTGCTTTGCTCTGCTCTGCCATCACAGATATCCAGCACTTCTGATACTCACTGCCCCTGGGAGCTGCATCTACCGATACAAAGGCTGGTTACTCCCTATTACTAATGGTCAGCAGCTACTCTTCTCAGTAGCTAACTGTTTGAGGATGTCCTAGCACCCATACTTTCTGTGGAAACTGAGGAAAATTTAACAACATACTGTTCAATGGAAGGAATGTAAACTAGCCTTTCCTTTAAATGATCTATTGACATTACGCATTCCATCTGTAGACAGCATGGGAAATCCCAATGCGACTGCTGAGGTGTACTGCTGATGTTCATTAGCAGTTTGCCACTTACTATTCAGAATAAATAGGCAGAATGTTCCCTGGAGCCAGGACACAGACAACATAACCAAGATTCAAACAAGTATGTTGAATCCAAAGCAGTGGTTACACTATTAGATCTGTCAGTAAATCTGTCACTCTGCAGGAGGCACCATTCCAGCTTGTGTAAACCAGTATCCCTGCCCCATTAACCCTGCCTAACAAGTATGAGATGATAGGTGATTTCACCAAGCAACTAAATTAAATACAAAAAGTGCATTTAATAAACACCACACCGTTTATTCAGATACCCTCAAGGAAGGAACCTGGAGTCAACCAGATGAAAATAATCATCCATTATATCCTAAATGAGGCCTGACCCACAAGTAAGTAATTTCTGTAGAATCGTAGCTGATAATGTGCATATTGGTGCTTCTGTGACAGAAATGACAACTTTTCTTATATATTTTAATAGGAAAATAATAATGGAAATGATGACTTTTTTAAAAAGGCATTGTTTAAAAAGATAAGGAAAAGATCTTCAGTCGTTTTACTTGTAGTGTTAAATTAATAACCACATTGACATTAGCAATCAAATAGAATGAAATCAAAATGTGGAAAAAAAAAAAATCTAGCTTCTCTTTAGTATTTTAAACAGGCTAGCTTAGGGAACAAAATTCTCCAAACATTTCAGATGGGTGCTGTTCGACAGCAAGTCTGTATTTCTGAAGAAAACCCACCCCGGCTTGAATTTCATAATGGAAAACATCCTAACGATCTTAAAATGATCAGCCTTTACCATAGCAAGAAAAGAAATAGACTCTACCATTACCTGCATTCCCTGTGTCTAACACAGATCACATAGCAAGATATCAAATTTCAGAAAAAAGGCTTCAGAAGATGATGTCCACCTCTCCAACATGCTTTTCCATTTCCCTACCAAAACCACAGGAAAGGTAAAAAAAAACCAAAACACCAAAACCAAATAAATTTTCCTCCTAACTATATAGGATATAAAAGACATGAATAACAGCTTCTAAAAGAATTCAGTAAAATCCAACCTCTGCACGCGCGACCCTGCACCAGACAGGAGGAAGAGCAGAGGGAGAGCACAGGATTCCCACAACACATCTGTGTGTGGAGTACATCGCATGCAAGAGCATTCATCGCTAACCAAGAGCAAAGTGACCAGCAACCATAAATGTAAACCATGCCTACATCTGTAAACTACCTGCATGATATCATATAAAGCTATTCATACATTACATATACCCAAAGGGCTTGAAAACAATTTTTATGGTAAAGAATACGGTAATAAAATAGTCACTGATGGAGCAAGTGGCAGGTAGCACAGAAGTGTGCTTACAGGGCCTATATAGAATTTTAACAAAAAATACTGAAAGATTCAAACCTGTGACCAATTCTCTGATTTCCAAATCTGTAGTCTTGCGGAGTAACCGTACCAATGCTGGGATACCACCACAGTTTTTCAGAGCAATTTTGTTGTCATCATTTGCCTTCCCATATACCAAGTTTCGCAAAGCTCCACAGGCACTACGGTGGACTTCTGTCATACGATGGTCTAATAGGTCCACAAGTAATTGTATTCCACCTTGTCTTCTTATCTGAAACAGTCCAAAGTGATAATCATAAAATTAGGGAATGAACTCTGGTATTAGCCATGCTACCTGATGCAATTAAGCTGTGACTTATGCAGGCTGTGCACGAGCACAAATCTGTCATGTTGCGCTGCCTTGATTCATCGTATTATTTTGTCAGTGGTAACGTAACTGTACAATGACACACCTGAACCTTTGTAAAAGCCGCCAAAACTTAGTTAAGATTTCTCATCAAGGTTCAGCAAAGTTTGCCTTGGCAAAGGTTTCTCCTGCTCTGGAAAAACATCATCTTCTTTGGAGTGTAGTGCATCACAGGGTAGAGGGAAAAACACAAGACTACAGCATACAAAAAAAGCACTTAGTGCAAGAGAATTTTTAGGAGTTCCTCCTCTTACATTTAATTACCAGGAATGTGAGCAGCTGCTGCAGTCTCTGTAAGGATGTTGTATCAACAAAACCAAGAAAAGTAAGGACGAAAGGAAAAGGAGGATGAATGAACAAACCTAAAGGATGACAGATAAATCATGGAAAGCTTGTTTTATTATGATTGAGGATGACAACCAATAGCAGAAACAGAAGTCATACTCATTCCTAATGTGGTCTTCCAAATAACTTTCTAATGCAATATCTTATATAAAATATCATTCTAGAAAAAGCACAAAGAGGTTTGACACAAATGATTAAGAAGGTCAATAATACCAAGAACAAAAATCCATCTTCATTGTTCTCTATATTCTCTTCAAACAACAACCAGCCTTGGATCTAACTTTAAAAAATGTCGACTGATTCGTAACTAACATCCAAAGAGTACAATGCTTTAGCCTTAGTTATAGGGACATCTCTGTCAAAATATTTCTCAGTGTGGGCACAGAGCAAGCCAGGCACTCCAGCTGGCAGTTTTACTACCTCTAGTAATATCTTGCCTAAGACAAATCAGTGTTTCCAAAACTGCAGAGATAGGTGAAATATTAATTTTAGAATCAAAGTTTGTTATTGAAAATGTTGTGAGGTTGTTCTCATACAAGCTTGTGTTCTTGGGGCTCTTTGCAGTGGGGAGGCTGGGAATCGGAAATGGCTAAACTAAGCACACTAAAATGTGTAAGACACCAATGCTCTACATACTGACTTTAGAATTTAAGTACAACCAATGTATGGCATTTCATTAATCTAACACAAGATACAACATGTGTTGAAGCCAAATGCCAACTGCCAGGACATGCACTTGGGATGCAACAACCCCATGCAATGTCCAGGCATGGGGAAGGGTAGTTGGAATGCTGTCCAGTGGAAGAGAACCTAAAGGTGTTGGCTGATACACAGCTGAGTATGTGTCAGCAATGTGCCCAGGTGGTCAAGAAGGCCAACAACATCCTAGCTTGCATCAGGAACACTGTGGACAGCATAACTAGGACAGCAATAGTCCTTCTGGACTCAACACTGCTGAGGCCATACATCAAATACTGCACTGGGGTTTGGGCCCCCACTGCAAGAAAAGCACTGAAGAGCTGAAGTGTGTCCAAAGAAAGGCAATAAAGCTGCTGAAGTGTCTAGAGCACAAATCTTAAGAGGAGCAGCTGAGAGAACTGCGGCTGTTTAGCCTGGAGAAAAGGGGGCTCACGGGAGACCATATCACTCTCTACAACCACCTGAAAGTTGTAGCAAGGTTGGGTTGGTGTCTTCTCCCATGTAACAAGCAATAGGACAAGAGAAATTGGCCTCAAGTTGCTCAAGGGGACATTTAGTTTCACTGTTAGGAAAAAATTCTTCATTGAAATGATTGTCAAACATAGGAAAAGGCTGCCCAAGAAAGTGGTTGAGTAACCATCCCTGGAGGTATTTAAAAGATGAGTTGATCTGGCACCTGGGGACATGGTCTAGCAGTGAACCTGGCAGTGTTACATTAACAGTTGGACTTGATGAACTTAAAGGCTTTTTTAGCCTAAATGATTCTATGATTCATTGCAAAAAAGAGACTGAAAAAATGATTCAACCTGTGAGTTATACAAAATTGCTCACTGATAAATCAGAAGTTCTAGCTTTTCTTCTACTGGCCTTTCTGGTATGTTCCTGTTCTTGTAATAACAGCAAGACCCAGTAATAGCGCAGTTTTGTAGTTAAAAAGGAGATGCTACAGTATTAAATTAAAATGTTTAAATGTTTATACAGTTACAAAACAGCTTTGGATAAATGCTGAAGTGATAATGTTTAAATATACATAAGTAGGTATTTTATCAGTGTATTGTGTCCAGCTTTCTAAAGCACATGCAGGTCACTTGGAATGCTACGCAGCCAGCATTTCACAAAGTGCAGAGATGCGAATAGATACTGGCAAACATGTATCAGCTTCAGAAAGAGAAGTTCATTAATCTTCCGGGAGCCCATGCTTTCACTTTTCAGGGCACCTGTGACAGCTTTCCATTTAGAAACCATAAAAACAGATCAAAGAGAAAAGGTATTGTAATACATCTCACTGGTCAAAACTTTGCCCATGTGAACAAGGTAACTTGCAATGAAATCATTTGCTCCATTACAAGCCAGGAAAAAAATATCAAGTTTATCTGGGAGGGGTTGGGAGTGTGGCTCATTTGTTTGCTTGTTTTTATGATCTGTCATCATTCAATCTTCAGATTAAAATGTTTGCTTCCCCTACTAACCAGATTTTCAAACCCTGGCATACTACGTGAAAAGCCACCTACATGACATTTACTGAAACAGACTATGAACAAAAAATTATCCATCAGTTCTACATAAGGTGAATCAACCAGTGAGCTTCACACTTCAACCTCTGAAAAGAAACAAGATATGAAAGAAGAAAGAACATGGTTAAAAAATACATGACTTATTCTGGCACAGTGACTAATACCAGGAACGACAGAACAAAAACATGCCTGCTGATGTGTATTTTTAAAGCACAACATGCTGAATGAAGATTTTTATTGCTTCAGAGATTAAAAAAAAAAAGATATTAAGAATGAGAAGAAGTATTAACTTTGTAGCAAAAATAATTCTCTGTATTAAATTCATCTGAAGACGCAAAGGGCTCTGCCTCTCTTCAGAGCCAAACTGTGTCTGTATTATTGTCTGCATGCTCCCTCTTAGATGCAGCCAAGTGGCCTCTCAGGCTCCCCAGCAGTTTCTCTCATAGAAGCTTTCAGGTGACAAATTTTGCTTTCCTCTCCTCACTTCTGAGGGAAAATGTGTGTTTCTACCATTTTCAGACATTATTCCTAAGATGCACCTTCCCTTTTCAGTCATGGTATCTGACAGCACACTAGTATTCGGCTCATGCAGCTCCTCTTCTCCCAAGAACCTGAAGTCAGTAGAATACTGAACTCTTCCAAAGATACTTTCTTAAAAGTAAGAGCATTAAATATTCATCTAAAATGCATATGTGTCAGAAAAAAATATGGGCAATAGAACAGAAATTAAACAGGTGTTACATAACACTTCATCTTAACTTGACAAACATTTCTTAAATTCTGCTCAAGAAAGAGCCTATTCTTACTTGTGAAAGACTTATTTTGCAAGCTATTTGGATCCACACCATGCAGATACAAAGTGAAGGAGGACTTGAGAAGGAGGTTCAGATCAGTGCTAGAGGCAGTGAAGAACTGAGTTATGTTCCTAACAAGGAGAGCCTGGATGTCTCATGCCAAGATGCTGTGAAGGACAACAAAAATTCCTTCTACAAATATATTAATAGCAACAGAAGGGGTAAGGACAACCTCCACTTCTTGGTGGGCACAGAGGGGAACATAGTAACAAAAGATGAGGAAAAGGCAGAGACACTTAACGCCTTCTTTGCCTCAAATTTTAATAGCAGGATAGGTTGTCTTCCTGACAACTGGCCTCCTGAGATGGCAGATGAAATCAGGGAGCAGTATAGTTTCCCTGTAATCCAGGAGGAAGTAATTAGAGACCTCCTTAGCTGCTTGGATCCCCACAAGTCCATGGGACCGGATGAGATCCATCCTAGGGTGCTGAGAGAACTGGCAGACGAGCTGGCCAAGCTGCTCTCCATCATTTTTCAACAGTCCTGGCTCAGTGCAGAGGTCCCAGAAGACTGGAAGCTAGCCAACATGGTGCCCATCCACAAGAAGGGCTGGTTGGATTAGCCAGGGAATTACAGACCTGTCAGCCTGACCTCAGTGCCAGGCAAGATTATGGAACAGGTCATCATGAGTGCATCACACACAGGATGGCCAAGAGATCAGGCCCAGCGAGCATGGATTTAGGAAGGGCAGGTCCTGCCTGACCAACCTGATCTCCTTCTATGATCAGGTGACCCGCCTGGTGGATGTGCAGAAGGCTGTGGATGTAGTCTACCTGGACCTCAGCAAGGCCTTTGACACCGTCCCCCACAGCAAACTCCTGGCCAAGCTGGCAGCTCGTGGCTTGGACAGCAGCAATCTGTGCTGGGTTAGGAACTGGCTGGAGGGCTGAGCCCAGAGAGTGGTGGTGAATGGTGCCACATCCAGCTGGCAGCCAGTCACTAGTGGTGTCCCCCAGGGATCAGTGCTGGGCCCCATGTTCTTTAGTATCTTTATCGATGATCTGGATGAGGGCATTGAGTCCATTAACAGCACATTTGCAGATGACACCAAGCTGGGGGCAGGTGTTGATCTGTTAGAGGGTAGGAGAGCTCTGCAGAGGGACCTTGACAGGCTGGACAGATGGGCAGAGTCCATGGGCATGATACTTAACACATCCAAGTGCAGGGTTCTATACATTGGCCACAACAACCCCATGCAGCGCTACAGGCTGGGGTCAGAGTGGCTGGAGAGCGGCCAGGCAGAGATGGACCTGGGGGTACTGGTTGATAGTAGGCTGAACATGAGCCAGCAGTGTGCTCAGGTGTCCAAGAAGGCCAAAGGCATCCTGGCCTGTATCAGGAACAGTGTGGCCAGCAGGACAAGGGAGGTCATTTTGCCTCTGTACACTGCACTGGTTAGGCCACACTTTGAGTACTGAGTCCAGTTCTGGGCCCCTCAATTTAAGAAAGATATTGAGTTGCTGGAAAGTGTCCAGAGAAGGCCAACAAAGCTGGGGAGTGGTTTGGAGCACAAGCCCTATGAGGAGAGGCTGAGGGAGCTGGGGTTGTTTAGCCTGGAGGAGAGGAGGCTCAGGGGAGACCTTATTGCCCTCTACAACTACCTGAAGGGAGGTTGTAGCCAGGTGGGGGTTGGTCTCTTCTCCCAGGCAACCAGCACCAGAACAAGAGGGCACAGCCTCAAGCTGCATGAGGGGAGGTTTAGGTTGGAGGGTAGGAAGAAGTTCTTCACAGAAAGAGTGATTGGCCATTGGAATGGGCTGCCTGGGGAGGTGGTGGAGTCACCATCACTGGAGGTGTTTAGGAAGAGACTGGATGGGGTGCTGGGTGCCATGGTTTAGTTGATTAGATAGTGTTGGATGATAGGTCGGAATTGATGATCTCAAAGGTCTTTTCCAACCTGGTCTATTCTATTCTATTCTATTCTATTCTATTCTATTCTATTCTATTCTATTCTATTCTATTCTATTCTATTCTATTCTAAGATTGCTTGAGAAATGTAAATTACCAGTTTCAAGGCTAGCCTTTGATTCAGTGGTGTTTACCATAACCAAATTTCAATGACTGTGGACTGTTAAGATATTTAATCTACCAGGACTTACACACGATCAGCCTGAAGCTTATGCATTGGTAAAAGAATTCAGTAATACATTGATGTAATGTCTGAAAAAACAGAGATATACTTGATTACTGAATGATTTTAGAGTATGAATTATTTGACAGTTTACTTTTGTAACTTGATACAAGAAATTGGATGGATGTGTGGAAAGAATTACCTAGAATGTAAGGATACTTGTTTTGCCAGGATATCTGGTCAATGTCTGTCCAGCATATAAACAGAGAAAAGGCAGGAAAAGTAATAAACCATACTTATACACACAAATGCTACAGAACAAGAGACAACACCAAAGACTAGGTCTGTGAGGTTACTGTTCCTCCCAGTAGCGGAAGAAAAAAGCCCCTTTCTTTCTGTCATTGGATAGTGGAAATTGCCTCTTCCACCCCTTGGAAGGTTTTAGAAAACAGAGCTAGAGATACAAAACAGAAGAAAAATGAAGCTTCAAGTTTCAAACAGTTTAGCCAAAGACTGTTAGATAATGAAGTATTCCAACACAACCTAAAAATATTTCTGTGATAGAAACCAAAACACCCTTCCTCTTCTATTTATACTCAGCAAGTGGGTATCTGAGATATTGTTCAAATTTTGCCAGTAGGTATAACTGGAACATCCTCTTCTGCATTTAATTTTGACTACTCTACCTTACAAAATAAAATATAATGGAAACAGAAGAAGATTAAGAATAGGTGTCAAAAATTGTTAGAGACTGACAGAGTGATAAAGTATATTTCAAAAATAACACAGTCTTGTCTTCCCAATAAGACATTAAGCATTCCACTATTAACAGCTCTGCAGTCCTAATACAAAGATTAGTTCAGGTTAAATGCTTATGTTCCACATTTTCCTTATTAATCACTTTTGAATAGCTCTTCACCTGAAGGAGGTGAAGAAAATTTAAGAACAATCAAGCCTTTTTAGACATCATAAAAATTAACTGCCATCTTAAGTGACTAACTCACAACATCATCCACCACTTATTCTGTGGTATTTCCATTAATAAGAAAGCATGTTTCAATATATCAGAATACAAGTATTCAAACACATGGAATTATCTTCAGTGCCACTGTGTTACACATGGAACAGAACTAAAAAATAGTTGACTGCTAACACAGATGACAGTATATATCCAGTAAATCCCAAATTAAAAGGATAATTCAATTTAAATCTGCTTCTGGACATTTTGCTAATAATTACTTATAATGTTCTTAGATGTTTTCTAACTAAGAGAATAAGTGCTTATTAGTTCATATGTGAATGAATTCTCAGCAATTCTGTTCCACAGTTGCAGAATGAGAAGCTACAAGTAAGCAGAACTAAAAGTCAAAAGCATTTTTGAACAATGGCAGGCAGCATAGCAGTGTAGTGTTTCTGTGACCCTCTCTGACTGCAGCCACTCTGCTCCTCTCAAGCTCACCACTGTGGAGACGGATGAATCCACAAAGATCAGGGCATCACAAGGAAGTCCAAGAGGCCACTGTCTGCACACCACTGACTGGTTATACACAGTATCCAGGAAATTATTAAATTACTGCAATTCCAAACTCTCTCCATGAGACCTCTCTGTTACCAGTCTTTGCCTTGTTTCCATTACTAAAATTATTTTCATCTACAGGATAAAAAATCACTATTTGCTGGACAAGGGTTTAGAAGATGGGCAGCTTAATTTCATGCTAGTTTCAGAAAGCTGATTCCTAAAACTTAAAAGGGCTGTGAAGGGGGAAAAAAAAGAAAATACAGTAATACTGTTTCATACAGTATGTCTTTTCAGATAAATGTGCTGGCTGAAACTTCAACTCTTTTCCATTGTTTCTTCTGACATGCCTATGGAAGAGCCGATAAGCAATACAAAATCCACACACTGCAAATGCACATGAGGTTTATTACAGACAACTTTACATGTAATGTCATGATGTAATTTAGTCTCATTAGCAAAGTAATTTGCTGTAAGTTTTTAAAAGTGCTGAGCAATTTTATCCTAAAAAAGAGCAGAATGTTATGCAAATTGCTGCATTAACTCCAAAGTCTAATGTATTTAAGGAATCTAAATCAGGTTTTGGATCTATGTTCTATGTAAGAATGGTTTTGTCATTAGGACTTATTAGATCAGACACAAAATGCAACATGAAGCTGTGAACAGGCATAATTCAAAGAAATTCAACCACTGGTACATATACCATGCTCTGCTTTGTGTTAAATAAGAATTGTTCTCTGATTACTAAACTACAGCATGCCTGTTGAAAAAGGAAGGGGATTTTTTCTCCTGCTTCCACAGAAATCAGGTAGGTGTTTGGAGGAATGGTTGTGTGGAACATGAGGGTGCATAGGACAAGGATCAATACTCTCAAGATTTTGTCCTTGGAGAAAATACTGTTTCTGTTACCAGCTATGCATTTTTTTGCCCTGTGTCTCTTTAGTGTCCTTTTTAGATCCTGAGATCTACATGTGGGGTTAATACAGACTCAAAAATGTGTTCTGAACAGGAAGAGATTCAAAATCATGTTCTAAAATTGCCCTCAAAAAGCATGAATAAATGTGCTGCTTTCTCAGTCAGCAAGTCTTAACGTGTTCTGCGCTGTGATATATGTTGTTTTTCATGCTTGGTAGAAGAGCTGTGCCTACTATAAATCAAGGTTTTAGCATGATTTTACTTTTCACTTAAAAAGTCTCTGGCTAGGTATAATATTCTCTATAATAGTAAAGCAGTTTACCCTAATACTCTTAAATAAAAAATTTGTTTGTAGGCTGATAAAAGCATCCTATTCTAAATCTAAACATCAAGCATTAATGGGATCATCCAAATAACACTCCTAACCACAGGTGCAGAACTGACATAAAATGCTTGTTTGACTCTGAAGGTATCAGAAAAAGTGATTTTCAATCTGTTAAAAGCAGTGTCTCCTAAAATGAACACATTGGCCATGACGTGCATTAACCAAGCCTCTCAGCTTTTGAATCTCTGTGTGTATAAATGAACACTGAGGAGCACACATGAATTAAGACAAATACACAAAAGCCAAAGGCTTTAAGAGAATATTATAATTTTAATTGAGGGTCTTTGCTTTTTGAAACAGTGCAAAAAGACACAATACTAAAGCAGGTTCAGCAGTGTGCAAAAGACATTGGGCATTACTAAGCACTGATCTAGTACTACGTGAAGTTAAATGAAAAATAATGGTTAATACTAAGGGTTTGGGTCACTGACTTTCTGATACGTAGAAGAATCAAACATCTGTTTAAGAATGAGTGATGACACAAGTGGTGTCCCCCAGGACTGGCTCCAGTCCTGCTCAATATATTCATCAATGATCTGGATGAAAGGATAGAGTGTACTCAGCAAGTTTGCTGATGACATAGAACTGGGAAGGGTGGCAGACACACCAGAAGGCTATCCAGCATGATCTGGACAGGCTAGAGAGTTGGTGGAAAGTAACCTTATGAAGTTCAATGAAGGCAGGTGTAGCATATTGCACCTACAGAGGAATAACCCCATGTGTCAGTATAAGTTGGGGACTGATCTGTTGGAAAGCAGCTCTGTGGAAAAAGACCTGGGAGTCAGTCCTTGTGGACAACAGGATGACCAAGAGCCAGCAATGTGCCCTTGTGACCAAGAAGGCCAGTGGAAACCTGGGATGCATCAAGAAGAGCAAGCAGGTCAAAAGAAGTTCTCATCCCCTTCTGCTCAGCCCTGGTGAGGTCTCATCTGGAATACTGCGTCCATTTCTGGACTCCCCAGTTCAAGAAGAACATGGAACTGCTCGAGAGGGTACGACTGTGACCGGTTTAGGCTGTGGAATCTTTTATGTGTGTAGGGGGAACTTTCTCACCCTACCACAACGACAAAGGGCTAGAAAGATGATTAGGGGACTAGAACATCTCTCTTATATATAAAGGCTGTGAGACTTGGAATTTTTAAGCTTGCAAAGAAGACTGAGGGGGATATTACCAATGCCTATAAATACTTAAAGGTCGTGTGTAAGGAAGATGGGGCTAGTTTTTAGTGTTGTCCTGGTTTAAGACAGCGCACTCTAGTAAGGCTTACTTCCATGATTGGGAGCGATCTCAAATAAAAAGAGGTAGGAAACCAAGAGCCCTGCGGATTAAGATAAGGAGAGTATAATGGAAATAATACAATGTACAATACTACATGAATGAACAGAACAAGCCAAGCCAGCAAAAGACAATCAGCAAACAAGCCAGCAAGCTACTGAAAGAACAGATTGCGAGGACACTGCACAGCACTCAGTGACATTCATTAATACTCAAATAAATCTAAAGACTGCCCCAAACAGAGACATGCACTCTGCCATCAGAAGAGATAGATATCATACCTTCCGTACAAAGCCATTTTATTTCGGGTATATTCAGGCATAGAATTTCTACTTATTTATGACATCTTCACATATTTACTCCAACTTTCTCTTCTCTCTCTGGCTACAATGAAATATAAAGGTGCAATTTTTTTCTGTTGCAGAATAATGGAGTAGTAGATTTGGGGCATAGGAATGCTAGAGAAAGCTAAAATAACAGATCCTCAAACATATTGAATTAACTTTTCTTGCCTCAGTTTCATTTTGTAACTATTAACATTCCCCCACCTGACCAAGTACTAGTTAATAACTATAGGTCAGTTACTTTACACTTTGCACTTACTTCTCATGTAAGACATATGCAGTACACCACAAACACTGTAACTGTGTAGCCTCTGTTGTCTAGGATACATTCTTCAAGCACCACTAGTTCAAAAACTTTATGCAAAAGTAACGTTAAACAAACTTGAGAAGGAACAAACCCTAACATTTTCCAAGTTAAATGATAAAATCCTGGCTGCAATGGTGTAAGAAGTAATTGTAAAGCTATTTATATGCTTTTTCTTACTGTGAAGAGTAAAAATGGTGGTCCTGCTGAAACTTATAACTGAATTTCTTCCAATGTAAAGTCATATCCTTGAATGACAACATGTAAGGAGTTGTCTTGTTGGGCATAATCTAATAATGCAGATTAAGACAATTCACAAAGGACAAATCAAAGAGCCATTTTCAAAAATACTTTGAGAGTAAAATATTAAATAAATTTAAAAAAAAAAATTTGAAACAGAATGTTGCATATGAATAACTGACAATAAGCCCCCAGCCTATACTGCAAAACAATACTGCATCTGCTGAAACAGACTAGAGGTAAGTAAGAACCTGAAAGTTAAGTCCTGTAAAGTCACCATTAATGAGGCTTTATAAAAGATTTTTTTACAAAATCTCATGTAAAGGCTATTTCTGTGTATATCACTGGGTGCTACTTTATTTCATTAGAGTGACTTCTGCCAGTAAAAACTTCACAGAAAGTGTATATGAAAGGGACTGTGCAACATTTACTTGCATAGGTGAACACAAAGTCCCGGGATGATGGACAGATGGATCCAGACTGCCTTGCATGCAGTAGTGCAAACATAGCTAAGCAAAAGCACCAACATCTCTGTGCTCATTTTGGGAAACAGGTGCATCCCTTCATATGAACATCATTAAAATAGTAAATTCCTTGTGAAGCCATTTAGGAAAATACTTCTCAAACTGTGAGATTTTACCCATACAGATGTTCAGCGTATGAAAATTACGGTTATCATCAAAGTAATAATAAAATGTTTATAACTGAGCAGGGAAGTGTACTTCCTCCAAAAGTACACAGTTATTGTCTGCACTGAAATGCACTTTCTACAGACTTTTTAAAGCCTCTGTGGACTTTTTACAATGCTTTCTAGTATCACCTATGAGATACTTTCAGTTAAATAAAAATACCATATCTGTATAATCTTCCATGTAGAGATCAAAGGAGTTTACATAATGTCTTCAATGGAAAACTGACAGTATCATCACTGGGTAAGCTAAATTCCAGCCTACAGCAGAAGAGATTCTAGAGGGGGGAAAAAAAGAGGAAAGCTAAGGGAAGGTGAATGTGGAACTATGAATCTTATTCAAATACATAGGAAGATACTCTGTTTTCACTGAGAACTTTATGGAAACAGATGAGAATCTTGCAGAACACTGTGAAAACAGAATCAAGATATACTTCAAGGATTATAAGAGCACCTCCAACTCCCCTTCTGTATCCTTCAAATGTTAGGCCTGTTAGCACTAACCAGCAGGTCTAAAAGCAACATCACAGACTCCATCATCCCATACTATTAAGTATTCCCCGTGAGAGAGTCATGCTAGAAACAGATGCATCTATCCTTGACCATCATGGATCTAGCAGTACTATGGATGACATAAAAGTAACTACAATACTGCAATTATGTGAATTATAATGAAGATAAGTAAGAGGTTAATACAGTCTATGCCCCCTGCCTGACATATGATAGAGCAGCAATACTGTGTTGAAAGGGCTCTGGGTACATTCTGAAGAACTCACAGAAGACGATGCAGTAACAAATTTAATGGCAAACTGAATGTGAATGATGGTTTTGAGCAAGTTGGGAACATATATGCTTTCATCATGCAATCCCACTTTTCAGTCTGGTCTGATACTTTTATTTTGAAGGGAGTATATGGGAATGCTCTCCAATATAAAGGAGAAACTGTCTGATCCAGCAATGCTTATTAAGGATGCAAGGGAAGGTTTCAGACAGAACAGTTCAGCAGTTACTGTTCTTTTATTTGGCATCCTTGCAAGATATTCCTCAGAAGAGAACCTCAAGTATTATAATTTTAATGCAAACATTAATTTCCTAGCTTGCAGAAAGGAGTCGTTGGTGCCAAAACCCTTGAGTGACCTGTTACACCTTTGCAGTTGATGGCAGGCTGCCATCTTCCATGAGAGCAAAATGGCGTTGGCGTGTGAAACTGCACAACTCAAGCCTTTTATATGGTGACCTCATACAAAGGAGTAAGCTGTCATTATAGGAAGAAAAATTGCTGTGGAAGAATGAATGCTGTGCTTAAAAGAATGTGCTCTTTTAAAGAAACGCTCTCTGCTGAGTATTTTAAAATGCTTCTCTTTTCCTGTATTCCCTACTTGTTTGTCCTTGGCATCCAGGACCAGCTACTCTGGCTCTGCTCACAATATCACCATTGTTGGTGTTAAGAGCACTCTCCTAAGGAGGGAAAAAACAATCTGAAAGGGCCTTCTTATGCTCTTCTGACTGATCAACTTTTCATTTTCTTTCCAATATCTAATCAAAACTTCTTCTCTCCCTTCCTTTTGGCCTTTCAGTTGCATTCTTTACTGTCATCAATGAAATAATAATTTTCATATGGAATTGCTGAAGTATTCCGAGATTCTAAATTTCAGAATTATTATGTTTAACTTTCAAGGGCTGCCTGGCAATTTTTGCAACCTTTTACAACCTTCTGATCTTCAGTGAAGACTGCCCACTGCTCAACAGAAGATGAAAAATTCAGCTATCAGACATTAGCAAAAACAATTCAATTTCTTCAACACCCTTTTAAAGCCTGCTGCACCACTGAGGCATCGAGCACACAGAATAAAGGCAGAGAACAAGAAGCACTACTGAAGCAGACGTAGTGCCTGCCTTGCAGTCAGGAATACTTAAAGAGACTCAGAAGTAGCACTTGCTGAAAACTGTCAGATAAGAGCAGCAGTTACAATCATGCTTTTAAATGAAGACTGAGTAGTTTTGAGCAGCATAGAAGTGGCAGCATTTTTAAGAAGTATCACCACCACTTTTAGCAGTGGTTGGTGTTTTTCACATTTACCTAGTGCTGTACTGGTATGTTCAGAGCTGGAAGGGAAAAAGTGAAAAAATCTACTGGTAATATAGACCCTCATTCACTCCAGTTGTTTTTCTGTGAAGAAATAAATGACTTCTGACACTTAAATAGCCAGCTTGAGCCATCTTCACATAAACAGTCACCACTCTATCTGGAAGTCCGTTAAGTTAGAGAAGGGCATTTGCAGACCTCACTGCTACATAAAAAATTGAGCAGGGCATGTACACTTATGTAGGTTAGTATATATTTAAAGTGATGCTATAAAATTCAGAAGTATGCCTGCAATCAACACCTGGTTTAGAAATAACATCTACCATGAAGAGCATGGTCACGAACAGAAGATCTCCTGTTTTCCTAGCCATACTGTCAATGTTCTTCACTGAATGTCTTCTTTTGTATTTCATATAGAGTATTTCCACTTCCTTTCTTGGGAGGGGTGTGGACAAAGGAGGGAAGGAAGGGGTAGTCTTCCACACTTCAGCCACAGAAAAACATTATTGTGGAACCACAGTGTTAGGATTCTCAGAAACATAGACCATGCTAGCTGCTAATTCCTATTTCTGTCTAAATTTTAGTTGGCACTGTTCTACTCAACAGGAATATTAAGTTGTCTGTCTTGCCAAGTACACAAGGAGACATTTTATACAAATCCCACTAAACTCCTATGAGAACAGGAAAAGTTCACACTATACAAAAGCAAAATTGGAAGACTGAGAGAACAGTCGGGTTCAGAGGACATCAACTTTTTGGTAGGCCATACAGTATAAAACATTCTTAAAAGAAGCAAAAAAAAGTATACAGGACAGTTATTTCCAGAAACTCTGAAAAAAATAGCCATTAATTGCAGTGTGACAATTTGATGCTCATTAGTAGTAAAGGTAAATGAATGTGCTTGGTTGTTGGTTGTTTTTTTTTTTTCCTGCCAGATAACCCCAGAGTTGAAACTTCAACAACTGCATTACATTTCAAATTCAAGACAACCAGTAAATAACAACATTGTTGAATGACAGTATTCATCCTGCAAGTGTGTGTATACATTCAGAAACATGTTACATATTAACATGTAACAAATCAATTAGTGAATTCAATTTGCACTTTCCTCAGTGCCTGTCAATTGTACCAAATGCCAGCAGTGTTCTTAACTTACACTTTCCTATGCTTGTCCTCTCTCCAGGGTTTGAAAGACCACCAAGACAGTTTGCTTTCTATGGTGCAAATAATTTGATATGCTTAAACGTGGCATTTGGTACAGTTTTCTGTGTTTCAAAAGAATTGGAATTTTTCAGTTTTGTAATCTCAAACTTACATCTGCATTACCAAAATTCATCATGACTCATTTGAAAAGTGGTTGTAAGGAAAAGAAATATAGGGATGTGTCCTGGTTCTTCTTTTCCCAGCACCTTTTGTCTGAACTGGTGTGTTTCCCCATGACTGCACACCACAGGAGAAGCATGCTGCTTTCCCTAATGAAGGAATCAGATATTAAATGTGGTCTTTCTCAGACTGAGGAGCTCTGGCCACAACACACAACCACAACAGAAGTACTTTGCAGAAGACCGAATTTTGATGTCAGTTTCCATTATGTAGGATATTTCCATTATATTTCCATTATTAATTCAACTCACCATTCAGAAACACTCTTAATAGCACAATGGTTGTCCCAGGTAAGTTTAACATGACCACTCAAGTTCCTCAGGCTGGCCATAAACCTTGTAGGAATCTAGGATATCTACTGTGACATTTCATTATCAACAGGATTTTGAACTCCTCATACAAAAGTTCCTCAAGAAATTATTATTCAGTGGAGAACTCAAGCAGAGCCTAATAACACTAATGAGACCTTTGGGTAGAAACTGATTCCAGTAAAAAAAACACAGAAACGGCTCTGCTGAGTCATGGATTAAATGCAACAGGACTTGTCATTAAATACTATAGGTTGGTAGAGAGATAGAAACAGATAAAACAGTTTGCTGACATTGGATGCTATAGTCTAAAAAGCTTCACAAACCATTAGAAAAGTATATGATATATCTCTTTTTTTTTTTTTTTTAATTAAAAAAACAGAGTACCAGAAGTTTGAAAGCATATTCTCACGTGGACTTGAAAAATGTACTTTGGCTTGTTTCCACAGTTTATGCATTATGGAATGAGGAGTATATCAAAGCCTTGCATAATAGCAAATGAAGGGGTGGAAATCCTCATTCTATCTGCTACCTCTTTTCAGAAAAGCACCTTAGAAAGCTGCCTAAATGCTCTGCTGTTTTATATACTTACCTTCACCCTTTTAGCTTGTGAGCCTGAAGTTTACAAAGGCTGATGTCCTAGCAGGATGGGTTAGATCAACAGTAGTCGTCTTATTCCCTAAATGGTTAGCAACAAACACCACACCATCGTCTTCCCTTAAATGTTGTAGCTAGTTAAGCGCTCCCAATCTATGGCTAATAGGAGGCAGCACAGACTGTATGATAAATAAATGGCTCTAATAATTTAACTGCCTTTCTCAGAGATTATCAATTCTTTTACTGAAAAACCAATTTATGAATAAAGATGAGAAAAGAGTATGGGGAGAGCACACAGTTAAAATTGTCAGCAGTACCTGTAATGGAGCTCTCTTTTCAAGTGCACAAACATTCTTTACTTTAATATTCATGTAAATACTTCTTTATTACTGTTTCTAAGACGTTTGAGGTGAAGTATGCAGCCAGTGCAGTTCTGCCAGTGCCAGCAGACGAGATTCTTACTTACACACTGGGGAATTTCTTCAGCATGAGAAATTCCAGAAGGGAAAGCTGCTACAGTCAGGTAGACTCACAGTGTAAGTGATGAGGGTGAGGATAATGAAGCAGTAGCAAACCAGCAATGGCTGCATGGTTCTGACAAATAAGCAATAGCAGATCTTGATGTCAGTTTAACTTTACATGCCAGGCTAAAAGATGGCAGTACAGGCACAGATTTACGTGCATACCACATGTCCCTGATTAGTAGTATCTCTAAGCAGGCCAGGGGAGGCAGCTGGGGCTGGTAACAGCTTCATTCATTCAATTTTAATTGACTCCCATGTGTTTGTCAGATCCCTTAGAGCTGCCTTCCTCCTGTTTCAGCCTGTGTCAGAAGCTGAACTGGTCCCATGAACCACAAGGAACAAGAAAGCAAGAACTACCACTAAGTTACAGGTGCAGAACAAAGCAGATACTACAGTTCAAATTGCATTTCAGATACAATTTGCAATGGATTTCAAGATCACAGACCAACAATCAAAGTTCAGGATGCAAACCCAGGGAAATTAAACTCTATTCACACAATTAGACATTAAAGCAGGCTTTGATTCAGAATCCTTTTGCATAATTTTCATCTCCATGTTTGTATCTTGCTTCAAATATCTCCATTTGAAAATCCTAAGGCAATGTCCATATGCTTCAGTGAGATCAAGACTGTACCACTAGCTGTTTACTGAACAGCTACTGATAGTCTTTAAGTGGTATGCAATCAATCAAAATATTCACCATCAGAACAAACAAACCAAAAACCAGTCACAATAGTTGTTTATGCATTTTTTCACTTTCTTTAATAGTAACACATGATTTATGTGAAACCTTAAGTAAGGTCCATATACACACACACATACGTATATATGCATGAGTTCTTTAGTAACTCTTTTTAAAAGCACATATAAAAAAATGGTGATGATAAATGACAGACAGCATCACTGCTAAAAAAAAAAAAAAAAGTTTATAAATCCTACCTCTGCTTTTATTTTATTGTCTCCAAAACAGAGATGTTGCAAGTAGGCTGCAGCATTGGACTGTACTGAGGGAAATTGATGCTGTAACATCTGTATAACTTCTGGAAGCTCTGGATCCCGCCATCCGAACTCTCTGTGAGAAAAAGAACAAGAAAAAATAATCAGAACCTCTGCTATTAGTGGATAAACGTGGCAACAATTGGGTCAACAAGGAGGACAGTTGTGTCTAAGTAAGTTTTCCCCATTGGAATGGGCTGCCTGGGGAGGTGGTGTGGTCACCGTCATTGGAGGTGTTCAGGAGCAGACTTGATGGGGTGCTTGGTGACATGATCTAGTTGTTTGATGGGTTGGACGCGATGATCTTGAAGGTCTCTTCCAACCTGGTTTATTGTATTGTATTGTAAAATCTTGATTCTACCCTCCCCCCATTTTCAAAGCAAATATTACATCAAATATGAAGATCTTTTTAATTTTAAACCCACTTCTCTGACAAAAAAAAATGAAGTGTAATTAGAGTAAATAACTTTATGGAGTTATGTCTCTAGCTGCTAAAGTTTCCTAAATAGAAACAGCTATGTGAAATTTTAGTATTTTTCTCTTATCAAAATTTGGAAGCTAAAGTCAGAGCCACAAATGGTTTGCAATGAAACGCTAGTTAGTCAGAAAGTCCTTTTAACTTATGTCCATCTTTATTTGATATAAATTTCTACATTCTATATATAAAGCAATGACCTATTTTGTCTTTTGGTTTTATTTTTCCAGATATGGTCCATGTTCTGTGTTAAATTATTATACAGTTCTGGCTCTGCTTGAGCAAGGTGTTTAGACCAGGTGACCTTAAGAGATCCCCTTCAACCTTGCCCCTCTGTGATTCTGTAATTTTGCAGTTACACACTACACACACATCAGGATAGTTTTAAATATTCATTCATGCTGCTCAATCTAAGGCAGCTATGAAAATACACCTTTTTTAATCCCACACAGCATGAAAACACCATTAGCATCCATTGAAACAACTGACTTGCGTTGAACAAGTCCCAGAAGGTATTTTGCAGCTTCCAGAAGTAAATGTAAAATCAGTCTCTTCAGGTAAATTTTTCCCTTCTGTGTTTAGGGGTAAAATTATTCACGAAAATGCCTTTGGACTTTGTGTCCCAAGAGCCAGAGATGCACAGTGACACTGTGTATGAGACACTTAATTTTTTGTGCCATGAAAGTATTTTTACCATCTTCCATCTGATGTTACATGTACAAGGTAACAGAACAAAATTAGGGGAAAGCAGTGACTTGTGATAAAGCTTGCAGGTTCTCTGTTGCCAGTTACCATGACCACCTGTGAGTTTATTGACAAAAAAATCCCAAACATAAGAGCTGTTGCAGAGTCCAGCTACAATATTTGAAAAAATATTCCTGATCATGTTTCCTTTTGAAATTATAGGCATTGTGCTGCACTGAAGCCAAGCATACAACACTGGGGGAATTCACAGTAGAGTAGCTCTGCAGTCTGTTTCAAGTAAAATCAGTATCTCATACTTTACAGATAACCATTCTCCAAGGCTTCTAATTGAAACAAGATTAATGATACAATAATAATAATAATAATAATAATAATAATAATAATAATAACAACAACAACAACAACAACATATTGCTACAGAACGGAGGTATTGTCTGTCAGTTTGGCAGAGTGAGGGTTGTCATTACGATTGCATCTTTACAAAGATCCAGAATTTAAACAGGAGACATAAAAAAATGACACTCATCATTTCATTGGCCATTTCTCTTCTGACAAAACAGATGTTCACTCATAAATACTAAATTTTACCTTAAGTGTTTACTACAAAGAAACCACAGACAGAATAATGAATTACATATGGACAATTCCAATGAAGATGATATAGGCTCTTGGGAAGATCCTGCAAAAGACCTTTTGCATACATTCAGAAAGATTTCAACACAGAATTGAAATTTTGGTGTCAGACAGCACAGTAAAATGTAACAGGTGAGGTTAGAAACTTAGGCAGCCAAAGATGGCAAACACCACATTCTCTGTCTATACCAGCTTACTGTGACTCCGTCAACAGCTAAAACCTGAAGTGATTATTTGATTGAGCACTTGTGTCCTAGACCTTAGCCAGACAGCTATCTTGCAGAATCTTTTTTAAATAAAAATTTTTTAAAAATATAAAACAAACCCCAACAAGCTTACTGAGAAAGACTAATTATCCCAGCCCCACTTCTAATTTATTCTAATTTTCAATCACAGATACTCAGTGCAGGCGTTCGTATTTTGGAGAGCATAAAAAATACCAAAGAAAACAGCCTGTATGACAAGGGGGAACATTTGAAATTACTTGTTTTACACCAAATAACTATACATGAAAGAGCTGGAACTTCTATCACCAAATTTCTCTCAAAGGAACTATTCTGCTTCATAATATGTGTATTATTTCTTCAGAAAACAACCAACCAAAAAGCCCATTATGTGCAAAAGTACACTATGGACCCTCACAACCAGCTCAGATTCTTCTTCTTCTTCCAGGCCAGAGAAGGCACTGAAGGGACAAGAGGTAAAGATGAACCGAAGGATGTTGTCTTGCTGGAACGTGTCCAGAGAAGGGCAACAAAGCTGGTGAGGGGTTTGGAACACAAGCCCTATGAGGAAAGGCTGAGGGAGCTGGGGTTGCTTAGCCTGGAGAAGAGGAGACTGAGGGGTGACCTTATTGCTCTCTACAACTACCTGAAGGGAGGTTGTAGCCAGGCAGAGGTTGGCCTCTTCTCCCAGGCAGCCAGCACCAGAACAAGAGGACACGGTCTCAGGCTGCGCCAGGGCAGGTTTAGGCTGGATGTTAGGAAGAAGTTCTACACGGAGAGAGTGATTGCCCATTGGAATGGGCTGCCCGTGGAGGTGGTGGAGTCACCTTCACTGGAGGTGTTCAGGAGAAGACTTGATGGGGTGCTTGGCTGCATGGTTTAGTTGTTGGGTGGGTTGGATTGGTTGATGGGTTGGACGCGATGATCTTGAAGGTCTCTTCCAACCTGGTGTATTGTATTGTATTGTAACTGACAATCTTGACATTGTATTTACACATGAAAACAAGGCTGTGCCTACTATTCCCCTCTGATACCCCCCCCCCAAAAAAAAAGCTAGCAAATAAGTGATGTATGAATACTTGTTGGAAATAGTTGCGTGCACACTGGACATAAATAGAAAATTAATTCAGAAAAGAAACCCGTAGCACTGGATGCTGAGTTTGTCATGCAACCAGTTTTAGGAGAGATAATGAACAAAGCAGGCAAAAAAAAAGCTTAAAAATTGAGCCCCAGTATGTGCTGTCATTTCAAACAGATGGTCTCTAAGGTGTTTATATTTTTAGCAGTTTCTAAATGAGTATGGTAGCTATATAAAACAAACAAAAAACTTTCTGTCGACAGTTAAAGCGGTTTGAGTAACTGTGATAATCTCATCAGCCTTCAGGGCAAGAAGGACTAGTTGCCAGGGGTTTGCATTTTTAAATTTGTTTTACACAAGTCTATTATAGGTGGGGAAAAAGTGAGCTAAGAAAGAGGATTTTAATTTTTTTTTAAATTTTTAACAGCAAGCTTGTGGGTCTAGGAATATTTACTTGATAAAAATTCTTCCCTCTCCCCCTCTTTTTAGAACATTGATTAAATTAGTAAAAGCTGGGAAAGATACTAATGAAGTCAACTGGAAGAGGTCTTCAGGAGGAATAAGGACTGGAATTTCTTGAAGACAAAGGCAAAAAACTGTCTGAAACACTTTCCACAGAGGTAAAGGGAACTTTCAGGCCTTGGCTCCAAGCATAACTCTATGATAAAAAGCACATATTAAAATAGAAAGTCAAACAAAAAGTAAGAGGAAAAAAATCCATCAGGGAAGGAAAGTGTGTTGTAGAAGTTGAGAGCTGGAATAAACTGGGTTGCACACTAGACAGGTAGCTGAAATTAGATACCAAAATATATTTTATGCCTAGCAATCAAAAGAAGTAGTAGAGTCAGTACTTAATGAAGAGAAGGGTCAGGTTAAATGAAAGGAGATGGATAACAGAAATAAAATATACCTCAGTTTGTGTAAAACATCTGATATTGTGCCACATGGAAATTAGTTGAACTGACAACATACAAGGATCTATTCACTAGCAAAATTATAAAGCAGAATTAATCAAAATTTGAAGCTGCAGTGAATATCCAAAGCAAACACAATCATAACAGCCACATCTTTACAAAATCTGAGCAAGGCTATCCATAGATCACAGAGGGTGAAACGATCCAGAAGGCTGGAGTAAATCTGAGGAAGGGAGTGGCATGCAGTTTTTGAGAATGCTAACAAAGAATCTCCAGTTGATTCAAAAATGAAGAATAAGCTAGCATTTGTACATGCAAGATCTTCCACTGCTGCCTATGTTTCCCTTGGAATACCAGCCCTGAGCTGTTTAGGTCAGCCAAAGGCTTCTGATGGTGGTGTGGCTTTTTCCACAAAGGAATCATGGATCTGCAAGAATTTCACAGCTTTGGCTGGCATGTGTTTGTCATGCACTCCCATTATTTCTGCAGGTTGTAAAAGTGCATTATTTCTAGGAAGCATCCTCATCTGAGGAGACTGACTGAAGACTGCCAAGGTGTTCCACCTGCTTTCTTTGATGGAAACTGTGCTCTAGGAATGTAGTGGTCTCATTTTGAATCCTGCAGAAGCTTTTAGCTTGAATCGGTGACTAAGGGGCATGTTCCATGGATTACAGCAGGCTGCTGCTCTGGCCGTAGAAGAGGACCCATGAAGAAAAACTGAGTTATATGTAAAGAGGAAATATGTGGGCCAAGATTATCAAAACAGGCTACATGTTATCTGTGAACAACTAAAAAGTATCACGCTCAACATGAGGCACAACTCTGAGACTGAGCAGCAGAAGCAGTAGCACCAAGAAATCCAGGCTGACTTGAGTACAGCAAGTATGGTATTGAAACCAATTCCAGTTTCTGACACCAGATCACATACACGTGTCAAGGATTAGGACTCAGCTAGCCATTGAAGGAATGAGAGATGCTCTCTATTAACCCCTTTCCCTTACCAGAAAGTGAAGATAAAGGGAATAAAGGAGATAGACACTGTCTGCAAAAACATGCTGTTAACTTCAGAAAGTGCAGATACTTCGAAAAAACCTTAGCTGAAAAGTTAAATCACTAAACAGAGTTAGTACTAACTCAAACCAGGATGACATATTGGAAAGTAAAGGAGATGCAGATTTAAAAGAGATTGTTAGTATCAAAGCTGAGTGCACTGGCAATGTGGGATCACTTAAATGTGCTGCTGAATACAGAGCACGTGCTGCATCTGAGTATTTGCTTGAATTATGTCAGATTTTTCTTCTTCTGCTATTGCAAACACTGATGACAAACAGAAAAGCAAAACTAAGATTTTTGTTACATCTCTGTCTCCACTGATTATAAAAAGGCTACAAAAGCATAGGTCCCCAGTTGGTAAGTAAAGATCCTGATCGCTTCTACATAGCATTGATGAAGCAGGTGTGATGGCCCTGTGAACTCTCTGGAGGTCCACTGGTCACAGTGAATATCATGAGAGCATGGGTTCTGATTTACATTATTAGAGCAGAACATTCACATCCGATCAAGCAGTTGGCAAAGGCAAGCACTGACACCCAGAGCTATTCCTGTCTCAGCAGCATTCCCCAAAGGCAGTGCTGTGAAGACGCCTGCTATGAAGAACCATATGTTTGACAAACACGGAACTACCACTGTGCATTTATCAAAGAAAGAGAATGTACATCTTTTAGATATATTTATTACAAAACTGTGTTTAAATCAGACTGGTCCATATGTGCCTGCCTGTCTTAATACATACATGTGAGACAGCCTTAGACTGTCTTCTGTTCCCTCCCCCCTCAAAAAAAAAATCTTTAAATAAAGTATTATAATCTCTTTTGCATCATTTCAGGAAGGAGAAAGAACCACCATCAAAGAACCAACCATCAAAGAAAGAACCACCTTGCGTGTTTAAAGGGAGAAATTTACTTCTTTTAACAATATTTGGGAAGGAATATACCAATACTACAGTAATCTCTAAGGACTTTAACTTGGCACATGTAAAAGAACAAAGACAAGATGTTACAAAGTCCTTAAATATAATGCACAGACAAGGATTGTCATATAAAGAAGCCATGTAATAGCTCATTCCCTCATTGTCTTTCTGTGATTCTATGACAGCTGCTCAAACAAAAGTGGACACATACTTAATTTATTAGGAGTTAAACTTGAAGCATTACCTTAAAGTATTTTCCCTTTTTCAAACATACTTCACCATATGCAAGGATATATATATATATACACACATATATATATGTATATATATATATATATACACACACACACACAGAGATTGTCATCCCAGTCTGAATGATCTGCTACAGTTCAAGAGGAAGGAGAACAATTACATTTGCTTTGAAAATGTAACATACAAATATTTGGTAAATTTAGCACACAGTTTTATGAAATAAATACAGACATGTCAATCATTATTTCACTCACATTGGAAAACCCTGAAAACCTTTCACCATACTGTCTTCTTTAGTCAAACATGGCCAAAGGTTTATACATCAAGCAACTGACTGGCATCATCTTCAGCCCCACAGTGATACAAAAAACATACATCATCCACCAAACATATATATGGGCCTAATGCAACCCCCTTAGAGCAGCTATCATCAAAGAGCTCCCTGCAATTCTGTTTTACCCTTTCAAGAAAGATAAACCAAACCCAGGCTACTGGGAAAAACAGGAACAAAATAATCAGACATAGTTGAGGCTAAAGTTGGAAGCATCAGAAGTAAGGACAGACAAAAGGAATGTATCTTCTATGCATAAAAATCTAAGTTCTATTGCAATAAAGAAATCCATCTACATTATTGTGTATTCCAACCTGAAAACTGCAGCCTGTGTGGGGTGCTCCATACGACTGATGCAAATGCACATCCAGTGTCACACAGAGTAAATGTAAGCATCTCATCGAACCTACAATTCTTGTTTCTTACAAATCTTCATCATTTGTTTCTTCCTCTCATGAATTTAATATTTTCTGAAGAGCTGCTCTTGTTAGAGCAACGTGCTTGCCAAATGGCTCTGTTACATAAAAAAATGATTGCAACAATCTCTTCAATACTGGCTTGCTTAATTTTTTTTACTACATAAAACTGTAAATTTGATTTGCAGGGAAAAATTGTAGAACTGTATGAACAGACCTAGAAAGGTGATGAAATATTTCACCACAGACTGTAATGGCACTTGAAGTATGGGAAAAGTTTATTTGAGAGGTTGTCAGCACTTAAACAGGCAAACATTAGATACTTGGCCCAGCAGTTACTGCTTTTCAGCTGAGTAACAGACTGGATCAGTTTATCCAAGTGTACTGCGACCTGTTGGTATATGCAGTGCTGGGATATTATCTGCCATAGCTAGAACCACTTTACTGCATTGATAATGTCACTGATGAAAATGGGCAGTATTTTGCATTCATTTAAGTATATAATATATGAGCGGTCAACAACATTTGACTGCACTTCAATATGTACTTCATTTTTCATTAAGCATGCAGCTTACTTCTTCCCTAGATTTCATATTTAGCACAGCTGAATGTAAACCAGCTGTATAAACATTTGGAAATCCTGCCAAAAACCTGGATGCTGCCTTTTGCTTATGACATTTTCCTTGGTTTACATTTCCATGTGGCCCAAACTAGAACCCCATGCAGCAGTGCTTATGCAGATTAATCACAAATGTGCTTTTTACAATGTATTTGTGTCTGCTAAAGAGGTGCAGAGGAGGATGTGGTGTGGCAGGTGGACAGGATTTCTGCCCAGATGTGACAAGCAGCGATGGAGGTGCTTAGTGTGTCCCAGGTCTTTGAAATAACCATAAACTTTAGATCTCAGGGTCAATCCAGTACTTTGAAAAATCACCTCTCCAAAACAGGGAAGGGCTAAAACTGATCCATACAATGACAAATACATGCTCCTGTAGCTCTGCCTCTGTATTCTTTATGTGTTTTCCAATAAGGCATCATGTTTCTGTTTTTATATTACCACCCATGATTCAGATTTTTAACTAACAAAACTGTAAGAAGTGACCTTATGAAGAGGCAACATACCAGAAATGATCTGGAACTGAATTGTCTGTATTTTTCTTGAACATTTTCATTTGAGGAGGAAAAGACTTTAGAGGTAATATAACTGAGTATGGGCTAGGGCTCCAAAGGGTAGGGGGTCCAAGAGAGCTGGTTAGTATTCAAACACTAACTCTTCCAAGCTACAGAGCAGGTGTATTGACTTTAAAAAAAACACACAAAAAAAACATAAGAAAAGGAGGCAGGAGGCCTGCATGGATAAGCGAGGAGCTCCTAAAAATCTCAGATGGAAGAGGGAAATTTATAACACGTGGAAAAAGGGTCTGGTCAATTGGGAGGATTATAGAAATGCTGCCAGAACATGTACAGACACAAAAAGAAAGGCCAAGGCTCTCTTGGAACTTAGTCTGACTAGGGAGGTAAAAGAAAACAAGAAGAGGTTCTTCACATAGATCAATGAGAAAAGGAAAAACAGGGGAAAAGTGGGCCCACTGCTAAATGACGCAGGAGATATGATAACACAAGATGCAGAGATGGCAGAATTGCTGAATGCCTTCTTTGCTTCAGCCTTCACTCCTAAGACCAGCATGCAGGAATCTCAGTCACTGGGAATAAGAAAGCAAAACTGGAGGGAAGAGGTTATTCCATTAGTCAATGAAGATTGGGCAAGACCAACTGAAACCACACAAACCCATGGGCCCCAATGGGGTACATCTATAGGTGCTGAGGGAGCTGGCTGATGTTGGTGCTGAGCTGGTCTCCATCATTTTTGAAAAGTCATGGAGACTGGGAGAGGTGCCTGATGACTGGACGAATGCCAGTGTCACTCCAGTCTTCAAAAGGGGCAAGATGGAAGACCCAAGCAACTACAGACCAGTTAGTCTCACCTCCATCGCTGGTAAGATGATGGAGTAGCTCATTCTGGAGATCACCTCTAACCACATGAAAGAAAAGAAGGTTATAAGCAGTTTACCATGGATTTACTAAGGGTAAATCTTGCTTGAATAATCTGATATCCTTCTGCTAAGGCATGGCCAAATGGATAGATGGAGAGCAGTAGATGTCATATACCTTGAGTTCAGTAAGGCTTCTCATACAGTCTCCCATAACATCCTCATGAGAAAACTCAAAAAATGTGGGATAGATGATTGGTCTGTGAGGTGCATTGAAAACTGGCTCAACAACAGATGTCAGAGGGTTGTGATCAGTCGTACAAGTTGGAGGCCTGTGGGCAGTGGCGTTCCTCAGGGACCAGTACTGGATCCAATTTGGTTCAGTATCTTTATTAATTACCTGGATGAGGGGATAGAGTGTAGCCTCAGCAAATTTGCTGATGGTACAAAACTGGTAGGGATGGCTGACACACCTGAAGGCTGTGCTGCTATCCAACAAGATGTGGACGGGCTGGGTGAAGGTGAATCTCATGAAGTTCTGTAAGGACAACTGTAGAGTCAATACCTGGGGAGAAATAACACCAGGCACCAGAACAGAGTGGGGGGGTCATTCTGCTGGAAAGCAGCTCCAAAGATAAAGACCTTGGAGTCCCAGAGGACAGTAAGTTATATATGGGACAGCAATGTGCCCTTGTGGCCAAGAGGGCCAATGGTATCCTAGAGTGCATCAGTAAAAGTGTGCCTAGCAGGTCTAGGGAGTTTCTCCTCCCCCTCTATTCTGCCCTGGTTAGACCACACCTGGAATACTGCATTCAGTTTTGGGCTCCCCAGTTCAAAGACAGGGATCTGCTGGAGTGAGTCCAAAAAAGAGCTACAGAAATGATTAAGGGACTTAAACATATCTCCTGTGAAGAAAGACTGAGAGAACTGGGGATGTTTAGTCTTGAGAAGACTGAGAGGGGAGCTTATTGATGTATATAAATATCTGAGAGGTGGGTGTCAAGTGGAAGGGGACAGGCTCTTTTCAGTGGCACCTGGTAACAGGACAAGGAACAATGGTTGTGAGTTAGAACACAGAAAGTTCCACCTCAACATGAGGAGGAACTGTCAGGGTGATGGAGCACTGGATCAGGCTGCCAGAGAGGTTGTGGAGTCTCCTACTCTGGAGACTTTCAAAGCAAACCTGGCCATGTTCCTGTGCGGCCTGCTCTAGATGATTCTGCTTTGGCAGGGGGATTGGACCCGATGACCTCGGAGGTCCCTTCTAACCCCTAACATTCTGTGATTATCAAATGACGCTGGCCCATGTGGTACTATTTACAGCTCCAGATTGCCACCTCTATCGCGGCATGATTACATTTAGAGGTATCAGCACTATCTGATGAAGGTTACCCTGATTTAATCTACAAATGTCTTTTTAATTGAAATATATTTATGAACTTTTATGAAACAGTCTTTCATGCTATTTGTATTGATCTATAAATAATTTCCTCACTTCTGTTGAAGGAGCTTTTAAGAAAAATGAGATAGCCGTGCCCTGCTGTGACTGTTATAATGCTATCTCTCCTCTAGACTGTCAGACTGGGAGCAACAAAAAATAAGGGACTTTGGTGCTTTAGGCTATCTTTACTTTTGTCATCTGTATTATTTGGTTGCTTTAGTGATTTGTTTTCATTTTTCTTTACAAAGTGGCATTCGTCTTTTGGAGCTGTTGAGCTGAAACAGTCTTCAGAACCTTGTTTTATCCTTCCTCTGCAGGTATTTGCATATGGAGAGACGGCTTATTCTAAGGCAAGTAAGAAACAAATTAGGTAAGCTATGAAGATGTCTTTAAGCTGCCTAATTTATCTTCTTTCTCCTTGCAATGCGTAACATTTTTCTGACCCCCTATTACTGAAGGCCCTTACAGTAGCTTAATACACTGCAGCTGTGAAAATATGCCAAATTAACCCTGCCCTGAGAGACCATCTTACACTTGCTTCCCTCCATCTACAGGAGTTCACACTTCACAAGGAAATGCAGATGGGAGATTAAAACAGTAGACAGACCTAAGGGATTCCAGCCTTGACTCTGTCATTGACTTACTTTGGCAGACGCAGTCATTTACTTTACTACCTTTCTCTGAGGTTTGATAGATTCTCTGTCTCTGGAGAGAGACCTGTAAATCAAAATTATCTCCTTTTCTAGACCTAGTGTTCCCATTCAAATGCTCTCAAATCCTCCTGTATTTCAAGAACAGGAGAAAAAAGCTTTTGAAGTCCCTCTCCCACAAGCCCATGTAGAAATACATGCTTACTACAGGACAAATACTACTCCACAACTCTGGTTTTCCTAGGAAAATGGAACACTTTAGAGAGTAGGATATGTATTTTATTTAATTTCACCACATGCATCATAACACGTAACCATTGTAGTAATTAAAAAAGAGAGCAGAAGAGCAGCAGGAACAATTTAGCTTTACCCTAGCAGCACCAATGTTAACAATACAGGAGAGGAAGCTGGCACACAGAATAGTCTCTGAAAATTTCACAGTATCCATGTAGTTTTTATCTTTAAACAACCATCTCTACAAGAGCTTCCAAAAGGTTTTGGGGCACTCCACTTCTCTCCAGTCAAAGCTTTTAATGTCATATTATTAAGCACAATAGGATTTAGGATAATCGACATGACAACACATAGATTGTCTCTTCCTTTCATGCTCTGCTTTTTTCAGGTTTGGGAACATTAAAAAAACAACAAACCAACAGCAATGAAACTGGATGTTTCCCTCCTATCTCCAATAGAAATCTGAGCAGACTGTCATCTGGGTAGCCTGCTGACTATCATGGGAATGTAGCAACCACTACAAGTGGGAACTAGTTATTTTTTTCTGTGTGAACAGCAGACAATTGGAAATGACAATAGTGCATACAGTTTAGCACAAGCTGCAGAAATACTTTTTATGGCTGGGGTGGGGCAAGGAAATGGTGTCCACTTGAAGTATTAGAAAGTATTAATCCTAAATATCTTCTGCTAGCTCCATCAAGTGCACTATTGACTTATTTGCTGCTGCATAGCAGCAAGTCTCATCTTACACAGGCATTGTTCTTACCTACATAACACTCTGAAACACTCCCTGTCTTCTTGAGCACAGTAAACTCTTCAGAATAGACATTCTTTTGATGCTTAAATAATGAAGATGGTACAGCAAAACTTATGAGTGACTTATAGTATCAGACAAATTTATAAGCCCCATAGTGAATTTAAAAAACCAACAACCACAAACAAATAAACAACACATTGTTGTTTGAACAAACTGATTTTCTTAACAACTAGACTCTTGTTCAATCTTTTAAGGAAACAGAGAAACTACTTCTATTCATTAAAGTTGCAAGCTGTACAGTTCTGTAAATTAACTTGAATTTGATCTTCTTGTCAAATGGAAACACAGACTAATGGCTTTTCTTCACTGCCTTTATTTCAGTTTTCATTAAGCATGAAAAAAACCTGATCTTCTGTACGCTGGCTTGATGCATCTTGGTCTACAAGCACCAAAGCACTGTAATAAAGTAAGATATACTTGACACTCAGAGACAGAAATTTTATGGGATCAATAACAAAACAGTCAAATTGTTCAAAAATTGCTCAGATGGATGGAAGTTGGATGGAAGGAAAAAGCTCTAGTAATGAATATTGACACTCAACTACAACTGGTACTTCCCATTACATGCTTTTCATCTTCTTCAAAGCACTGCAGAAATTCAAGGGAAGTCTCCCATTTTTCAGAGTACTGAATCAGATATCAAGCCTGTACTTCTGCATTTGCAGAGAGAAGTAAATAGAGAAAGGATTGTTTCTAGCTGGGTATCTAGCATGGTAACATTTCTGTTCTCCATTTGGACCACAGGGTAACCAGAAAGTCTCCACCATGACTCAAAACCATCAGAAGAATTATGAGCTCATCAGTGGGTAGACATAACTCACAGAAATTACAACAGTGCTCTGCAACACTAGGGAAATCCACAGTCCTTCTGTCAGAAACAAAACTAGACCAAGAGCAGCATCTCTCTGTCCTGGTTTTAAGACAGTTCACTCTCACAGGCAAATTGGGAGAGAAAAATAACACACAGAAAACCAATCCCTGAGGTTGAGATAAACCATCTAAGGAGATGATACTATGTACAATTACCTTAGTTTATTTTTGGAGGTGTTTAGGAGGAGACTTGATAGGGTGCTTGGTTGCATGGTTTAGTTGATTAGGTGGTGTTGGATGATGGGTTGGACGCGATCTTGAAGGTCTCTTCCAACCTGGTCTGGTCTATTCTATTCTATTCTATTCTATTCTATTCTATTCTATTCTATTCTATTCTATTCTATTCTATTCTGTTCTATTCTACAGAAAAGCACAGCAAAAGCAGAAACAGCAGCAGAAGCCAGTGAAAAAAATGATCCCTGACCCCAAAAACCTAGCAGAAAAGACCAACAATGGAAACCCAAAAATGGAAACCAGAAGCAGTAAACATGATACTTTGTTCCAGCCAGCTCGCATGGCATCACCATGGTATCGAATACTCATCTGCAGATTCAACTGGTAAAACCCATTGACATTCACCTAAATATATATATATATATATATATATATATATATACACACAAAAAAGCTGAATCAGAGAAAAAATATTTTATATGGATGACACTCAATTTATTGCAGACCTGGGCTGCAGATTTGAAATAAACACAAAATAGACACCTCATATGTATGTTTGATAGCTTTACCTCAGTAAAGTGCAACTAACAGAAAAAACATCCTTTAAATGATAGAAACTAGCTCCTCCCTTATTTGCCACCTTTAGTTGCCAGGTTACAACTGAGATATGACTTTTTTATCCTTGACAAAAAGAATGATGCTGGAGATTGTACTGCACAGCACATCTATAGAACTGTTTCCAGCTGAACTGTGAAACACTGAACATGTATTATAAATCCACTGCAGAAAATAATCATGCTATTGATTCAGAGAAATTGCCCTTATTAACACATGAAAGAAATACTGCCAGGGATCTGTCATTTATAAATCAGAATCAGTATCTTAAAGAGGTTTTTTGTAACTTGAATATGTGCATCAAACTATCAAAAATCTTTACCTGTTCAGCTACCTACATATTAAGGGTGAGTTACTCATACAGTACCTAGTTGCCAGTTGTATGGTATTTATTTCCATGCAACATATTCTGGGTAGGATTTTTCACCTGATGCACTGAATTCCAGTACCCATTACCTTCACCAATTCAAGAATTTAGCTGGTGTGTGACACTGTGTGGTATATTCTGCCAACTGTAAGAAGTACAGACTGTGAATAGCACCCTTGAGCTAGTTCCTTTACAAAATCCCTCCCCTCCCCCAAATTTCCTTATTTAAGATGAAGGACAATTTCCCTTCTTCTGTCTTAGAAACTATTCTCTGGGCTCATCTCACAGTATCAGTTCCAGATACAAAAACCTCCAGTATTTATACCCTACAGCACCAATGTAAATGATTGCCTCAGGCTTCAGCAACTGAGCTCAGACCATGCCTACATACAGCTAAGCAACTGATATCATAGTTGTTCATAAAACAGATTGCTGATATGTTTAAAATTTAAAACAATTTAAATTATGGTTAAAGACAAGTATGCTGCAGTGTGTGCAAGTCATGCAGCATGTGTGACATCCATTCCTTTTTATCATTTGAGAAATTAGACTCTGCCCTAAAATGCTCCTGAAAGTGAATAGTGGATTCATTTGCCAGACTGATAAAAATTGTGATGGGTGGTTCCAGTCACCTCTCTCAACTCTCATTCAAAGACACTGAGCCCATCCTCATAACCATTTATATCCTTCCCTCTCCATCCATGTACACTTGGATCAAGGGCTGGATGTCCTTGAACACCTCTACAGAGAGTGCATCCACAACTTGCCTGGGTAACCTGTTCCAGTGTTTCACCACACTTAGTGTAAAGAATATCTTTCTATCCAGTTGAAATCTACCCTCCTCACTTAAATTCATTCCCTCTTGTCCTATCACAACAAGCCCTTGTAAAAGTCTCTCCCCAGCTTTCCTGCAGGCCCCCTTCAGGAAGGGGAAGGCTGCTATAGGGTCTCTGCAGAGCCTTCTCTTCAGGATAGTGTTTTGCAGCCTCCTTTTCACACCTGTGAATGTCAGAGACATACAGCAAATATGGTTATTTTTGGAACATTCAAAATTATATGTTTGTTGGCAAAATCCTCAGGACTTTCAGTCTTGCAGATGGGGGTCAAGTATTTCTGTATGCTTTATTTTTCAGTACTTTATCATAACTATGCACCTGCAATCCTGTCATATTTAGTGTATACATGTCCAGTGTGCAAATGCTTACTATTTCCCTCTATTAAAACGTACTGGACATACATTTCAGATTGCTGAAGACATAAAACAGAAAGTCAGATACACACAACAAATGAAGTCTCTACCTATCGAAAGTATATGGTGTGTTTTGTGCAGAGCATGAGAGACCCTGAGGCCGTGAACACTTTAGTATGAATTACAGATATGCACTTGTCAACCATACATTTTACTTGTAAAATATGTTAATTAGTTACTTGTACCCTTTCCAATTTCAGAATAGCCAAACAGAGAAAAAATCCAGCAAAACAGTAATTAGAGATTCAGACTACACTTCCCCACGTCCCATTGGCTTTGCAATATATTAATTTCTCAAGCTTTTGTACAACTGATTACATCTTCTTTTTTTTTTTTAAAGTTCAATGAGTAAATAGCAAAACTAATTAGCTACACACTATTAAGTTAACACACATTTATCTACAACAATTCAATTCTGACTGTGAAATAATCTTTCTAGCCCATAATTACACACCAGCTTAATTAGCATAATTTCCAAAGCACATTCTTTAATAAAGAAGCTGACATAAGGGTTGGTCTTAAATACCAAGGATATTCCAGACAAGTAGAAAAAGGAAGACAGGCAAAGCTACATTAAACACCTATTATATTATCAAGATGGTACATGTAAAACAGAATATGAATTCCAATACTATCTGAACTATTGCAAGCATCTGAAGATGCTTTTGAAGAAGAAAATAAGCAAAACACTTGAAGTGCCTGAGACATCCCTCAGCCACTTGACTAGAAGTAATTCCATGTCCTTTGCACCTCCTTCATTTTCTGTCACTGTGTCTCATCTCCCTCACCTAGAGCAGCCAATAGACTACTCATTAGCCCATTCCGCGTATTAGTTTCCTTCAAAAAGAAAATGCATGTGTTCTTGCATCTCTTACACTAATTTAAGCATACACAGCCAGTTCCCACTGATGAGAGTGACTGTATGTAAAAAGATAGATCAGTCTCCAGATTTGTTCAGTCTTTGGTTTGCTGATGAGGATTTAGTTAACAAGAATCCCAGTTAGATGTATAATTGGGCCTTTTAAAGACATTTTACACCCTGGTACTTGGGCCTGATAACATCAAACTAGTTTCCTATGGGCCAGTGGGGACAATGTATATACAGATGTATGTGAAGAATAGCACCTCAATAGTGCTGTGCTTGATGTAAACAAGGACTTTGGGAGGAAAGGCTCTTCCTCCCCTGAGCAACCCTCTGACTTAATCTTGTTCTTCTCCTGCTTAAGCCCTCCATGCACTGAGCATCAGGATATATGAGATTTAAGGATGTGGGCTATGAAATGTAACCTGTACTGTAACACAAACAGCCACCAGTCTCTCCTGACAGTGAAAAAATAAAAGGGAGAAAAAGCACTTTTGTCTTCATCTAATGATTTCTAAATAATGGCAGTTTAAAATTAACTGTTATCTGAAACATTCCTTGGTTCTGTGAAGGATTTTGCCTAAATGTATGCTGTTGGTCATGATTTCCTTGCGCTCTTCCATAGTTATGAATGGTATAAAGATAATTTCACCTGTGAAGGATTACCATTTATTGTGTGAGATGATAAAAGAGACTAAGTAAGAGTTTCAAAATCACCAAGATCCTATTTTCAAGTAACCTCATAAAGGTTTTTAATTTAATCATGTTTCCAGAATGCCTAAGACTCTTCATAAAATGCAGACTTCAGATTTGAAATCACACAGACACTTTTAATAACTTCACTTACTCTAATTAACTTTTTATTTTGAGGTTAGTACTATTAAGCAAGACCAAGACCAAAATGCTCTGCATACTAATAAGTCACTGTCTCCTACTGCTGAAAGTAACATGTGAAGTGATGTTTTACAATTCAACATAAATTCACAGCCACAGAAACTGATAAATCAGCTCTTGGGGAAAAACAAATCAGCAATTTCAAGTCATTGCTTTCCTAGGAATACTTACCACCAGGCAAACTCTGCTTGATTTGAATTTAAGATAAAGAAATGCATCCTAAATGAGGTTATAAAGTAACTTTTATTTTAATTTGGACATATAAATCAACTACCATCCCCAGACTACATAAACACAGCCAGTTCAAAAGATTTCAAAAGCACAAGTGAAACTGAAGAAGACGCCCCAGGACAGCTTTTCATTCTGCCTTCCCCTCAGGAGCGATGCAATCTGATTTTGAGGTAGAAGTCTGCCCTTTGATAAAAGTGGGAACAGAGGCAGTGAGGCCATGGCTAACTAGTTCTGCACCTGCAAAATTTGCTTGGCCTTTCAGCCCAGGGCTGCTTAGGAGGATGCTCCCAGGCCAGGCACCTTGTGGCCTGTTCTGAACCTGCACCAGCCAGGTCTGCTTAAGGCCACAGCTTTACAGCTCACATCAATCAGCTCTCAACACAAAGCCAACATCAGATGAGCCTCCCTCCAAAATGGAGTTAAATGCATCAGAAATTAAAATCTATCTTGTCAGGAGCCAAGAAATGACCTTATCTAAGAGGAGAAGACTTGATGGGGTGCTTGGCTGTATGGTCTAGTTGTTGGGTGGGTTGGATTGTTTGATGGGTTGGACGCGATGATCTTGAAGGTCTCTTCCAACCTGGTGTATTGTATTGTATTGTATTGTATTGATAACTTGTTATAATCAAGACCAGAATACACAAACAATAAAAAGTCAGAATTTGCAACAGCCTCTAATTACCTTTGCTACAAAAATTCCACTTTAGCCATTTGTTTAAACTCAAGTTATCTAAAAAGATACTAAGGTAGCTGACATTATCAAAATGTGCTAATGATTTTGGCCATCAAACTACAGGGCCCTGGCTTTGAGTCTTTGTTTGTCAAACTGTACACTCAAAATTAGTGCACCTAAAATTACTAGCCGGTTTTGAAAGCCTCAGCCTCCTATGTTTGTCCTTGACCGTTCTTTAACTCTGACAATTTCTCTTTCCAGAGCATCAGAGCACTGAGAAAAGAAGAAAGAAACTCAGCTTCAGAGTTCAGTCCTACACATTTGCGTGAGGAGATAAAGAGTTACAGCTCGAAGACATGAGATAAAAGCAAATATACTCACAGCCACAGACTCAATGAATTAAACTATGAAACAAAACCCTGTAGGTCAGACAGAGATCATGCAGAGTAAGCACAGCAAGAGACAAGGAAATGGTAGGCACAAATGTATTGTTATCTATTCCATGTTATTTCACCTCTCAGTATGTCTGTTTTTCTACCTGTAAAAAAAGGCCCTTCTGAAAGGCTCTCCGGAAAGATTTTTGAGACCTTGCTGTAAAAATCACTAATGCCAGGGCAAAATGTTATTACCAGTACTGCCATAAAGGTGCAGAGTAGTCACTGAGACTTGAGTAGTTTTAAAGAAGGTGAAGATCTAAGAGGAAAAAGGATCATCAGGAGGCGGATTATTGATTACAATTAGTGAAGCAAGCACTGTTCATATAGAACACAAGAGAAGCTTAGTAAAAGGCAATTTGTTTCATATGCCCTAAAGAGGTTCAGATTTGCCCTAAAAATTAAATTTCCTTGGAACAGGTTCCTCATATTTCAGTACTGAGAACTGAGGGTGACTGGATAAAATTTACACAATACATATCTAAAGAGCATCAAAAAGGCTTGAAAAAATTCTGCATCTTATTAAACATAACCCCAGTGTATGCAGTTAAAAGAATGGTCTATCATAAATACTGAGAACAGCACTTAATAAAATGACACCTTCAGCCAGCATTTTACATCTTTTGTTAACAAGTCATTAATAAAATACATGAATGTCTTGAACAGCTGAACACCTGAGGAGGTTTCATGACTGTTAAAGGAAGGTAAATTTGCTTTTGTTTTTTTAACATGATAATGGAATTTTACATCAACAAAGAGATGCCAAAAGGAAGACTCTTCTGACTGAAAATTTAGGTTTTACTTTACACATTCTTAGCAGCAATTCATGACGAATCTTAAACAGGTTTGGGATGTATCACAGTATCACCAAGGTTGGAAGAGACCTCAAAGATCATCAAGTCCAACCTGTCAACACAGACCTCCTGATTAGACCATGGCACCAAGTGCCACATCCATCCAATCCCCTCTTGAACCCCTCCAGGGACGGTGACTCCACCACCTCCCTGGGCAGCCCATTCCAATGGTGAATCACTCTCTCGGTGAAGAACTTTCTCCTCACCTCCAGCCTAAACTTCCCCTGGCACAGCTTGAGACTCTTCTGGTGCTGGTTGCCTGGGAGAAGAGACCAACTCCCTCCTGGCTACAATCCCCCTTCAGGTAGTTGTAGAGAGCAATGAGGTCGCCCCTGAGCCTCCTCTTCTCCAGGCAAAACGACCCCAGCTCCCTCAACCTCTCCTCATAGGGCTTGTGCTCAAGGCTTCTCCCCAGCCTTGTTGCCCTTCTCTGGA
This sequence comes from Picus viridis, assembly GCA_033816785.1. Lineage (NCBI taxonomy): Eukaryota > Metazoa > Chordata > Aves > Piciformes > Picidae > Picus > Picus viridis. Next base: position 25,573,939 of record CM066575.1, read on the forward strand.
CACGTTCAAGTGTCTCGATGTCCTTCTTAAACTGAGGGGCCCAGAACCAGACACAGGACTCAAGGTGTGGCCTAACCAGTGCTGAGTACAGGGGTGCAATGACTTCCCTGCTCCTGCTGGCCACACTATTCTCGATGCAGGCCAGGATGCCATTGGCCTTCTTGGCCACCTGGGCACACTGCTAGAATCTCTGTATTTCTCTATGAACTTTTGCTCTATCTTTCAGTCTTTAAAGAGAATAATCACTTCCCAAAAGGAAGTTCTGCTACTGTTTTTATTTCAGTACAGGACATGAAAGAAGCAGAGATTAATTTTCTTTTTTAAATAGTGATCTACTTTAGGTACAGCCATAGAAAACCTTACAAGCTACATGCACTTTATTATTTTCTTTCTAAAACCTTTCAATGCACATTGATACCAACAACTGACAGTGCTAAATTTCATGGAAATATTAGTATATGAGAAGATAATGGGGTGCACCTGTCTTATCAAGAACAGATACATGGAAAAAGAAAACCAACCAGCATCACCAGATTTACCATCAATTAGCTATGAAAAAGCACAAATCTCTCAACCAGAGGTTAAACAAAAGAAGAAATAAACAAGAAATGTCTTTCTGCATCATTCAAACAGACTCTGAAGATCTAAAGCTTTCCTACCATATTTAATATCCTTTTTCTATTTTTATGTGTAAAAGAGTTGTAAAAACATTTGATTTGGTTCATATATGGCACTAATGTTGTGTGACCAGTTTAGGCTGTGCCTTTAAGAAATGGACCATATTGGATCATATTTTTAAGCCATTTCAAGAAGAGAGTTCTCTGAAGTGGATGGGAAAGTACCATCCAATACATATAACAATCTTGAAGTTTTCAAACAGAGCAGTTTAAACAAAATTAAAAAAAATATATGTTTGCAAGAGGAAGGAGGTTGAGCTGATGCTACCATTGCACGGGAGAGCTGATTCCATACAAAGCATTCTAGCATGGGCTGTTGACATTTGGGAACAAGAGAGCTGTGTCCTGCTTCACAAAACACCTAAGTTAAGGACAGTCAGTTTCTGGAAGAATACCACAGTTTTGCATTTACAGTATTTAGAAAGTATTCTGAATTTGGAATGATATCAGTTGCCTTTTGTTGATACAGCATGTGCTTATCTGATAAAACAAGAGGTACCCTATGTGCCATTAATATCTCTATATCCAAATTTTTCTTTCATGGTGTATACATGTGGCTGTGACCAATAATTCAAATCAAGTTTAAGAAATTTGCACAGGGACCTACTTAGGTCTCAGATATGGGTATATCTAATGAAAAAATTCAAACATTTAAAGTTCTTGGTAATGAAATTAAAAGGCTGCCCATAAGGTTTTTTGATTCTTTCTCACTGTAGTAGAAATAATATACAAATTTTACACAACACTTCAGTTCTATAGAAAAAGAAATTTAAAAGCATTGTCATTAAGTATAGTGCAGAACACATCAACATGTTTTTATTTCAGTTAGAATCATAGAATCATAGAATCAGTCAGGGTTGGAAGGGACCACAAGGATCATCTAGTTCCAACCCCCTGCCATGGGCAGGGACACCCTACACTAGATCAGGCTGGCCAGAGCCTCGTCCAGCCTGGGCTTAAACACCCCCAGGGACGGGGCATCAACCACCTCCCTGGATAACCCATTCCATGGCTTCACCACTCTCATGGTGAAGAACTTCCTCCTCACATCCAGCCTGAATCTCCCCATTTCCAGCTTCAATCCATTCCCCCTAGTCCTATCACTACCTGATAGCCTGAGAAGTCCCTCCCCAGCCTTCCTGTAGGCCCCCTTCAGATACTGGAAGGCCACAATGAGGTCACCTGGGAGCCTTCTCTTCTCCAGACTGAACAGCCCCAACTCCTTCAGTCTGTCCTCATAGGAGAGGTGCTCCAGCCCTCTGATCATCCTCGTGGCCCTTCTCAGTTGGTGCAATATAAATAGCATCAACCAGTCACAGTATAGTAACCACTGAACTCAGTAGATTTCAAGCTTTTGACAGGTTATCGGTATTTTTCTTACTGGAACCTAAGTTCTGTTCAATTGTTTGGCCACATCGCTCTTTCACCACCCAGTGCCAAAGCAAATTTGGGATCAGCATAAAAGACTAAAACCGGCAGTGGGGTAGCTGCTGGGATTTTGGCTCAATGAGGAAACACGTGCATTTTAACTGCCAGAGACACTCTGAGCACATGCCATCTGTGAACAAAGGCATTCTGTTAGCAAACTGCACTATTGAACAATCCCAACTTTATTAGATTTTTAAATCCTAATTTGTTTCAGGTTGACTCGACATAGCTATGTTTCAGCTCCTGCTGTTAGTGATATTGTTTGCAATGAAGGAAAAAACCCATCTGTATCTTCCCACACAGGCAATGACTGCGAGAATCTGTGCGCTAATGGATTTTTCTTTTCTGCTCTGGAGTGTGAAGACATTAAAATTTATCTCCACCACAAACATGAATGAGTGTTTAGATTTTCTAGTAGGGTTCTTTTTTTCTTTTTTTTTTTTTTATAGTGTTTTCATTGTATGAATGAACATTTTATCTAGACAATTATGTTTTTTCTAAAATCTTCAGTCCTATTGTACATTTTTAGATGTAGAACAGTGCTGTGGAAGATGTAGCTAGGTCACTGCATTTGTTTTGTTGATCAAAAGTTTTAAGTTAGACTGGCACTGTTGGGACAGAATGGGAAACAGTAGTTGTTCATGGAGAACTACAGATATGATTTGAAAGACTGTTAGGGGCACACTTGTTATCACAGTATCACAGTAATGCCAAGGTTGGAAGAGACCTCGAAGATCATCGAGTCCAACCTGTCACCACAGACCCCATGACTAAACCATGGCACCAAGTGCCACGTCCAATCCCCTCTTGAACACCTCCAGGGACGGTGACTCCACCACCTCCCTGGGCAGCCCATTCCAATGGCGAATCACTCTCTCGGTGAAGAACTTTCTCCTCACCTCCAGCCTAAACTTCCCCTGGTGCAGCTTGAGACTGTGTCCTCTTGTTCTGGTGCTGGTTGCTAGAGAGAAGAGGCCAACCCCATCCTGGCTACAACCACCCTTCAGGTAGTTGTAGAGAGCAATGAGGTCGCCCCTGAGCCTCCTCTTCTCCAGGCTAAAAACCCCAGCTCCCTCAACCTCTCCTCACAGGGCTTGTGCTCAAGGCCTCTCACCAGCCTTATTGCCCTTCTCTGGACATGTTCAAGTGTCTCAATGTCCTTCTTAAACTGAGGGGCCCAGAACTGGACACAGGACTCAAGGTGTGGCCTAACCAGTGCTGAGTAGAGGGGCACAATGACCTCCCTGCTTTTCCTGGCCACACTATTCCTAATGCAGGCCAGGATGCCGTTGGCCTTCTTGGCCACCTGGGCTCATGTTTGGGCAGCTGTCGATCAGCACCCCCAGGTCCCTCTCTGTCTGAGAGCTCTCCAGCCACTCTGACCCCAGCCTGTAGCTCTGCATGGGGTTGCTGTGGCCATTTAGGACTCAGAGAGCAAAAGCTAAGATGGCATGTATAGACTAACACTTCCACAGAAGAAAGGAGAGCATGTGGCAAATCTGACTACTTAAATTCAATAAAAAAGGTCTAACCTTATGAGTGGAAAGATTCTCTATTAAGACAACATGGCATACTGGTGGGTTAGATTTTTAGACTGTGTGAAGTATTGTATATGGGCTAAAATCTTAATACTACACCAAAAATTTAGGCTCATAGTTTTGACAACAGCAGTAGCAGAAAAATGGGCACTCTCTAATTCTCTTAATGCATGACATAAAATCATATTTTGTACCTAAACTTAATAGGAACAGAAATTAACAGAAATTAATCCACTGCTTATTTTACTCACAAACAGCAATATTGCCCTACATTACGTTCAGACCAATGAAATGGCCGTCATCAAGGTTGGAGGCTTGAGGATCTGTGTCACTTTAACAAAACCAAGATTTCTGCATGTTTGTTGGAAGTTTTCAGTAGGAAGGTCTGATGAAGAAAAAGGGACCATGAACAGGCAGAGGTTACTGGACAATTCCTAAAATCAAACTGTTTCTTTTTTTTAATGACAAGCATTTCAGTAAAAGTTAGGATTTGCTATTATGCCAGAATTTCAAGTTAGCTTTCATAAAAATAAAATGATGGATTCTTAAATTTTACAAATAAAATTTACCTTTTTTTATTATGTTCTATCTCCTCCACAAATGACAAACCACTTTGACATATGAATCAATCTCACATCTATTCACTAGACAGATTCGCTTTGTGATTAATGATGTTTAAATGCTGCCTTCGCATTCCTCCTCCTTCTAAAAATTGCCTAATTATTACAGTTGTAGAAAATTGTTTAAGAAAGAAATGAAATCAGAGAAAGCATCTCTGGTTTAGAATCTCATTGATAATTTGAGAAATACTTTGTATCCACTGGACAGTGGGCCCAGATTAGGGCACTTCCAGATTTGAGAACACTGGTTTCATTTATGGCTTAGTGCATATCTGGGGGAAAACACAGATCCGCTTTAATGCAGTGCTGAAAAAAAGAAGAAAAAAAAAAAGTGGAAACTTTAAAATGCAAAATGTGAAATACAATTCAAGGTTAATGGTTGTACAATGAAAAACTTTTTAATTCTAAATAACATGGATCAGAACTTCTCACTAATCCTGTCTTGTGCTTCTTCACGTAACATCTGTAAGTGGAGTGAAAAATCTTTTAAGTTGGATTGAGGCGCTCTTAGCATTTCAAGCTCTTCTGTCTCCTCAAGGAATTACACAGACACAGGGCACGTTCAGCACATAAGGCTTTGCAAACCTTGCTGTCTTAGTAAGAAAAAGATTCTTTCCTGACAGCAGACATAATTTGGATTAACAACATGATGATAAAAAGAGGTAAATGACTACAAGTACAAAACTAGACATTTGTAAAGCTTTGGACACGGTTCCCCACAACACCTTTCTCTCTAAACTGCAGAAATTTGATGGGTGGACTGCTCAGTGGATAAGAAACTGGTTGGATGATCACGTACAAGAGTGGTCAACGGCTTGACATCCAGATGGAGATGGATGACAACTGTTTTCAAGGGTCTGTACTGGGACCAGTGCTATTCATTATCTTCATCAATGACACAGCAAGATTGAGTGCACCCTCAGCAACTCTGTATGTGATACCAAGCTGAGTGGTGTGTTTTGATAAGACTGAAGGATGGGATACCGTCCAGAGGGACCTGGAAAGCTGTAGAGGTGGGCTAAGGAGAATCTCAGGAGGTTCAATAAAGCAAAGTGCGAGGTCCTGCACCTAGTTTGGGGCAACCCTCAATATCAACACAGGCTGGGGGATAATGAAATTGAGAGCAGCTCTACAGAAAAGGACTTTAAGGTACTGGCGGCCATGGACATGAGCCAACAATGTGCACCTGCAGCCCAGAAGCCCAATTTCATCCTGGGCTGCATCAAAAGAAGCATGACCAGCATATCAAAAGAGGTGATTCTGCCATTCTACTCTGATCTGTTGAGACCTCACCTGGAGTACCGTGTTTAGCTATGGACCCCCCAACACAAGAGGGATATAGACCTGATGGAGCAGGTCCAGAGGAGGGCCACAGAGATGATCAGAGGTCTGGAGCACCTCTCCTATGAAGACAGGCTGAAAGAATTGGGGCTGTTGAGCCTGGAGAAGAGAAGGCTCCAATAAGACCTTATAGCTACACTTCAGTATCTGAAGGGGACCTATGGGAAGGCTGGGGAAGGGCTGTTTAGAAGGGCTTGTAGCAATAGGATGAGGGGCAATGGTTTTAAACTGGAGCAGGGTAGCTTTCGGATGGACCTATGGAGAAAGTTCTTTACAATGAGGGTGGTAAAATACTGGAATAGATTGCCCAGGGATGTGGTTGAGGCCCTGTCCCTGGAGACATTCAAGATGAGACATGATGTGGCCCTGGGCAGCCTGATCTAGCTGGAGGTGTCCCTGCTGACTGCAGCGGGGTTGGACAACGTGACCTTTGAAGGTCCCTGCTAACCCAATGTAATTTGTGAATCTGTGAATTACAGCAGTTTCTGAAGCTGTATTAAAAGTAAAGTATTTTGTTTGTTTTTCCTGCTTTGGTCTTTTGGATTGTGAGAAGTGAAATTATAAAAGTAATAACAATTATATATTTTAATATTCATTTTAATGAGAAACTCCGTAAGTTTGTTTTTAACAGCAATGCAGGTTTAAGTGATCTGCTGCTCCGTTATTTTTAGATTGTGCAATTTGGTTCTTCAATGAAGAGTAAAAATTTGATTTAGATAAACACAATTATTTACATTCTTTCAGCAAATGTTTCTCAGATGAACTGGAAAACAATTACACTCTGGATACCCAAAGGAATAACAAAATTCTTGCAAAACACCAATCCAGATAGAGGATTTTAATTAGCTTTTGCTTTCCTTTGTTAAAGACAGTCCCTGGCCATCTTCTAATTCTGAAAAGTATTTCCTCATATGTTATCCTGTTTAGCTTTCAAGTAATATGCCTGACCACAGTCTTGCAAAATATTGTAGCTCAGATGTCACAGCTCTAAAATACCTGGTTTGTGACCCACTATCATTCTTCATTATTACTAATTCACATTATTTTTCAAACACATTATCAATTTGTATGCAAATACAGGTGTTTTACTTATTGACTCTTCTAGTTCTTTTATACTTCTCCATCTTTGTCCTGAGGTACTGCTAAGAAGGCTTCCAGAGAAGAATTGTGCATGGATTTCATTGCTATCCTTCCTAACTCCCTCTTTCACTTTGTTAATAAGGACATGTAATTTACAATAATCAAATACAGATATTCTTTTCAAAAGAGATGTTTTTCTATAACCTAAGCCACGGGCTTTAATAATCATATCTAATTTAAAGCCTCTCAACAAGCTCTTGGAACAGATAACAACACTCAAACTTAAAATGTGTTTATTAATTTGAGTCACATTCTATGAGGCACAGCATTAAATGCAAAACTAAATCTTTGCTGATATAATAGAAATATATGAAACTCCCAACATGCCACTAAAATATAAAAATTGTTAGACAGGGGTTCAGATGCCAAGAAACACCAGAATTATAGATCTGTATTCAGTTTTCTGTAGTAGAAACAAACATCAAGGCAATCATAATGAAACAATGGTTATAGAAGATATACGACTGCTAGAAATTTATAACTGAAGTCTGAAACAGTCAGAAGAGATCCAGGCCACAAATGAATAAATACAGCAGGATAATGTAGAACTAAGTAAATGAATCAATGTTTTAAGTCTTGTATATTGAAAAAAAAAATCATCATTTACACATCTATATGTCAAAGTCTGTTCTGTTGAAACGCTGCTGAATCACTCAGCGTTCATCAGTGTCCTTCCTTACGCAAAACTCATTCTGACAAAATATTTTTGAAAATACAAGCCATTTATTCTGAGCTGAATTAAAGAGGAAAAAATGCACTATGCAGCACCAGTGAGGCTGAGGTCATAGTTTTTGGGAGCAATAAACTGTCCACACAAGAAGCTAATATGTGACAGATGCATGCTTGCATGGTCCAGTCAACAATTCGGTGCTCTTGATAACTTCTTTAAGGGCCCTGGTCTGAGTTCAGGGAAGATCATGGGAAATGAGTAGCACACAAATTGGAGGTGCATCACCCAAGCTCTGCAGAATACAAGAATATCCTCAAGATTGTCTGCAGATCAATAGGCATGTTAAGGATAAGGGCTGTTAGGCAACTTCAAGTTGTGAGTTACTCTGCCTTAAATATTACTGATCAGAGAACATAGTTGGTTTTGGTCTGATTTCCTTAAACTAGAGAAGCTGTGATCTACTTGAGTTTTAGTATTTTTTGTATTTCATAATTGGCACTTAAAGACCCTAATACACTTTCCCCAGTAAACTGCTTGTTTAAACTGAAATAAAAATGGTCAAAAATTCTGTTTTGACTACGGCATATTGTTTAATATTCTTCCTACTGAAAAAAAAAACCAACACAAAACCAAACATAATCTAGTTTGTTGTTTTGGCTTGGTTTTGTTTGCTTGTTTGTTTGTTTTGGAGATTTTTTGTAATTTAAAATACATTATATGAATATAATACTTTGTGCAACATAAAAGTTACACATGTTTTTGTTCCGACCTTCGTGCAGCATCAAAAATTTGGTCTTATCTTTGAGTTTTGTGCATAATATCAAGGACAGAAACTCACTCAAGAAAGCACTGGGAATGACAGGATGGAAGGAGGGAAGGAAGATGCAGTTGACAATTCAAAACTAGAAGCAAGGAAAGAAGTCCTTTCTGGAGGCAAGGTATGTCCTGGCACAGAGTAAACAGTTGTTGGAAACATACAAGGAAGTTTGGATCTAGGGGAAATTTGGCAACATCTAAAATTTGACACTCAAACCACTGTGACACAGAAACCATCTTGAAGAACCACTGTTACACATACACATAACAAAATAAAGGCAGAGCTCTAGCATCTGCTGGACACCCCATGTGCAAACACCCATGCCTGAGGAAAGCAGCCTAGGTGCACCATGTCTTCTATTACTAATGAAGAAAAAGGAACAGTAAAACTTTTCCTTAAGGAATTCATAACAGAAGGTGCAACTGCTGATTCTGATGGCATGCAAGCTCTTGTTTGAACTCTTGTAACTGAGTCACAAGTGACTGGAATGTAAAACATCACTGTGTTAAAAATAAAGACCAGAACATCCTCTACAGCCTCAGTCAACTTCAGAGAAAGGAACTCCTGAAGAACACAAAGACTTTCATAATAAAAATAGTAGCTAAGATACTTAATGCAGTATGAAAGCTCCGTTAAAACACCATTAGGAAAGCACTATGGTAGGAGCCTGAAAAAAGGGGAAAAGAAGCTAAAAATATTAAAAAGTTAATTTTCAAGATTTGCTTCTGAGGTATTTGAAATTTGTTCATCTAAAAAAGTACAAAAGTTAGTGTAGTCAGAGAATGAAGGAAAATTCAAGAGTGGGCTTAGATCATCGTCTCAAGGTCAGAGTAGTGAAATGATGGGATTCTACCCACAGGCAGATGAAACAGAAAAGTCTGTTCCAAGTGTGGTTGTAGTGAAAGGGAATTCAGAGGACATCTAATGCACTGACTGCATCACACTCTACCTGACTCAAAAGGCTAAGCTACCCTCACCTGCTGCATTCCCAGCACCTTTCTTAGAAAAACTGCATCTGAACATGTACCTGGCACTTGCCTCTAAAAATGATAAAATCTGAAGAGATGGAAGCACAAGGTGGTAGAGGCATAAAGCAATACTATAAATTAACGTGAGAGTCCCATTAAGAATGCTTTGCTGAACTAGTCACCATTTTCTAACCTTTGTTGCGTGAAGATAAAAAGAGAATGATGAATACTTGTTGATTTGCTACCAAGACCACAATTGTTAAATCTTTACAAACATTGATTTGCAAAAGCTAAAGATCATGAAACTTTCAGAAAAAAAAAGCACTGCTGCATAAAAACAAGGGGAAAGGAACAAACAGGAAAGAAAAGAACAGCAAGGAACTCTAAAGGTAGCTAAGGAGTTTAGCCTCTTGGTGCTTTCCCTTTAGAATTCTTTTATGACTTGCACAATCCCTGAACAGTTCGACAGTCAAAATATCTTGCTACTCAAGAGTCTGATGGCCAAAAATTGTTGTCTAAGTCCATCCGAAATAATTTTAAAAAGAAGCTTGAGATACTTCTTAAAAGCTTTAATTGAATGTAACTAGTGAGTGCATGTAGTAAAATGAGATCATTGGCATACATTCATCAGTGAATATAATCTAAAAAAAGGTGGCCTGAAATGGCTGATGACCATCATGAATGACTGCTAACAATTACAGTATTTTAGCTATTTTTTTCTGCCCTCTAATAGCTGCTTTTTATTGAAACCATAGCCACTTAGTGTAAAACTCAAATGCGTGCTTGCAAAATACACTCCAATTATAGACTAATTCCAACTGAATGCCCTTTCCATGCACTGCATTCAAAGAAGGCCCCAAATCCTTTTAATTAGTGAACAAGTCATTAAACTTTTACACTTATGACTGGGCAATCAGTTGAAATGCCAGATAAATTACTAAGCTGGTTTTGTGAATCACTGGCACTGATCACTGCCAACCACTCTCAAGTTGATACTCGCCAACATGAATTCAGAGTGAAAGAACAGACCAAAATCAGTAAATGCCATCTTGAAACATGAAATATCATGTGTTGCAGTTAAATTAACTCAGATAATATCTGGAATTCTTAGTACAGACCTAGCATCTATTGCTGAAATACATAAGCTTCTCTTATATGGTCAAACTCAGTCTTCTGCACTAAGTCTACTCTAGTGAAGTATGTGAAAATAAACTACAGATACGCAAACCATTAAATCCAAGCTCTGCTCTATTTTCAAGACTTCCAACACATATTGTCTGTTCATGCATTTTTATTTATATCCCAAATAAATCACAACCCATAGAACTATAAGGCACAATTCTAACTTGTGTCATTCCTCAAACTCATTATTTTTATTGTGTGATCTAATGTCCAACTACTGCAGATGTGGAGAAGAGACTCTTGGTGACTTTGAGGAAAATATCAAGACACAAAAAATTGCCCGTAACAATACAAGACAGAACACTAGGTTCCTGGTACTCTGGACTATCCAGGTTTTCTCACCCTAAAAGGCAAGTACCCTACTGATACTTCAACATTTTTATAGTGATGGAGCAATTTTGGCTTGAGGAGTCATTGCATTTTGAAAGACAAAGAAATCATAGAATCATAGAAATCATAGAAAAATTCAAAATATGAAACTGAAGCACATACCAGGTATGATTCTTATCTGACTGGAGAAAAACAAACACCCACAATGTTAACCTCAAAAACTGTAAAATCAGCTATGAGAAATCCCAATATTACCTAGATTGTGTTTTAAAATAAAGAGGATTACTCTTGTTAATAAATTCATATAGAGCTTGCCTCTTCATATTTGCCTGTTGTTATACCGTCTGATCTTTCACTTAATTACTATTATGTCACATTGTAGAAGCACACTTTCCAACTTTTTCATGGATTACCTCTACTTAGATACAATCACAATGAGGTGTTTTAGGATGCCAAGCAACAGTTCCTCTAATGTCAGCTCCATGATTTCAAGCGGTACAAACATTGTGTGTCATGGAAATGAAATCACAACAGATATTTATCATTAAATATGTAATCTGAAAGTGTTTTCCTAAATATACACCTCTTGAATCTGTAATTGTATTAATTGTGAATCAAAATAATTCAAGTGTATGACTATTATTCTAGATCAGTCCCTGTGAGAAGCAACTCATAGCATTGCTATGTTACATAAGCTATTTTAAAAGCCATCTAAGCTATTCAATGGCTTTTTTACAGAAAAAAAAAACCCAACCAACAAAAATTTTCAGAAGAAACTGCAACAGGAACACAGTAAGCAGTGGCTGTTGAACTTTCCTGTAGGATTCATTTGAAATAAAAAACCCAACAATTTGTTATCAACCACTGCACAGAATGGAAGTAATAAAGAATCAGTGCTGGGCCTGATCCTGTTCAGTATCTTTATTGATGATCTGGATGAGGGGATTGAGTCCATCACCAGTAAGTTTGCAGATGACACCAAGTTAGGAGCAGGTGTCCATCTGTTGGAAGGTAGGAGGGCCCTGCAGAGCAACCTTGACAGGCTGGATGGGTGGGCAGAGGCCAATGGGATGAGATTTACCAAGGCTAAGTGGAGCCACCGTCCCTGGAGATCTTCAAGAAAAGACTGGATGAGGCACAAGTGCCATAGTCTAGTTGATTGTATAGTGCAGGGTGGTAGTTTGGACTGGATGATCTTGGATGTCTCTTCCAACCTGGTTGATTCTATGATTCTAAGAAAGGCATATTATTAGGCCTAAAGATATCTCTTGCTGAAATACAGCACTTCCCACACAGCAGGAACAAGGGAAATTCTGGTCTCCATCTACCCCCAGATTCATTCACAACAGTACTGGCAGGTGAGGACATGATGCCTAAGAGAGTATCGGTGCAGGATACACTCTTGGCATTCTATGGTGCTCTAAAATGGCTGCAGTTACACTGCTAGCTAGCTTCATGCTGATGAACTGCTGAATGACTTCTCTTTCTGCTGTTAATTGCTCAGATGCCATTTTCATACTGCATAATGGCCAAATGCTGCCTAGAGCCTCTATTCTGCTCTAGACTCCAGGATACTTTAATGATACTTCTAACTCTCCAGAACATCCTTAGAGCAGTGACAGATTAAGCCATATGCTGATTTCTGTTTTGCCGATGAAGTTTTAACACAGCCCTTCAACTACAAGTGCAGAGAAATTGACTGCTAACATTCAAATCAGTAAGCCCAAAATGTCTGTGTTCACCCAGAACTCTCATGGAGTCTATCAGTCTTCCTTAAATCCCAATTTGAGCCATATCCCACCTTTGCAAAATGGCAACATGTCTTTGCAGGAAAGGGCAGTTCCTTCTCCTCTCATCAATGAGTGGATAGCTCTGGAATGCAGCTCTGTGCTCCATCCCTGGAGCCATGGAAAAGGAATACCATGGGTCTCTTCTAGTAACACTGTTTCCTACATGACTACCTCTGTCTTAAATAAATCTGTCCCCTTTCCCCTCAGTTACACTAGGTTTTAATTTCCAAGTAAAATATTATTTTGCCCTTTTAATTTTTTTAATAAAACACATCATGTGTACCAAATCATGCTGTCCTTTGTCCTAGCTACAAGATTCTTCAGTTTATAGATTCCATCTATGCAAAAAAAAAAAAAAAAAAGTAAAAGCTAAAGTTACCATATGTTTGCATTCTCTCCAAATTAATAATGAAGACAGAGAGTAAGACTGTTCCCAGCATCAAGCTCCTGGCACCATATGCTTTGCTGTCTGTCCCTACATCACTTCTAATCTTTTAGTCTCAAAAAAGTGTTAACCTCCCTCCCCCGTGATATCATGGGTTGATTTCAGCTACTGTGAATTCATGACAGACAGCATCAAATGCTACACAGACCCACAGAGGTTATATCTCCTCCTCTCCTTCTTCCAGATAGGCCATATTTTTTCTTATTTTTCTGAAGTTTGAATAAAATAATTGAGTCTTCAATTTTTCACTACATGAATGTTACAGGCATGCATTTTACACAAAGAAACAAAGCACAGATGAGATTCCGTTGTTATCACAGAAAACCTGGTTCAAGCTTTTCAGAAAACACTAATTTTAATGCAAAACTAATTTAAACAAGGAGAATTAAGGCTAATCCACCAATTTATTCTTGGTATTTTATCCTCAGCTTTTGTTACAGGGCAACAGTTGCAACAGCCAGGAAAAAAAAGCTATTTTTATACTGAACAGACCAGATTATACCAGTGCAACAAGTACAAAGCTTGAGGAACTCACTGCTGAGGCCCTGTGTAACAAGGATGAGTACATGAATGGACATGAGAACGGGCTATGAAAGAAGGAATACAGAAATACTGCCTGGACATGCATGGATGCTATTAGGAAAGGTACAGACTAACTTTATTTGAAATGTCCAAGCCGTGTCAAAGGCAATGAGATTGCTTTCTGAGTATGTTACTTGCATGTTGCTGTAAAAATCTTTATCCTTCAGATGTAAACATGGTGGCAATGTGATTTTTCTGCTTAATAGAATAAATTAAAAAGGATGCAAAAATCTTGTAATATGGCCCATGTGACCATACCACATGTAGGCTTTTAGTTTCTTGTCCAGAACTGCTACAGAAATAAAACTCATCAAATGTGCTTCACTTATCTTTACTCTCAGAGAAATACATCCACCAATTCCAAAATCCTCATTGAGGAAAAAGAATGTCTTGAACTGATAATGACCAGTTATGTAAGAAAGGACTTTTCACATGAGAAAGGAAAACCTTACACCTCCCATCTCAAATGTTTCTTTCACCTTAAGATGTATGCTTATTGTGTCATATGATGATGACTGAAGAGGCAAAGATTTGAGATTCATTTTAATTTCTTTTTATAATTAAGCAACAGGCAACGCAATACAAACTGTTGCATTTTTTTTTCATATTAAAAACTATTTTAACAACCCAATCATAGAATGATAAAGGTTGGAAAAGACCTTTAAGATCATCGAGTCCAACTGTAACCCAACTATCATGACCTGCAACCCAATGATTATGACCGAGCTACCTGGAAGCTCTGTGCAATTGCAGCTTCTCATATTACTAAAACGACTTCCTCGATGGGATTAGAGGGGCAAATGAAAACAATCAAGTAGTTTGAAACATCTTTTTTCTCATAACAACCATTTCTCTCCTCAGGATTCTCAGCAGTATTCAATATTTGCCTATTCTCATATAAATATGGATAAAAATAATATGTAAAAGATTCTTAAGTCTCTCAAAATTATCTTTAACTAAGTATTTATAAAACAACCTTTATTCATGATGTTTAAAAAAAAATACCAAAGTGAATTATGGCAAAATTTCTATTACTTTTTTCTTAGATCAATACCAGCATAAACATACAGGACACACAAAAAACCCAACCCTATAAACACAATTATCTTCCCATGAAGAATTTATGCAAGTAGTTGATTTTAGAAACTCAAAACCAACAACCAGAACTGGTAAAGCAGAACATCAGTGAAGGGCCAGCAGTACCACGAGCTCTTTTCCAAGTGTGAATACTAGCATCACAATATCAGTCCCTCTAGGAAAGAACATATATAATGTATATAATTATATATATTGTATGTATGCTATACATATAAATATATATACCCTGCATATTCAAAGATCTGTACACAACTATATATATATACATAACTATATTGCCCACAGCAGTATGTATTAAGAGAAGCAGTCATGAAATTCTATGGTACTTATGCATCTGTTTGCTAATATCTGAAAACCTGTCCTGGGTGCTGGATTTGATCCCTTCTTTTAACATGCCATTAGGATTCATACACTAAATTGATGCTGCAGTGTTCTTATAAATACTAGATATTAATATTAATTCTACCAAAACCTCCAAGTAGGGAGAAAAAAGGCCAAGCTCTCTATAAGTAAAGAAATGTATTTTGATACTGAGCTCACAGCATACACCAGTTTTAAAATTTGCTGCAATTTGGCCCCACAATCAGACTAAGCTTGCATTGTAGTCAGTCAGTTACAAATGGCATCAAAACCCCTTTTAACAGGGAAGACCACATACAGTGATCCTAGAGGAAGGTAATACATCTCTAGCTGAAGCAGCAGAAATGTTTATTGTATCTATGTTTGACATGCTGATCACAGCTGCTGGGACTTGTCTTGCATCAAACACACAACAGTCATTTAGGCTGAATGACAAAAACCTATTGGGTTAGTTTCTACAAGATTACAAACACTGGAGCAAGCCCTTATTACTGCTGACAGAAATATTTTTCTTGTTATTTTGCGCAGAGGGGACCATGTAACCTCAGATTCATCACTGTCCCATAATCATGTTCCTTGTAAAGAAAAACTGTGAGCAACATAAGCAGCCTCAACACATTCTTTCATACCTCTTTAGTTAAACTCCTAACACTTTGCAAAAAATAAATTAGAAGATGTAATTATTCTTAAGCAAATACTATGTTGTGAAATATCTATCATATAAACTAGCATGTATGGAGTCAGAATGGGACCTCAAATAGAGTGATCATAGGTATGCTGGAGACTGACAAATCCCAGTAAAAACTGCAGTGAAACAAAGACATTCTTATCAGTACATAACATCTCACATAACCTTAATTCTGTGGAATCTTAAGGAAGATTTTGTCTTTGCAACTAATGTAAATGCCTACACAGAATGGAATTTACCTTTCATTCTCAAAAACGACAGCTGATTCTCCACTCCTGTAGTCCCTGTTACAGCTGTTGGCCTGGAAGGCCCACATGGTGAAGTTCTCAAGGACATACAGAGGGAAAAAAGGCTGTCTCTGATCTCTCATACATGATCTGGAGGAACCAAGTCTATGGATCAGAGAACAGCTCAGAAACCATATCCATTCACACCTTGCACATTTTCCTGAAGCACACTACAATATCATGTCTGGAACTGAACATCTATTCTAGGCTCCTAATACTACCTGACCACCTAGAAAGCTGCTGTGATACTTGACATGAAACAGTCCCTGTACCCTAACCAGAAAGTGGGTATAAACCATAACACTGTTGCTGTCAGCTAGCCATCAGCCCAAGTGCTAGAGCACAGAGTTGTATACTCAAGAAATCGACACACTGGTGGCAATTCCTGTCAAAGGACATTATGACTCCTTATCACAGAAGTCTTTCCCTCTCCCCATCAACATTAAACATAAAACTTCAAAAAAGATAACACCAAAAATCATTTCACTGAAAAGCATGCTGTAGTCTGTATGCAAACAACCATATGGAGAAAAGAGGCAACTTTCATTTGCATAAGGACTTTAACTGGAAATACTTTGCAAACACAGCATTAACGGTATGTAATACATCATTGTTACTGTAGTGGCATCCCCAAATAGCATCGATGGGATCTAGGCCTCATTATAAGATTTACTCTATGAATGTGTATGCAGAGACATAAACCATACTTTGAAAAACCTTTAACCTATTACAGAATATCATCTACCTCAACTACAACACAAGGAAAGAGAACAGATGGTTCAGATGGCAACTGTAAACAAATTTTACAGATAGCTAAACTGCTCCTAATTATATCAGTTTTGAGATCTCCTGTCACACCTTCACAATTTAAAGTATATAGACTCCTTCAACTCCCTGTAAAAATATCATAAGACTCCCTGCTTTTAGTCCGATGTTTTCTGTATCAGCTGAAACTTTTCCTTGCTCCTTCTATTCTTCCAGAAGGTATGGAAAAGTGTTTCCCTTCATTGCTGTTTGGATTAGGAAAAGACCAGACAAAGGAGCAGTTGAAGTAGTAGTAGTAAGCCAATGTTTCTCTGTGGTCTTGCCCCAGTACCTCATTAAGTCTTGGTTAGCCTCTCAAGGAGCCATGGAACTGAGGTATCAGAAGGTCACTGACTTAGGTCTCCTGCCATGGGTAAAGACGGCAGAAAAGCCATCTAAGTGGTGCTGTCTCCTTGTCTCCTCATTTGAGTATCATTGCTTCCTACTCCTCCCTTTGTTTTAATGGACACTTAATGAGTCTAAAGCTAATTTCTATCTTCTGTAGAACAAACATTTTTTGCCACCAACAAAAGGTGGGTGACTCATGGTCAAGTGCAAAGTAAAGACTAGGCATGCAAGAGAGACAGGCAAAGGTGAACCTAACAATGTTCCATGAGGGTAAGTCTAAAGTCCTGCACACGTGGAATAATAACCCCATGGACCAGAGGCTGATCCTGATGGAAAGCAGCTATGTGGAGAGGGATCTGGGAAGTCCCAGTGAACCAGAAGTGTGGTCTTGTGGCCAGTAAGGCCTGTGGTATCCTGGGCTGCCTTAAGAAGAATGTGACTGGCAGTTGAGAGAGGTTCTCCTCTTCTCCACCCGAGTAAGGCCACATCTGGAGTACTGTGTCCAGTTCTGGGCTCCTCAGCTGAAGAGAGAAAGGGAACTACTGGAGGACATCTGATGGGGAGGGTGGGGGTGTGTGTGCACTAAAAAGATGATTAGGGGACTGGAGTATTCCTGTTATGAGAAGAGGCTGAGAGACCTGGTGCTATTTAGCCCGGAGAAGAGAACGCTGAGAGGGACTCTTACGAAAGCTCATATATAGAAAGAAAGGGCAGGTGTCAAGAGAATGGAGCAAGTCTCTTTTCAGTTGTGTCCAGTGATAGGCACAAATCAGAACACAAGAATTTCCACCTGAACATAAGGAGAAACTTCTTTACATTGAGGGTGATGGAGCACTGTAAAAACGCTGCCCAGAGACATTGTGAAGCCTCCTCTCTGAGACTTTCAAAATCTGCCTGGGCATGTTCCTGTGCAACCAGACCTAGGTGAACCTGCTTAAACAAGGGGTTGAACTAGAAGATCCTCAGAGGTCTCTTCCAACCCCTACAATTCTGTGATTAAGTAATAGTGATCTTTGAAATTCAGTGTGCATGGCTCTACTCACCTCTTGAAGACAAATGCCTGTAGAAAGACATTGCCAGTGGTAAGTGAAGAAATAAAAAGAGTAACACAAAATATCATGCATATTTTTTAAAAGCACAAGTTAGCAATGCAAATTTTCACATGGTTTAAGAATTATTCAAAATACATGGCTTGCATCAAACCAAATGCCATTTTAAGAAAGTGTCTATGATACCTGTTTATTTCCATTCTGAATGCTGATCACAGCAATTGTCCAAGATTCTCACTTCCAGGCCTCCTCCACAATCTCTGGAAAATCCCCAGGCAATTTAGTCTTATTCTCTGGGTCACATAAGTGAGTCTTACTCTCTTTATCTCCTCCCTCCAGGATGAAAAACGTCCTAACCCAGTTTCTCTTCTTTCACTGAGGGACTGGTTTAGAGTGCACATATCCCACGAAAGCTTCACAACCAGGCACAGTATACATATACCAAGCACAGTGACGCACATTAGCAAATCCTTACGAAAACTTAGCCCCCTCCATATGAGATTTGTATGGTCAAGACCTATCTTTCTCGTAACAGGACACTACAGAAATCTCATTACTGTAAACATCAATGTACAAAAAATATTTAAAATTATTTCCTGCAAGACTACCAATAATGTTGCTTAAGGCAATTATGAATCTTTAAACTGCATCTGACTGCAAACAAAGGTCCATCTTAGGCATATTGATATTTAGTATCGTCAACAAAAAATGTGTAAGAAAAGCAAAGAAACTGCCAACGGTGTGGTCTGATGTGAATATGTAAATAATATTCTGTCAGGCCAGTAGCATCAGCTGGCCTTTTCTGGAGACTGTGGCATCAAGGGATACTACAGCTTCTTTAGGAGCTTTGTCAGCATCTTAAGCAAGCCCCGCATTCCTTGCCTTTTTCTTACATATGTGTTTGAATTAAAAAATAGATGGCAACTTCAGCACAGAAAATAGACTGAAATACCTCCTGTGTGTAACTGTTAACCCTTAAGTTCAGAAGTTGGGCAGTTAGCCACCTAAGGCAGCTGATGATGTGACCTTGTTTCAAGTAATTAGCTTGCAAAGACAGGCTCATCTATTACACATTGCTAAATAATTTTCTCTTTAATGAGTAATATCCTTCATTCACTAAGTTATGGAAGCACAGGAGCCTTTGTATGAAAACCTTATGTGCAGTTCAGTTGTCACTGTTTTCCTGAACTGAAAGAAACAACAGGTATTATGGCTGTGGAAAAACAGACTTGAAGAAAATGCACTAGCTTTGAAGTACCCATTTCTTTCACTCTCCTTTACTCTTGACAGCCTTCAACAAGCTTAGGCTTCAACAACTTGCAGCATCAGGCATTTCTTCACTAGGCTTTTCCCTTTAGTGACAGTGGCATTTTTGACAGCAGGTGGACTCCTAGAGAAAAGGACTGTCCTTCGACTTTGAATAAAAGATGTTTTCATGCCATTACTCTGCTCTTCTATTTCGTCTGCATACATCTTCTGGGTATCTTCAAGGTTATTTCAATTTTAGAAATAAAAGCAACCCCAGAATACTTGGCCTAAGGAATCACATTTTAAAACCCAAGTGGTCACTTCTGTCATGGAAAACATGCATTTGCAAAAGGAAGTAATACTTAAGAGCAGGTGCTTTAGCACGCTTTTCATGTCTCCTCCCTCTTTCAAAACATAAAAATCTCAGAAAATTAGACTTTTAATGATCCACTTCAAGTGTTCATCAACATTCTTAGATTGACTGCTTTTCATCATCTGATAGAGAATCAAAGAATAATGTAATATTCCATCTTGAATATTAAAATTCCATCCATTCAGAGGATTTCCCAAGAAGATGTCAAGCTCTTTGACACTCTCACTGCTTACATATGAATCTTTAACACTACTTTTTTTTTTTCCCCCTGAAAACTGAATTATTTGCAAAAATGTCTTTTACTCTGGCCTGAGAAAAAGTCTGGTCAGTGATGACTGCTTCACTAACCTCAGTGACTCACTCTACTACTGCAGTCTCAGGAGATTCATACAGCAGTGAAGTAATGATGGAGCCTCAGCATCATCTTCCCTGAACAGAATGATGGCATACAGGCTCGGGAGTGACTGTAGCAAAGCTTTTCTACTTCACATTCTGAATCCTCACAGAGCAGCTATTCTGATTTATCCAATAACATTCTTTATAGCCACTGGTCTAGCAAAAAAGAGAGGCTTTCCTAGAAGAGGATGTCTCAGTGTCACAGTATCAACCACACAGCCACACTTGTTCCTTCTCAGTGAAGAATAAACTCTGCAAAAAGTCAAAGAGAGATTGTGCTACCTAATTTTCACATTATGCAATCAAATTCAAGTCTGGAGATCAAATAATTATGCCAAAGCTGTGTCAGAGGCAGTGTAGCATTTCAGTTGTGACTAAGCGGGTGTTATACTACCAGTGTAGCTCAGAGCCCCCCAGGTCATTAGGACCTTACTGGGTCCCCAAGCAAACAAATCAAGAGGTGCTGACTTATAGACAGTTTCACTTGCATCAGGCCTGAACTCCTTTTGCTGTTTTTTTTTCCAGTAACGCTTCTGTCCATAGCACTGTACCTATTTCCGCTCCTTACAGCAAAACCGGTTACCTGTGGCCAGATCTTTTAGATCAGTCATACTGTTATCAAATGACGCAGTCAAAGCAGGTAATTTCAGCATAAAACTTTGTGAAGAATAATGTAATAAAAAAACTGAAGTAATCATAAAAAGCATTCACTAGTAAACATCTTGTAATAAACAGACATGAGGCCACATAGATGACAAGCTTCCAGGTATTACCAGTCTAAAACCCTTCAAGATGCGTTTGTTACCAAGGTGTATACTGTAAGAAAAATAATTAACATTTGGAACCCTGTAAATTACTTCAACCTATATAAGTTTTAAAACTGCTTAGAATCAAAACTAGCCATTTTTCCTTTTGGATTTTGTATAAGCAAGATCTGTAAACAAGAGGGGATTGGATGTGGCACTTGGTGCCATGGTCTAGTAGGCATGAGGTCTTGGGTGACAGGTTGGACTTGATGATATTTGAGATCTTTTCCAACCTTATTGATTCTATGATTGTAAAAAGTGTGCAAAAAAAAAAAAAAAAAGTGTTGGGAGGGTATAAAAGAGGCAGATGATGGGGAAGCTCCCTAGAGAAACTGATTTTAATACAAACCTTGCACTGTAGCCCAGAATATCACAGTGTTAGAAAAAATGAGTATATTGTTTTATCACCTAAAAGCCCAGATGGCCACCAAGGACTGGTTGTTGAAGATAAATTCTAGTATCCCACAGGATTTTCAGTTTAATAATACAAAAGAATTATAAATCTCAAAAAGGCAAGCCAACACATTTTTTGATCTGAAGTCTGGTTCAACTTTTTCAATGTATGGCGAAAGAAATAGGGGTATCAGAAGAAATTATCTCCTGGAGAATTTTCAATGTACTGTATGACAAACATGTAAGTGCCACTGTGGCTATTTTTCAAATGACATGACATTCCCATCTTGTATAGCAAATGCTCTTAAATATCAGAAATTGTAACAGGAACACAGTTAAAGCTGCTGTGTTTGGGGTGGTGGTGTTTGTTTATTTGTTTGTTTTAATTTCAAATAAGCATTTTCACTCTCAGAATTCTTTTTTATTAGCAACAGACTGTCTGCATGTCTGCATTCAACCTGTGGACAAAATGTATATAGTATGGTGTGGACGCTGGGCAACAAGATTTCATAGCCAGTACAGTTGCTTTTTTACCAGATGATCTTACAATCATGCATGGCTGCGCAATGCAACTACAGTTTGGAAGGCTGCTCACAACTCATTTCTACAAAACACAGTATGGCTATTCTCAAACCTCTAAGGAGACCTAAAGCAGGCATTTAACCACCAGAAAGCCAAGCAGACACAGTTTATAAACTGCCAGGCAACCTAAAAAAACAAACCAAAACAACAACAACAAAACACAAACACACAAAAAACCCCAAGTAAAATCTTGTAACCTTTAAGTATTAGTGAATGAAAATAATTACTAAACAAAATACTCCAGCTGAAGCCCTTATGCCACTTCTCAAAACATTATCAATAATTTCAGGATGAGTTTATCCTCAGGCATCTCTCTAGTAAAGTCCTGTACATGAGAAGTTTGAAGTAATATGACTTCTCACTATGCCAAGAAATTTTCAAGGAATTTTCCAATTAGCAGATAAGGGGATTATAGGAGAATAGGTAAATGTCACTGGGCTTGAAGCTATTGGTTACAATAAAGATAATGTGGATCACTGCTTTGCAAGCACAGTTGTAGAACAGCTAGCAAGAATGCATGAAAGGGATCATTTGAAAAAACTATGTGACCTATCCTGAAGTACTGGAAATAAAGCTGCAATTTTATACAAAAGTTAGAGTTGACAACAATCAGAAAAGCAGAGTTTGGCTTTATGGTTAAGGCTGAAACAGGAAACTACCTAAACGGAAAGTATTACATACTACATCCCAGGTGATTTTTGACGAACCAAATGCCAGGATTGCATGGCAGTGCAATGGTGATCCAGTGCCATGACACAAGCCGAGTTCTGTAGTAGGTAAAACAAATGAAACATGAGGGGTGCCACATGCCTTTTTAATTCCCCTTTTCTTTCTCTGTAATTCCTTTTCATCACGTACTTTCCCTGACTCCTTGTTAAGTCTGTTTCCATGATACACACATGCACACACACACATACCCCACATGCTTAGGTGTATCACTTCCCTAAGCACAATCAGTCTTCGGCTGAAGATAACCGTGGGAAGTGAGTGTGACAAAAATTGCAGCATTTGAACCAAGCTATACCAGAAATAACATTGCAATCCTACATTCAAAGCTTCCCAGCCCTCTCGAAGTCCCAGGGACAGATATCATTCTTTTACAAACACTGGACATATCTTCTTGTCAATCTAGAATAATTTTCATAGGAGAATTCAGTATTTCAGAGAATGCACAAGCTAGGCTTTGTGTTGACAATTCAAACTAGCTCTCAGCTACAGCTGCCTTATCTACCCACTGAGACAGCAATTGACAGCTTCATTTTTTGGACTGCTTTGCAGAACAATCTTGGTTCTGTATACTGTTATCAAAACCCAGTCTACCTGTCTCATGTTTGTGTTATATTATTTATGCCACCTATGCAACAGCAACAGTATTGCATGCTTACCTTTAGTGAAAGTGGCATCAGCTTCAACACCAGGAACTTAAAGGAGAGGTTGAAAACAATTTCCATTCTGTTTTATGTCTGTGATGCAGTACATTTTAGAGCATTCCTGTGATCCAGATACTACACCTTCTGTTACAGGTGAGTTATAATCCAGTCTTCAATCATAAAACATAAATTTTGTGAATAAAATGTAGATCTTGTCTCACAAGATACACAAAATACTCAGGCATACATACAATCTAATCTCCTTTAAAAAAGATGGGTAATTTAACTTCATTTAAATACACTGGTATGAATCAGTTTAAATAAGTAAATGATTACACCATATAAAGTCATTAATTTATCACCAATACAGGCTGCTATGATAGGGATGTACTAGCAAAAGTATCTACAATGCAGAATAAACCAAAATTAAACTCCAATTTTGATTATGTAACTCTTCTGAGTACTCAGGGCACTCAAAAAACATTTGTATCTCTATGATCAAAGCATTTCTCATATAAGCAACTGCAATTAGGGATTAACTTTTCCCTCAAAGACACTACAGATGTACTTTATTACTGCATCACCTTCCATCCCAATCAGATTCCATGGAAATGGACATCTGATTGTCAGAAATTGAAGATTTGGGTGTTTTACCCAATTTTGCCTGTTACATTTTATTTACTACACTGGAAACAAAACTTTAGCAAACCGTCATTGGATGACATTTCTTGTCAAGTCGGTAGCTACCGCTTCACAGAAAAAGCCTAAACTGTCACCAAAACAAACTGCAAGGTTGAAATTATACAGTAAATGAGCTTGTGAAGAAGTTGGTCTGTGTGAAAGCATTGAGAAACCTCCTCCTCTCAGCTTTTTGTACTGCAGATAATCTTCTCTCCACTCAAATTCCACTAAACGAAACCTTTATTCATGTATTTAAACCCTCAGCTTTAATATTTTAGAACGTTAAGTCTGTACTGTGACTCTACAATTCCCCTTTTAGTCATAGGAAGCTGTAGAAGGGCATTCCTTACCGAAGTCATCTTGGACCACACAAAAATAAAAAGACAAAATGCAGAACAAGTTTAAATTTGAAACTATTTAGAATATTTAAATTGTTTTGTAAATCCATAATGAAGCCACAAAGACAATCTCAGAACACACTAAAGTAACTTTAAACCAGCAAACATTCAGGAATGGCAATGTGTCAAGGGTTACAGCTGGGCTGGTCACTTCATGAGTGACAGATGCTATTAACCTCTCTCCCTTCCCAAAAGGAAAGAGAAAGGGAATAAGGAAGAGAGCTTTAATGAAAATGAAAACAATAATATGAAATATCTACTAATGTAACTAATACTAACATTGAGCCCAACCCTCTAATGGCATTTGCTTTACCATCACTGCTGATGCTGTCAGCAGGCACTGGGGGAGTCCCAGACTGGACTCAGCAGCAGATGGAACTGTATTCAGGAGCTGAATTCTGGAAATGGATTCTGGTATTCCTGGACTGGGACTGAAGACAGAATCTTGACCCTCAAAATCATTGTACCAAAAATTACTTACATGGAATGGAGTACCTCGTTGGTCACCTGTACTGTCCTGCCTGCTCCTCCCGACAGGGGAAGCCTTTTACTTTCTGCATTTACAACATGGTATACAGATTCAGTAGTGACCTTGGTCTACATACTGATTCTTGGTGCTAACTATAAACATCAAGCCTTATCTCTGCTAGAAGCAGTCACTGTCTGTGAAAACATGTTGTCACTTTCAGAATGTGCAGTCAGTTAGAAAAGGCTGAGCTGAAAAGTAAAATAACTGAATTAAATTGGTTTTGTTCTAACTCAAACCAGGTAGCAATAAGAAATCTCAGGCCCCTTAGCAAGTGCTTTTCTACAGGGTAAGACAGACTCCATCACTTGGTTCTTGGTTTTTTGAAGTGTAGAATTCTTCTGCACTTTAAGCAACTTCAAAAGGTACTGAGACCGTCAGCTTAATATAAGCTAAAGCAAGTAGCTGCAACGTTGAGTAGCCACTTTCAAGTCAGCCTTAATTCTGAAAATATTCATTAGCTTTCCATGACAGAAGATTCCTGATCCCTGGGGTTTTTTCCCATATGGCATTCCATATGGCATACCATAAAATGCATGCCTTTTCAATTTTGCTCTAATCTTAATACAATTTGTGGAGTAGACAGGAGGAGGGAAGAAAGCAAAAAAAGGTCATCCTCTCTTAAGCACCTCCCATTAGCTCAAAGACCAAGTTACCCAATAGGAAAATCCTGCCTATAAAACAAATACCAAACATGTTATATTCAGATTTTGTGTGCTTTTTAATCATCAGCGTAATGCAGATACACTCACTAAACTCTAATTATCTAATACACACCCAGTAACTTTGATAAATGAAATACAGGCACTGTTTTCAGCTGTTCCTTCTCAGAACTCTGATACACAGAAATGGTTTCTACCATTAAATAATCCATAAGTTTCTTAACAGCAGCTTGTTGTAAACACTCATAGATTCTTCTACCAACTCCAACAGGTTGTCCCTGTTAGACCAGCTGTGGAAAACTTCACACTCTTCCAGGCAGAAAACTTGTGTTAAGGAAAACTAAAATAATAAATAAGGTGGAGACCAAAGTCTAATATAGCATAAGTATACTGTGTGTAGTATAGCAAGGAATATGCCCCTTTTCAACTTTTCAGTTTGCAATTTGCCATATGAATCACTTTAAATTACGAGGCATTAATGTCATACACTTCACAGCCAAAGTATCATTGAACTGCCTCTTCCCCTCTCCCTTTAGAATGGTCTTTGAGCATAACCTCGAGCACATCTTTGTCCACCTCTTCCAAAAAGACTTTTACAATTTTCAGAAGGAATCCTTCCTACAAACTTTCAGTTGACTTATCCAGAAAGAAACTACCCTCTTTCTTAATCTTTGGGCTTTCTACTGAAACATACTTATCAGAATAACAGTGAAACGTGACTACAGCAAAAGAAGTCTGTGAACATGAATATTTGTTTGTTGTTGTGATGAGTGGAGTGATAATTCGTGTCAATTAGATTATTTTGATTAAAGCAAAAGCAGGAGCATGAATGGTGAAACAAGGGATCAGACACTGGGAACTGACATATGTAACTAGAGTAAGGTTTTTTTAGGCTTTATTATATCCGGTTATTAATTTGATTTGTTTTAATATATGTATACAAAGGCCTCAGTGAAATGTTAGGAACTAACAGCTAATAGTTCCAATAAAAATAAGACTATGAAACAATAAGTTGTTCAAGGACGGGAAAGGAGGAGAGATAGCTACAGAAGATGTGAATACAAGAGACAGCTGTGAGAACTGACAAGTAATCACAAGATTCTAGGTGCAACTCATCCTTGGGAAAGACGCTGATTGTAACAACAGAGCTAAAATAGATACAACCACAAGGACTCAGCACGCAACCCACCAGCGGGTGCTGACCAAAGGATTACATCACTGAAAGACCACCAGAGGGACGAACTAATTTAAATAAACCCACCTTCATATGCATATGTATTAGCAGTAGACTATTTAAAGGGGAATTAGATTGTGTTTAGTGTACATTGTTGCACCCAGCGCTGTTTGCATGTCTCTTACTGCCTTAAAATAGCTCTTCTCAAATTAAAATTGTATTTAATCGACTTTAATTGGCTTTGTCATTAATAACATTGTGAAGCGTAGTAGGGTGCTCCAAAAGCCCCATCTCCCTCCATCTGCGGAGGTTTGAATGGGGGAAGACAAAGGCGCGACATTCCTTTCCCCTCCCCCTGCGGGCTTAAACGGGGAAAGGCAAAAAGGCCTTTTCCTCCCGCTGAATTCCCTCACATGTATTTACTCATGGGAAAGCCCACGCTGGGACCTAGAATTGCGAGTGGCTGGGTTCTTTGCGCCCAGTATATATGGGCACTGGACATACCCTCTAATGAAGATCTTAAATAGAGTGGCCAGAACGCATGCAGTGACTCGTTTTGGGATTCACTAGATTCGAGGCGCTTGATTCAAGACAGAAGAGATACTCCCCGGCAGCACCCGGACCTGGCTTCTCCCCTGCCCCTGCTGGAGCAACCCTTCCTCTGCCGTAAACTGCGGCTGTCCGCTGAACCACGCTAGCAGTACGGCTTTCCTTGCGCTGCTAAGGCAGCGCCGCTCCGAGAGTTTTGCCTCGTGGGAGCCGTGTCTGGAGACACTTTCACTTTGGCGGGTTCCAGTCTCTTTGGATTTATGCCGCGTGATCCACAAATCGGATTATAAACTAGCAGTTCTGGAAGCTGCCGCCAAGAAGATATCCAGGGACCATCTCCAAATTCCCCTCTTGTGTAAAATCCGGCGCTCGGCTTTTCCATGCATAGGGTACTGGCTTGCCTCTGATTTTCCAAGTGGGGTAAAGCTATTTTGTGGCCTGGCCTTTCCCTTTTTCAGAATTCTCTAAATTGAACAAAAATTGCCTCTAAGCACCCTTGTGAAATTCCTGACCGAATAGAACCTGTGAATAAAACTGAACTAGTTTTGTACATAGTTTTGGGGTGGGGCTTTTGGGAAAAGAAAGGTAACTGTATTTTTGTAATTCCCACCTTGTTAAGTTATTCCTCATCAAAACATGAAGAACAAAAGCTTTTAACTGATTCAGAGAAGTAAATCTATTGACTAATTAAACAATTTATCTGCTTTAGTTTTAAACTCTTCCTTTCTACTTTCTGATGTTCTTCATCAGGCCACCCTTCTGCATTTCATTTCCAACTGAACATTTAAGACATAGAATTTTATGTAACCACAACATGTACAGGTAAACAAAACCACTAGACCATTTAAATACTAACAAGCGGTGAAGAAACAGCAGAATAAATCCATGCTTCTACCTTTTACATATTAAAAAGTAACACAAGCAAGTAATTCACCAAGCACTTTTCATAACCTTCACTCCAAGTAACACCTTCTTATGGGAGCTGAGAACAAATGTTGAACCCCAAACTATCACTGCTTTTCATCTTAACCTAATAGAATATCATATGAACATTTTTGCCATCTTAATTTTTAAATGAAAACTAAGGGGGTTAAAAAACACAACATGCCTCTTAACCACTGTTAATCAAGACTCACTGTCCACTGTCCATTTATAAGTTTCTTTACATTGTTGTGTTTATTCCACTCAAAATTACATTACAAAGAAAATGGAATTTCCTCTTTGTAAACAGACTGCAAGATTTAGCTTATCCTGAGCACAACTGGGAGCATCACAAGCTTAGCTTTCCCAAAAAGCCTGTGATACTAAGGAACTACATCAATATCAGAAGCAGAGAAGTCCATTTCCCAAAGAAATTTAAAATATTAGCAAAGTGAGGACAAAAATAGTTTTGTTTAAAATGTTTCTGAAAACTGTTTTGTGCATTTCGTTGTCCTTCAGGCTATGCTGAAATTGTCAATGGAAGTGTGACATGCTACTGTAACTATTCTGGATGTCTCAGCTGTCACCTACTAGCTCCGGCATTCCTTTGCCATCCATTCTCTTAATTGTATAGAGGAAATAAAATCATGCTTTAAAATTTTAGAGAGATTGATGCATAGAATATTTTCCTGATTTTTTTCCCCCTCACAAACACTCTTTTCAATGAAAACTATTCCATCAGTTCCCTTCACCCATGCAAACCATGTTTTATTTTTCTTTCAGCGATGAAGTGCCGACAACTTCTCATCGCAGGCTCTTGAAAAAAACAGTTGAGAAGCTGATTACTATTTCTTACTGCTAATGAACAAAAATGTAAGAAACCTCGAACGCCCAAACCACATTGCAAACACAACCGAAACAGAGTGAAAAGTAAGTCATGCTGAACATGAATAAAAAGCAAAGTCTAAGACAGTTTCTTGTTTTGTTTTAAAATAACAAAAAGAAAGGATCAGACAGCTATATACCATGAGTATGCAACAGAAAAAGAACAACACTTCTGCACTCACATTTCAAGTTATTCTGAGAAGCTGTTTGCGTTATTATAATAAGGTGACGCTGGTCCAGTGACAAACCTGTCAGGGATCAGGAACTATTAGTGCAGTTTCATTGCACCCATGTGTACAACCAATATGATTACAGCCATATAGGGGGTGCTAAACAGGCTCCTCAATGAAAGTACTTCCACCTAGCCACATCAGTGAGAACCCGTAACTGGAAAGGAAAAGGTGGAGAGGCATTCAGTGTGCATTTTGAGACATCAGCTCTTTAACTTCTCCATGAAAGTCACATGCATACATTTGTCGAGGAGAAATTTAATTTAGGAAATTCCTGCTCTGAAAAGGCAGCCCCCTTCTTCCCATACAGTATAACCAATCTGCTCTGAAGTCTCTCTCTGATCAGAACCAGTTCTGAAAAGACATACATCATCTTCCATACTTCAGAAGGAGTCATAGAATTGTTTGGATTGGTAGGGATCTTAAAGATCATCCAGTTTCAACCTGTCTAACATGGGCAAAGACACCTCCTATCAGACCAGGTTGCTCAAGGCCCCATCCAGCCTGGTTTGGACACTTCCAGGGCTGGAACCTCCTAGATTTCTCTAGGCAATTTGTTCTAGTGAACCACACAGGGAAGAATTTCCTTTTAATGTCTAACCTAAATCTAGCTTCTTCTAGTTTGAAGACAGCACCCCTTCTCCTATCACAACATGCCTTTGTATAAAGTACCTCCCTAGCTATCTTGTAGGCCCTCTTCAAATTCTAGAAGGCTGCTATGAAGTCTCCTCAGAGCCTTCTCTTCTCCAGGCTGAACAACTCCAACTCTCTCAGTTTGTCTTCCTAGCAGAGGTGCTCCAGCCCTCAGATCATCCTTGTGGCCCTCCTCTCAACCCACTCATACAGTTCCATGTCCTTCTTGTGTTGGGAGCTCCAAAGCCAGATATAATACTTCAGGTGGGGTCTCACAAGAGCAGATTAGAGGGGGAAGAAGAATCACCTCTTGATCTGCTGACCACACTTTTGTTGCAGCCTAGGATTTGGTTGGCTTTCTGGGCTGCAAGCATACACTTCTCACTCATGCTGAGCTTCCCATCAACCAGCATCCGCAAGTCCTTCTCAAGATTGCTCTCCATCCTTTCCCCACCCATCTTATATCTGTGCTTGGGAGTGCCCTGACCCAGGTGCAGAACCTGGCACTTGCCTGGGTTGAACTTCACAAGGCTGGCATTGGCCTACTTCTCAAGCTTGCCAAGGTCCCTCTGGGTGGCATCCCTTCTCTCCAGTGTGTTTACTGCACCACACAGCTTGTATTTTTTAGGAGAGAGATTTTGGTGTGTAAATTGTACAGAAGCAGAACAGGTGGTTACTGGAGTTGTAGATGACAGGGTCAGTTATCCCTTAGTGGCTGCAGATAAAACCTTTAGAGTTTACAAAAAAAAAATATTTAAAAACTGTAGCTGATGCCAAATGAAAAAAAAAAACAAAACATCCACTGGAGAAGACCAGGCAAAGACTTCATCCTGCAGAAAAGATTTTACTTATTTAAAATAATTTCTATGTGCAAGAGAAACTCTTTCCCTACAATGGAGGCTCTGCAATTTAGCTACCCATGGCAAACACAGCTAGGATGGGGAAGTCATAGGAGAAATCAAACTATCTTCTCCCACTGAAAGAGCCATCTAACATCCTCTCTGTACCAACTGTTGTGCAGCCAGAGTTTTATGTGACATTTGGCAACCTCTCCAATACAGAAAAATGTCAAGCTTTACCTATTAAAAACTACTGGAAGGGATCACAGAATTATAGAGAAAAGACTCACATAAAAAGGGTAACCTCTAACAAAAGCCAATTTTGTGCAGCAGGAAAAAAATAATTGGTGTCCATCTTAAAGTCATTTGAGACCATAAATTTAGGTACAGTGAACACCTATGTAATTATAGGATCATATCACTAAACAACATAGGCCATTTCTATCAGTGAATCACTGGCTGTGAATCACACTGAACAAAACACTTCAAACATTTTATATTGTCAACTAAAGTAAACTTTAACAGTTTGGAGTAGGTCCAGATACCCTGACTCTCTGCAAGCAGATAACTAACTGCACACTCGTGTTTCAGAGCTCAGTATTGAACCAAAAAGGGGACAGCAGTGATATAATTCAGCTAACTGGGAAGTTATCAACTCTACAGAAATACATAACTTGCAGGTTGCTGTACACTCACCCTCTGCCTGGAGTCCTATCAGGCATCTCCTAGGCTTGTCATGGTTCCCTTTGGTCCCCCTTGCAGCACAACAGCAGCTCCAGTGTCTGCTGCTGGCAAGTGAGCATGTCCCACTCTGCCACCACCCATGCCTGTCAATCCTTGGCTGACCATGCGGCATCACTCTTCCTTCAGTACAAGGGGCATGGGATCAGCAAGTGTTCAGTCAGCACCATTTCCCCATACAGTCTGCCCCATGGGCAGATCCCTTTCAAGGAGTGTGCCAACAGGTACTGTGGTCACAGGCTGCTCCCACATCACACTGTACTTCCACCCACATCAGTGCCTTGCTAGTGGGAAAATGCCAGGTCATGAACATTATAACTAACATCTTATACACTCTCCATGGTCTTAGGTCAGAGAAATCCATCCCTGGAACATCTTTCTGCTTCTTTAGTAAGACACCTTAAGAAATAAAATAGAAATTCTTAAATTTTTTAAAAAAACTTTTATTTATTTCTCAATAGTTCTGCCAGAGTAGTTTCTGCCAGAAACTGTTTGGTATGCAAAGGTCAATGATATTCTGCACTTCAACTGTCTATAAACCAAGAACAGGAGAATCTCATACTGCAAAACTGCTGTGGAAATAACCTTGCTGATTTTTTGAGGCATTGAGAAGTTCCAGGTGGGAGTCATATTAGTGTTTCCATAAGAAGATAGCCCAGACTGTGGAACTCCAAACACCATGTTAGTTTGAAAGGGCTTGAGAGAAGTTACAGTGACTGAATAAAATTACATACAGAGCAGCTATAGGAAAATTAGGTTTCTGAATCTTCCCAGGACTCCCGGGGAGTCAAGAAGAAAGATCACTTTTCATACTAGTAACAAGAGCTGGAACAAGTGAGGCTGATTTGTCAACACAGTTTCCGAGAGGGTAACACAGAAATGTGACATGATCCTAATTAACAGGAGGGTAAGAGAGTTGCATTTACTAATGAACTGTCTTACACCTGTGTTTTCAATATTCACTCCTCCCACTTCCACCAACACACTGTCATGGATTGAGTTGAACCTGCTGCTGTTACTCATACCATGCTGCAGTCAGGCCAGCTTCAAAAATGAAAGTGCTAACTGGAGCAAAGTATTATGGGGCTTAAGTTCAGATTGCAACACGGGAGGTTTCCTGTTCCAACTGCTACTTCTGGGTTCTGGGTTTAGGTGTTGGTTCTTTCCTGCACACAGGGTGGTAGAAATAGTGGGAGTTAGGTAGCTGCTGGGTTTGGCTTTCCGTTTTATGCTGGGCTTTTTGTTGTTGTTCTGCTGCTGCTGTACATAGGCTAAGCTAAGGTAATCATGCATTGTATTATTAATTAGATTATCAGCTAAAGTAATTATGCATTGTGCTTATGTTACATTAAACTCTTATATCTGTATTTCAGCCTTGAGTTTTGTGTGTTGGCATTACTCTCTTACAGAAATCTGCACTCTAACCAATGGCATTTTGTACAACAGCTACAAAATTAGCTGACATTTGTTTCCTGCTTATAGAAGAGTTGTGCAATATCACACTGAGGTCCAGTTTCAGAAAATTCTGTACAGCAACTAATGTCTCAGTGTTGAGAATGATTTTCAATTGCCTTTTTTAAATGAAAAAGATTGAAAGTGTGTATCCTGATTTTAGCTAGCTTCCTCAAAATTTTCCTCATCTCCTCCATCTCACACATTTCCCTCCCATCACATTCCCCATGGACACAGAGTAAGATTATCCTTTGAACTTCAAAGTACCTTGCAACTTTAACTTACTCTCAACATCCTTGTAAACAGTAGTATCATTATTGTCCATTTGGCTGATGAGATGTCCAAGAGCTACTATTGAGAAGCTTCTTATGTAAGTTATCTTGCCACAAGATAGCAACAGCTTACATGAGCCCAGTAAAGCCTGAAGGTATGGCTCTTCCTCTTATTTTCAGTGTCAGTCTGGAAAATACACATGCATTTTCTGGCTCTTACAGTGTGTCATTATAGAAAGGCACCACACAGACTTTGCAAATGAGCCACAGGATACTGAGTAAAAGGCAATCAAAGGCAGAAGCTGCACTGAGATGTGTATTTACCAGCAAAAGCTCAGTCATGCCATTCAAGAACCAGAAATGAGCTATGTACAGTATAAGGATGAGGTACACTGTCCGTCTGCTTCTTCCTGGAGGAATGAAGCTACTAATATGAAACCAATCAAGAAAGAAACAGTGAAAAGGGGGTTGCTGATGTTCAAGTGGCAGACAAGCGTTACAGTGGTGGGGGGTGACAGAGGAGAGAGGAATAAATTAATTGAATGCACATGCCACTATTAGTTCACCCTTGATTATTAGATGTGCACTTATCATCACTGCGTGGTGTTCCTGTCACTGTCCTCCTGAATGTCCAGTATGTTACAGGGTGCTCCAAACCCCCCTTCCCCCAACTCCATCAGCAGAGGTTTGAATGGGGAAAGACAAAGGCACAAAATTGCCTTCCCCTTCCCCTAGGGAGAGGCAAATGGCACCCATTCTTCCCGCTGGGGTGGAGGTCCCTCACAGGTATTTACCCGTGGGTCCACTGGGTTTGGGAACTATGATCAGTGGGGTACTTCACACCCAGTATACATTGGCTGTGGACACGTTGCCCAGGAATGCCTTAGAGTGACCAGAAAGCAGTCGGGGCTCTTGCCCTCATTTTGCTCGCTCCCATTTTCTGCTCTCATCTTGGACTCGCTCTGCATTCGTGGCAAAATTGGAGAAACCAGCACTTGCACCTGGCTTCTCCCCAGACCTGCCTGCCCTGGGGTCCTGCTCCCTGCCTGCCTTGGAGTGACCCTGCCTGCCCTGAAACTGCAGCTTCTCTTGCACGGCTCAGACAGTGCTGCTGCATGCGTTTCCCCTCGTGGCAGCCGTGTCTACAGACACTTTCATTCCAGCGGGTCTCTTTTCCTCAGATTTGTGTCATGTTATCCACAAATTGGATTATAAAACCTGCAGTTCTGGAGCCTGCCATCAAAGAGCGACCTAGTGACCATTGCCAAATTCCTGCTCCGTTCTTGTTGGCTTTCCCTAAGGTCCTGGCTTGCCTCTGATTTTATACGTGGGGTGAAGCTATTTTGTGGCTTAGCCTATTCCATTTTCTGAATTCACTAAATTGTACTAAAGTTGCCCAAAAGCATCTGGGTAGAATTCATGACCAGATAGAACCTGTGAATATCATAATAATTTTTGTACATATTTTGAGGCGAGGTTTTTGGGAAAAATAAAGATAACAATATTTTTGTCATTCCTGCCTCGTTAATTTAACCACAATCAAATCACAGTATTAGTGTCAGGTACCAAACTGACTTTTCACTTCTCTCCCTTTGGCTCAAAGGAAAAGAATTACCTCCTGGTGAAGGGAGAAGATTTTTACAGCTAAACTTTCAGATCAAAACATCGTCTCTCTTAAAATTATACTCTGTGTACTGCATAAATAACCTATGAAATAAATTGGTTACACACAACTTTGTTCTACTCTGCTGATGGGTTAGGAACTGTAAGTACTTCTAGACAGATCCAATATTCAAACTACATGGAGCGGCACCATCCATTACTGTGATATACTGCAATTCTAACATTCTGTGATTGCAGTTACACAGGTTTGTTAATAACAGCACCAAGTGTCTTTAAAGATGGGATGTCAATGAAACGGAGTGGCCTTCTGCACTGTCAATAAAGTGGTACTAGTTATAGAAGAGAGAAAGTGGATACTAACGCTTCATGAACTGAAAGGACAGACACTTCATTCTCGTAAGCTGCACTTTGTGCTTGGCTTTATAAACCACTTAGGTTCTATAAAACAGTCATTTATAAATCACATAAAGGTAAAAACTGAAAAGACAGAAACTGTGGGCACATACAGTAATGAATTCAAATACACACAAAACTTTGTCAGGGACTGGGTACCACTCCTCTATTTCACCACAGCTTGACACTTGAATAGACCAGTTACCTCCTTGTTCATTTTACAATGCTCAAGCCAGAACTAAACATTCTCTGGGAAAGTCTTTTCCATGCAAGGTTTCCAGATAAGTCAATCTCCAGAAATCCCAAATGAACAGATTGAAGGACAGTTATGGATTCCTACATCAGCTATTTAAGAAGCAGGGAAAGAGATTGCTGTTTGTTGTACCAGATATGTCTTCTCAAAACTATTTTCTGCACTAAGTAAAAATTCATGCCTTGTATGTTGAAAGAATCTGTATGAAGAATTGCAATTGGATCCATACTTGCTATTCTTGATCTGGGTGTACTTCTGTGCTGCTTAGACTCTTTGATTTTATTTTCCTTTATGGTCATTTCTTTCATACTCAGAGGAGCATATGTTGAAGCCTAAGAGTCTGTACAATTTTTAGGTAGGGAAGGCAAAATAGGTACTTCCTTACCAAATGAAAGATAAACACAAAGTTACAAAGTAAGTACTCTCAAACGTCTTCTGCTAAGTCTCACCAACACTAGGGGCTTTCCCCATGTAAATCTGATGCAAAAATTCCTAGCTGAGTTTCAGCCAGACCTAGGAAGTAGAACAATTTACTTCCAGAGGTAAGCTTACATTGCTTGACATTTACATGCTCAGATCCATTACAAACATGTTTCCCATAGCTTCCCACCCCACCTTTAGATAATCACTTCTCTCTTTATCCTCAATTTCAGACAGGGTAAGAGGGACCTTTGAAAACACTTGAGTGAAAAAGAAGTGTCACAGAGAAGCACAGGGGTAGGCCCACAAGTCCTCTTCTGTCTTATCCAGACTCTTGTGTTAGAGAGTTATGGCAAAGACTCACCAACAGGCCTCCATATTCTGAAAACCCCAGCTAGCATAGAATCAGACAATCATAGAATGGCTTGGGTTGGAAGTGAGTTCCAAAGTTCATCTAATCCAATCCCCTGCAGTAAGCAGGAGCATCCTCAACTAGGCTGGGTTGCTTAGAACCTTGAATATCTCCAAGGATGGGGTCTCAACTACCTCCCTGTGCAACCTATCCCAGTGTTCCATCACCCTTATCATAAAGAACTTGTTCCCAACATCCAATCTAAATCTATGCTTCTCTAATTTAAAACTATTGCCCCTAGTCCCATCACCATAGCCCTTTGTAAACAGTCCCTTTCCAGCCTACTTGCAGGCCCTCTTCAGCAGTGGAAGGCCACTATTAGGTCTCCCCAGAGCCAGGAGTTCCAGCCCCCAATCATCTTTGTGACTTGCTCCATCAGGTCCATGTCCTTCCTGTACTGAAGGCTCCAGAGCTGGATTCAGTACTCCAGGTGAAGTCTCACCAGAGCAATCAGAGTGGCAGAATCACCTGTCTTGATCTGTTGGTTGTGCTTCTTTTCATGAACGTTAGGATGTGATTTGGTTTTGGGCTGCAAGTGCACGTTGTTGGCTCATGTCCAGCTTCTCATCCACCAGAACTCTGAAGTCCTTTTTCTACAGGGCTGCTATTACCTCATCCCTCAGAATGTATTGATAATGAGGATTGTTTTGACCCAGGTGCACCTGGACTTGTTGAACCTCATGAGGTTCATTCACCTGGGCTCACCTCTCCAGCTTGTCTGGCTCCTCTGGATGACATCCTGTCCCTCTGGTGTATTGACAACACCACTCAGCTTGGTGTCATCTGCAAACTTGCAGATACAATAATACAATAATACAATAATACAATAATACAATACACCAGGTTGGAAGAGACCTTCAAGATCATCGCGTCCAACCCATCAAACAATCCAACCCACCCAACAACTAGACCATACAGCCAAGCACCCCATCAAGTCTTCTCCTGAACACCTCCAGTGAAGGTGACTCCACCACCTCCACGGGTAGCCGATTCCAATGGCCAATCACTCTCTCCGTGTAGAAATTCTTCCTAACATCCAGCCTAAACCTGCCTTGGCGCAGCCTGAGACTGTGTCCTCTTGTTCTGGTGCTGGCTGCCTGGGAGAAGAGGCCAACCTCTGCCTGGCTACAACCTCCCTTCAGGTAGTTGTAGAGAGCAATAAGGTCACCCCTCAGTCTCCTCTTCTCCAGGCTAAGCAACCCCAGCTCCCTCAGCCTTTCCTCATAGGGCTTGTGTTCCAAACCCCTCACCAGCTTTGTTGCCCTTCTCTGGACACGTTCCAGCAAGTCAACATCCTTCCTAAACTGAGGGGCCCAGAACTGGACTCAGTACTCAAGGTGTGGCCTTAACCAGTGCAGTGTACAGGGGCACAATGACCTCCCTGCTCCTGCTGGCCACACTGTTCCTGATGCAAGCCAGGATGCCATTGGCCTTCTTGGCTGCCTGGGCACACTGCTGGCTCATGTTCAGCCTACAATCAACCAGTACCCCCAGGTCCCTCTCTGCCTGGCCACTCTCCAGCCACTCTGACCCCAGCCTGTAGCACTGCCTGGGGTTGTTGTGGCCAATGTGCAGAATCTGGCACTTGGATGTGTTAAATCTCATGCCATTGGACTCTGCCCATCTGTCCAGCCTGTCGAGGTCCCTCTTCAAAGCCTCTCTGCCCTCCAGCAAATCAACTGCTGCCCCCAGCTTGGTGTCATCTGCAAATTTACTGATGATGGACTCAATGCCCTCATCCAGATCATCAATAAAGATGTTGAAGAGCATGGGGCCCAGTACTGATCCCTGGGGCACACCACTAGTGACAGGCCGCCAGCTGGATGTGGCGCCATTCACCATTACTCTCTGGGCTCGGCCCTCCAGCCAGTTCCTAACCCAACGCAGTGTGCTCCTGTCCAAGCCATGGGCTGCCAGCTTGGCCAGGAGTTTGCTGTGGGGGACGGTGTCAAAGGCCTTGCTGAGGTCCAGGTAGACCACATCCACAGGCCTCCCCACATCCACCAGGCGGGTCACCTGATCATAGAAGGAGATCAGGTTGGTCAGGCAGGACCTGCCCCTCCTAAATCCATGCTGGCTAGGCCTGAGCCCCTGGCCATCCTGTAAGTGATGTGTGATCGCACTCGAGATGACCCGTTCCATAATCTTGCCTGGCACTGAGGTCAGGCTGACAGGCCTGTAATTCCCTGGCTCATCCAACCGGCCCTTCTTGTGGATGGGCACCACGTTAGCCAGCTTCCAGTCTTCTGGGACCTCTCCAGTGAGCCAGGACTGCTGAAAAATGATGGAAAGTGGCTTGGACAGCTCATCTGTCAGCAATCTCAGCACCCTAGGATGGATCCCATCCGGTCCCATGGCCTTGTGGGGGTCCAAGCGGCTCAGTAGATCTCTAACTTCCTCTTGGAGCAGTGGGAAACTATGCAGCTCTCTGGCTCCTTTTGCCAGCTCTGCAGGCCAGCTGTCTGGAAGACGTTCTGCCCTGCTAGTGAAGACCGAGGCAAAGAAGATGTTAAGTACCTCTGCCTTTTCCTCATCCTTTGTTACAACGTTCCCCTCCGTGTCAACCAAGGAGTGGAGGTTGTCCTTGCCCTTCTTCTTGCTATTGATGTATTTATAGAAGGACTTTTTGTTGTCCTTCACAGCAGAGGCCAGTCTAAGTTCTAAATGGGCTTTTGCCTCCCTAATTTTCTTCCTACACAACCTAACAACATCCCTAAATATTCTGTAGGTTGCCTCCCCTTTCTTCCAAAGATGATACACCCTCTTTTTTTCCCTTAGTTCTATTAAAAGTTCATTACCCATCCAGGCTGGCCGTCTGCCCCGGCGGCTCATCTTCCGGCACACCGGCACAGCCTGTTCTTGCGCCTTCAATAGTTCTTCCTTGAAGTAGGTCCAGCTCTCCTGGACCCCTTTGTTTTTAAGGGCTGATTCCCAAGGAACCTTCTGAATTAGTTCCTTGAGTAGCCTGAAGTCTGCCCTCCTGAAGTCCAGAGTGGAGGTCTTCTTGCTCCCCCTCTTGGCTTGGCTGCATACTGAAAACTCTATTATGTCGTGGTCACTGGTGCCTAAACACCCTCCGACCACCACATCACCCACCAGCCCTAATGTATCTAAACCTAAGATGGTGCACTAAATCCACTCTCCATATCATCAATAAAAATATTAAACAGTAAAGGTCCCAGTACTGACCTCAGAGGGACACACTTCTCACCAGTCTCCATCTGGACTTTGAGCCACTGACCACTACCCTCTGGATGCGACCATCCAGCCAATTCCTCATCTATTGAAAAGTCCACCCATCAGATCTCTATCCAACTTGTTTCCTGTCTTGGATCACCTGCCTGGCCTCCATGTGCCTTATCAGACATAGCTTCTAGGACTATCTGTTCCATGATCTTCTCAGGTACAGAAGCAAGGCTGGACAGGAGGGTAGTTCCCAGGGTCTTCCTTTCTACCCTTTTAAAAAATGAGTGTGATGTGTCCCTTCTTCCGATCACCAGGAGCTTCACCTGACGGCAGGACTTTTCAAATATTATGCAGAGTGTGTTGTTGACTACATCAGCCAATTTCTTCAGGACTCTGGTACACATCTCATTTAGTCCCACAGACTTATGTATGTCACGTTCTTCAGCTGGTCACAAACTTGATCTTCACATACAGTGTGAACGACTTTGCTGCCCCTATCCCCACCTTGTGGTTTCTTAACTTGGGAGGTGTTGGGAGAGAGGCTGCCAGGAAGACAGAAAAAAAAAGGTGCTGAGAACTTCAGCCGCCTTCTTATCTGCTGTTGATAGGTCACCATTCTTGCTCTTCAGGGGGAGTTATGTTTTCCTTAACCTTCCTTGTTTCATTGATGTACCTGCAGAAGCCCTTCTGGTTATTCTTTGCATCCCTTGCCAAATTCAGCTCCAAACATGCCCTGGCCTTTCTGATGTCACCCTACATGAATGGGTAGCATATCAATACTCTTCCCAGGACACCTGTTCCTGCTTACACTGCCTGTGCAGTGGCTTCTTGTACCTTTTAGCTTGACCAGCAGGTCTCTGTACTGTAGCCACAGCAAGGTCTTCTACCCCACTAGAAATTTCTTTCTGAAGGTTCCTTCCAACAAAGCTACCAGACACATTCTCACCAAGATGTCCAACCTCTCATACATTCAGGTTTACATTGCTATTTTCTTACCTTACTACACTGTTCAAGTGCCTTGCTGCTATTCATATTTAGAGTAGACTAACTCCATTAACACTAAGACAACCCTTGGAAAAAAGTGAGATTAAATGTATGGTGAAGACCCCGCAGAAACATTTATCTTTCAACATGTTCCAAACTCTGTGCAAATCTCAGTTTTACTGGAGCACAGAAGTTCAACTAGAGCTTATTTTATTTCTGTCACTTTTCCTACAGAAAAAGCTTACATTTTGCAAACAGAGCATTTTTTGGAGGGGAAAAAAAAAGGGAGTTCTGAAACTTACGGCTCACACAAAATCTTCTTACCTAATTTATTTTCTTTCATATGTGGAAAGAAAGCCAATTTAAAAGTTTATAATATAGACAGGAAGCACCATCATCTTCTGCTTAGGAGGAAATTAAGGCCAGTGGAAGTAATTAAATATAAAGTTGACTCTGAAAGCACAGAACAGAGCAGAAACAGCTCAGGGTATTACAGTTAAATCATGCAATACCTGGAAAGCTCTGTCCCTGTGCTGAGCCATAGCCAGATAGTTCCAAAGGAGAGAACAACTATGATATAGCTGGTTTTAAAAATGTTGTTTTCTTACAAAACTGCAACATGAATTTAATGCTAATGGTTTTCTTTTGTTATTGTTTGTGTTTGGTGTATTTGTTATTGTTTGTGTTTGGTGTATTTGTTTTGTTGCTGCTTTTTTACAAACAAGAGCCGAATCATTATTGCAATCTCCTTTATAATGAAGAATAAACCCTTTACAGCTTTATTCAACAAATGACTCCATTTCTTCTGAATAAATAGTTTTAAAGGTTCTGAGGCACATATCTTGGGAAAGGAAACGCTGTAGCAGAAAATTTTAAGTGTAGATCAATATAATTCAATGCAATACAAACATGGACATTTAAATTCTGGAATTCATTTTGCCAGCCTTAATGGAGTGTATTCCACAAAATTCTTGCTGTTAACGCAGCTTCTTGACAGCTTCTTTCCAGAAGGTGTGTGTATACTGGTGTGTAAATAAAAACAGATGAGGAGTCATTGAGGACACTGACGATACAGAACTGGGAGGAAGGACTGACACACCTGAAGGCTGTGCTGCCATTCAGTGAGACCTAGACAGGCTGGAGAAATTTAATTAAATTCAACAAGGACAAGTGTAGAGTCTTGCATTTGGGAAAGAACAGCCCCATGTACCAGTATAGGTTTGGGGCTGACCTGTTGGAGGGCAGCTCTGGGGGAAAAGGACCTGGGAGTCCTGGTGGACAAAAGGATGACCACAAGCCAGCAATGTGCCCTTGCGGCCACGAGGGCCAATGGCATCCTGGGATGTATTAGAAGGGGTGTGGTTAGTAGTTCCAGAGAGATTCTCCTCCTCTACTCTGACCTGGTGAGGCCACATCTGGAATACTGTGTCTAGTTCAGGGCTGCTTGGCTCAAGAACAGGGAACTGCTTGACAGAGTCCAGCGCAGAGTCACAAAAATGATGAAGGGAGTGGAATATCTTCCTTATGAGGAGAGACTGAGGGAGCTGAGTCTCTTTAGCTTGGAGGAGACTGAGGAGTGACCTCATTAATGTTTATAAATATATGAAGGACATGTGTTGGGAAGATGGAGCCAGGCTCTTCTCAATAATGTCCACGGACAGGACAAGGGACAATGGGCGCAAGCCAGGGCATAGCAGGTTCCACTCACATGTAAGGAGAAGGCGTTTTGCACTGTGAGGGTCACAGAGCACTGGAACAAGCTAACCAGAGAGGTTGTGGAGTCACCTTGTCACCTTCACGGGAGACATTCAAAACCTTCTTGGATGTGCTCCTGTGTCACCTACTCTAGATGATCCTGCTCTGGCAGGGCAGTGGACTAGATGATCTTCCAAGGCCCCTTCTAGCTCCGAACAGTCTGTGATTATGTGATTCAGTGAACGTCAATGAAGGAAATGTGTTGATTCAACCCAGAAAACTAAACACAGTGAGCAAAACCACTGTTACCTGCAAAACTTCACTGGTACATATTTAACTGAAGGTACTGAAAATTATTTATTTTTTCATGTTATATAATGAGTGTGAATTATCAGCAATGGTACAGGCACATGGTTTCTTAGTATGTTAAAAACTCAAAATTTAAGTCATTTACAAACATTTGTCACTGTTGTATGTTGGATTAAAAATTGAAAGGCACACACATGGATAATTGGATACCAGCATTTCTATTTCTAGGGCTCTCCAGTTCCCCTGAAGTGTAGGAATAGACAAACCTTAGATAATTTGTTGTTGCTAAGAAACAGATTCATATTTCTTAAATGCAAGTAGGCTGGAAAATATCAAATGAACAAATTTCCGACACAGTAAAACACTCATAACTTCTCTCATTCATAGTTTAGTAGGAACAATGATTAGAAAATAAATACTGTATTTTTTCCTGCCTCCCTACACTACTTTTTCATATAAGTATTCATATAACTACTGCATATTTCTCTTCCTTTTTTGATATGAACTAAACATAAAAGAATCAGCCTTTTGCATTTAACTTTTCCATTTTCCATAGGGAGAACTTAAGTCAAACAGGTGATATAGAATCATAAAATCAATAAGGTTGGAAAAGACCTCAAAGATCATATGGGGTTTATTTCCTTTTCAAGTATCAGTCTCAGACTTTCTGTCAGTATAGATGTATATAGTTTTTACTACCTGTTATATGAGCTCATTTCAGCTAACAGTCTACCTGCATATATTAAAAATTATCCCTTGCCACAAACTTCATAATCGGTATTTAGATATTTATCAAAAAAGGGTTTTCACTTAAGCTTTAATTTAATGAACATTAAATTGCATTTTATGCTAGTTGGATGATGCAGAACAGATGCTGAGCTAAAATTTCATTTGCCAAATGTCAGTTAAGAAGATACATAGAACTGGAGTATTAGTAATCCAAACTACATGGTGAAAACAATGGGAAAAAATTGTCAACTGCTTCAGTGCCTGCCAACTTTCTGGGACTTCAGATGGAAATTCTGCCCATTCCAGAAAATAATGTTCAG
This sequence comes from Picus viridis, assembly GCA_033816785.1. NCBI lineage: Eukaryota > Metazoa > Chordata > Aves > Piciformes > Picidae > Picus > Picus viridis. The sequence goes on from CM066575.1 coordinate 25,617,556, forward strand.
TTTTAGGAACTCTAATTACTTATTGGGATGAGTATGTTCTTTCCTGGGTATCTATTTCTCATCTTGAGCTGACTGATACATAACAAATGCTAATCAAAAGCCTTCAATTATGTATGCTTTTGTCTTGTAGCTCTTCTTCCACCTATTAAGTGAGCATTTGTTTGAACCTGTGGTTGGATAGGTAGACTCAAGTGCCTGAAAATGCTGCCGGCCACTTTACTCCACAATTTGTGCCAGTCAAAAACTGCAACCACCGAGCCAACCAAAGCAGCAATAGGTCTGTAAGGAAACTCAAAACTTACCAGATGACAAAGTCCATTCACTGACCAAGATGTTTATTTTTTATTTGCTGTGTAAGATACAAGCATTAACTCTCTTGAGGAATACAATGCAATACAAGAGAGTTATTGAAAGTCTTTCTTGTATTCAGGCCATGTCTTCCTTTCCCTAATTAAAGCCAATACTTCTAATTATACCTCCCATGTACTACCCTAATTTCTGTTGTTCCATAACACCTTTTCAAGTATCTGGAAAGTCTTGTGTCCCCTTCTTCCCATGCTTCTCGCTTATCCACATTTTTGTACTATACTCATGGAAATCAACATGTTAGAAGTCTCCTAAGTACTTTGTTGCTTTTCTTCATACTCCTTCCACTTTTTCCATGTCTTTCCCATAACTGAATGATCAGCATCTGCTGTAGATCACAGATACTTTCACAAGCCAGTGTGCCTAGGGCGACTATAGGTTTTGTGGACTATAGCATAACATAACCACATGTGTTTCTAACATTTCTTTATAAGAGCTATTAGAACCAACAAATAAGGGCATCAATACTGAGTAAGAGAGCACTAATTAGTAATAATGTTTAATGATTGCATCTAATGAATTAATGAAATTCAATTTTGAACTAGATGCCTTCTTGCTTCTACTTTATCTACAGAAATCAATACTCATGAATGCACAAATGGTATCACAAAACTAGGAAGCAAATGAACAACCTTCCAGAGGAAATCTTCATTTACAAGCACATATCCTTTACATTAACTGACTACGTGTTGTGAAGTGATAGCAGAACAACTAAACATAGATAACCTCTTCTTAAAAGGATAGTATGTTTAGGAGCTGTAGTGATGCTGTAAATACGTCTCTCCTGTCTATAGGGAAGCATATTCCACATCATCATTGTTCTCCTAAGAACATTTCATAGAGCTTACAGTCATTTCTCCTTTGGGTTAATGGACTCCTAATGTAACTTTAAGTTTACACATAAGACATGTACAAAGCAAAGTGCTTTCCCATGGTCTTTTATATTCTGAAATACAAATATATTGATATACCAAAGTTTCAGAAAAAGACTGTTTCCCTCTGATCTGGGGCAGTGTAAAGAAGGGGATAAATTCCATATGTAGTTTTTCAAATTTCTGGAGAAAAGCTAAAGTTTGAAGACAGAAGTTTTCACTATCAGTAAAACTCTGTAGTGGTAGAAGCAATTACAAGCAGTGGTATTTCATATATGCCATAAAGTCTAGCTGCCACAGTGTTCCTGGCTGAAGTGACAGAAATAAGTGTTATTATGCTGCAGAAGTACAGAGTATTTAGTAGAGAATATCAGTTGTGAATATTTGATTTTTAATGCAGGAAAAGAAGTCATTCTGATTGCTTGCTTAAAGTCCTCCTGCATTTTCGTTTGGGGCAAATTTTTGGGTGCTGCTATTATTACATTACACACGGCAAGATTAAATAAATAAATCAGACCATCTGCCACAGAAAAACCTTGTATAAATTAACACTTTCCACAAATTTAAACTTAAGTTACCAAAGAGACTTGCCTTCTTTTCCATCAGAAAAATGAACAAAACCACCAAGTGCACTGAGCATTACAGTTAGTATTTCCATTGCTGTAATCATGGAAATCAAATTATTTGCCAGAAAACTCTCTCGAATCCATCTGCCTGCTTGGGGTACATATGCTATGAAGTTTCCATCTTGCACCTTCCCTAGGTGTCATAATGACATTAAAAGTTGTGCTATATATTTAAAAAGCATGCACAGTAACAATCATTTCTGCAAAGCTGTAAAGCATACATTCTGTTACCACATACTGGCATTGGATGCCTGCACAATACACAGGGGTAGACCATAACCTGATTACATGCTGCTTCCATATTGCTCAGTCTCCTTGCCCAATACCAGAATATCCTTTCCTGCAGCTTTTACAAATACCAACTGCAGACAAACCAAGAACTCCAAGAACTTCTGCCCAAGAAGTAACTTGAAAATTCAATTCACAATGGTTATAGAGTCAAAACAGTCGTAAGACTCCTCTGATTTTCAGAGAAAATTACTTTTCATAAGCTTTTGAGGGGTGGTGCTAGAGAAAGCAGGCTAAACACACACTTTCAAGGCCACAACTACCATCTTATTTTACAGAGGAGCTCATGAGAGCCTTCCAAAGGCAAAGCTTTAGGACAAAGTTGTTACACAAACAAATTCTTTCACGTACAATCATGGGGTTTAGTTTTTGAGTGGGCTTTTTTTATATATATATGGATAGATATAGATACATACACATATTCAACAGTAGAAACATAGAAAGTAAATTCAATTGCAAGCCTCTGCACAAACAAGAAATAGTAGATAATGAAGGTTTCACCCACCTGGGATCTTTCTGAATGCTATCAATGGAAGGTGACCTAGCCAAGGTCCCTTCAGGTGGGATGGCTGGCCCAGATTTGCTGTATGGTGATTCAATAGAAGGACAATACTGCAGCTGTCGGTAGGGGTCTGCGTAATTGGAGGCTGGGCCGGCTGCATAGCTGGCCCTCTGGAAGGTCGCTGTTGCGTTCTGTGTGCCGTGTTGACTGCCTGTGCGCTGTAAGGGTACGGAGTCGACACCAGGGGAAGATGGGGCTACGACAGGAAAGTAGGGACAAAGTAAAAAATTGAGGACCTGTTCACAGAAATGGTTAACCAGGTCTAGGCAGAGGGAAAAAAAACCAAATCACACACATATAAAACAGGGGTTTAAAAAGAATGGGGGGCAAGGGTGGGGGAACCAAAACAAAAAAACAAGAAACAAACAACATTGTCATTTTCAAAACTATCAAAGTAAATAATCATCAAATGAATTTCTAAATGACATGCCACTTCTGGACTGGAAGACCTTTACAGCAGTGAAACGGATCATAGGAGTGCTTTTCACTTGGGTTTTTAACTGCACTAACCAGAAATTAAAATAGTGCAGCAGCTGTATGGGAGTATCCAGGATAAGATTCACAATCACCACAAAGTGAGGCTTCTGCAGTCCTTACAAAGGTGGAAGTCAGATCCACCAGCAGGTGGGTCAAACCAGGCTGACTCCAAATTGAGATGGATGGGTCTGTGGCAGAAGAAATAGCCATCACCATCCTAAATCTGTAGTCCTGGTATCCATAAAGCAGGCAAAACTAGACACCTGCTACCAAGAGTCACTGTGTCTGCTTCATTAACATATCTTCTGCATATTTTACCTTAAGTAAGACTTAGGGGATTGCTACTGCTAACTCAAGTCTGAAAAAGAGCTAAGCACAAGGTGATCATGTAGATGTCTTAATGCATGCCAGCAATGCCTGCGCTCACTCACCACAGCTCAAGATTAAAGCATTACCAGTTCTGAGCAGCTTAACCAATAGATTTAAACCGACTTAAAGCTTTTGTGACTCAAAAATCTTATTAATCTCTCTTGTAGTCCATTATCTTTCTGTTACAGCACTGTGTACAGGAGATCCAGTCTGCTTTATGATACTTATTACACATGGAATATTTTAGAACTGGCAAATGGATTATCACCGTATGGACCAGGGGACCACAATCCACATGATCTCTGGCCTGGAAACTAATATGAATTAAATGCTGGCTTTGCTCAGAAGGAAATTCAAACTGCTTTAAGTGGCACATGAACACATGGTGGCTCCCATTTCCAACTGTCCCAAGGAAACAAGAATACTTTTGCCAACAGGAGTGTGCCCAGGTCCAGAACTAAATTGTTAGCTGGGTCAAATTCACATGCAAAACTGTAGGCAAAAATGCATATCCAAGAGATAGGTGTTCATAATACATTTCCCAATCATTTGTCATTAACATGCACATTTACATTTTAAGGAAATAATATTTAATATATTATAGCTCCATGAAAGGGACTTTAAGCATTTAATCTCAAAGTGTCAGCAAGTGAAACAGTGAGCTTTAAATACAGTTACAGCAGTTTTATCTGATCTAGTATTGTCAATGTCACAATACCTGAAAGTTTCAAATTTGTACCAGATCTTTGCCTCTTCATTTTTTTTTCCCCCTTACAAAGAACATAGATTTACAACAGCAAATATAATCTTGCAACTTCTGGACAAACATAGATAAGTGGGCTCAACCACTTATCGATTGCTCCATCACTGGGAGCGTTCAAGGTCAGGTTGAGGAAATTGATCTAGTGAAAGATGGCCCTGTCTGTAGCAGGAAGGTTGGACTAGATTAACTTTAAAGGTCCTTTCCAACCCAAATCAGTGATTCTGTGAATACATTAATTTACACAAATAGCAACATTTTAGAAGTATTGATTTTGTTTAATTGCTAGCATATATTTCCTTAAGAAATAATCAATAAAACACATACAGACCTTTTCACAAAGCTGCATCAGTTAAAGTGCAGTAACAGTATTAGCATACTGAAACATCTCATGCACAATCATGCTAAGTTCAGTGTTAGGAAGACACAAGGAAAACATCACATTTTAACAGAAAATACACACAGTTGAAAACCAAAATTAGGTGCCTTGTGAGAAAAAAAAAGTAAAAAAACCAAAACACAAGTTAGAGAAAATACTGGAAATATTCTCAAATGAAAAAGCAAAAATATAATTGCATAATGACAGAGCATACTCTGAAGTACTGTCACTTCACAGAACATACTGCTAGCTTTTGACACGTTATATGGGGAACTGCAAAAATCCCTACACTGCTAATACTGCTAAAAACAAGAACTTCACTGTACTGTATATTGCTTTGCAAAATATTCCACTGTATTTCCTGTCCTCTCCTTTGCCAGCAGTTCAATGGAAAGTGTGTTTGGTTTTAAATTATTTGAAAATGTTTTGCTCTATTTTCTCCTTTGTCTTGTTATCAAAATAGTTATTTGTATGAACTGACGCTAGCTACATTCTAACACTTCCAAGCTTTTCGAGTCACTCTGATTCATTTCTCCAATTATCTTCCTAGCAGGCTGTTACTTCCTCTTGAGTTTTATCACAGTGAACACAGAAGTGCCATAGTCAGAATATAATAAGAAAAATCTATGATTTAGCTAAACACTCACCAAAAAAAAGTTTGTTGGAATGGTGGTATCCAGATCAATTAAAAGAAAAAGTAAACTACCCCAAACAAGTAACACTTTAGATTAACTTCTATATTAAACTTCACTTGTCACATTTATAGACTGTAAAAGGGGTAAGCTTTACCAGTTGTATGAAAATAATTTCATGTATCATTGAAGCAAAGCCATTTCCTACAATATGGTACTCCTGCTTAAATTCGTTTGGCAGACATACTGCCTGAACTATGACTCTCCGAACTATGACAAATGTTGTCTCTTGAGATATCACTGCTATTTAGCTATTAAAACAGCAAAGTTGTACTGATCATGTCTATTAAAATACATAAATTCAGCAGTTCATCAGCAACAGTGAATCATCAGTGAGCACATGGGTATCCAGCAGCCACACAGTCAAGAATGGACCAGAAGGCATCTATGTACCAGCTATGAGTGTAAATGGTCATGCAACCTTTGTACGTGTTTTTAAATTAAAGACACTTATGCCTAAGTTTCACATCTCACTCTTCTCTCAAATCCAAGTCAGCTATACCCTGACCATAATCATTTCACTGTGGGTAAGATGCAATACTACTTCTACAAAGATCAGGTGTTTGCCCCAGCAAGGCAAGGAGTTGTAACAGAAGTGCTGTTTCTGAAGGGATAGGATAGGATAGGATAGGATAGGATAGGATAGGATAGGATAGGATAGGATAGGATAGGATAGGATAGGATAGGATAGGATAGGATAGATATAGACCAGGTTGGAAAAGACCTTTGAGATCACCGAGTCCAACCTATCATCCAACACTATCTAATCAACTAAACCATGGCACCAAGCATCCCATCCAGTCTATTCCTAAACACAGGAATTTCCTATCACAAACTCCAGTGATGGTGCCTCCACCACCTCCCTGGGCAGCCCATTCCAATGGCCAATGGGCTGCTTTCCCTCCCCCAGAACCAGATACCAGCCCAGCCTTCCTGGGATCTGGGGTAATTGAAGCAGGATCACAGCCAAGATATATTGATCTTCTATATTTACAGTGGACACTATTCTGCCTCTGTGTAAAGGTAAACCAAAAGTTGTAACCACACCCTGAAGAATCAGGTCTAGTTTTGTGGATACCTCGGCACCTTGTTATTTAACAAGAAGCTTGGAGGTAAAATTGTCCACAAAAGCACACCTGAGTCTGGTTTTCAAAAATCCCAAAACTTGTAAGGAGATCAAGATTAAAATCAAAGAAACAAAAGACCTCATAAACCATACTTATGTAGTCTCTTCCTTTATCCAAATGAGGACTACGATGGCATTGCTTTTAACAGTGATTTCTGTCCCCACTTTTAAAAAACTTACACAAATTCAGCAGTTGATGTCAGATAAGTAAGTCTCTTGAGTTCTGCTCTGCTGCTTTTGCACTGGTCAGCCCACCTGCAGCTCCTTCCTGGGACTGCATGGCACAATGCCCTTGCAGAAGCATGGAAAGTGATCAGCATCCAGCCACCCCTTCGGAGTGACCCACTCCATGCGCACTAGATGGGTTTGTATGGATCACAGTCTGTGATGCTGAGGCTGGCTCATGCTGACTGTAGGGCCACAGCACCCACTCTATGCTGCAGCTACCAGATACTGAGTATAGCAAATAACGTGCTCAGCAGCATGCCAGTAAATCTCAACACATTCATGAAATTCAAAACCTTAATGTAAGACCCATGCTTGAAGAGGAGAATTTTAATTTTGGCTTGAGAAAAGGGTTTCAGTGAGGATCTCCAAAGAGAGAATGTCAGATCTATAGTTTCACTGACGAGATTTCAGTTTGCTACCTGAAGATTTACAATCTTACTTTAATTTAGCATACTATTAATACCTTTAAAAACACTGTATCATCTCAGTCCTTCACTACTGCAGATCCCAAATCACATTCCCAGAAAATGCAGCATCTGTGGTACCACACCAACATTTCCTATGTTCTTACAAATCTTCACACAAAACAAGGAAAAGCTCTCTGTTAACTATAATGAAAACCCTCCAAAGACCTGATGTATGCCCTGATTATGGTTCTCTTGAGTGCAGAAATCCAGCCTTTGTAGTTTTCTATGGCTTTTACACAGTACTAATGAAGAGGCAGCAACTTTTATATTAATGCTGAAAATTTTATATGTATCACTAAACATGTTCACAGGTTCATGAGATACTAAATCTAGAAACTCACTTTCAGATTTTGTATTTTCTTTTGAAATTTGTGACATCTCTAAGAAAAAAACCAACTAACAAACCCCCAAAAGCAAGGACATGCTGATTTTGGCAGGGATGATATTGCATCACAGCTAGGCATCTTAGAGAGATCAAATTCACTTAAGAACTGTTAAAAAGTTCAAACTTTCTAGAAGTCAGAGGGTATTTTGCCCAGCTAACATCAGACCTTCAGAAAGGATAAACTCATTTATGAGACTTATCTTGCTACACCTTCTTGCTGAAAATTACTTGGCTCATGCTGCTGTTTTATTTGTAGGTAATACTTTGTAAATTTCCCCTCTTAGTATTCTATATTAGACATTCAATTTCTTTGTTAACATTCTCTTTACACCTTTCACACAGATTTCACAATTTACATTTTTTCCCTTTCTTTCATTTGTTTGTTTGGGTGAGTGGGTGTTTTTTTGTGTTGTTTGTTTTTTTGGTTTTTTTTTCCCCCCTTCACTGATTTACACCAGCAATTGATTCTGACTCTCACAAAGGTTGAAATTTGGATCCTAATAAGATGTCCTTTCAGGGCAAGGTGTGTCCACCATCCCTTCATGAATTCATAAACAATACAAATGCAGTGCAACCTGTTGGTAGCAAATACATCTAATACATCATAAAAATAACACAGTGTGTTCTGTGTCAATTAGGAAATAAAATTCCTCAAGTTTAGGGATAAAGCCACTTTTTATCTCTAAATGTCAAACGAGTCTTTCAGAGCATGCACTAGTGTTTTTTTTCAACAGAAGTTTAACAAAACAGATTATAATCACACTAGGACCAAATCAGCAATCCAAAGTAGAAAGCACAAGCAGTCATTTAGCACTGTTCAGGATATAGAACTATATAATAATACTACTATTACACTTGCTTAGCAGTTACCTCTGGCATATTGGAAGTGTAAGATTTTAAGGAAATATATGGTTAGGTGAACCTGATAATATTTACTAAAAGAGAAAAAACACAATCCAAGACCATAATTGGTATTAGCTACTACCTCTAAGGTAGTTAAGATTTTATGAAGGCACTGTGATATCTTCTGTTGAAAGTATATATGCAGAAGGCATTTCATACCTTAAACATGCAAACTGAGAGCAGAACACGAGAAAAAAAAATATCCCTGAAGGACTTCATGACACAAGGTTCCAATTTCTATTTAAAACACTCAGGATCTTATGCAAATAACACCACAGAAGTCCTGTGTAGCCCAACAACTTTGCTCCTTTATTTCTTGTAGTTGAAACAGGAAAAGCACAGTAAGAACTACTGCAACTTTTTATACTTCCTCTTTCATTTTCTCCTCCCTCACTTATTTGCACTCTTTAATTTGTCCTATTTAGTGATCTTGCAATAAAATCTCAAGTCCTCAAATTCTCAGACAGAAAGAAAAAAACAAAACAATTGTATGCAAATCTTCTCTTGCATCCTCACAGGAAGGCTCTTCTCCATGCAACCAGCCTTTGCTCTCAATGCATCTAATTTCAGGGCATCCCAGATTGCACTGAACTTCACATGGTCAACTGGAGAAGCACCTTCTCTCTATGACCTCCATGTCCTCTTCTCTCAAGGACTCCTAGCTTCAAAGACTCAGCTAGCCTTTTTTTCCTGAACCCTTTCTGCTTGTCCCAGCTTTCTCCAGGTGTGTGTGCATCAGGGGAAATACAGAATCACAGAATTTCAGGGGCTGGAAGGGACCTCGAAAGATCATCTAGTCCAACCTCCATGCCAGAGCAGGATCACCTACACCAGATTACACAGGAACGCATCCAGGCGAGTCTTGAATACAACCTCCTTTCCTCCAGTTAGCTCCACCATGCTCAACTCAGCACCCTCATCACACAGGCATGGCAAATAGCCAGCCTCCTTGCTGTACCAGGTATGTCTTTTAAAAGGAACGGAACATGTTGTAGAGGGAAATCATGTGCAAACAAAAGAAACAGATACTGAATAGCATGGTACTTAGCAAAGGAGGTCTCTTCCATCCACAAACATGTTAGTGACAACTTCCTCAGTTACTGGTTATACCTGGCTGTTACACCTACTTGTAATTAGCATGTCTACATGCTGTCACAAGCATGTTTTCAGTAGTACTTTTCTCATCAGATGTTTCCATGACATGGTAAGGAGGAAGTCTTTTTATCAAGGCAACATCCAATTCTCTTCCAGACAGCATCACAGGATATTTATGTTGTTCATACATTCCCACCCCACCTTCAAAGGTAGAGGTATCTCTTTAGCTGCTATGCTATTACTACTGAGGGAAATACTCAGTGCCTCTCTGAATTAGTTAACAGGCTCATTCCCACCACTGGCAGCTGCAGGCTGCAAAGCCTAATAAAGATCATAAATGTACTCTGCAAGACCCAGTAATTAACTACGACCTTTGCTATTCAGTTCTTCCAAAAACCTTGAAACATCTCCTGACCATTGCTGTATTTACACCACCATTTTGCAGAACAACTTGCTTCATAGACGAAGGAAACATCACTTGTGCTCTGCATGTTGTCATGTTCAATAAATCCTCTTCCAATGCAAAACCTGACAATCTTTGAAGACTGAAGAACTGAAGTTGCTACTGCACTGATGTATTCTTCCATTTTGACTTTCTAAGTGTTCTTTAGATCTGAAACTAATTGTTATAAGAAGGCTGAATGCTCCCTTGCTTAGAAACTGATGGGTTTTTTTCTGTAATACAGGAAAAAAATGGTGAATGAAAATAATTCTTGTTTTCTGAGCTATTCCTCCATTGGACATGGCACTTGAAGCCATGGTTTAGTAGTCATGAGGGCTTGGGTGACAGGTTGGACTTTATGATCTTTTAGGTCTTTTCCAACCTTACTCATTCTATGATTTTCAGGCTAGTTTGGTCACTTTGAAGGCTCCTTTTCTCTATATTGTATGCAAAGCTAAGTGGAATTCTCGTATTGTCTGTGTCTTAGTTTCATCTTCATTCTTAGTTTTTTTTGTTTGAAGTTGGGGGTTTTGTTTGGTTTTGGTTGGTTGGTTTGGTTTTCTTTTATTGAACAGTTCCATTGGGGGAAGACATATAACTGCCACTGTGTAACACTTAGCAAATGGAATAATTTTCTTAAGCACCAATTGAGACTTGGCATTTCTTGACTAGTAATTACTTTATTTATGAGTTCAAATATGTGATTAACTGGTACAAATCTGAAATCACCTGGTTCCATTAGTTTTAGCAAGGGAACTTATTAATAAGTCATCTGTAAGGGTTTTTTAACCTCTTAAAGAAAATTTTAATGAATAGGTAGCGAAGTAATTCCATGAACAGCAATGGTAACAGAGTTTATAACTTACAAATTTTAGCTGAATAGGCATGGTGCCCCAGATGAATGAGTTCTGATCATAGTTTATTTGCAGCTGTGTTTGATGCAACTTCGATGAAACCTGAAGTCAAAACCTGAACACAGCCTCTCTCACAGCGAGGTCCATTACAAGGCCTTGCTGCTGTGTCCAACCTCGCATCCCCACACCCACAACCTTCATTTTGAAATCCACATAGTCTGAGAGGACACCAAGGTTTTATTCTAGCATCAGGATTCCCCAAGCAACTAGATATTTTCAGTTATTTCAGATTCCCAACTCTCTGACTTCAAGTAAGAATGACTTCCTTTTTCAAGTTTTCAGTATTAAAACCGGTAATATTCCTTTCCACCTTCAGGAACTGACTGCATTTTAACCACCCATATTTAATCTCCACTAATACAGGCAACTTCTATTCTCAAGCTCACCTACTAGCGTGTTTCAGTGATACTGCCCTGCACAAAAAATAATAGTGCATCCACATAATGTGATAATCAGATGCCAACTTCAGCTGCCAAAGGTGTTGTGCCAACATCTTTTCTCAGATTGTCTCTTGTCTCTCTGAGTTACATCCCTCAATTTGTGAAAAACATGCAGTTTAATTCATTTGTTAAATGAGCATTTAAACAGAGAAAGTAACAACTCCCAAGGCCCTTAGAAGCAACTGTTCTTTCAGAATATGAGACACTGAAATTCGTCATGACAGTTTCCTCACTGCAGATAAAATTCAACCCTAAGCAACAGCACTACACAAGACATAAACACCACTTTCCTCCTCTTTGTAATACTACATGGTTTCATACTGTGTGCATGGCACATAACGATCCTAACAATTATAAAACCCCTTCACAGCAAAACCACACAGACCATATTACTACACATAGTCTAGCCTACTGCGACTAAATGTCTGTTTTCACACCAAATTCTCCTTCTCTTGAAATCCCTCTCTTAAATTTCCTGTCCAACTGGCCAACATAAAACAGAGCACAGAAAGTCAGAATTATTAAAATATGTATCAATATTATGAGAAAATAACTGATTAACAGCTTGTACTGCATCATGCTACAGCCATCAAGCACATGGATGTCCTCTCATTCTGGTTTTGATTCCTCCTATTTGGTACTCCAGTCCTAAGTATTAAAAAGGCTACCAACTGCTATATTTTTAGAACACCTTACTAAGCTTCACCTGTTTTAATTGATAGTTTACACTCTGGAGTCAAAGATTACTTTACTATTAGGTCAACCCCATCTGCATTCCAGTGCTGAATCACTAACCAAACTTCTGTAAGTGTCAGTTTGAAAGTCACTTAGTAAAAAAACCCCAACCTATCATCATAGAATACTTCTTTAACCATAAACACTCCAATCATACACATAGACTGCTGGGGGGGGGGAGGGGGGGAAAGGGAAGAAAAGCTTGAGTTAAAATTAAAAAATATAATAATAATAAAACCAGATAATAGTCTGGTGCTTTTTGAAAGAGTGCTTTCAAATACAATGCTGCAGAATGATCCTCTAGCAAAAACATCAGTTGTCTTGAAGACATTGCTGGCTAGTTACCTCAGGAATAGCATTGTGTTTTTGTTCAGCAGACTTACAAGATTTACGAAAGTATGAAAGGTGTTTGAATTACTTATTTCATGAATGACCACCTTGTATTTCTACACAACACTGAATAAAAGAAAATGAACACAGTCCTGCATCACTGAAGTCTAACGTGACCAGGTTTTAACTTAAGACTATGCATGTATAGTAAATAGATGAGAAATACAGTTTCTGGCACAGAGTAAACACTATTTTCTCACTGGCAGCAGAGGAGATTTACAGGTTAGGTAATTCCCTGACCAAGATTTTATAATCACATTTCTCCCTCAATAGCAAAAGCCAAGGGACATCTGAGAGGTGTTCAGACATGTCCTAAATCATCCTTCTATATAAAAAAGAGATCAATTAGTAAGAAAACACATCGGACAAACTACAACTACAAGGTTCTGAAGGTATTCTGTTCATGGGACAGAGGAAGAAGGCTGTGGATATTGACCACTTAAAATTATTTCTATTCTGAGCAACAGAGAAATCTGGACTATCTTTAGATGAGTAGAATTCCTCTATGTATCGCAACCATAGGCTCAATACTAGAAGACACAAATGTTTCATTTGGAGAAATGCTTCTCCACTCTAAGGGCAGGTATTGCTCATAGATTAAAGGTGGCTTTGCAGGGTTTTCCCTTCCTGTCACTTTCCTCTCTCTCTCACTGCTCTTGTCAACAGCTTTACAGCAACCACTAAAGTTTGAAACAATGTCTTTTATTATACTCCTGTCAAAATTTTAATAGGAAGGAGTAAGATGTATTAAACAAAATAAATAGATCTTCTGCAGAGACAATGCCACCTGCAAAAAGAATCACCTAAAACCATACTCAAGAATGTAACACAGATAAGGCTATACCAGACATCTCAGATCTGTCAAACAAAATGGGATTATGACTTAGGACAATGAAATACAGAGCTTTTCCCTGCCACTGGCAAGTCCTTGAATAGAAACCATGACCACGAGCAACAGGTAACTCTTCCCTCTGAAAAGAAGCTGCCTTGACGCTTCACAGCTCTACTAACAGCACTCTCCCTCTCACAGAAACCTATCTTGCAAAGTGCCACATTTCTGGTTTGCACCTGCCACCACAAATTTCACAGGTTTGTTCTCTTGAGTCAGCACACTCCACCAAGGTACGCAGGAGGTGGTGCAGCCTGTGGCAGCACAGCTTTAGTAACAGCTTCAGAGGTGGCAGTGCACTGGTGGAACCAACTGAGCATCAGTGGGAAGAACGAGACCTGGCCTGAAGGAGATGAAGGCATCAGAGAAGCTGGAGAGCAGCCTGGCAGATACCTGCATGCACAGGGACATTGGGCAGGAGGTCACACGAGAAATGCTACAAGAGTGCCCCAGCTCCCCACACACTCCTTGGTGGATAACCCATTGCAAAAGCACGCTTGGTAAACCCTTCAAGTCCTGCACTAAGCCACCATTCAGAGGCAATGAAAACTTCTGATTGCTTAGCTTCTCATTATTCAACCTCCTTTCAATAACTCTTTCTTTTTGGGATCCTCTTTTTAATTTCACAGTATCAACCACACAGCCTACACCTCCTTTGCCCAATCATTTCCCCTTCTGACAGCCACAGAAGAGTTTTCACAGTGCCTTGTCTTCATCAAGGAGGCACTTCAGCTCCATGCACTTAGAACTCAAAACTAACGCCAACTGGCTATTGTAACCAAGCTGCTTGACTTCCTACAACTGAGCTGCATCATGAGGCCTTTCCAATAATACTTTCAGGGCCAGAGGCAGACACCATCCTCAGACTGTGTATCCCAAGGCAATTGTTCAATTTCTTCAAGGATGTCAAGGTTTGCCTGGAACCTGTGAGATGTGTACATCCTTCACAGAGCTGAGGAAGAGCGGTTCACTCCTCTGGTGTAATTGCTGGTTCTTCCTTGCCACTTGTGTGAGGTTTGGAGCAAAAATACTCACTGCAGCCCCTGAAACCAGTGAGTGCTCTTGAAGAGCTAGCACTTTGCAGGTTTTGAGGTCTAAGTGTCCACAGCTCACCAGCACTTTTAAGCAGCAAACTTTTTTTAGTCTGCTAAAGCTGCAGTTTTTAGAGTTCAGAATAAGCAAAGGCCTCACATTTACTACTCATTCCTTGCCCTGGCAACAGGACTCTTTCAAAGCTTTTAATAACTTCATCTGGAAACCACATCCTTTTTACAGATGCAGAATCACCTCTTTCACTAAGGGACCACAACAAAAGCAACAGGCATTATGAGGCGACAGAGTGCCACCAGAGGTGATGGAACCAATCCCACAGACCCCACTGATGCCAAAGCCATGCTCCTCTCCTGCAGGTGGGCATTGATAGCCACAACCTGACCAGAAAACCTGCTTTCTCCTCAAGGCAGCTACAGAAATACCAGGCTGGAAAAATAGCAAGGTTTGGCTATCTTTGACTTGTTTCATGTTTAATGGGAATTAAATGTTAATACCAAAGGACTAAATCCCTAATCTAAATGTCTTACTCTGCAAATAAGTGAAGAATTGCACATTGCATTTCCCATTCTGGTCATAAGACAATTCTTCCCTTCTCTTAAGTAATAGCCCTCTTCAAATTCCAGAGATGTTCACATAAGCATCCTATCAAATAAACTTATATCTACTGTTATTAAATTAGGATTTATATTAATAATGCAAGACCTTCAGATTTGTAAGGAAAATAATTAAAGCACCTGTCTGGTGCCATTTAGTTTGGACACAAATACAAATTGCTATTGTGCAAGTAAATTGATTGATTCTTTATATTATGTCTGAATATTCCCTCCAAGCACATCTTTGTGGATTTCCATTTCAGAAGTAGAATTTCACTTACTAGCATTATTAGCACAAAAGTTTAGGCTGGTATGTTTTATATGAGAGAAGGTACTACCCTTTGAAGAGGGAAGGGATTGGTAAGCAATAAGTTATCAATCAAAAAGCCCATGGAGCTACTCCTGTCAAGTTTCTAAGATTATTTTTAGCTTAGTACGATAGTAACTCATAATTTAAACCACGAATGTGATGAATAATTCATCCTGCCCCTATCTAAAGCCATGCTAGGAAGAGAAATGTTCAGTAAGCTCCTACTGCTCTGTGCCTTCTACCCTTAGCGCAGAATTACCATCGTGCATTTCATCCATGACTGAAAGACGAGGAACAAGACAAGATTTAAAACAAACCACAAAAAAGCCCCACCCCAAAACCAGTGAGCAAAC
This sequence comes from Picus viridis, assembly GCA_033816785.1. Taxonomy (NCBI): domain Eukaryota; kingdom Metazoa; phylum Chordata; class Aves; order Piciformes; family Picidae; genus Picus; species Picus viridis. The sequence goes on from CM066575.1 coordinate 25,633,270, forward strand.
AGAACAAACTTGCTTATCCTATAGAGAAGTTTGTTCTTTCTGAATTCTGCTCATGATGATTCACCTAGAAGATTTAAAAAAAAACAACCAACCAACCAACCAACCACAAAAAAAACCCAAACACCAAAAAACCTGAGTGGGCCTTATCCCTGAATGTAACAAGTATTCAAAAGCTCACAAAACCAGAAAGAGGTAATGGCTATCAAAATCCAAGTTGCCATTCTGTGAGTTATTTAATCTTCCAAATTAAATAAGATTCTCCAGGTCAGGAAGAATGTTCTTCTTTATTTGAAAACATACAAAAGCAAATGGTTTGCAAGGATAACTACCATTATCTTTCAATTGGGCAATGTTAGCTGCAGAGAAAAAAAAATATATCCAGGCTTTGGACAAAGTCCTTAGACTAAGTCTGCCTTCACTTTTCTTTGTAATTTCTTTAGATCAGATGTGGAAAAGCATGCACTACCTTCATGATTAAAGGTACTGTTGTCATAGACAAAAAATGTCAGCTATGGCCAGCAAAGGAGAACAGTTCTCCACTCCAGTGTGATTCATACAAACTGAAGATACAGGCCATAAACCTTGGGCACCTATCTTCAAGGAGTACACAGCAATTTACATCCCTCTTATCTTATATTAAATAACAACCACCACAAAAAGGCATCTTAGTCCTACAACAAAAAACCCTTACCCCAATGAAGAAATAAAAAGCCACATTGCCAAACTGCAGTTGAACTCCTTCCCCGCCTTGCTGCTAATCTGAGAAAAGCTCTATAGTCTCCATCAGAAGGGAAATCTTTTTATGTGCATTTATGATAGAGGCAGGAGGAGTCCAACAGCTGGCTGGATTCAGCTCAAAATTCCCTGAGTGCTGATGCTCTTCAGCCTTGTTGTGTGAAAGGCTGACAGCACCTATAGCTAACAGCTACTGACAATCTGCCTGGCACATATCTGCCTGCTTTTATTTCCCCTGACCCAGATCATGAAGGTGGAAGGGGAAAGCAACGGAGGACCAACCCAACACAAAGCTGGACTGATGGGGTCGTTCTTCAGAATGAAGTTGGAGCGATGTTCAAATCGACACACCAGAGGGCAAAACAAAATTCACCTTCACAGGGCCCATTTCTGCTACCCAAATCAGCACATTTTTTCATTTTTTTCTCTTCCCTTCTGCAAACCTATCTTCACGTGTTAGCCGCTACCATCCTGCATCCCAGCCTCATTCACTGTGATTGTGATCTGTGTTGACAAGTTTTCCTTCCTTATGGAGGAGTTGTGAAGATTACAGTCACAAGACAGCCTGCTACTTCAGCACAGAAAACCAAGGGATATTTTGCAAGCAAAACAAGAAAACCTCAGGGCATGGCTTGGAAAAAGAGCATCTTATAGACATCCACATGTGGAACACAAGGCTAACAGTTAAACATAAATAAATTGCTTCAATCACTATTACTGCTTCTGATGCTCCGTGATTGAGGCACAGGTGTTACTCCCTTCATTCAAAGAAGAGTAATCTTTTTTTCATGTACACATACAACTCCACATGAAATATACTGTGGTAGCTCCCTTAGCAGAAGGAAATGGTGTCATGCTGTTCTTCAAAAAGTATAAGTGGTTACAGGTATTAAACTAGAGAATTCTGTGGAAAAAAACTTTTAAAGGATTTTCTCCTACACTCTGAACAGTCAAAACTTGTATAAAACAATATGCACTTTTTGGACATGCAAAACTTGCCAGCTTTGACCTTGGAGAAATGGGTTTAAAAATACATAAATAAATTTAAAACTTTTAAATGACAGCAAAATATCTTGCTCCAAAAAAGTACATTTTACTTTTTCTTGATGAAAATGGGAGTGATCTGAGAATGGACATAATCTTCCTTCTTTGATCAACACAGTAAAGATAAAGCACCAGAAATACTTGAAACTCCTAGGGCAAGTTCTTTCTACATCTGCTTTGGGCTATTTTGGCTGTAGCATTTATGTACTCTAATTATTTTGTGCATTAAATACCATAAATATCCCTGTTGATTTATGATCTATTTGCGGGTTCCAACATACAGCTGTATTTTATTTCATTGAGAAAACATTCTTCAAGTAGGACTTGTACACCAGTGCATTTTGTGGACAGTCATTATTTATGGATAAACCAGTGATGCTAGCAGACTTTTCTGTATGCCATAGTTTAATTGTATGTCTGTGTACCTATACCTAAGCGTGCCTCTGTAGGAGAGAGTAAGAACATTTATGCATGATTTACTTTGAAAGCAAGTGAACAATCAATCCTTTAGCTTCATGTGGAAGGAACTTTGCAGTTCCTTTGCAATATATAAAATACCTTTGCAAGCAAAAAACTGCCAACAATTTCTCCAGAGATTCTGTGAGAAAAATCTATTGTCACAGAATCAAAAACAATACACAAGATGAGTAAAAATATTCTCTCTTCTTATGAGAAAGCCCCCTCTCCAAATTAGCTTAACCTACTGAATATAAAACCCATTGTTTCTCCATTTTATGAATGCCCTTAGGGTTCTATTGATAGCTGCCATCGACACAAGGTATTTTGTTTGAGTGGCATGCACATAATACATTTTAGTTAGCATATATTAAAAAGAAGAGTTAGTACTGGAGAATAAGTAATATCTCATTAAAAGACAATCATGCAAGTTGCATCCACCTACCTGTACTAGTGCGATATGTGCCTGTGTGTGCTGGTTGCAGAGGGTCCCCCTGACTCTGGCTGAGACTCCTCATAGGGGGCTTCTGATAAACTCTGTCTTCGTAAATAGGATCTATATGGTGTTCTGGAGACTGCAGTGCCCTTAACTCGGAGCCAAGGTGGCTGTGCTGGCTGCTGTAAGATGCCCGAGACCCAGCTGCAAAAAGATTTAGAAGAAACATTTAAGGCAGAGAAAAAAAGTGGCAAATAGATGGTTTGACTTTATTAGAAGTTTCCTTGGAAGTAGCACTTAAATACAAAAAAACCCCAGCAAAAAAACCCAACAAACTAAAAACACCCAAGAAGAAGAAGAAAGAAAACAAAGAAACAAAATGCTTTCAACATACAAATAGAACCAGCATGCAAGGACAGCAACGGCTCCAGCTAATCACTTCAGTTGTCTCATCCAGTTGCATCATTTTACTCAGGGAAACGATGTATTTTGGAAAGATAGATATTATTATATCACCTCTCCTTAAACAGAGACTAAAACCCCTCTCAAACAAGCAGCCTCTAAAGATGAAGAAATTAAACATGCCTCCTGGAGAAACTATTTATCGATACAGGTTGGGGGTCTTTGTTAGGTTTGCTTGATAGTTGTTTTGTTTTAAATAACTGGCATTGTATTAAAACACTTTTAATTCTACTGTTAAAAATATTATTTTCTGTCACAATATTTTAAAAGAGACTTGTATATTTCCTGCTGTGACTGTTTTTGTCACTTAGGAACTTCTGCGGTTCCTTAGCAAGTTTACCAAGAAGGGTCACAGGTAAGCCATACAAACATTACACATTTTGAAGGCAAGAAGCAAGCAAGCATGCAATCAACACTTGACAAAGGTTGGGTCTGTACCACAAAGTCCTAGCACCCTATTTAAAGGTTTAGAAGAGCAATCAAAGATTGCTCTTAACACTCCTTGCTGATACTCCTGTGAGATTAAAATCCTGGATGTGAGTGATATTCTGCCAGCAGAGCTTGCACTGCTCAGACCATCAGTGCAGCCATTCCTGCCAGAAGCCTGCCACGTTCATTTCATTGTCTCACCAGTCATTCTTTTGCATTAACAAACATTTTTTTGAAATGCAATGCACAGACATAAGGTGTGATAGCAGCATAACGATAGAAATGAGAAAGAAACACAGACACAATATGACCTATGCTTTAGTACAAATGGACTGGAGATAAAGAATAATCTATTCCATTTCCTTCTTCTTAACCAGCTTGTGCCACATATGTGTTTTCTTCTGAATTTTCCAACCTGCAGGCATGTTTCCAGTGGAATATCCTATTTGAGTATTTTTGCCTTCAAGCCTTTTTCAGGCTGATTTGCCATTAGCACACTGCTGGAAGTCAGTTCTGTTGTGCCCCTTACTAGACAGTCTGCCAAGAATTCCAAAGACATATTTTATCTTTACTGCAGTTATGGATGAACTTGATAATACTACAAAATTAAATTCTTCATGGCCTGCATTTTCAAAACACTCTTGAACCCTGCATCTTTAAGACTGATTCTCGGAACATCTTAAGTCTACTATCCTTTAGAGTAGCCCAAGAAACAGCCTGTTATAATTATGTCCAAATTTTATTGTGTGCTTGGTTCGATATGTATTTGGAGAAAAAATTATAGAAACATTGGTGGGCAAGATTTCAGAGGTTCAACAGACCATCAATAAATCAGACTTACTACAGAATAAGTACACCTCCTTCTAGAAGTACTACTTAGAGAAGTAATTTTGTCCATTTACAAATTAATGCTCTTTAGAATAATAAATTTTCTTCTTTATCCTGCTTCCACTGAAGTAAAAGGTTTTTCCCATTGACTTTAGTGGCAATTTAACACATCCTCAAAGATTTATGCTAGTCTCCCCATGAAGTAGGCTTAACTCAACCTCCCTCATACTCTAACAATAGTTCAAAATCTGCAAGCACTAATACTAGTCTAAGACTAAACAGAAGTTCAGTATTAGTTCATTATGCTAATATTGATCAGTTTATTTGTATACATGTAATTAACAGTGACATTACTGTACTAAACCATAAACATACATACAACCAGATGTGACAAGGAATAAAAGAAAACCAACACAACTTGCCCCAAAATGGCTAAGTGGCCATCTGGAAATACTTTGAAGCCACCTGAATAATAAGATTAACACCCAAAAAAGGTTTCTGGAATTAAAACTCTGTCGGGGAATAACTGCCACTATTCCTCTAACATTTCAAGAAAACAAGGTAAGAAAACAAAGCAAGAGAGATATTTTTGTTTTACAATCACTCTCAAATCTCTGAAGTGAAGGCCATCAGAACATGATTATACTTTTCAAAGCGTGTCTCTTCCAACACTTTTAAGCAAAACTGATGCTTTTCTGCAGATCATGATGCAATTTTACTACACTATTTCCCAATTATCAGACCTCAATATTTAAACAGAAAATACTAAGCACTGTTTACATTTCTTAAAAACAAACAGAAAAATTGAAAACAATGCTGGTGTTCCACTCTAAAATGTTCCTATTAAGCTGGTATTTCAAAAACTGCAACAGTAAGTTGCATTCTCAATTAAAATTTCCTTTCCATCATGCTTAAAATTCGTAACATCTATTAAATTTATTCAAGCCTCAACTTAGGAACAAGTTTTTATTGCACATTTTGTTTAAATAATGAAATCAACTAACTAATAGCTCTTCTACAACAGTGATGCTTGTTGCTGGTGCAGTATCATATCGAGTAATGCTCACACAGATAAATTCCAGAAAGACAAACAATTACAGCTGAAGTAAACCAAAGACTTGCAGATTTTTGTATTGTTTCTTAAAAAGAAAAAAAAAAAGGAAGCATGATGGATTTCAGACAACTGCAGCCTATCTCATCTACACACACATACCCAGCCCCTCCACCATATTCTGCAGCTACTTTGGAAGACACTGGAAAGATAGATAATTGGTCAAAACAAAGACTGTGAACTCAAAGAATTGATGACATAGAGAAAGAGAAGTACAGCACTGTCTCCTGCCTGCACTTTGGTTTAGCAATAAACATCTACTTCCTTTACTACCTGAAGCTGCAAGCTGATCTGCATCATCTGCTTCAAAAAAACTTGCATTAATGGCGAGAGAGGTTGGAAAAGCAACAAGATCAAAATGGAAAAGCAGCAATCAATACACTACCAGGAAGCAATAAAGCATAGGACTACAGAGAGGCATCATTAATGCACAGCAGCTCACCCCAAACCACAGTTCTCCCAACCCTGTTCTCAACCAGCTGCCAACCCTTCACCCCACTAACAACACTCTGGGCTGCTTGAAACCAAAGCAGTGATGTGTAGCAAAGCCACACACAACTCTTCCACATATTTTACAGACGGATTCATTCCCTATCCCTGGACAACCTGTCCCTAACAGCAATGTTATTTTCCCCCTGGGGAAGTGTAAGACACCAAGCAAATTCAAAGACAACTAATTATTAAATTTACAGTTCTGTAAGACATTAATTACAGGTGATGTGTTTAGCATCAGAGTCAACATGGAATTCTTGTAACTATGGCTGAGAAGGAACGGTGTTGATTTTTTTCCCTTTCTTCCAGATTAAAAACAAACTCAAAGAGATTGAGAACTAGACTGCTACTTACGAGCTGAAGTAACCACTTGATAATTAGTTGCTCAAATGGTCCTATCTTTTGTTTGACAAAACACTGAGAAATTGTTTGATTGCAATGCCAGAGATGCATAACAGTATAAAGCATGTAGATGACTAAAAGGCTCTAAAATAGTTGAGAGAGGCATCAAAAGTAAAGCAAAGAGGGAGGAAAATACGGTATATTTGTTTTTTGAAACAGAAGCTGACTAAACATATGAACAAAATACACAGAAAAGGGAGACTGCTCAGGTTTTGTAAGTCTCTATGACTGGAACCTCATAGAAGTGTAATTCCCCTTCTGCATCTCTGTGGAGCTTGTAAAAGTAGCTTGCGGTCAGGCTTCAGCAGGGGTATCTTGTGAGCTCCCAGCCAAGGGCAACAAAGATAACCTAGAACCAGTCAGAAGTTTTACCAGATGAAGATACCATATTCCTACAACTTTTGCTCTCCCCCCATATTTAAGAAGGGCAATAGAATGTAGAAAGAGTACAGTCCTACCTAATTGGATCAAAAAACCCCCCAATCTCCAGCCTTTAAACTTTAAACCCAAACAACCATCTCACCTCAAGGTTTTCAGATTACTCAGGTATGTTCCTCAATCATACAGGGAAATGGTTGATTCTTAGGAAAATATTGGGTTTGACAGTCTCAGTTTCCACAGGAAGAAAGGTACCATGCTTGGACAAGTGTAATGGGAGACAAGTACATAAAATAACCCCTAACTGCTCGACAGAAATTATGCAGACTCTCATGGAAATAAATACAACAGACATTTGAATGACATTGCTAACCTGACAGTTTAGGTTAATAAAATACTACATTAGCAGCATTTTTAATTCCAAGAAACTAAAAACATTAAAACCATATTAATGAATGGCAGTTAGGCATTTTCACATGTTTTAATAAAGTCTGAATTGTATTCATTTGTGTCCCTTGTGAAAGCCTTTATAACCTGTAATCCTGTCCTGCTGCAGATCTTCAACTTGTGGGAGTCCTACAAATTCATGACACCCTCTAAACATCTCTAATACCAAGAGCATATGGTACTGCTCTCCTATCAGGATTTAAGAGATCATTGGAAACATGAAATAAGTAAATGATCATCTCAACATGAAGAAAACCATCCAGATCTGACCAGATAAAACATTCAACCCTCATTTAGAAATCCTTCATCACAAAATATATTCAAGAGTCTTGTTAAGCAGTTTCCTTATGTCTATGTTACAGGAACATCATTAACAAGATATGAGCTGAGGATAAAGCTCAACAACCATTATATTACCACTTATCAGCAACATTGCTTACACCATTTAAATTGGTTGCAAGCACTCACATTTTAACACACAGTATAACTCTGGCTACTTGAGGCTTTAAGTATCAAACATCCTCTGAAAACACTATGACATGTTGTGCTCAGGAGATTTGATTTTCTAACAGAGGACTGACCTTCTACAACTGGCTGGCTTTTAATTTCAAATATAATGACATTTTTCATGTAATTTCCTCTGAGTTCTACTTGGATTACAAGTTTTAAAAAATAAATAAACCAACCACAACATAAAACAACACCAACTCCACACAATGCTGCAATTGTAACAAGCCCATCAGTGAGACAGGAGACTTGCAGGCACAGAAACTGGGAAAAAGCACAGCAATTTAGTAGCTAAGTGTGTTGCACAATTTTCTGCTGACTGAAAGAACTTTTTTATTTAAATGGCTTACCAGGGCTGAAAACCCTTTGTGACATGAGTTTCTCTTAGATGCTTGCCCCAAAATGCTACTGTCCTTACAAAAAAATATTAAAAAACCCATAAATCACACAGTCCATCAGGCCACAGCTTCACTGTGACTGTGAAAAAGCAACATGAGATAAAGAGGATATGAATAGTAGGGTTTTTACTCTGAATCATGTGTAATGAAACCTATTTTACAGACAATAACCTGGCTTATGTATGCAAATACATGTGCAGGATTAGAAGTGAAAATGGGGAGAGGAGGAGGCCAAACACTCATAGCTAGAGTTTTGTTATTTCTTATGCTGAAATGTATCCAAAATGCTTGTCTGAAACTATGCATCTTCTATTCACAACAAATGATCTACACCAGATGTTACTATAAATAAAAACTAGTAAAACTCAGGTAATGGGAAACTACAAGCACCGTGTGATAAAAAAGTACAGTACCAAGGAGGAAAAAAACCAATCTAAACCAAGTACTGGAAGTGAATACTAGTTTTAAGACATGACAGATGGTTAAATTAACCAGTAAAACATGACAGGCCATATGGCAGTACCAGCTAATGAACACCTTAGGTTTGTCAGCCTGTGCCCTTAGCACACCAATGATCTGTATTCACCAGAACCAAAACATGGTCTACTTTTAATTTGGTTTAGATTTTTCTTAAGCACAGGTTTCTCACCTGTTTAGATTTTACACACACACACAAAATAGTTCTACCAGTTTCGGTCTGCAGTTACAGATTAACTAAAGTTCAGAACCAAGTTAATTTTTGTCTTTACAGTCTTTTTCCATCCTCGCTACACTGGTCTGTCCATAACTTAGGACTATTTGTACAATTAAAGGAAATAATGCCATCATTTAATTGATTGATAACACATGATAGCTTTCAACTTATGTCAAACTCTGGACATTTGGAAAAAAACATGGATGTGCTACTCTGGCATCCCCAGTTCGCAGAAATCGCCAGAACTGAAATAAGAGCCTTGTCTCACCTGTCAGTATTTTAGTCTGATTTTCCTCAGGTTTTCTACTTAAAAGATTAAAGTGCAATATGATGCATGGCCTGGAGTATTTCTTGTACGTTATCACTGCACTGACAAACCTACTAGCAGTTTCACCATCAGGACATTGTCACATTCAGCAGTACAGCTCACACTGTGGAATTTCCCAGTCAATTTGTCCATTAACCAGATTAAGTACCTTAGGAAAGTCTCCTCAAAACAGATTGGCTTTGGGTGCTTAAAGGACATTGTAAACCCAGCATCTGACCTAGGGTTAGTGCTTTTCAGTGCTAAAAATAAAAAGTGGGAGGGAAAAAAAAAAAAAGCTGACACTTTTAAAGTGCAATAAAGAGGCCCAAAACAAATAAATAATAAAAAAAAACCCAACAAACAAAAAAAACAACAATTTGATAAAGCTTAGTAGGTCTTATGATCTGGATATTTTTTAGCCCATTTAAAATAGTTTTCAACCAAATACTCAATTACATTACTAAGCACATTTTAAAAAGAAAGGAAGATTACAATATTTTCCAAGTTTTCTGTATTTCCCTGTTAGCCAGGCAGTGTAACTTTACTGAAAAGTACTGCATTTCAGTTTAACAAATCTAGGGGGGTGTGGAAATCATACCATAAATTTGCATTCCCTCACAAGTTGGTTGGTTGGTGGTTCTTGGGGTTTTTGGCGGGGTTTGTGTGGGGTTTTTTGTTTTTGTTTGTTTGTTTTTGCTTTTTGTTCCTGCTAGCTACTGTCCTGATTCTGTGGAAAAGCATTTGCCTGCTTAAAACATTTTATAAAAAAATAAACTATTAGTGGAAGAAGAGAGGTATGACTTGGAGCAAAGAGATAAGAAGCAAAGATAGTCAGGAAGAAACAGCAGATTAAATGTGACAGACAAGTTTGGGAGATAATTCCCATTTCATTTCTGATCTAGGGAACTGTCACCGAAAGAAAGAAAAACAAAAACTCCACCACACTAACTGCTATCACACAGTAACAACAACTTACCTTCAGCAAGGCAGAAAATAATAGATAACATTTTTAACTATTTTTTTTAAAGCTGTTAACTGAATGATGACATTGGGTGGGTTTTGGAGGTGGTTTTTTGTTTCTTGGTTGGTTGTTTTTGTTCTCTTTACTTCTGTCTCTTAATTTTTCCCTCAACCCTAACAATTTTACAAAAAAGGGGAAAGATACTGCTATCCAGCCTTACAAAGCACTGTTTCTAACTTTCCTGCTCATTAACCACTTGGACACAAGGTTGAGTGCCTCAGCAATATCATGATGTTTCTAAGCAACAATGCCAAGCAGCCACGCGTATGCTGTTTGTATAGTTCACTGCAGCTTCACAGAATCATAGAATATATCCGGTTGGAGGAGACCTCAAAGATCATTCAGTCCAACCTTCAACCCAGTACTGAGAAGGGTCAACACTAAACTACATCACTGAGTGCCAGGTCTGACCACCTCCTGAACACCCCCAAGGACGGTGACTCCACCACTGCACTGGGCAGTCCATTCCAATGTCTGATAACCTTTCAATGAAGAAATATTTCCTAATACCCAGCCTAAACTTCCCCTGGCACAGCTTGTAACCATTTTCTCCAGTCCTGTCACTTGTTGCCAAGGAGAAGATGGTCTTTCCTCTGTCCAGACTCCCTTTAGCTAGCTGTGGAGAGTGAGAAGGTCTCCCCTCAGCCTCCTCTTCTCCAGACTGAACAACCCCAGCTCCCTCAGATGCTCCTCATAGATCATGTGCTCCAGGCCCTTCACAAGCCTCATTGCCCCTCTCTGGACACACTCCAGCACCTCAATACCCTTCCTGTAGAGAGGGGCCTTGAGCTGAACACAATATTCAAGGTGTGGCCTCACTAGTACTGACTACAGGGGAATGAAACGGAGGACAGCCCTGCTGAAAAGGACTTGGGGGTACTGGCGGACTAGAAGCTGGACATGAGCCTACAAGGTGCACTTGCAGTCCAGAAGGCAATTTGAATTCTGGGTTGCATCACAAGGAGTGTGATCAGCAGATCAAGAGGGGTAATTTCTGCCACTCCACTCTGCTCTGGTGAGACCGCACCTGGAGTCACGTGTCCAGCTCTGGGGCACCCAACACAAGAAAGACGTGGATCTGATGAGGTGAGTACATAGCAAGGCCACAAGTATGTTCAGAAGGCTGGAGCACCTCTCCTATGATGACAATTGAAAGAACGAGGGCTGCTCAGCCTGGAGAGGAGAAGATTTCCAGGGAGACCTTATAGCTACATTTTGTTACCTAAAGGGGACCTACAGGAAGGCTGGGAAAGGACTATTTAGAAGGGTGCATTACAATAGGATAAGGGGCAGTGGTTTGAAACTGGAGCAGGGTAGATTTAGATTGGACGTAAGGAGGAAGTTTGTCACAATTTGAGTGGTAAAATACCAGAACAGGTTGCCCAGCGATGTGGTTGAGGACCTGTCCCTAAAGACATTCAAGATCAGACTTGATGTGGCCCTGGGCAGCCTGATTGAGTGTCCCTTCTCAATGCAAAGGGGTTGGACAAGATGACCTTTGAGGGTCCTTTCCAATTCAACCCCCAGCTCAATGTAATGTGTGAATATTCTGCAAAAGCCTGTAGTTAAAAATTCACCGACACAGACTACAAATCAAAAGGAAGAACAACACAGCTTTAATTTCCCGTAACTTAGTTTGCTTTTCTCCTTCAAGCACAAGGCCATTATCATGGCACAGGGACGAAATTTCTGCCTGCAAAGCAACAGTGCAGACTAAAGATCTGAAATCTCATAGATCTGTAGAACTAGACACCACTTCCAACAGTACAAATGATTTGCTAAATAGCACTGCTGCCTCCAGCAAAATGTACTAGGCGCTATTCCGCTGCTGTCCACCAGTGAAAATGTAAAAGTTTGATTGTGTTTAACATTGTGGAAAAGCACAGCATCTAACAAACCCAGTGATTCACAATCCTTCCCCTAAACTGCATATCAACTCAGTCAACCTTAACAAAGGGAGTTCTCAAGAGGAGCTCTGGTGTGGCAGGAAGAGCAAAGTGTTTCTGCCTGGACTCTTCCCTGTACATGGAGTAGAATGACTATCTAGACCTTAAATCCAACTATAAGTGGAAGTGTTAAGATTGACACAAAAGTTTATTAAGAAACATGCTTTGTGGAACAGTAGTTCTGAAAGGGAAAATGGTCACTGTGTAACACCATGAGAAGTGTAACCTCAGAAACCTAAATTCATTTGGGTAATGAAGTGCCAAGTTTGTTCAGCTACAGTATTCCTCCACTGGCTTTTGCTGGGCAATATGAATTTTTGATCTAATTGTATTGTCACTCCTGGGAGTTCAGAGTTCCAACAGATGTTTCTTCCTTCTAAGAAGGTAAATGCAAAGTTCCAGTGAATCCTGACCACAAATGCATCTTTAAAAAATAATTAATTTATGATAAATATTGCACATATTTGTTTGCAAAACTATGTTCCAGTCTCTGATACACGATTGAAACCCAAGACACCACATATTGGGTTTGTTCACAGAATAGTGTTTTCAACTTACCTTATACAATTCCTCTCACAATGAGATTGCATATTATTAGATGTGTGAACAATATTAACTTTTGGAGATTTTATCTGTAACACTTTGTACTCAAACTTGCATTTCACTGACAGAATAAAGAAAAACATCAGACAGTGTTTGTTCTTTTATGCAAAGTCATCTTTGATAGAATATTAAACACTTTCTCCTCCCAGCAGCTTTGTCCTCCTCAGTGAGGAATAGCTTGCAATCCCCAGTTTCCAGAATTCACCAAGACCCAAGTTGTAAGTCTGTGACATTCCAGGGGGAAAAATGAGGTTTGTTATGTTTGCTTTTCTTTTAATGCCACACTCAAGAAAGGGAGATTTCTCTGGATATTCTGTAGCACACTGTATTACTCTCCAAGTTTTCATTATCCATTTGAGACTCACTGCATTTAAAATGTTAAATGCAGAGCTTTTATTAAATGTATACATAATTGATTTGATACATTCTAACTTAAGAATTTAGTTATACCTGTAAAAAGGTTTAGACCAGCAATTAATTAAATGAACACAATTGTAAAAGCAGGTATCATTGCGTTATTCAAGCTGGCTTTAGGTTGTTCCTGTTACCTATGCATCAAGACCTGTGCTAATACATTTGAAATCATCTCCTACTCCTAAAATTATTATAGAATCATAGAATTGTCAGGGTTGGAAAGGACCTCAAGGATCATCTAGTTCTGACCCCCCTGCCATGGGCAGGGACACCTCGCACCAGATCAGGTTGCTCAGAGTCACATCCGGCCCGGCCTTTAAAACATCCAGAGAGAGGGCTTCCAACACCTCCCTGGGCAACCTGTGTCAGTGTCTCACCATGCTCATGGTGACAAATTTCTTCCTAACATCCAGTCAGAATCTACCCATTTAAATTTTTGTTCCATTTCCCATAGTCCTGTCATTACTTGACACCCCAAAAAGTCCCTCAACAGCTTTCTTGTAGTCTTGCTTTAAATAGAAGAAATGCTGAATGTAGAGATAAAGAAAAGCAATAGTGTTAACACAGTGATCATGAGGACTTCAGCAAAGTTTATGCTAGAGTCACCACTGTAACCCATATATATTTTTTTTTCTCTTTTAATTCATTATGCTTAGGAATATATAGCAATCACACAATAGTAAGCCTTTAGTATACAACTTCCAGGAACTCAGTAGGATTTTTTGTGTAAATTCTTCCATGATAAACAGTATGTAAACAAAGAAATTAATGGCTACAGATCTGTATTTTTTCCCCAGCAATTTACTCAAAGCAAATAAAAAAGGATGCAAGAAAAGTAACAAAACCAGCACAGGAGACTGTGATGTGCCATTTAGGATCATAAGATGAAACAGTCCTGTCACTCGAGCAGAGAGTCCACGCTAAATAGAAATGGTCATGACAAATGCTGCAAGAAACGAATGGTGACAGAAGGTCAGTGGCAAAATGGAAGGCAGACTGAAGCCAAGAAATGTAAGAAACATGTACCAAGCAGTTTGCAATAAAGTACTTGAAAGGTTCGGCTTTAAGAAGGGCTTTTGCAGTAACTGAAATTACAAGGATCAGATGCATGCTAGTCCAAAGGTGACAAACACTTGAGGGTTTCTCAGCTGTCCCACAATTATTTCCTGGTTATTCCTAAACACAAATCGACATAATTTGCATGTCAAATGGATGCCTCACCTCTGAAGGCAACACTTACTGGCTGACTGAAGATTTGTATCACATTTTGTCTGTTTCACAAAAGCAGTCTGAAATCTATGGCAGACTGAGAAAATCAGCAATGTGCAATCCATTGAAATCTTGTTAAACCTCAGATTAAAAAAGAGATTCTCAGCTAAAATGGTTAATTCCTGAATTCCAGACTCACAAGATAGCAGAGACAGACAAGTAAGATCCCTTTGAAGGCCACTGCTCAGTTTCATTCAGCATTAGCTTCAAATTGTTGCCAAAAGCAGCTCAAGGTGCAACACAGAAATGAATGACAAGAACTAGACAGGGAACTCCAACTTTAGACTGAAGGCAATGCAAAATTTTGATGAGTAAGCCTTGAAAACTGAAGCGTGTTCAGAGACCAGACAAAGTGCAATCGTGGCTCATGAATCTATCTTTAACATGGCTATCAGTTTTAATTCTGTGTGGGAAACTGAAGAGCACTAGTTCACAAAGATTTTGCAGTGATACACATCATGGCTGGTTAGTCAAAGCCCTAAAAGCAAAGCCTGCTAGTGCAAACAAGGCACTCATACAATACCTTTTGCCCTCATTCCCTCCTTCATGAGATGCTACTATCCTAAAAGCTGCCAGGGACTCAACTTTATCTTGTCTTTTAAAAAAGGCCGGTAAATCCTTCATAAAATTACTTATTCTTATGAGGATTCGTTAGTCCTGATGGGTAACTTCTGTTTACTAATAGTAACTACATAAGCTAGCAGCCTTTCTACTCTTAAGAAGAAAGCACAGTAAGTCAGGTCTGTGTACAAAAGGCTTCTTAATTTCTTGATCATGTAGGCAGAGCAGTTCAGAAGATGGCTAGAAAGATTCTTTCTTGACTGGAGGGTCACAGTTATATACAGATTCTCCTATGAAGTCCTAACCATACAGAACACACACGATTTTGCTTTTTATGTGATTAGGCCACAAAATGTTCTACTATGTTCCTAATATAAGTGTCTGATACATACTGTAGGCAAACAGGTCACCCAGGTATTTTGTTGTTCTTGTTTTCAGCCAAATATCCTTAATTTTTAAGTAGCTATTAGTTGTGTTATTAGCTTGGCTCCAATTCTACTCTTTCCCTCTGACCTGCAAAATTCAGTTTCTAAGTAGGATTCATACACTTCTCTTCATAAAATGCCTCCTAACATTCTGCCATCAAAAAGTTACCATGGCATATTTCAGGTTTCTATGACAAGATAACAAAATGAAAAAGCATTTTTCAAGTGGCCTAAAGAGTTATACTTGTGGGACTTTATTAGTGGCATCCTTTCCACTAATTTGATTTTCAAAATGACAAACTGACAATGCTTCTTTGCCCAGGTCCTTCTCCAACTACCCTCCTGCAAGAATATTCATTTTCTCTACCTTAATTAAACAGTTCCCAAGTGGCACTACAGCAAATGCCTGCTCAGAGCCATAGTAGGAAACAGAAAGACATCAGACACGATCTCAAATGTCAGTAAGCAGATTAGTCCAGTACACTTTGGTTTTGGTGAACTCATGTTGCAAATTATCCCATTAACCACATACCACCTTTGTGTTTTGTTTTAGCCTTTCTATCCATTCTTGTTGTAATGTCCAAAAAAACACTGATTAGCCAGTCTGCAATTTGGTTTAGGCTGGATGTTAGGAAGAAGTTCTACACGGAGAGAGTGACTGCCCATTGGAATCGGCTACCCGTGGAGGTGGTGGAGTCACCTTCACTGGAGGTGTTCAGGAGAAGACTTGATGGGGTGCTTGGCTGTATGGTCTAGTTGTTTAGGTGGGTTGGATTGTTTGATGGGTTGGACGCGATGATCTTGAAGGTCTCTTCCAACCTGGTGTATTGTATTATTATTATTATTATTATTATTATAATGAAAATGTAAGATAAACAAGTAATTGGTGTTACTTGAGAAACAGGACTTCCAAAACAATAAACATATCACATGGAAGTCCATAATTCTAGACATACCTCTTGATAATGGATAGATATTTTCAGATTATTATTTCTTCTGTCTTTTGCTGGGTCCTCCTTTTCTTCCGGGCATATTAGTCCCAAACACATAGAGCTATTGTCTGACTCCCTCCACCTTTCTCCCTTCCCCCACAAATATCTGAAAGAGTCCAAGTCACCCTCCTTTGCAAATTGTATTCCCAGGACTTTGATACAAAGCCTTTGAAGAGCTTATGGCACCTTTTGGTGAGCATATGCAAACATGACTGCATCCCCATGGACCAGAATGCTCAAGGAGGTGTGGATGGCGGGAACAACCTCATAGAGAAGAGTCCTTTTGCTCCCCAGCCACAGGAAACATGCTCCAGTATCAGAGGGCCAAAGTACCTTCTTCATCCTTCCTTTCCTCCCAGGCAAAAGTCTTTAAATCCAGGGAGGTTTTAGTCCTATGATCAAAAGGTTTTACTGCCCCAGAATATCACAGCTGGCTATCTGATAAAAGGGATGATTCACACCTGAGTTGGAAGAGGAGTGAAAGGGGCCTTAAGGCAAGGTATAGACAGATACTGTGGAAGAGATAAATACATAAAAAGCACATGCAAAAATTTCCTCAGAAAAGTGAGGGTTGTATTCAAACTAATATGGCACTTTTCCATCCTTCACTTCAATGCTACAATTTGCAACTCAATGTACTTACTAAAAATCTATGCCATCCAACTGGCTCTTCTTATGTCATGCCTTACAACTGTAAAATTAGTCATCAACTGGTCCTTCTCATTTTGGCATATTACCACCATAATACCACTTCCATAAAACCATTCTGTCTCTATATCAAGGTTATTTTCAAGTTTGACCTTGAAATTACAGAAAAATTGCCTCATTTATCTCCTGTGATTGCTCATGGAGCAAAATTTGGTCTCATGTAGTTTCTGGCAGTCACCACTGATGGCTAATATATTCCACCTGTGAGTACTCTGTGTCTCAGCATGGGCAGCCATGTGCACCTTCCCTCTCAAGTTTTGGCTTGTGAAAAGCAGAGCCTTCCTCAGCTTCCTAGTTTGCAGTCTTCCTCCTGCCATAGTTAATCGCTTTACTTTTGAACAGAGGCATCTGCGCTGCTTTAAAGTTGCTGTGTGCACACAACAAGCAAAAAGCCCAACAAACCAATGTTTGCTACTGATGAGCTGTGTATGGACTACAGATTTCAGCTACAGCAAGCCCTTTGTGTGCACAGCAACTTAAGAGGATGATGTTTTCTACCACAGAAAAAAACAAAAGGCACGTTTTCACTTCTCTTAAATACCTGACCACGAGGGATTAAAGATTTCTGTCACTACATATTGAGACTTCAGTGACAAACATTTCCTGGCTGTTGGATAAGGCCTTGCAATGGGGTTTCAGACTCTGAGGAAGCTACAGCCTTTGGCCAGTGGACAAGCAAGACGCAGACATGCCAGTTTAGATTGCACAACACAAGAAAATATTTTCACTAAAGCCACAGAAGCCCAAGTGTCAGAACTCTGAGTTGAAGAGAACCTTCCCCTTGCTTAATACTAATACTCCCTATCCCATACACTTCATTCTTCTTCCCTATCCCAGTGCTCCCTTCTGCTAATTGGGTTCATGGCCAGAGATGTTTGGGAGGACACAGCATCATGCTCCTGGCAACTAAAGAGGAAAATATGTACATGAGGATACCATTCAGATCTGAGAACAAAAGGGATGGTAACCAGCACAGACAAGATAGCCTCACTAGCATGCCCTCAAGACCCAAAAGTCTGGGTATACGAAGTTCATAAGGTCCCAGACTCACCCTGTAATCTCACATACTAAAAATACTGCAAATCAACATAGCAAGGCATGACTGTATGAACTGGAGTGACAACACTGGTTACTCTTTCTATTGCTCTGAACAAAAGTTCAAAAATCTTAGCTTCCCAAAGCCCTGCTCTTCAACTTCATTTATTTTATCAGATTTATGTAGTCAAGAAGAACTGACAGAGGAATTCCAGCTCCTGAAACTAAACATTTCCTGCTACAGACACCAACTCTTCTGCACTAGCTTTCAGCTGACTTCAGCTCCTTCTTCATGCTACTTTTCAGGTGTATAAGCATGGACTTTTAAAATTCTGCTCTGGAGTTTAAGAAATTCCTTCCAGTGACTTGTAGGCTTCCATTTGAATCCTGGCTTTCTTAGGTACATTGCTGGAGCAGAGGCCAGAAACTGCATGCCAGGTTGTGTGGTTACAAGCAACAACAAAGGCTTCAGAACTGACCAGAAGTACATGTGATGCTACGTTCACCTAAAAGCCCAGAAACAGTTACTGCCACTCAGCTCCCCAGAGTCATTCAGTTGAACTACTTGCAGCTTCATAGCAGTTCATTACATTTTCAGCAATGCTGCAGACTAGTTTTCTTTGCCTGAGAGACTGTTATTTTGCAATATTATTTGATTTCACACCCCTCTGAAAGACCACTGGGAGAATCAGTCAAATTATTTCCTATATCAAGAACAGGAAGCCAAGAGAAACATTGATGTCAGTATGAGAACAGAACCCAAGTTTAGACATATGTGTAGCATTTCCTCACACAGAAAGTCAAAGCTCACACTCTATAGCTCAAAGATCTCTCTGCACACATAGGGTTTCTGTAACTGGCTCATCTCAATTACCCCTCTCCTACAAGCAAATTCATTTTGTGTAAGCTAGATTTGAAAGATGCAGGAATAAAAATCATGGCAATAATATTTTAAAACGACTTAATCTTATTCCTTCTGCTTTATTGCTGGACATTGCCCATTTTGGATACCTTGTCCCTGTTGGAACTGTGCACTATTGTAAATGCTTCAGTTGTAACAATCAGTAATGTAATTTTGCTGAAGGAAGAGGTAGGAGCCGAACTAGCAGCAAAGAAAAGGGAATGCTCAGCCTTGTATTTGTATCAGCTCCAAGACCAACATCAGCACTTTCAACCTCCAGGTTACAATGCAGAAACAAATAACTTCGCACCAGAAAGATACTAAACTCCAAGATTCTGAAATACTACTGGATGCCTCAAAATTCTTTGTGTCTTTTTGGTGTCTGAAAGAAAGAGTCTCAAAAAGAGTAGAAGGATAACCAATTTATTTGTTTTTTTTTTAATCCTAGGACTGCACTGTCTGTCCCAGAACAAAATGTGCTAACAATGTTACCATATGTAAAGGCTCTGAGAGCACTTACAGGAACTTTCTACCTAATTAAATCTATAGAAAACTGCTTTGGTTAAAATTAATGAAACCATTTTGCTTCCCCTATTAAATATATATATACACACTCACAGGATTCTGTAAAAACAAAAAGAAATGGTTGAACACCTGACTGTCCTTTTTGTTATGATAAATCATATCAACAGCCCAAGTCTCACAGCATATCTTAAAGCTAAATATCCAAGTGTTTTTCTTAATTATCTGTCCAAAGAAGTACAACTGCACATTACACCTTGACTGTTTTATTAGTTCAGCCCTGTGTCTCAGGTGGGGATTATAAGGCACAGAGCTTAGATCCACCTTGGCTGTGGGTTAATACTATGCTTGTACCTTCCTTTTATATAGCGCCTGCCCAAAAGCTGAATAATGATACATGTGGTGAACTCATCTGCATTTGCAAAAGCTGGTGGGAATTTGGGTGTGATGCACTCTAAAAAGAGTATTTTACTTGCATACAATTTAAAACCCACGAAGAGGCTTACTTTAGCTTGTTATACCTAACATATATTTTAATCCTATCTAACTCTGCTAAGAGTTATTTGTCCCCTATGCAGCGCATATTGGGTTTGGCTGAGATGGACTTAGTTCAACCCATAGCATCTTTTGTAGTGCTGTATTTTGCAGTGGTAGCTGGAAAACACACCAGTATTTTGACTACTGCTGAGGACCAAGGCTGTGCTTTTCCAACATTCTCCCTGCTACAGTAGGCTGAGGGGTGGGCAAGATCTTGGGAGGAGACATGGCTGGGCCAGCTGACCCAAACTGTCCAAAGAAGTATTTCATACCATGAGACATCAGCTCAGATATAAAACTAAAGCAAAGAAGTAAGTGTAGTAGCATTCATTAATAGCATAAATCCACTAGGGCAACTGCTATGTGCATTGATGCCCTACTTCCTGAGGAGTGACTGGACATTGTCTGCTGATAGGATGTAGAGAATAATATCTACTGCTTCTGCACACAGCCTTTGTTTTCACTTCTGCTTTGTTAAGCTGCTTCAATCTTGACCCATGGGCCTCTTGTTATATTTCTCTCTCCTCTATCCATCTAAGAAGGTCTTAGATTGAGTAGCTTTGGTGGGCATCTGGTCCCCAGTCAGGGCCAAAACCATCACAGCAGACATACGAATCAAGGGAGTGGATGCATGTATGCTCACAAGTACGAATCATAGAATCAGAGTAATTGTGGTTGGAAAAGATCTTTAAGATCACTGAGTCTAACCATTATCTAATTGCCAATTCTGGTACTAAATCATGTCCCTTGGTAGCACATCTGTGCATCTTTCAAACACTTGCAGGGGTGGGGATTTTTATTTTAGTGCCATTTTATTATTAATGTTACACACGCATACAAACAATCCTACCTCAGAAAAGACAGGTTCTTTTTCTCTTTAATTTTACAGGGACCTGAGAGAAAATTCTTGTTGAAGACACAAGGCTGCGCACTTTCAGAGGTCTGAAATATTGCATCTGTTTCAGCAGAACATGTCACCACTACATGAAGAGTAAGTGCATAATATTCTATCCACCTAACGCTATACGACATGGCTCACACCAACACTCGTTTCTTAAACCTAACCTTTTAGTATGGCTGCTGGAGCATGAAGCAGTCTTCAAATGTATTTACCTTTGTTTTGCTAAGTTTTTTGTAAGTTTAAGGTAATGCAAAAAATTACCTGTCTTAGACTTACATGTCCATTATTTTCCCTAAGCCTGGATGAAGAGGCAGGAATGGCTCCGCATCATCAGGGTTGCTCCGCCACCACATAACCTGAGGCACAAACTACCTCAGAAACACCCATTCGCAGCCTCCTCTCCCTTTGCTCCTAAACAGACTCACTACTCCTTTAGTATCATCTATTTGATTCTAGCCAGCAGGAGATTCTTCAGAGGGCTATGAAGAGTGGCCACATCTGCAACAATCTGCCTCCTTTGAAAGGGTTTTGCCATGTTTCTGCTGCTTGCTCTCCTAGACACTCCTCCTTCCTGGCAAAATGGGCTGCTTTGGTGAGTTTGGCTCCCAGCAGCACTCTTCAGCTCAGTCCAGGTGTGGAAGCTACAAGAAGGTATTTACAAACTGTGCTTTCTGGATTCAGATTGCTGCTTGAACAGTCAAATGCACTTTGGAGCAGCAAAAAAATTTCTTCCAAAACTGCAATTGCTGATCATAGGAATGAGGCAGCTAGACTAAGAATAAAAACTGCAAGTGTATGCTTACAGGAATCACTATATATACATGTACACACATACGCATACATGTGCATGCTTGGCACTGGTAACAGTTCAAGTATAACTAGACTAAAAAGCATTTCTGAAGACGTTTCTAAGGTTACTTGGTTAAAACTGAGTCACTGCATGCTGTTGCACGTCTTATTTTAAATTCAGGCTGCAGTCTAAGAATTGCTGTTTTTGTAATTTCAAGTTGTTTCATAATCGAGTTTGTAGGAAATTAGTATAAATAATGACATCTCTTCAATATTAAATCTTACACAGATTCAGTTTTCAAGAATCTATGTTTGAGATGTACACAATGTTGTTTTCAATTACAATCTTTTTTAAAAAAATGACTGCATCTGAAGGTTTTTTCTTTTAAACATCTAATGCTGGTACTGATATCATGTGGTTTGTCCAGACCTGGTAGTATTCATTTAATTTTTGTGCATGATATTTTAAAACACATGCATTATTTGTGTCCCTGGTAATTACTACAAATACTTATTTCTCCCTCATGGAGATTTAAAAAAAAAATTTAAAAATTACTGAGTAATATCATCCCCATGATGACACATACATACCAATGCAACTTCACATTATTCACAGTAGGCAAGCTATCAATCAGTGCAATGTGACAACCATTCTCCACTCCGCCTCCTCCTCCTCTCAAAGAAAAACAGAAACAAAACAACAACCCATCTTCGGATGTTGTGAACAAGAAGCAAAATTCTCACTTACTGAACATTTACTTTTCAACACACAATTGCTTTCTTTCCTTCTTAGTGGGTATGATTTCTAACACAATGAATGGAAAACTCTTGCAATATGATATACTTACAGTTCAAATACTAATCCTGTTCTGAGCAAAAATGCTTACAGGCAAAAAAACCCACAAAGACTGCCTTAGTAGTGTTCATATCATCTGATCGGGTCTAAAGCACACGTTGGTTTTAAGCCTTTGTAGTGCACTGACTTCAGTGAATCCAGTGAAAGTGTAGAACATTAGTCAGGCAATTAACACTGCTAGCAAATGTGTAACTCGGGGATGGCAGGAGGCCCAGAGGAACAACTACAAAATGGTAATGGCAAATAAGGGGTGGAAGCACACAACAGAAAACTTTTGCAAAAGAATGGGTCATGTGATAAAGCTCCTTTCAAGCACTACTTGAAAGGCATGTCACCACCCTAGAGGGGAAAAAAAAGTTATTTACTAACATACTGTTGCTTCCACTTTGGTTTCTGTTTTTTTTTTTTCTTTAAGTAGCAACATTATCTCTGCATGTCTGTCACCTAATACTGATTGAAGTTACAGATTCTCCATTTGTTAAATAAAATAAGACACCTAAGATTTTGGTTTTTTTTTTTTGCATATCTTAAAAGCAAATACCTACAATAACTCAGAAGACCATTACATTTGTTCTGATTAACACAACACTTGCTTTATCAGTTTTTACAAATGATCACTATTCCCCCTCCCATCCTAAAATCCACTAGCCACTTCCTAAATGCGTGCGTGCATCTATACACTTTTCTTTCACCCAAGCCATAAATCAGTGACAAGCAACTCTTTGCAGTGGGTCCTAAAAACAGGCAGGGATGTAAGTACCTATGTTATGCAAGATGCAGAGGAAGTCCCATCAAAAGCTTCTATTTATAAGTAATCCAAGAAAATGAATGCCAGATTCATAACTTTTATTCAAATCAAAGACATATACCCCACTTGGAATGCCTGTACAACTGCTATTGGTCAAAAAGGCCAAAAAAGTCCAAATCCATGTTGCAACCTGGGTCTAGCATGGGAGGAACAGCTTCCCTGACACTGTAGGACTTCAGAGTCATAATGGACCTTAAGTCCTACAAAACAAGCTTTGACTAAGCTATCATCACTGGTTTAATGCAGCAATGCTATAAAAGATGTCCTCTTCAAAAAACAAACCAATACAAATTCCAATGCTAAAAGTACATGAAAAAAAAAAAAGGAACTGAGCCTGTTTTAAACTTCCTGAAGCAAAGACGTCCATCACATAACAAAGATAAAGAAAAATCAAGGGAACATTGCCAGTTCATACCCAGAAATATATGTTTTAAATTGAATCATCCCCTGTTCCTTTGGTGCTGAGAGTTCCTTCCATACCTGTGTAGACTCAAACAAACCTTGCTATAGGACAAAGCTGCAAAACTCCCTAAAATATGAAGTCTGTGGCTATTATACATTTCCACTTCACAAAAATTGTGGCAAACAATGTTGGACTACACTGGGGAGAAGTTATATGAATATAGTTGCCACTTTGTAATTTGAGACTATTTGACATGACTAATGTAAGTGTTGTGAGAATTCACTTTTGGCATCACTTAGTGATGTCATGCCTTTACACATTTTTAACTTCAAAAATAGTGTTACATAAACAGAAAGAAGTCTTTAAACCTCCACTCTTTACATAGGAAAAAACCCCACCAAACAGTTCTTACAAGACACACTAGTACGGTATATTATTATCAGTTAATTTAATCTGTATGTTTAGACCTACTGGAACTTTACAGGATGTCAACAACTGTTGGAGTGGGGGAAAGGTGATGGGTGAGAGAAGAAAGGCAGGTGAGGTTTTAACTCTAGGAAAAAACTTGTGTACCTGCCTGATACACAGAGCCAAACCTCTTTATGTATCCTATTTATCTTCAAATCTATTTATGTCACACAAGAGAACATATGAGCATAGCAGCTGTTACTATAGCAATGAAACTGGAAATTTTGAGAACACAAAAAACCCACCCCTGAAGGATGCTCAGTTTAGCTAAGAGAACAGTGCACCAGTACCTCACTTCTAGAAGCAGATAAAAATCTGTGGTTACAGAGATATTAAATTAGCTATAACAACCTATTCCCTGAAGGGCACTCAGTGCCAAATAACAGCTGCCTACTATTTGACACAGGTTGGTACACTGGGAGATCCTGTTGAGTAGCCCCAAACTTGTCAAATACCCCATACCCTCTTGTAAATCCAGAAAAGAGCGACTCTCCGCAAAATGCTCAGTTTTTGATCGCGGCAGAGAAGGGATTCACCATAGTAACACACTCTCTACCCGCACCGTGGGAAAGAGCAGGGAGCAGCTCGGCGCCCAGCGCTGCAAGCCCCGCACCCTCCTGACACCAAGCGCACCTTCCCGGCACCGGGAGATGGGATGAGGCGGGAGAAGGAAGGTACTTTCTTCAAGAAGCAGCCAGGCAGCGGAACACTTCTCCCCACTTGGCGCTGCCGGAATCAAACCCACAATTTCCCCAAACCGGTTTTCTGTCAAATCCACCCCACTCCTCTCTCTCTTCGGCAGTGTCACCCCGCCCCGGTGCCGGCGAGGCGG
This sequence comes from Picus viridis, assembly GCA_033816785.1. Taxonomy (NCBI): domain Eukaryota; kingdom Metazoa; phylum Chordata; class Aves; order Piciformes; family Picidae; genus Picus; species Picus viridis. Next base: position 25,658,387 of record CM066575.1, read on the forward strand.
CATTTCCCCTACCTCGCCCCACAACCCCCGCTCCCTCCCGCGGACGCGCATCAATCCTTCTCACCACACCACCCCCACCCCCGCAGCCGCGGACCCAGACTGCCGGCTGCAATTTACCTGCAAGGGAGCCGGGTCTCTGCAGGGTGGCGGTGGCGTACAGCTCCTGGGAGTGCTTGCTGTACTGATCGGCAGCGTGAACCAGCCGCTTGGTAGGCGACAGGGTGGCGTAAGTGCCGATGGTGGAGCTTAACTGGTGGATAGGAGAGGAGGAAATGTTAGACTGGACGGTGGGCGGGGAGGTCACTCGGATGGGGGACGGCGACAGTCCCGCCGAGGAGACGACGATGTTGATGGGCGAGCTGGTGCTGTAGGACTTGGCCAGGCGGCTGGGGGACTGCTTCGGGGAGGAGAGGCGCTGCGCGGTGGCGTAGGCGGCGCCCTCGGCGGCGGAGCCGGCCCGCGGCAGCTTGGTGGGGGAGCCGCCGGGCTGTGCGGGCAACGGGGAGCTCACCCGCTGCGCCGGCAGCGTGGAGCTGGCGTAGTAGAGCGCGGCGGTGTGCTGGGGCTCGGGCAGGTGGAAGGCGCTGCCGTGGCTGGGCGCGAAGGGCTCCCGCGGCTGCGGGGCGGCGGGCGGCGGCTGCGGCTCCGGGCCGCCCGGGTGGGCGCCGCGGCTCCCCGGGCCCTGCTGCAGGAAGGAAAGGCAGAGGCGTCAGCGGGGGCGGCGGCGCCCGGCTCCCGATCCTGCTCGGGGCGGGGCAAAAGGGTTGGGTGACCCCCACAGCCGCACGCAGGGCCCTCTTTGACCTTACACCGGGCCAGCACCCAGCGCCCTGGGATTACAGGAGTTGTTAATCTGCTAAAGCAATCCCAGCCTTTGGGGTAAAAACGGACGCCGAAATCGGCACTCGGCTGTATACGCTCTCGTACCTACCCGCAAAACCAGGCCTAGATCGGGCCGAGACATCCCCTCCACCCAAACTTTTATTCATCATACATTAAAAGAGAGCAGGTGAAGCCACCTAAGGGGTGTTAAACGGGTGAATTTCTCCATAGAAAGGTAACCGATGCCCGCACGAGGCGACGCACCGCACCGGTCTAAGACTGCCCGCGGCTGCCACTTCTGATGCCACGGGCCCAACAGGGCGCGACCTGCCCCCCGGCGGCAGAACTAAGGCGCTGGCCTCAGGCTGCCACCGTCCGACGGAGCAGAGCCGACGGGAGCAGACCTGGGGGCTCACGCGGCGCCGGGGCCGAGCCCGCCCCCCGGCCGCATCCAGCGGGGAATCTGCGCCGGGCTGGAGTGAACGCCGCCGGCTTCGGTGACACCAGCCTGGTTATTGGGGTAAGCAGGAGGGGGCGAGCGAAAATCGTTGGCAGTTTCTGCCTGTTAAAAATGTCAGTTACGTGCCTGAGCCGCGTCAGGAGCATTGAAGGATGGAGCTCGCTCTTACTAAAGGCGGCTGTCCCTTTATGATCGGGGACCTCAGGCTCATCTGTGAAATGGTAACATTAAAAATCCTCAAACCACTGCACCCCGTAGAGAGCTGAGAGCTCTGTTGGAAGACCCACTAATTCTTGTTTCAGATACTCGGGTTTTTTAGGGTTTTATAGATGATTTACTGTGAAGTCTCAGAAAGCGCTCCAGATCCCGGGAGTTGACAGTGCAGTCTGAATCAGTCTGACCAGTGTGCTTCGCCCAAACACACACACCTCTCGGGTACTGATTTCCTTAGAAAAGCTTTTAAAATGTGAATAATGAGCTTTGTGAGTCAGTTCAAAGAAGTGTGGTGAATGTTGACAGCAGCGTTGTTTCATATTTAAAATAGCAACTTGTGTTTTTTTTAGTAGCATCCTACAGGGGAAAAAAAAAACCAAACACGTAAACAAAAGCACCATGTTCCTGATGTGAAACTTGTTCTATTTCCACTAAGATATCCAATAAAGGACAACTAGTTGAAGCAAAGAATAACTGCCAGATGTGTGTACTTCTTCCTATGTATGCTCACTGGCAATTTTTCTGTCTTTTTTTTTTCCTTTGAAGCCCTGCCCCTCATCCTAAATGATTTTTTTTTTTTTTGCATCTGGGGGAAGAATATGCATTTTTCTAGATGCTGACAAGAAGCAAAGCTTCAGAGAAGCCGCTCCTGATGCTTTGCTCCCAGTTGTTAGCAGCGTGGAAGAAGCTACCAGCACTCACAGTGTTCAGGCATCTCAGGGGAGCACTACCAGACCCCAAACTCATTGTCTTTTGCAGTCCGAAGAGCAATGGCCTTATAAATAAATGTAATGTGAATGGTTCCCTCCAGGTGTTCTGTATGGTGAGCAAGGGGATCATGGATGCAAACACAGACAACATATCAAGATGGAACCTTGAAATTTACATAAATGGCCAATAAGCATAAATTGTTCACTTGAAAGACTCCTAACAAAAACTAGGTAAGCAAACTCTGGGAGCATCAATGAACTTTTAGAAGCTTCTACTTACCACCTCTGCTTTAAACTGGAAAGAAGGGCTAGTGTGCAACTGCAATGCCTGTCCAATAATGTGTCTGACAGGAGTGCAGTTTTCATTTCCCAGGTTTAAACTGTATAGTAACAGCTTTAATAAAACAAAAACATACTGGCAAGATTTAAGACAACATTGTCCAGAGCAACTTTTGCACATGATGAAACGTTGCTTGAACCAGCTACATTATCAATTGGTATTTTTTAGTCAGTTTTACTGTTTGGACTGTTAAGTAGCATAATAATAATAATATATTTTGTAATATTTAACATTGTTCCAAAATACAGTCTTCTGCAATGGTGCCAGTGTTTTCTGCAACACACTGCTAACGCAATGGTAACTTAGTTTGTCATTGATCATAAGGATTTTAGGCAAGCACTCTCATCATGTATACAAAATTTTATTCTCTAATCTACTTTTACGCTGCTTGATATGTCAAGGATTTAGAGTAATTAATTTCAAGTAAACCAATATTATCCCATATTTCTGACAAATCTCTATAAAGCTGCAGGCATTCTGCAAGTACTAATACAAAAATGGGGGAAAATCCCACCTCGTAATTGTTTATAATAGGCAGGAAGGTGTAGTGGCAGGACATAAGAATTAAATGCTTAATTTAAAATGCAGAGTATAGCACTTCCTAAAAAGCTAAGCATTTGCTCTGTGTGAAGGAGAGAACTTTTGGAGGAACAGATTGCAGTGAAAACATTAGCATTCAGTATTTTCTAGGATGTGACTAATCTCAGACATATCTTAAATTTACTGTGAGGTTCTTATGGTTTTTCAAAGGGTCAAGTGTACAGTCACGTTCTCCACTCGTGTTTCCAGAGCCAGAATGTTTTAGTTTCTCCCTGTGTTTCTCCTTGTCTGTTGCTTAAGACAACCATACAGATAAGTCACTGTTCATGCTGCAATGTGACATAATACTTCATATAGAGGAATGAAATGCAGTGGTATTTTTCCCTTCATCCATTATTGTTGTCAACCTGATAATGAAACTGTGGTTAAACTAATAAGTAGAGAGCAAATTTGCTTCCCATATCGTCCTGTATCAATCTATTTCACAGATGTGAACAAAATTCGAAGACTTTATTACTACAGCCCTGTAACTATCTATCATGAGAGTCAGAGATTTAATTTTTCCGGTATCCCAAAGAAAAGGAGCGTGATTTGCTAATTTGGATTAAATATATAGATTCTGATTTATCCTTTTTAACAGTAGAACCGTATGAAAAACCCTAAGAACACTATTACATCTATGAAAATGTAAATCATAGAATCAATAAGGTTGGATACAAGCCCTATGAGGAGAGGCTGAGGGAGTTGGGGTTGTTTAGCCTGGAGAAGAGGAGGCTCAGGGGCGACCTCATTGCTCTCTACAACTACCTGAAAGGTGGTTGTAGCCAGGATGGGGTTGGCCTCTTCTCCCTAGCAACCAGCACCAGAACAAGGGGACACAGTCTCAAGCTGCACCAGGGGAAGTTTAGCCTCGAGGTGAGGAGAAAGTTCTTCACCGAGAGAGTGATTCGCCATTGGAATGGGCTGCCCAGGGAGGTGGTGGAGTCACTGTCCCTGGAGGTGTTCAAGAGGGGACTGGATGTGGCACTTGGTGCCATGGTCTAGTCGTGAGGTCTGTGGTTACAGGTTGGACTCAATGATCTTCGAGGTCTCTTCCAACCTTGGCAATACTGTGATACTGTGGAAAAGGCCTCAGAGATCATCAAGTCTAACCGATCACCCAACACCTCATGACTAACTAAAGCATGGCTTCAAGTTAAAAACTATTAGAATGATCATTCTCTACTGATAACAAATGAGATCTGCAGAGCTCTGTACAGAAAATGGGTGTCCAGTTAGGTTATACTAGACTAGCTTGTTTGCCTGCCATAATACATGCATTTAATGCACTAAATGTCAGGACATCTTCATTGGTTTTATTGTTTGTTTGGTTTTGGTGGTTTGGTTGGTTGGTGGGGATTTTTGGTTGGTTTGGTTTTTCGGAGTTTTTTGTTTAACAATTCAAATTTAAAATTGAAATCAGAACTTTAAGCAAAAAAATATTAGAGGAAAGACTGTAATACAACATTTCTGGTTTATGAAGTAGAATTGAAAGGGGCAAGTAACTACGTTGGACTATTTATTCTGCTGATTTTTTTTTCCATGGATAAGAAATTACAAAATCCTAGATTGCTGGACATCTTAAACAAAACTTTAGGGTCAGCTGCTATACAGTGAAACAACATGTTGATTCTTGGAGATTGATCCCAGAGGGAGCAAAAACCCTGCATAGTGAAAGTCTCAGAGAACAAGATGACTATTATGAATATGTTAGCAGATGCAGGAGATCTATTTATCATCTAAAATCCCTTCACACTCTTTTGTTCTCCGGTGTGCCAAAAACACAAAACCAAAGCCTGGTACATTTTCTGTATTTATGCTTCATAATTCACAGGTGTTAATGCAACCACCTAGGTCTTAGAAACAGAATTAAGAACAGGAAAGGCTTCGTAGTAGTTTCTTGGGAATGAGATAATGATACAATTTCCATGAAAATGCTGGAAAATTGTAATTATAGTACCGGTTGCCTTTAAGAGATGACAATGTGCATTCAATGTCCTGTATCCTTCTCTGACAGATACTAGAATAAAATGTTATGTTACATTTGAGTAAATCTGCATGCTCATCTTAGGCCTAGATGAATTTGTATTCACAAACATTTTTAGTTTAGCATTAAATGTCAGCACCATTTTTCAGCTCATTTTGTGCTCTGAAATGTTCAAGGATTGTTTTACCCTTGAAATTTCAAACAAGGTCATATCTGATGAATATGCAGTATACTCTTGTCCATGAGAAGACCCTTTCTCTTGATTTTAGGTAGGATTTTCCCACTGGATGCTCATGCTGTGTGGGAGACATGCCTCCAGGCTGCATTGGCTTCTTGAATATTGGTGGGTGTTGCTATCTTTAGGCAGCAAACTTGATCATCCTTACTAAGGTTTCTGAGAGACAGAGGTGGTCTTTTAAAGGTCCATTTCCACTTCACAATCTCAATGATGCTATGTGCTCTTTCGGTGACTGAAAGACTTTCCAGTCTATTGAGGGCTATTTTTATTTTCCTGTTTGCCCAAAGAAACTTCCATGTGCCTTCATTCAATGTACCATTCTGCTGTGGTCTAAGCCCTCTGTCAACATTCTTCTACAAAGGGGAGAAGAGATTATGGGAAATGCTTAACATTCTCTATTCTTCATGACGCAGATTTCACTCCTTGTGTAGCACCTGAGAGTTCTTCTGTAAGAATGCTTTGCTGTTGTTTATAAGTTCCTGACCTAACTAAAAAAGATGTTGCTTACATTCAAATGCACTGATATGATAATAGATGCCAGACTATATCTCTGGATCCTTCAAATGTGGCCTGTTCCATCTCTTTCTCCTCATTTTGTCACAAAGGTCATGGCTATACTGTGTTTGCAAAATATACCCCAACACTATAGGAAAACCTGTCAGCCTATCTTATCCTAATCTCAAGGGTCATATGTATAGATAATGGTAGATAATACCATCATAGTCTTCTACATGCACAAACATAACTGTGTGAGATCCTTTCAGAATGTGCAGAGATGGTTAATCTCTGGTTTTAAAGCAGCAGTGAAAGCTGCAATCATTACCTATTGCAGGATAAAACAAGCATTATGTGGATCATAAGTTACACCGGTGAATTGTTCATAGTGTCATAGTAAGAGTAATTTGTCTTAGCATTGCATCTGCTTCCTTTAATGATGGGAAAAAAAAATCCCCTGTTCATCTTTTGAATCCAGTTTTAAACATGTCATTGTCTGTCACATCCTTATAGAAGTGAAGTCCTTACTTTAGGTTTTGTCTGAATGGATTATGAAGCAATCTTTTACCTTATGGCATAAATGACTGATGGTGGGAAGAGCCATGAGTCTACCTGGAAAAGACCAATATATAGATTTTGCTTGACAACTGAATGCAGTCTTGTACTAATCTGCCAATATTCTAAATAGGTCTAGTACAATGTGGTGGTCTGATGAAAGACAAACATACAACTTGTTCATAGGAGACAAGTTAGAAAATTATTTTATTATTATTATAATCTCTATTTTCCTATTTTTTATTTTTAAAGGTTTTCAAATTCTGTGTCAACTTGTTCAGGCCAGAAGCTTCAGAAGCATAGGATAATATGCAGTAGGGGATTTACCTCTTGCTGCCTCAGCCTCTGAAAAGACCTCAGCATCACCAGAAGCTAAAGAAGTCCTCATCCAGAAATGTAAAGTAGTTTCATTTCCTTTGCAAATATATGGCAGACCACACGGAAAACCACTATTTGTAGTACATGCTGTGTTTCATATTCCTACAATTTCTACAATATAGTTAACCATTCACAAGATAACAGTAAACAAAATCAGTAAGTTGGTAAAAAATTACATTGTCCAAATAGAAGATTCACTTTTGAACAACTGCAAAATCTGCTGCATTTTGTATTAAGAGAAACAACTGACTCTTCACAAATAACCTGAATCGATTAATACAGCATATATCAGGATCTGGGCATCAAGTCTGAAAAGCTGTTTTCAGATGGGAAATAGTAATTCCCTGCCAGAGGAGCAGTTGTTGCTGAGAAATCCTATTCCAGTAGCATTTAGAAAACACAAGTTTTCTGTTCTAAAGTACTTAATACTATGAAAAAACTCTATGATCTATAATGAAGTCCTCCAAACTGACAAAAATGTTAGATTGCACTTTACAGCACTATACAGGAAGTCCCAAGACTAATTAGTTTCTCTCTTTTATCCAACACCATTTTCAGAAATTGTTTTTGCTGCCACAGCTGGCCTTGGGACAATTTACTTTTTTTTTTTTTTTTTCCTATGCATTTGGGCTATCATTCATGTTCAGAGACAGCTATATTCCTTGCACACAAATACCAAGGAAATTATCACAATCTGAACAGTTTTGACTCCTGAGGCTTATTTTAATTATAATAGGGATAGCAAAACAGTTCCAAGGATTGATTTTTTCTCCCTAATTGTGGGATCATCAATGGTCATGTTTAGAACTTGTTAATTTTAACTTCTGACTCTTCCTTATGTTGTCTATCTCTTTTAAAATCTCCTGTATATGCTTTTAATGTTGTTAATTCATAGTTTATATTATTTTCAAGATATATCTTAATTGTCAAGCATCCTTTGCAAGATGATGGTATGAAAGATTATTATGTTCTGTGAGGTATTTTCCTGCAGGAACAGGAAGAAATCCTGTCTTCTGCCCTCTCATACCACTTCTGTGAAGTAGATGGTTCAGGAGAGCTTTTCAGATCCAAGCAATTACTGTTCAGCATATTTTCAATGAAGAAATATAGAACGTTATTTTTCCCTCTCCATAAATTCATCCTTTTGCTGTTAATGAGCATGATGAAGTTTGTATTAAGAATATCAGTATTTCTAACCTCTAGACAAATACACACTTTCCCTTCCTGCCTTTTGTTTTGCTGGGTTGTTCAGATTCTGTATCCTTCCCCCTCATTTCTTCATTTGTGTTTCTGTTGCTCTAATAACCCATTCCTTTTCCATTGTCTTACTTTTTCTAGCCTCCTTGAAGAGTGCATCACACCCTTTCAGGGAGGATGCTTTTCAGAAAGCACAACTCCTGATGACATCTGCCTAGGTTACAACTGGATATTATAGCCTCCTTTTTTCTTTCTAGCTGGAATCCTGCTCTCCTGCTGGCTCCAATTCCTAAGAACATCAGGGAGGTCCTCTTTGGTAAACACAGAAAAACCATGAGGCCATAGCACTACGCAGGCTCATTTTAAACCCCTTATAGAAGAAGAAAAAAGTACCTATCCTATTTGAAATGAAATTTCAGTCTAAGAGGATGGGGAGTTTTTCTGAGCAAATTGAGAGAATAGAATATTGTATATCTTGGTATCCCACAAGCTGTGCAATGACTGTATAATACTTGAAATCTCTTAGCAATTTAAGGCTTTGAAATTCAAATACTACTCACTTCTACAGAATCCTGAATTATAAAGTGTTCCAGTGTCACACTGAGATGGTCTGCTTTGCTGGGGCAGTTAACATCTAAACAGAGAAAATAACCTGAGCTGACCAACAAAACCCAGCCAGACTTTGGTTATGTACAGAAGCTTGAATGCTTCTAGAAATTTTTGTCTAAATTGATGCTTAAATTCCCAGTGAGAGGCTTTGATGTCGCAGTGAAAAGCACAGAAGTTGAGAGGGACATGTGTCAGAGCTGGGATGAGTTGTTTAGATGAGATTTTATAAGTTTTCATGAGTATCTGAAACAATCTTTCAAAATCTTTGAAAGGTATAGGTGGCTGCCTGATTTATTTTTTTTTTTTTACACAATATGGGGAAAAAATGGCCAAAACATGATTCTTACACTTGGGATTAGGCCACAGTGCCAGGCAATGCATGGTATCCCTATCAGGTTTCGCATCTGGTGACAGCCTGGATTTGTTTTTGTTTTCTGGCACTTGCTGCTTTCAGTAATATGATACCAACGTAGGGAGATCCTAGGCCTTAGTTAGGACTCCTAATCAGTACAATCAAAGACATTTTCAAACTTAAATACCTAAACATGCTATCACCAAAATATGCATACAAGCGAGTAAGTAAAACTGGCATGTATATTGCCTTTTCATTCAGGGTTAGTTTATTACTACGCAAGTCAACCCACTTGAGACTTAAAAAGATCAAGGTGGTAACTCCACCCTGCTTCAGATGTTTTGAACAAGACAGAAAGTAAAGGCAGACATTCATGTGCCAGTGGGAACCAAACAGCTTTGGTTCCTGAGAATTATGCAACATGATTTCAGGTATGAGAGATTGAGGCAGCTTAGGACACATACCTGGCTGTAGCTCGGGATGGCACCTCTGGCCTGACCACTGCGGGCTGGGAGCTGGGCAGATGCTGCTTCACCCAGGGCAAGGGTCTGGTTGCTGTGGTAGCTGGCTGAGTACTGGAAGGACCCTTCAGGTTTGGAATTGAGCTGGAGTGTACTCTGGGAGAGGAGGCTGGGCCCTGCAGGAACAGGATTTCAAAGCAGTCAGACTCAGTGAAAGAGTATACCTGTATTTGGTGAGTGAGCCTCCAAATTTATCAGTTGTATGTGACCTCAGCTTTTCACAGTTTCAATTTTCAGTAATAAAAATCACATATATTAAATTATTTCTTTATCACTCATAGTTATTACTGTGTTCAATACAGACTACATTGCTTGCTTCGCAAAAAAAAAAGCATGGTTTTGACAGGTGAAGAAATCCTAAGCCAAACATACTATATGATAAAAGAAGTCATGGTTTGCAGCTCAGGACATTTGATGAGGTTTTGGGTTTGTTTTTTTTTAATAAGAATGAGCCTTTTTTATTTTGCTTAATTATATCCAGTTGTACTGTATCACAAATGCTAACTCATCCCTTCTTGGGCCCCCAGCACATTAGATCCATTGATTACTGCCACTCTGTCCTGTACACTTGGTGATGCAATACTTTGGTGCCTGCAGGGATGGATGGCAGCCTTTAAAATATTAATAGATCCTCTCATCATGTAGGACTCACCCTGATCTCAGAGACTCTTTGATGACTGTTGTCAGCCTTTCTTATGCTCCCCATCACAGCACTATGTGGCAGGAGAGCAGACTGCAAGCAGTGAGCTTGAACTGGGGTTGCTAAACTGAAGGGCATGTTAGGAGTGTGAACAGTGACATTTATTTCTATGACAGTTATTTAGTTGTTTTGTGAAACTAAAGCATGTTCTTATATTCAGTGGATTCATGTACAAGTGATAAAGCATATCACGTAGCCATAGAAAATTCCCCAGTTTTCATTCCAAGAGCATATACCAGAGACGAAGGCTCTTCCTACACTGCACTACCATGTGGTTTAGACATGACCTCCCACAATAGCTTTTAATGATGAACTCATTCTGTCTTCATACATGAAAAGCTACATTAAAGAATACCCATCACTTAATCCCTCCCTTCACTGATTTTAGTCTCTTCTAATTTTCAACAAACTAGCTTACTCTTCCATGGTATCTAGGCCCAGCAAATGAAACACAGGAAGAGAGAAAAGGGTTATGCCTTGACCACTGCATGAGTTACAAATAAGTCTACCTTCAATACAACAATAATCTATAGCATATTCAGTGGTTCCATGGCATAATCAGTTAATCTGGGTAGCACTAACAAGCTCACGAGAACACAGAAGGTGACAGCAACCTTAAGGGATGTGAAATGATCATATTGATTTTGCTCCTACAGAACATGTGAGAAGTTCAGTTTAAAAAAGAGTCACAGGGGCATAATTCCAATGCATTTTATAAGAAAGAACTCCCAGTACATTTCTGATACAAAGGCCAAATTTTATGGCCTTTATGTTTTGCTACAAGGATGTACAGCTGCTCCACAAAGACTTCCACTTAGAAAACACCTAAACAACCCACCCTCAAATTTACATGGAGAGTATTTTTTACCCTAGCCTGTTTCTGAGAAATGGCAGAACCACTATGAATGATATTTTCCAAAATCCAACCTGAACCATGCACATTATAAACAAATTGTAGCAGGCTATGTAAAGTGGAAGTGTTTGCATTTAATTTTAGACTGGGATTATGACACTATTTTACATCTCAACAATATTTACTGCAAAGTCAACTGCATTCATCAGAATATTGCAGATATTACGTGTCCAGAGAAGGGCAACAAGGCTGGGGAGAGGCCTTGAGCACAAGCCCTATGAGGAGAGGCTGAGGGAGCTGGGATTGTTTAGCCTGGAGAAGAGGAGGCTCAGGGGAGACCTCATTGCTCTCTACAACTACCTGAAAGGTGGTTGTAGCCAGGAAGGGGTTGGTCTCTTCTCTCTAGCAACCAGCACCAGAACAAGAGGACACAGTCTCAAGCTGCACCAGGGGAAGTTTAGGTTTGAGGTGAGGAGGAAGTTCTTCACTGAGAGAATTGTTCACCATTGGAATGGGCTGCCCAGGGAGGTGGTGGAGTCACCTTCCCTGGAGGTGTTCAAGAGGGGACTGGATGTGGCACTTGGTGCCATGGTTTAGTCATGAGGTCTGTGGTGACAGGTTGGACTCGATGATCTTTGAGGTCTCTTCCAACCTTGGCAATACTGTGATACTGTGATATTAGACAAATTTGGAAAGTAAGTTCTGGTCCTTGTATTGTCCTTTCTAGTGCAGAAGAAGGCAGGGCCCCATGTATGTATACTAAAAATGTGTTATGTGCATAGGAGAGCTGAACTTAATCCTCCATGGGTGTTTATAAATCCAACCTTTTTTTTTCCCTAACTCTGCAAAGAAGGTTTGCTAAGCATCTTCCATTTAACTGTTTTTGTTGCAAATGTTGTTCTTTCATGAAAGAAATATTATCACAGATTTTTCAAATGAGCATCAAGAAAATACAGTTTTAGTTTTAATAATACATCTATAGGCTTTATTTTAATCTTTTGGATTTTGAATTTTCACTGACAATTTGCCTGTAATAAAGCAACATGATTAAGTTCAGAAAAGTACAACGGCATAACTCTCCCAGGAGGGGCAAAAGTTGCAGCAAGAAAGCAGTTTTTGTTCATGGAAGTGTTTGTACTCATTCTGAAAGTAATTATGCTGTGACATTTCTAAAGCTTAAATAATGATTAAACTGTCACATGCTATGAACTCAGTATATTTAAATTTTCATTGCATCTGGCTTTCAAGTGTTCCTTTCGTATTGCTGTGGCTCACTAGGGGATTTACATAGCCAGCTAAAATCACATTCATAGGCTCCCTGCACCATTTAGCCTTACTGTAGAACAAAGTTAAGTTTGGAGCACATGGATTTAAGTTCACTAACTAGTGTACAGGAGTTTTTATTTTGTACCTTTAAAAGCAGTAATGAACAATTAAAATGTATACATACATTTCAATAAAGTAATTACAAAGTCATTTGAGAGAGACAGCCTGATATTTAAAATGTATACATGCCCACATTTCTCAAGCAAATACAGAATACAATTGTGGCTGCTCACCTGTAAATAAGTAGGTCTAAACCAAGTATGGAAACTACAAGAAACACTGAGATCATTCAGCATGACCTTGAAAACAACAAGTTCCCTTTTCAAGATTCAAAGACTACAAGTGGTCCTGTCTTGTCTGATAGGGATCTTGTCTGATGGATCATTTTTCTTATTAACATTCCTGAGATTTCAGGGTGAAAGCAAACTCAAAGAGCCCGGAGCTCACCCAGAAGAGAAGTGGTTGGTTTCTTACATACACTGATGACTCTTGACAACAAACTACTCTTTCATTCTGGCTAAAAGTTAAACACTGTTGTGGTAGTACAGGAAAGTGTTCATGCAGCTACTTCTATTTTTTTTACTTCATTTTTTTTTCCAGAAGAGCTACGGCAGCTGGAAATTCTCCATTTTCAGTTAATCACAGGAAGTCATTAGTTAACTACTATGACAATTCAGTCTTACTTGGATATTCTCCCTAGCTCTTCTTTTACTGTTACCATACTTATAAAAGCATTTTTTATTATCTTTCATGACACTGGCCAGATTGAGTTCTAGTTGAACTTTGGTCATTCTAATTTTCTCCCTATATATCCATGCAAGAGCCTTGTACTCTTCCTGAGTGGCCTGCCCCTTCTTCCATAACCAAGTGACTTTCCAAAGCTCTCTCCTTAGTCAGGCTAGTCGTCTGCCCCACCTGCTCATTTTTCAGTGCATGGGGATAGTTTGTTCCTGGTCTTGATTTCCCTCTTGAGGAATGTTCAGCCTTCCTGGACTCTGTCCTTCAGGTCTACCTCCCAAGCATCTCCATCAACCAGTCTCCTAAACAAGTCAAAGTCTGCCCTCCAGAAATCTCAGGATGTAGTTCTATTGACTCCCCTCCTAACTACACTAAGAATTGAAAACTTCATCTGTTGGTCACTTTGTCCAAGATGGCCACCAGCCTTTACACCTCCTAGTAGTCCCCCCTGTTTACAAACAGCAGGTCTAGTAGAAAGCCATCCCTTGTTGCCTCATTTATCAGTTGTGTCAGCAAGTTATCTTCCATGCACTCCAGGAACCTCCAGGACTTCTTCCTGTATGCTGTATTCTACTTCCAGCAGATATCCACTAAGTTCCCCACAGGAACAAGGGATAGTGATTCTGAGAACTTCCCCAGACTGCAAAACACTTCACCAACCTCCTCATCCTGGTTGGGTGGTCTATAGCAGACCCCACTCATGCCACCTGCCTTTTTGGCCTTTCCCCTGATTCTTATCCACAAGCATTAAGCCCTATCATCACCATCATCATCATGCTCAAGACAGTCAAGGCCTTCCCTGACATACAGGGACACCCCACTGACTTTCTTTCTGGGCCTATCCCTTCTGAAGAGCCTATAGCTGTCCAACACGGCACTCCAGGTATGGGATTCATCGCACCATGTTTTCATCAGGGCAATGATACCATAGTTTTCCTGCTGGATGATAGCTTTGAGCTCCTCCTGCTTGTTCCCCATACTCCATGCTTTGGCTTAGATACACTTCAGTTGGGGTGCCTTTTGGCGGGGTAGAGGGCTGCTCCCTGCTCAATTGCTCCCAGGCAGTACCGTGAACTCATCAGTGGCCTTTGCATCTTCCTTACCATATGGCCCACTGTCTCCTACCTCCCCTGAGACAGCAGTGGAGCCATCACAATGTCCCACTTGTGTTCCAGGCTTGTCTCCAGTATGCCTGGTCCTTCCCTTTTCCCCTTTCCAATCTAGTTGAAAGCCCTGTCAATGAGCCCAGCCAACTCCTGTGATTAAACCCTTCTGCCCTTTTGGTAGAGGTGTACCCATCTGCCTCTAGCAGGCCTGGCACCATATAAATCAACCCATGATCAAAAAAACCCTAAAGTCCTGTTGGTGGCACCAGGCTCAAAACTAGGAATTCATCTCGTGGGTCTTACTCAATCTGTTTGGCTTGGTCCCCACTACTGGGGGGATGGAGCAGAACCACTACCTGTGCTCCCACTCCCTTGACCAGTTGACCCAGGGCATCATACTGCAAGAGACGCCACTGTGAACTAACTTTGTAATTTGGAGCAGGATATAGATATTAAGCCTTTGTCTCCAGTTTGGTGGACAAGTACGGCAGACAATACACTTTCCATCTTAACACTGAGCAGAGCAGTGTGAAAGACTCCTCATCTTCCTCACCTTTGCTGCTATTTGGTTCAGTAAGGAGCTCAAAGGAGAGGGAGAGGGTGTGCATCTTGCTCAGGACCTGAACAAAGTGCACTTGTGTTGGGGAAAGCTGCTGGAGCACTGAGAAAACCAGGCAAGAAGAGAACAGAAGATGCAGGAGATGCTTGCATCAGGGATCCAACCCCCAATGAAACTTCAGAGGTGATGGAGAGACAAATGCTTTTCTATGACTCGGAGAAGAGAAGCAGGAGTTTCCTTTGTGGTCTGGAGATAACAGGTATTGGAAAGCACAGCAGAGTTAAAGGAGTCACCCATTCAGACAGTAGGGGCAGAGGAGGTGAGGGTGGGGGCAGTCTACTTGTGTGCCTTCCAACTAGTTTATATTACCCGCTCCTCTTACTGGCAGTTATGTTGGCTATTATATGGCTACTATATTTCTGACAGTTTAAGAGAGTACCTGGCAAAACAGGTACTTACTTCAAGCCAAACAGGGAAGAGGAGCAGATGCAATGTAGAATGTGGCCCTACCCTGAATCCTATCCTAAAGAGATCAGTGCTGATGCCCGTGCTTGCTACCTTCCTGCCCCACTGCATTTGACAAACTAAGCATAGCCTGGCATTACAGAGTGATTCATGGCATTTAGTCCACTGCATATGGCCATGAACATAAACTGGTGGGTTTTAGACTCCATCAGAAGCCATAGTAGAAAGAGAACTTCCACAGTGTCTGCTTGTTTCTGTCAGGGGGTGAGAGAAATGGCAGGTAAAGGTTTCAGAATGAGACCCACCACACGGCTGAGGCTGTTCTTGTGACTCCCACCTGTGAGGGACAGGGCATTGCAGTATCAGTATTTCTTCATGGGCCACTGTTTTTCCTCCTGAATAACAGTACTATATGCAGTGCTGCAATAGGATGCAGTGTAGCTATCTAAAAAACAGATGAAGGAAGTGAATGGTATTAAATGATGAGATTATTATTAATTCAAAGACATCATAGTAACAGTGGATACAGGAAACCAAAGTGACACAAAGAATCCAGGTTGCTATTATCAATGCCTGGGTCCAAAATGGGGAGAAAAATTGAAATTATGATAACATTTGTCCTTTTATTTTCAAGAGTAATATTTTTTAAATAAAATCTTTTGCCTGTTATTTCAGTTCCCTTCATAGAACCTCCTCTTCTTTTTCCACCAGAGTAAGAAAAACACTCAAAGCAACCAAGAAAAAAAAATATCACAACCTGAAACTTTAATTTGGAATTATTTTTTTAAAGCATAAATTATTCTTGAACAGCAAGTGTTTGCATGTATAAATACTTTATATGGTTGTTCCAGAATAGCAGACTACTAGGACACTTCTCAGTATATCAACATATAACAGGCCAGTAAGTAAAGGGGGGGGGGGGGAAAGGATAACAGAACAACAAAATTCCACCAGTACAATTATTTTACTGTATTTCTCTATTTATGACAGAATCACAGAATGTTAGGAGCTCAAAAGCTCATCTAGTTCAACCTCCCTGCCAGAGCAGGATCACCTATACCAGATCACACATGAATGCATCCAGGCAGGTTTTGAATATCTCCAGAGAGGGAGACTCCATAACCCACCCTGGGCAGCCTGTTCCAGTGTTCCATCATGCTCACAGTGAAAATTTTTTTCACTCATGTTTACATGAAACTTCCTATGCCTCATCTTCCACCTATTGCCTCTTGTTCTGTCATTGGGCATCACCAAGCAGAGCCTGACTCCATCCTCTTGGGACTCGCCCTGTACATATTCATAAACATTAATAAAGTCACTCCTTAGTCTCCTCCTCTCCAAGCTGAAGAGCCCCAGCTCTCTCAGTCTCTCCTCATAAGGAAGATGTCCCACTTCCTTAATCATTTTTCTGGCTGTGTGCTGGACTCTTTCAAGCAGTTCCCTGAGGTCCTTCTTGAACTGAAGGGCCCAGAACTGGACACAATATTCCAGATGTGGCCTCACCAGGGCAGAGTAGAGGGGAGGAGAACCTCTCTCAGACTAACCACACCCCTTGTAATACACCCCATCATCATCTATGTTTGTTTTGGTTTTTGTTTTTTTTTTTTTTTTCCAAAGTGAAACTTTGCATCATACTTAGAAGGTAAAAGAAGCTTTCTGTTCAAATCCACTGGAATGTGCTTGCCCATTTCAATAGGAGTCAAATTAGTTTTAGAGCTATTTTAAGTGTATTAGAGTGGTGCATTCTAACAGAGAAAATTTACCAACTGAATGTATGGTACAAATATGATACTGGTAAAAGAATAGCTATATTACTAGAAATGTTTACCAGACCAACTGCATTAGCACCACTGCTCCACATTTTGAAAGTATGCTTCTTTCTGCCAGTCCTTGCAACAAGAGGGAATTTGGTCCTCCATGGCACTGGCAAACTCAAAGAGTACAGCACATAGATTTCTTTTTCTCACTCACTTGGAAGCAAACCCAAGAAAATCTACAGCCCTGGGCAGCATGATGCCTGAATTAAGAAAGGAAAGGGTTATATATTTCAAAAATGGGGGGGGGGAAGGAAAAAAAAATCCCAACAAAAAAGAAGAAACAAAGATCAGTGTGCACCATCACAGTACTAATTTTTGATTCAATGAATAGTCATTAATGCCAACTGTAGCTGTAGTGAGAGGTTACATAAAATAAGCATCAGCACTGACAGAAGTTGAAAAGATGGGAAACTTGGTTTGGAATCAGAGCTGGTGGATCATTACATGTTTTCTTCCCTTCCTCCAGAGGGCAGAGCCTTGTCTGGTGACCACCCAAGTAGCAGGGCTCACCTGAACTGTATTCCCTAAGGGTCATAAACAGAAGAGCATCTCATGTACGAAACCTAGTAAGAACTTGGGTTCTAAGGAACTTGCCAGTGTTAGAAGTTGAGTAGTTTTCTAAGTGCTGAGAGACTAGTCCAGTACTCTTACCAGTGATTAGAGATGAGGGGCAAAGAAGCACATCTCATTAAATTTTGCTATTTGTAATATTACTAAAGTAAGAGTGAGGATTTAAAAGCAAAGACGTTATGTAAATTAAAATATTTAAATACAAACAATATTTGTGATACGTATTTTTACCTACAAGACAGTGAGTTAAGGTAGTAGGAATCTGTGGATTAACTCCATTGCAAATTCAGGGAACTTTATGTAGTTTTTCTTATACCACAGCACCATGGCTGGGTCACAAGCCTAAATAGCCAGCTGCATGTGGGATTCTTGTAAAGGAGAAAAGAAACCAAAGAATTTGTTCCTGGCAGGGCTATCAGTGATGGACTGTCTCTAGTGCCCACCAGACAAACATCTCTGGGGGTCCCTTCCAATCCCTAGCATTCTGTGATCTAAGAAGTTACTCCCATTTCCTAATCTCTAGACTTCAATATCTCATGGAATGCTTCACAACTTGTAGCTTCACAGTATGTAACAATTCAAGATGATATTATAGTAGTAGTATGGTCAATCTTCAAACCAGGTTGAATTATGAAACAGGACTAATGTATTACATTACAGACCAGAATTTATCATTGAACAAGTATTCGGTAATAGGATATCTGCTAGTTGTTAATTAATAAAATAATTACTATATAATGACAAATTACATACAGTACTATACTATTACAAGATAAGGGCATGATTAATTCAGTATTCTAAATCTATGTGATAATTACTTCTGAATTTGCTGAAATAATTATGCTCCAAGCTGCAAAAATGTATTCCTAGTCAGCCCCAATGAGGTAACAGCATGCTTATTACTTAGTTTTTCATGTGAAGTTCCCAAGAAAAAATATCATGCAAGTGAAAGGAGAAAAAGTTTTTACTTTCCTTGAGATTTAAAGTCAATTGTCTCACCAGGGCACATTTCCTTCCCCCAAGTAAGTAGTAAAGTGGAGCACTACTGTTGTGTTCTACATTAACATTTTGTCGGTCATCTATTGCAATGCCAGTTCTAATTGACAAAGGAAATAGACCAAAAAATGCTCAAATGAAAATTGAATTAGCTCCCATACCAATTAGAAACAATGCTTCACTCACCTTCGATCAACTGACAGTAATGGTAATGATAAATTATAGAGTAAGTGTAAATAAAGTGGTTTTAATTAGTGTAATTAATCACTTCACATATTCTTCAACCTGCTTTGCTCACTTGGGTAACAGTTGAAAGAAAGTACTAGCAAGACTCCTTTAATGTCCTTTGAACATCCATTTACAGAGTTAAGAGTTAATAGGTTGAGGTGCCTCACATCCCAGGGAGAGGAACCATCTCCTAATTGTTAGTATATGCCTAATTAAGGATTCCAAATACCAGAAAGTCATTACTTATTGTTTCTTCTGCCTCTCAGGTCATTTTGTTTGAGCATGAAATACTGATCCCTACCTTATAACCTATTTTCTGTATTAGCTCATTTAAGTGTGTGTACTCACAGTAAGTAGTTCCTAACTGTTCCTAAACATGGGTTGTACTTGTTGCTCAATTTTGAAAATGAATGGATGATTTAAAAAGACATGATAAAATAAAAGATCAGGACTGTTAACTGTAAGGTGGTCACTCAATTTCTGAATGTTCAAATATATTGAGAATGCTGGAGCAATCGTGGTATTAGGCTGAACAAACAATAAAAGCTGTGATACTCTTGCCAGTGTCCTTCCACAGTATTTGACAGTAAAGAAGACATGACAGTTAAAGACAAGGTGGATGGGCCCGTTCCTAGTGATATTAAATTCTTTGGCATCTAAGGGTATATATCCTGTCTTCTAAGTCCTGCTCCCAGAATTAAGGACCAGGAGTAAACTTTCCCTCCAAATCAGAAGGATGAAAAACATTTGGTTGTCTGTCTGTTTTTAAACCCACCCATTGCAGCATAGGCTATTTTTGAGGCCATTTCAAACATTCCTTTAAGAAAATCTTTCTTGTGGAGATGATTTAGAATGGTTTTGGAAAGCAGAGGAATTGAGTGAGGGGAAGGGAAGCCCCGCAAGTGCCCCAGCAGGTGGCAAGGAGACAGCTTGCCCCTTAAGTACAGACATCTGTCTCTTCTTCCCCATTTTCTGTTCTGTATAGAAACTGCAGAAAGCGCATGTGGAAGCAGTAGATGCAAAGATGAAAACAAATCCTGTCAGATACCACTGGTCAAACATTTTTAAGCCAACTATCAGTAAGGTAAGTAGCTATAATATAACAATAGTGATAAGCTTTGTCCCCATTCTTCCTCCAAACCCAGGACTATTTCTAGAATAGTACTAGGAAAATATTTCAAGATCTACCTTCTTAAGATCTACCTATTCAACTTTTAAGGTAGCAGTACCTTTACTTTACAAGAAAAAATGTCAAGGCTGAAACAGAAGGAAGGCATTCCATACCCTAGTAATGAAGAAAGTTGGAAAAAAGAAATGTGGGAGGGGCAAGCAAATGCATACTAAATGAAGAAATAAATTAGAATACTCTAGATGCTAAACCACAAACAGCTCCCTGGATACAAAACCAACTCATCTCTTTGGATGAGAGGCACCAAATCTCAAATGAGTACACCAAAACCAAACTTGTTTTACAAAGAGGGAAAGTAATTTATATGCAATACCATGCTCTACCAGCATTAGGAAGGCTGTGTTCTACCTACAAATACAAAAAATGGCTTTAGTGTTGCTACAGAACCTATTCTTAGGTACTGGAAAACAGGATTTGATCGAATGCATTCAGAAATGTAGAACGAGTGCATTTTCATCCAAGAATCCTATAAATGATATCTGTCAGGAGAAATTATGCAAAAACTAGGTTGATACAACTCTGTAAGGGAACAATATAAGGATACCTCTTCCAGCTGTTTTTCTGACCTAATTACTATTGGGCTGAAAGATGAAGAACACTTTATTGCAAGAGTAAGTCAACTGGGAATACAAAATAGTTTCATTAGATGCTGATTCTTTTATGCCTTTTACACAAGATACAAATTCTGCCATTATTGTAAAAAGAAAACAGAGGTGTTGTCTAGGATTTGAAATAACGAATTGCTACTCCAAGAGACAGCAAAGCACCACAAATGTCCACAAGAAGTAGTAGAAGAACTTAAGACCTGAAGTGCGTGTTAAAAAACGAAGGCCTGCATCCCACTCTGAGAATAAATGGTTCTTTTTTAAGTATTGATTTGGGGATTTTTTTTGACGGTCATATTGAAATCCCAGAGGCAAGGCAAGTGGGATAGGACCAATATCTAATTCAGAGGACATCTGACACTACCAGATTTACCACTACTGCATAGCACTAATGAAGTGACTATATAACAGGAATACCTCTGTGAGTGAACTTGGACTATGGAGTAGCTAATGTAATCTCCTCTCAGCATTTGGTGGAATCATGTTTCAAAACTTGAAAATATTGTCCAATAGTTAAAATTCACTAACTGTATCTGTGAGGAACAGGAAGAAAATCATAGTTATTAAAAAGCTGAGCTTAGTAGGGAAGTATTTAATGAGATAGCATTTACTTGCACATAGGGCCCCTCAGTTTAAGAAAGATGTTGACTTGCTGGAACATGTCCAGAGAAGGGCAACAAAGTTGGTGAGGGGTTTGGAACACAAGCCCTGTGAGGAGAGACTGAGGAAACTGGGGTTGCTTAGCCTGGAGAGGAGGAGACTCAGGGGTGACCTTCTTGCTCTCTACAACTACCTGAAGGGAGGTTGTAGCCAGGCAGAGGTTGGTCTCTTCTCCCAGGCAGCCAGCACCAGAACAAGAGGACACAGTCTCAGGCTGTGCCAGGGCAGGTTTAGGCTGGATGTTAGGAAGAAGTTCTATACAGAGAGAGTGATTGCCCATTGGAATGGGCTGCCCAGGGAGGTGGTGGAGTCACCATCACTGGAGGTGTTCAGGAGGAGACTTGATAGGGTGCTTGGTGCCATGGTTTAGTTGTTTAGGTGGGTTGGATTGGTTGATAGGTTGGACGCGATGATCTTGAAGGTCTCTTCCAACCTGGTTTATTCTATTCTAGGTAACTTTCACGGCAAAATATATTGTAGGCAATATATTATAAAGATAATAGAATTTCCATTGAGTTTACATAAAAGTCTTCTTGAAGTTAAGAAATGCGTTGCGAATATGAAGTACTTGCAGACTCCTCGAACAAACCAACATAGCAAAGCCTAAAAAATCCTGACATAACAGAGTAACTTCAGTGTTACTTACTTAGCATATGTTTTGCTTTCCATATTGTACCACACATAGCATTATTCCAGATGTTTGTATGAAATGTAACACAGACAGATCTTTCATAAGGAATATCTGGTAATGTTTGACAGTGGGAAAAATCTGGAGTTCCATTACTAATGAGATAAATGACTGAAGATGCTAGAAAACAAGACCTAAAGACACACACTGAGCAAGAATAGGTTTATACATCTATAATATCAGAAAACAGAAGTTGCCCTTGTAATTTTTTTTTTTTTTTTTTTTTTAACATTTTAATGATCCCAAGATTAAACAACTTTTTATAGAAAACTAAAGCTATTTCATGAAATTGCTTGCTGAACTCTGCACACATCAAAATCAGACAGTCTCTGGGAGAAATAAATTATCATTGGCCCTTTTTCGTGCTTTATAGAAGCAACAGATAGAAATAACACAGGAACAAGATGGGCAGCAAGAATAATAACTAAATTAAATTTCTGCACTACAGGGGACAGGAAAAGGACAAATAATATCCTCTAGCTTTTCATCAAGGGATATTTAAGGATGACCTGGAGCTCTTTTGTCAGTAAAGTTTCTGCTGGTATTTGTTACACCTCCATGAGAAGCCTCTGCCAACAAAACTTTGTCAGTGGCCTAAGGTAGACATGATGTGAATTACACTAAGAATGTAAATGACTTCTTTCCACAAATGGCACAATTTGCTGATGATGACAATGCTACTTCTACAGGTAGCAAGAATTTTTAGGAGTGGCAGAAGTTACACAATAATTCACTGTAACAGAAATTTGCTGTCTATTAGAAGATCAGACTGTGGAGGCAGTACCTGAACTGGGGTTCTGGATGGAACTAGATACATTTCTGAATGTGACCCTAAGAAGAAACTTGCATCCAGGAGGAGGCACTGCATCAAGTGACACAGACAGCAAGCTCCAACTTCAGAGAAACTATCATGTTTCCATTTGGGAAGCACTGAATTTTGGCATAAATAACTGTCATTTTTTAATTTGTGTTTTCATTATCAGTACCCCATTGTCCAGAGACTAACTACAATTAAAATGGAATGCATACATTGTTTGCAGAAACAACCAACCGACCCCAAAAAACCCAACAAACAAGTAAATTAAGAACTTGTTTTGTGGGTATTTTATATCTTTGAAGACCAATTGTAAATGTCAAGTGTTGCTACTTACCCTTTCTGCCTAGCACAGTCTAAACCTGTCATTGATAGTATTAAAGTAATGTGTTGCCTTTTTATTTCTACGAAATAAAATATGATAGTTATTAGCATCACAGAGTTAAGAGCATTATGGAAGTTATATGCACTATCAGAAATGAATTTTAAAAAGAGAGAAATCTCTTCTGATAGACCTAGAATGTGACAAAATGATAATAATTTAACAAACAACCCCACCTACCAACTTCTGACTATAAAGCATGTAAAACTACTCACACATATACGGATCTAATACAAAAGGAATAAATATACCTATTATGCCATTATGCTGTTGTGTCAACTTAACAACTAGCACGAACCAGTTTCCTCTTCCTGTGTAAAGCAGAACTCCATTTTTTCCCATTTGCAGGCCTAAATCTTGAATATTTTCTGTCCTCAAATGAAAATGGCTTTTTGATCTCTGAGGTGAGCCAGTTCAGAATGTATTTAGCACTGTTTTATGACAATCCTTTTCACCTACCAAAAACTCCTCTACCACAAAACAGAGCTTCTGCTTTCTCTGTGTTCACAAATGTGCACCTCTCATGCTGTGTTCAGAAAATTTATTTCTCCATCTATAAGACCTGAATGAAAAAAAAAAAAAAAAAACCACAAAACCAAGAAGAGGCAGCTCCAAACTCTGCATTATCATAAAATCACAAAAATCCTACTTTGAGAGCTATGTAAACTGCATGCAGCACCAAAGAAAACAAACCCAAACCAACACCTGCCAAAACTTTCTCCACCCCTTTTCCAAGGCTGCATCTAGGCATTACTTCTGCTCACGAATTGGCAGATCCCAGAATGATGTGAGTTTTGGCGCCTCTGACTGTGCTGAGGACGCGGACGCTGGCACGCCACTAAGGCATGAGCAGCATTCGTGGTGTATCAGTCTGTCATGAGGATGTGGGTGCATTTCCTTCCTGGCCCATACAACAGACACAACATTTACTGATGTTCTTTTGTGCAGTAGGCTTGGATGCCAGAAGTCTTCCTTTGTTCCGTTCCTACAGATGTTACCATAAGTCACTGTCATTTTCTAATGAGTTTCAGTAAGTACTTCCTGCGGTGGATGAGGGAACACCTGGTTGCCTGTGCAGGATTTGTGTTTGTCACAGGCTGAGCATTAAAAGCTGATCGCCACCTCCTCTCCATCTTTGATGCTGCTACTAATTGTTCCTGCTTTCCTGGTCTTGACTCTCACCTTTCCATTTCCTCCCCCGTACGTGTTTCACCTGCTGTTACTGTTCCTCTGTTAATCTGACATTCAAGTTTTGTACTACAGTAATAAAGACAGATTGGAAGAAGGCTGTTTTCTTTAGGCAGGGATTTAATTACCAGGGATGTCTTTAAGTCATTTGCACAGTATAAAATGACACCAGGAACCAAAGTCACATTCATCTCAGGACAAGCGATCTCAGAGATATGGAGTAATACTATGACATTAGTATAGAGTTTAGATATAAAAGTGCATGTAATCACGTGGGCATAACATGAAACAAGAAAACTCCAAACATGCTGCAGGTGACAGAATGTTTGAAACAAAAAAAAAATCAGCCTGTAGGGTGCTGTACAGAAGTGAAGTGGAGGGAAATTACTAACGACTTAGTTGCAATGTTGTCATAATGATACCTCTGGTCTCCCAACCTGACACAGCAATAAGTATTGCAGATTTGCTTGAAGTTGAAGATTTGCTGGATCGTGTCCAGAGAAGGGCAACAAAGTTGGTGAGGGGTTTGGAACACAAGCCCTATGAGGAAAGGCTGAGGGAGCTGGGGTTGCTTAGCCTGGAGAGGAGGAGACTCAGGGTGACCTTCTTGCTCTCTACAACTACCTGAAGGGAGGTTGTAGCCAGGCAGGGTTGGTCTCTTCTCCCAGACAGCCAGTACCACAACAAGAGGACACAGTCTCAGGCTGCGCCAGGGGCGGTTTAGGCTGGATGTTAGGAAGAAGTTCTATACAGAGAGAGTGATTGCCCATTGGAATCAGCTGCCTGTGGAGGTGGTGGAGTCACCTTCATTGGAGGTGTTCAGGAGGAGACTTGATGGGGTGCTTGGTGCCATGGTTTAGTTGTTTAGGTGGGTTGGATTGGTTGATGGGTTGGACACGATGATCTTGAAGGTCTCTTTCAACCTGGTGTATTGTATTGTATTGTATTGTATTATGGGCCCACATCTCCAGCCTGTCAAGGTCTCTCTGGATTGTATCCCTTCCCTCCAGTGGGTTGACTGAACCACACAGCTTGGTGCCATTGGCAAATTGCTGAGAGTGCACTCCATCCCATTGTCCATGTCACTGACAAAGATGTTAAACAATGCTGGTCCCAGCACCAATCTCTGAGGGTCTCCATTCATCACAGGTCTCCATTTTGACATTGAGCCATTGATCACAACTCTTTAAGAGCAGCCATCTAGTCAATTCCTTATCCACCAGGTGGTCCAACCATCAAATCCAGGTTCTTCCAATTGGGAGACCGGGATGTCATGTAGGTCAGTGTTGAATGCTTTACACAAGTCCAGGAAGATGACATCACTTTTTCGTGCCTTATCTACTGATGGTGTGACCTTATCATAAAAAGGCACCGCATTTGTCAGGCAGGAGTTGCCCTTAGTGAAGACATGTTGTTTGCCACCAACCACCTCCTCGTTTTCCATGTGCCCTAGCAGAGTCTTCAGGAGGATCTGCTCCATTATCTTACCAGGCACAAATGTGAGGCTGACTGGCCTGTGGTTCCCCAGATCTTCCCTATCTCTCTTTTTGAATATGGGGGTTGTGCTTCCCCTTTCTGGTCAGTGGGAACTTCACCAGACCACCATGACTTTTCAAATATGATGGAAAGTGGCTTTGCAACTTCATCAGCTAGTTCCCTCAGGATGCATGGATGAACCTCATCAGGTCCCATAGACTTGTGCACCTTCAGGTTCATTAGCATCAAACCTGCTCTTCTCTTACAGTGGGCAGATCTTCATCCTCCCAGTCTCTGTTCTTGCCTTCTGCAACACGGATGGTGTGGTTATAGCCTTTACCATTGAAGACCGAGGCAAAAAGGTCATTCAGTACCTCAACCTTCTCTATATCCTGTGTGACCAGGTCCCCTGTTTCCTTCCAGATAGCATCCACATTCTTCCTGTTTTTCCTTTTTTTCACAGGAAAAAACTTATAAAAGCTTTTCCTATTACCCTTGATGTCCCTACCCAGATTTAATTATATTTGGGCCTTAGCTTTCCTAACCTAATCCCTGGCTGCTTGGACAACTTCTTTTATTCCTCCCAGGTTACCCATCCCTGTTCCTACCCTCTGTAGGCTTTCTTTTTGCAGCTAGGATACTAAGATGGTTTGAGTGTCTCTGGATGGAGATTCCTTCCTGAGAACAGGAAATTACAAGAGGCAGCCAGCAGCAGTTTAGGTCCAACGGTAGTCGCATGTACTGGACTGTCACATTTGAGGCCTCTTCCAACCTTGGTGATTCGGTGATTCTGTGATTCTGAACAATACTTCTGCCACTGGCTTCTAGCACTTTCTCCCTGAGAAACCTGTAAGCCCCCCAGACACCCTACTAACCTATAGAAGGGCTGCAGAAGAACTGAGGTGATTGAAGCACTGCACAGATGCCTGTGCCACCCCTGAGGAACTAGGGAAAGCAGAAGGTGCTTCCCTGAGTGGTGATGATTCCTTCAGCCTTCACCAGGCCTCCTGATTGTAAACAGAAGCTTGAAGGCAGGCAGCAAACCAAAGCAGAATAGGACCAGCTGCACTTGAGTCACAGAGATGGATGGAACAAGAGGCATCCAAAATGCCCAACCATACATGCTCACCCTGAATATACCACAGTACTGAGAGTAGTTTCATCAATAAATCAAAATTTCCTCAGATCTCATACTTGTGATAGATTTATCCAGAGCTAAGAATTCTTGAGTCAGACAACGGCCACATTTGCATTAATGCAGCAGAAAGCAAGCCGTTGTGAGCTTTGTTATGTAATTCTGCCACTCCTACTCTAAAGACTCCAATTCTAAAATAAAAGAGGGGCACACACACTTCCTGGGTGTTTTTTCAGTTCTGAACTGTACTCAAAGAGCACATGATTTTATTAGCGTGTATGTTTACCAGGAGATCCCATGAGAGTATCTCCTTTGTGCACACATAGAATGACTCGGCTGGATCACCCTGGCTCTCAGAGCAGATAATGAAATGGAAACAACTTCATCTATCAAAAAATTGTGAGGTCCACCAATGCCAAATTTCATCTCATTGAGCACATCAGCCATCTGACAGGTGGCAATTTCACAAAGCAAGATCTATGGGATGGGAAACACATAAACACACATCCTTTTACACATTCATTGTATAAATAGTGCCTTTTTGTTTCAATCCATTTTCAGTATCTATGAATAAAACAGCTGATAAAGGATGGAAATCATAAAGGTTGAACAAGGAGTGTTCTATCGAACTGGGACATCTGCTTTCACGTTAAGGAGGCTCTCTATTATTGTAAAAAATGTCTGAAACAAAAATGATTTAAGAGAATAAAAGGCCCATCTTTTTAGCCTCAAAATTAGGTTAAGTGAAAACCACATCTGTCTAATACAACAGTTATATATAATTTAATGTGATAAATATAATATGTTTTTATAATAAAAGTCATTCTCCAAGAGGGAAAAGAAAAATGGCATCTAAATGGTACTACTAGCCATTTGTGATGAATTTTGAGCAAATACTTTCAAGTGACTACAAGAGTTAATGTGGGATAGAATCCTCAGTGGTGAGCCATGCTTTTCCTTGCCCAGAAGGACTCAGACATTCTTAACTGCCTACATTTCTATTACTGTGTAGCCTCAGTGAAGTGCACTCAAAAATGGAATTACCCAAGAAGCCAGTGTTATTTAATGCACATTGTATTTATCCCCTTATCCATGTCCTGAACACTCTAATTAATCCTGTGTACCAAAACAATAAGGTCACAGATATAAATAAAAACATATTCTGAGAATATGGGGAAAAATAATTTGTCTGCAGTACTGGCAATGTCAACTGGGGGAAAATGGAATTCCAATATAGACCATTTATTTTTAAATTGAAATTTAAAATGTAGCAAGAGGTATTCTGATTCATGTCAACAAGAACTTTGTGGCTGCAGTCATAGAATCATAGAACCATAGACCCATGGAATCAATAAATTTGGAAGAGACCTCAAGGATCATCAAGTCCAACCTGTCCCCCAACACCTGATGACTACTAAGCCATGGCACCAAGTGCCATGTCCAATCCCTTCTTGAACACCTCCAGGGATGGTGACTCTACCACCTCCCTGGGCAGCCCATTCCAATGGCCAATCACTCTTTCTATGAAGAACTTCAGTACCAGAACAAGAGGACACAGTCTCAGGCTGCACCAGGGGAGGTTTAGGCTGAATGTTAGGAAGTTCTATACAGAGAGAATGATTACCCATTGGAATGGGCTGCCTGT
Organism: Picus viridis; assembly: GCA_033816785.1. Classification (NCBI taxonomy): domain Eukaryota; kingdom Metazoa; phylum Chordata; class Aves; order Piciformes; family Picidae; genus Picus; species Picus viridis. The sequence continues at coordinate 25,686,983 of CM066575.1, forward strand.
GGAGGTGGTGGAGTCACCATCATTGGAGGTGTTCAGGAGGAGACTTGATGGGGTGCTTGGTGCCATGGTTTAGTTGTTTAGGTGGGTTGGATTGGTTGATGGGTTGGACGCGATGATCTTGAAGGTCTCTTCCAACCTGGTCTATTCTATTCTATTCTATTCTATTCTATTCTATTCTATTCTATTCTATTCTATTCTATTCTATTCTACTCTACTCTACTCTACTCTACTCTACTCTATTCTAACATCCAGCCTAAACCTCCCCTGGTGCAGTTTGAGACTGTGCCCTCTTGTTCTGGTGCTGGTTGCCTGGGAGAAGCGCCCAACCCTTACCTGGCTACAACCTCCCTTCAGGTAGTTGTACACAGCAATAAGGTCTCCCCTGAGCCTCCTCTTCTCCATGCTAAGCAATCCCAGCTCCCTCAGCTTCTCCTCGTAGGGCTTATGCTCAAGGCCTCTCATCAGCCTCATTGCCCTTCTCAGGACACATTCAAGTGTCTCAATGCCCTTCTTAAATTGAGGGGCCCAGAACTGTACACAGTCTGTAGCATCAATTCAGACAGCAAAGAGGGCTGCCTCATGAAGTGATTAAGCAAGTGAAAAAGAGAAATTATTCTATTTCAGTTTGAAACTTAAACACCAGAAGCTCCACAAATCTGCCCCATAATCCTTTTAAGACCAGTCTTACACTCATTTTGTGGAGACTGAAGCAAAGGAAATAGCAGGAAAGATTTAAGTATAGATACCGTAAATCAAAATTAGAGACTTCTGGATTAGGAGACATTTGAGTCTGTGGTTTAAGCTAGGAAGAAAGTGCTAATGGATTTGCTCAGTAATCTCTGCAGTATTTCTAACCCTCATTTTGCTAATGCCATGACAGATGGAGTAATCGTTGCCTGTCTTCACCAGTGTAACCTGTAAGGACTGAGGGCAGTCTGTAAAGATTCGGTGAGCTTCAGCTAATTATCTCGGAAATATTTTTGATGCTACTATCATGGCAGTCCTCTGATGTGCCATGCTCACTAGTGACCCACAGGGACAGGAGAACTAATAGAAAGGAAAGAAATGTAAGACCAATACATTCCTCTCATTCCACATTCCTCTCCCTCTTACACTACTAATCTGTAAAATGAAAATTTACAAACATTGCCAGGAAAAGGTAGTTTGGCCCTTAGCAATTGCTCACAGCCCTCCAGTTTCACTGTATCACAGAGGGTGGACATCTGGGGGCCTCAGCCAGTTTATTAGGACCTTTCCCACTTATCTGCAGGCCAGACCGTGACCTTATCAAGCCTTAATGGCAAACATCTTCAGCAATCATCCTTCTTCACTCAGAGAGTAGCATATCTGTGTTTACTTTCCTTCTCTCCACGAGGCTTTCTAATTTGTAAATTGTTTTTACATATAATGGGGTTGGGGAAAAAAGAAGAAACCAAACCAAAAAGGCTGTACTGACTAGACAGCAAAAAGAATGAATCTGAAGCAGGGATTGATCTGCTTGCATTTTGCCAAATTAATAAAAGCTTTATTTTTCATTTTTTTAATTTGCTGATTCACATCTAATAAAAATAATTAGTGAGCATCTCTACTAGCAATACAGAACCCCTCCTGTGTAACTCCCTTTCATGTGATTTGTCCCATTAGCCTTTTCTCATGGTGGTTTTGTGTTTTTTTTTATTATTCCTAAAGGAAGAGCACATGTTAAGTGATGTTTGGGATTTAGAGTATTATAACAGCTGCCTGCTATGTGACAACTTTTAAAAACTAATTCTGAGAAAATCTGAGTGCGTGAAACCGTATTGTAAAGATTCCGACTACAGACACACTAATCCTCTACAAAGGCAAAGCTACAGATAGATTAACTCAGAAAAAGTTCAGGAAAAGAAGCTGTGGTCACATTCCTGGGTAGGCTTTCATATGATAATTTTAAAAATCTGCCTCAACTAGACTAGAACTACCATGGCAGGCTGGAAATGCTCTCTTCTGCCTTGTTACTTAAAATACAGCTATGCAGTCAAACTACAGAAATAAACATAACTGAAATTGTAAAGGTAAGAGCTCATAAGTTTAAAAATGCCAGACTAAGCTGCCTTTTCTGAACCACTGATCTCTTTCCCTCTCTCACAGCCAATGCACACAATGAATGCAAAACTATTTGGTCTTTTGTAGCTGCCTCATTTTTTACTGCATGACCTCAGGCTTTCAACGAAAAAGTTCAATACAAAGGGGGAAAAAAACCCAATAGTACCCTGGAGGGTTGTTCTAGGACACTCAACAGTTTACTTCAAACACATCACTAATAATTTTTAGAATACCTGTAAAGTAAGACATTTATATAGATCTCATTTGTTTGGAGATGGAGGAATCGAGATCAAAAGCATCTACGAAATGTAAAAGCTTTGTGCTAGACACTTCAGAGTGAGTTTTAAACTTCTTTTTATATCATGCTTCATATATTTGAAACTATGCTTCCAAGGTGTACAGTTACAGCTGTTTGTTCTCATCACAAGTGTAACATCAGAACTTTAGGACACAAGGAAGGATACAATTAAATTTCAAGTGCAAAGCTGAACTGTCAAATATGAGATTTCTGTGTGTTGTACTGTTTGATTAGAGAAGTCAGAAGCACCCCAGATGAAATACTCCTCTGTACAAACTGAGCCTTAGATATGGGGTAAATGAAGCATCAACAGAAAGTGTGCAACGCAGGGCATCACAATAATTGTTTAATGATGCAGTCATAAGAAATTAAAATGGTGTTGTATAGACAGCCTTGATCTTAGTACTCTGGGCTTTGCAAGCACAGTAACATTTTAATTGTCTGATGTTTTTGCAGTATTTAAATTCAAAAAATACCCCCGAAAAGAAAATCCAGTAAATGACATCCTAATTGCAATTCTGAATGATTAGCAGAGCTGCAACTGTTAGCTTTGGCATATAGATCTGATTCTTAATTAAAATCATGAATGGTGAGCCTAGTTTCATTATGAGAAGGTCCTGGAGCAGAGGAGTATGGGACACTGTGACAAAAGGCTTCACAAATATTTCCTGACACTGAAGAAAATCAAGCTTGTTCCCTTGCGAGTGCATGCACCTCCCTGTCCTCTCCAAAACCATGTTTCTTAGAGACAGCTATTGTCCTGTTCATAACCCTAGCACTATTCCCTTTCTGGAATATCATTCTCACCACCCTGTTGTTGCCTCTCTTTTAATCTGACTCTTGATCCCATCCAACTAAGCCAATTAAGCTTTCAGCTTTCTGACTGGACCTCCTCTTTCAACAAATCTGTAACAATCACAGATTGTTTTGTGTTGGAAGACATCTTTAAAGATCATCTAATCCAACCCCTTTGCAGTGAGCAGTGATATCTTTAAGCAGATCAGGATGCTCGAAGCACTGTCTAATCAGACATGGGGTATTTTCAAGGTATCTACCACTTCCTTGGGCAACTTGTGCCACTGTTTCACCGCCCTCATCGTAAAAAATGTCTTCCTCATGTCTAGGCTGAATCTATCCTCTTTTAGATTAAAACCATTACCCCTTTTCCTATTGCAACAGGCCCAGCTAAAAAGTCTGTTGCCATCTTTCCCATAAGCCCACGTCAAACACTAAAAGGGTGCAAAAAGGTCCCCCCCCAGTCTTCTCTTCTCCAGGCTGAACGACCCCAACTCTCTCAGACTTTTTTCTTAGGAGAAATGTTTCATTCCTCTGGCCATTTGCTTGCTGCTCTCCAACACAATTGCTCCTATTTGTTTTTTATCTTTTTGTGATACATCCTAGAAATTTTCTTTAGTACTAGTTCTCTTCATGTACCCAGATTTCTCTGCATCTACTGTCTTTATCTTTCCCTAATATTTTTTCTTTTCTTCTTTTCGGCAAGTTTCTGCAAGTTTCCCATTAAAGTTAGCCCCTTCCTTCCCCCAATCTCCTCTGTTGCCATCTACCCAGTTTCATTTTCCAATATCACGTTTTGAGGGCAATCTTATCATGCTAGTCATTTAATGTTTATCCTCATCCCTAAAATTAAGGGGGAAAAAAGGCAAATTGTGAGGCCTTATATTGTTTCATTATGTCTTTGCAGTTTTATTCAGACCAAGCAACCTCCGAACAAGAAAGCGTTAGTGACATTGGCTCAGAAATCTTGTGCAGAGAAGTGAAACATTTTCCATTGTTTTGGGATTGTCAGTTGTGAATTTTATTGCAAATCTTGTTCAAAAACAATGAAAAAAACTTTGACAAATTTCAGTTCTGCATTCAATTTGCAATCCCTTTCTTTAGTCACCTGATGACTGTATTTCAGATGATGGCTCATCATTGCCAGAGATGCGTTGCAGAATATAGCTTTCATGTTCCATTAGATGAAGGGGAGATCATCACCTCCGGCTTCAAAAGAGCTGAATTTGGGCAGCTACCATGAAAAATATGACTCACTTAGGTGGTACTGGGCAGCAGCAGATTGAAAAAGACAAACTCAACTCAACAGAGAATAGGGAAGGAGATCTGAAGGAATACTAGGGAAAACTGAAAAAACAAGATAGCAGCAGCAGTAGGAGTGAAGTCAATGTGAGTAAATACTGTAGCAGATGGAAACAGAGTGTCAGAAGTCTGAGGAATAGTGAAGTAAAATAGGGAATTAACCTGATTTTTCAGTACCTAGTGTTACATCTGATAACAGACCTGCTAACCTGCTGGGAAACTTTGTTTCAGTGTGTGACTCATGGACACAAGCATTTGTAGACATCTGCTGTACAAATACCATAAAATGGTCCAGGCTGGAAGGGACCTCCAAAGGTCATCTAGTCTGACCTCCCTGCAGTTGGCAGGGATATCCCCAACTAGACCAGGCTGCCCAGGGCCTCATTGAGTCTTACCTTGAATATCTCCAGGGAAGGGGCCTCAACCACCTCTATGGGCAACCTGTTCCGGTGTTCCACCACCCCCAGAGTGAAGAACTTCTTCCTGATATCCAATCTAAATCTCCTATATTGAGGGATCCAGACCTGTACACAGTGCTCCAGGTGAGGTCTCGCCAGAGCAGAGCAAAGTGGCAGAATCACCTCTCTCAATCTGCCAGCAACACTTCTTTTACAATACAATACAATACAATACAATACAATACAATACAATACAATACAATACAATACAATACACCAGGTTGGAAGAGACCTTCAAGATCATCGCGTCCAACCCATCAAACAATCCAACCCACCCAACAACTAGACCATACAGCCAAGCACCCCATCAAGTCTTCTCCTGAACACCTCCAGTGAAGGTGACTCCACCACCTCCACGGGTAGCCGATTCCAATGGGCAATCACTCTCTCCGTGTAGAACTTCTTCCTAACATCCAGCCTAAACCTGCCCTGGCGCAGCCTGAGACTGTGTCCTCTTGTTCTGGTGCTGGATGCCTGGGAGAAGAGGCCAACCTCTGCCTGGCTACAACCTCCCTTCAGGTAGTTGTAGAGAGCAATAAGGTCACCCCTCAGTCTCCTCTTCTCCAGGCTAAGCAACCCCAGCTCCCTCAGCCTTTCCTCATAGGGCTTGTGTTCCAAACCCCTTACCAGCTTTGTTGCCCTTCTCTGGACACGTTCCAGCAAGTCAACATCCTTCCTAAACTGAGGGGCCCAGAACTGGACACAGTACTCAAGGTGCGGCCTAACCAGTGCAGTGTACAGGGGCACAATGACCTCCCTGCTCCTGCTCGCCACACTGTTCCTGATGCAAGCCAGGATGCCATTAGCCTTCTTGGCTGCCTGGGCACACTGCAGGCTCATGTTCAGCCTACAATCAACCAGTACCCCCAGGTCCCTCTCTGCCTGGCCACTCTCCAGCCACTCTGACCCCAGCCTGTAGCACTGCCTGGGGTTTTCATGCAGCTCAGGATGTGATTGGCCTTCTGAGCTGCAAGTGCACGCTGCCTGCTCATGTAATATGTTGATGGCATGTCCCTCACTCACTTTCGCTATTGTTTACCCTTGATTCACTTCAATGACTGGTCAAAGCAGAGCATCTATCCACTCACTGCACAATTCTGCAAAAAGAATGGCTGCTCAATGTCCAGTGAGCCAACCTTTGAGAAAAGACTTCAGCTTTCTTGCTACAACTGCTATTCTCTGCATCGTCATTAAAAAGCTCTCGTATGCATCCATATGAAAACTTTCGTCTTAAGGAGTACCTGATACCTGGCCAAGTGTTTGCAAAGAAACATCAGAATTACTCACAGCCCCATGCTGTGTTTCACTTTATTACTTATGTGTACCAAAAAAATGCTGTTTGAAAGATACTTTTATAGTGGTGATGCTGAAATCTTGTGACATGACCTTGGAATATAGTACAGAAATATTGCAATTAAAAAAAAATGCCCCCATTCTGGATGCTTGTTTTTTTCCCCCTAAAAACTAGTAGTGAGATTCTCTGCATTACAAACAAACCAAAAAGTAATCTGCAGAGGCAAGAAGGCCCTTGGCCTAATCACAACTACATTGTCTTCTGTCAAAATCAGAAAATAATGAAGAAAACCACTGTAACATATGCATTCAGATTTAAAGTGTGAAACACTAGAAATTTATGTGCTCTAGACAAATGCATTTTTGTCAACTTACTTTCACTGGATGAATAGTCCTGTGGATCAAGTATCCCTGACTCCTGCAGTGATCTAATACAGGAGTCCACCAGCTCCAGACCAGTGGTGAGCTCATCTTCTATATCCTTCTGACCATCTGTAATAAAATTAACGTAAAAATGAAAAAGAAAGACAAAAGATAAAATCAGCTACGTGCGACTAAAAATTCACAGCTGACAAAGGGAAGGGAGAATCCATCAAGATGACGTTCACAGGAGGCTAGCCAAACTGAAAAACTTCTCATACTTTGAAAGTGTGGCCTTGGATTAATAACAGCAAAATAGTAAAGTTCAAGTCTGATTGAGGCCCCGTCCCTGGAAGTGTTTAAGACCAGGCTGGATGAGGCTCTGGCCAGCCTGATCTAGTGTAGGGTGTCCCTGCCCATGGCAGAGGGGTTGGAACTAGATGATCCTTGTGGTCCCTTCCAACCCTGACTGATACTATGATACTATGATCTTAAGAAAAGTTAGAAACGTGTCTAGCAATGTTCCCCCTCAAAACTCTACATTCATTTTGTTGTTCCTTTAGTCAACCCTAACAACTTTTACCAAATTTCGCCATTTTTTAGGCAGGGTTCTCAGACACTAACAATTAAAAAAAACAAAAAGCTGCATAGATAAATATTGTTTTCCCCTCCATATTCTTTAGAAATTATGATTATTCTGTTAGAGAATATATATAGCACATAGATAAATATGTACATTACCTTGTGTTTGCCAGTGAAACTGCTCTTCTGTTGAACTGAAAAATAAAAAGTGTTAATTTTTAATGAAATTATTCAATAATGTGCCATCAGTATTCATATCTAAATCTATTCTGAAAGAACTGATTTAGGAACAAAAAAAAATCTAACAAGAATAAAAACATACTTAAACCATAATAACTATTATTTCACATCATTTTTAAATGAGCGGCTTGCACAGCATTACGGCATTCATGCAGGAAGAGAGAAGCGTCTTCGCTTTTCAACTAAGCAACTTAAAACGTACATATGGAACCTGCCTTCAGTCTTGACACACAAATTGTAGTATTTCAAAGCAAAACCAGTAACATTTGGCAACTTATTTGGATCCTTCTGTTTGTCTGATTTTCCATTTTTGTAGAGAAAGTTATAAATTGCTTTCCCAAATGAACAGTTACATGTGATTTCCAAAAGCAAGACTTCTTCCTGGATCTATTGATCATTGTATGCATTTGTATATTATTCAAATGTACAGCTAAGTTAATTCCATTGGCCTGCACAAGAGAGTAAATTCAGATGTGTTTGTGCTTCTGTGTAGAAGCACTTAAGCAGTGGAAGGTCTTAATTTAATAATAATGAGCATGAACACTAGAGGATGATTTAGGTAGGCTTTTTTTCTATAAATGAACAATATATTCAAATGAACAATAAAATGAATTATATAGTAAATTAGGCAGTGAGTACAGCTTCCTCCAGGGCGTGATCCGTTTATCCTTAGGTATAGGTCTTTCTCACATGCCAAGACTACAAAAAGGATTAAATTACTCTGTAATAATCATTCTTTTGATAACAGTGAACTGATTATTGTAGTCATAATTAAAATATTTTTCTGCATCTTTCTACAAGACACTTACAGGGAGAATAAAATCATCTATATGTCATCACCACATAGGTACCATCTGTAGTTTATATTGACTCACTGTAGTGAGATTTCATAGACTAAGAAGCTAGCCCTTCGGTGAGACACTCAGCTAGAATGCTTGCATTCAAGACTGTTCAAGTTAATACAATACAATACAATACAATACACCAGGCTGGAAGAGACCTTCAAGATCATCGCGTCCAACCTATCAACTAATCCAACCCACCCAAACAACCAGGTCATGGCACCAAGCACCCCATCAAGTCTCCTCCTGAACACCTCCAATGATGGTGACTCCACCACCTCCCTGGGCACCCCATTCCAATGGGCAATCACTCTCTCTGTATAGAACTTCTTCCTAACATCCAGTCTAAACCTCCCCTGGCGCAGCTTGAGACTGTGTCCTCTTGTTCTGGTGCTGGCTGCCTGGGAGAAGAGACCAACCTCTGCCTGTTAATAATAATGAAGATAAACATAGACAGAGTTCTCTGGCACACCAAAGTGCTAAACTGGAAAAATTATTTTAACTTAAATTGTACTTTCCAACGGAGCCCAAGTGGGTGGGCAGAGACAGTAGCTCTTTTGGAAATATTACTTTTTACAATTTGAAATTCCTTTTGCCAGATTTTCAGACTCACTGAACTGCAACTTCAGCTGGCACACTGGGACTTGAAAGTCATCTTCCTTTCTGGAATTCACATCACCCATTATAAGCAATGTATTACTTTCCACTATACAGTCCCTCTCCCAGTATCCAGATTTCTATGTGATAGATTCCTCCCACAAATGACAGATCTCAGGTGTCATTCTTGCTGTCAGGATGAATTAGTAAATGCTGCTGGCAAGAACACACTGATTTAAAAGACTGTGCCACATCATCCAAATCATCAAGAAGAGAAAATCAAATCCCTGCATAAAGAATGAATGATCATTTCCAGGAATTCCAGTCTAGCTATTTTTTAAGCAGTAAATTTGTATAAAATGTAGGAGTTCATTACTGGTATAATACAGACAGTATTAAATGAATCACTAGTTGCTGATTAGAAGTGATTCTTATTATCACTAGTCTGTCTTCCATAGAAATATTTTAATGTATTGACCTTAAGAAATCTTGGGAGGGTCTATACATAGATTGCAATAAATTTTAACTGTATTTTTGGGTTTCCCATTCTGGACTTCTCCTTGCAACTACTGTAATGGTCTTTCAACACATACTGGGGTTTTGGTAGGTTAACAATTACGTCATCAAAATGATTATCTAAATGCTATCTTCTTATTCAAGCTGCACCAGGGGAAGTTTAGGCTCGAGGTGAGGAGAAAGTTCTTCACTGAGAGTCATTCGTCATTGGAATGGGCTGCCCAGGGAGGTGGTGGAGTCACCATCCCTGGAGGTGTTCAAGAGGGGATTGGACGAGGCACTTGGTGCCATGGTCTAGTCATGAGGTCTGTGGTGACAGGTTGGATTCGATGATCTTTGAGGTCTCTTCCAACCTTGGTGATACTGTGATACGGAATATGAAGGAAGATGTGCAGGGATGTGGTTGAGCCACCATCCCCAGAAGTATTTAAAAGACACACAGATGCGGTGCTTAGGGACATGGTTTCCTGGTGGACTGGGCACTGCTAGGCTTGTGGTTGGACTTAATGATCTCAAGGGTCTTTTCCAGCTGAAATGATTTTGAATTAAAAGACTATTTTGTTCCTACAAGGATATCAGTATCTACTGATATGAAAAGAGTGCTATCTTCCCTAATTAATTTCCTTCCCTTTAGTTTTTGAACAGTCCAATATAGCTTAGGGGGGTTATTTTAACTTATTTATTTTATATACATATGAGCTTTTCCTTCTTTTAGCCAGAAAAGAATCCTGACTGAAGGAACCTGACATGTCCGCGCGTGCAGCCTTTAGGCTGTCATACAACTGTGCCAAATTTGCTTGAGTGAATGAAATTGCTTTTCTGGGTTTTTTGGATGCTTATCCAGCTTCACAAAAGATCAGTGCAACTGACTGTATACGCACATCAAGTACATGAAAAGGTAAACCAAATAATTATCAGAAGTATTTTCTGCATGTTCAGCAAAATAACGCTTTCTGCTTTATGGCTTTTCTAAAAATAAACAAACAAAAGGTTTAGAATTAATTATCAACAACTTTTCTGCATATGCCTGTGCCTCCCTCTGTAAGCCCACCAACTCTACCAACTTTGACTGAGGAAGAGGATCAATAAAATACTTTATTGAGAAGTTCTTAACTTCTCAATAAAGCAACCTACACCAATAGAGTTTGAGGAGGAGAGGAGGAGGGGTTTAGCCAGAAATATAGTATAGTATTAGAAAAGAATAGCATAAAATCTTAATGAGCTAAGAACTAAGGCAGCTATAATTATTACCTCTCATAATTAAAATAAAAAATAACATTACTATTTATTTGGCAGTCAATCAATTACTATTTATTGTTTTCTTCTCTCATTACTGCTAGTCACTGCATCTTGTACCTACTTTAGATGTTCTATTCCAAATAAGACAACAATTTCACTTCATTCTATTCAATTAATATCTTGTGTCACCATTCAACTATACCAAACTTTGTTTCTTCTATAAATTTGTAGTCTTTGGAAAACAGGATTTATTGAAGGAAAATCACAGGGAAGCTGAATAAATTAAGAATGGGAAGGTAAATCTAAACCTCAACCAATCTAAAAAAATTAACCAACCAATGAACCAAAAAAAGTCATACATTTTGGATATTCATCTTTAAGCTAATGAACCTATCTTCTCTAAGGATGCATACACTGTGACAAAACTTTACCTTTAATAACCATCTCTGCAAGGAAAAGCTGATTTACCTCCCTAGGCAAGAACAAGCAAAGCAAATATCCACGAAGTCCTGATCTTGATTCCAGGTGAACTCACATGTTACCTTTTCTGGCTGTATGTAAAAAAAACAAAGTAGCAAGAAATCGTCTATGTGCAACCTTGTGTGCTAGTAAGACAAAAGGTAAATGAGCATTGCACACTTCAGGGAGCTCCTTTTGGGGAATATCAGAACAGAGCACTGGGGGAGCTCCACCTGTCTTTGCACAGTGTGGAAAGATAAGAAGCACAAAGCACTGCAAAAATGGAGTTTCTATGGTCAGCAAAGGATGTCTGACTATTACCAGTTTACAAGTTTAAATCAAGTTTATCCTTTTTTCAGGCACAGACTAAAAAAAATCCCAGTCTGAGTTGTCTATAAAGCAACAAACAGGGTCTTTGGGAGCCTTCATTACTTTTCCTGTATTTCAAGTAAAGCTAAACAAGAAGTGGATGTCCCCTTCAAGATGGACTTGACAGAAACCCAGCATGAGAAGATGGGCTCTGTGGAGGAAACAGCACTGTCCCACATCAGCCAGCACTTGCAGAACAAGTTGAGCTACATATGGCCATCAAACAACTTTCTCCACAATTTACAGGAGTCAAAGGCAGTTTTGACAATGTACAGGTGAATGTTTGAAGTGACACCAAAATAATGCTTTCTTGGATCTTTATCACAAGCCACATTTCTATAAAAGTAACCAGAACCCTCATGGGAGGAAACCCAGAGGTGAGGAAGACTGATGAGCACTTTGGACATCCTCACACAGTGCCATAGGCACTGTCTCACTAATTTTTAAATTGCTACTCTGGTTGTAGAAGGTGGAAGAATCTAGAATCACAGAATGGTCTGGGCTGGAAGGTCTGGACTTCCAAAGGTCATCTAGTCTAAGCCCCAAGAAAAGAACACAGAACTATTTCACAAAAAGCAAGAAGGTTGTGAAACTAATATTCCTTATAAAGTAAAGAAGCAAAGGTTTTAAATCAACAGTACACTGTAGATTGTCTGCAAAATAGTAAACAATCTTTAGTATCAACAAACTGGTGAAAAAAACCCCAACACCTAAGAATGAATTTTGCACTAAACAATCCCATAAAGAAGTGCCAATCCCTCATTAAATCACTGTAGACAAGATCAAGCCCCAAGTGCCATGTTTTTTTTTGTTGCCCAATTTAAAATTACATCAAAATCTCTGACTTCAGCAGTCACCTCTAGAGACATGACACAGCAACTTCTCTTAAATGTTCAATCACACTCTTAGTCAGCTGTGGTATCACCTTGGCTACTGTGTCAAGATCCTGGAAAACGTAAAACCAAACAAACCAACCAAAACAAAACACAAAAAAAAACCAAAAAACCCAACCACAAAACCCAACCAACAAAATAAAAACCCAACATGCTCCACAAATCCAACCAGACTTTACTGATGGCTGCCTTTTCTTAGCCTGGAAGCTTCAAACTGACTTTCAAAATTATTACAAAGTTTTCCTTCTCTGTACACGCTAGGAAACCATTCAGTTGGTTAACTCCTACCTCTATTAAAAAGGCCTTGCTACAAGTTCCTACATGGAAATGTCTTCTTTTCTCAGGCAAAGCATTGTTCTTTCCTAAGTTTTACAAAATCAACAGCAGAACTTGCTGGCTGTGCTATGAATGTTTTGTACTTCTTTCCAGTGATGCAAGGAAATGCTTGCAGCCAAATTTTCAAAACAGTCCCAAGAGCAATGCTTTTCTCTGCATCTAATTCTTGCAGGACTTCACAGAAATTACTTTCCTTTAAAAGCAACTTTTGAAATGCTCCAGTTCTATCTTTAGCAAATTTTCCTATACTGATTGTGCTTAGTGACAGCTCTTCAATTATTTTTTTATTTAAATGTGCACTTAAATTAAAAGTTTGGTCTTCTAGACTGTTAAGAGCACTACTTAAGTACAGAGTAGACACAGAAAGCCAGCGGCTGCTTTCCATTCCACACAGTGCACTGATCATGTGCTTAAAGGCTGTTATTTAATTGTGAGAACATAATGCATTCTGTTTCCCTTTAGCTTTTGACCATCATTCCTGAAATGGTCAACAAGTGTCAATTACAGTATTTCATTATTTTTTTACTGAATTAATTTCACACATATTACCCTGCAAATAGCATTTAGTGAAGTTTTGATTTAACCTGGCCATATAGAAACAAACCTCTTGGTACTTAGCTTGCAACACCAACCAGTTTCTGTAAGTTTTGGTTCTGCAGATAGTGGTGTGACAGGGAAGATGAGAATTCTTGCACAGAAGAAGCCTGAGAAGTTCTGCTACTACCCTAAGGTAAAGAAATTTGCAGGGCAATACATGCAAATACTTGTTATATTCTATTTAACTTCAAACTTGGATGCAATGACAGTATTAAGGAAACCAGTACCCTTAACGCCAGTTTCTGACCTCTATATATCTCAGACACGATGCAGGGATAGGAGAGACCCTGACTGAATTACTACAACCATTCTTCTGTTGTTAGAGAAACTGAAATCAAATGAAATTACTTAATTTTGTAATTATTTAGGAAAAAGAGTGATGGTTTACAAAAAGAAGGAATTCGCTCAGTGATGGATTTCTGCTAAGGAAATGCTAGTTCTTCCTGTTTGCTTCAAACCTAATGTGAGAAAGGAGCATACTTCCAGAACTGATCTACCTCAGCTGTGGCACAATTGGAATAGAATAGAACTAGACTATTTCAGTTGGAAGGGACTTACCAAGCTATCTAGTCCAACTGCCAGAAGTATGTTGTTCAGGGCATTGTCCAAACATCTTTTAAACACTGACTGGTTTGGGGCATCGACCACCTTCTTTAAGGAGCCCATTGCAGTGTTTTACCATCCTCTTGGTAAAAAAGCGCTTCCTAATGTCCAGCTTAAACCATCCCTGGCACAGCTTTGAACCATTCCCACATGTCCTGTCACTGGACACCAGGAAGAAGAGCTCAGGACCTCCCTCTTCTGCTCTTCAGGAAGAAGCTCTTGAGAGCAATGAGGTCACCCCTCAGCCTCCTTTAAATCTTAAATTTTGTCACTTCCCCTCAGCAGAGCAGTTTAGATATCATATTTCTTCAGCAGCAGTGATGATATTTGGATCTGATCCAAAAAAACCCAAGTGTCTAAAATAATATTTGAGTGCTCAAGAAATAAATCAGAAATTGCAAATTAGAGAAATACAATAGGGGAGAGGTAGTATAGCTTCAAGGAGAAGCTCCACTCCTTGGTGGGCATGGAGGGGAATATTGTAACAAAGGATGAGGAAAAGGCAGAGGTGCTTAACACCTTCTTTACCTCAATTTTTACTAGCAGGACAGAACGGCTTCCAGACAGCTGGCCTGCAGAGCTGGCAGAAGGAGCCAGGAGCAGCATAGTTTTCCCCTGTTCCAGGATGGGACAGTTAGAGATCTTCTCAGCCGCTTGGACCCCCACAAGTCCATGGGACCGGATGGGATCCATCCTAGGGTGCTGAGGGAGCTGGCGGATGAGCTGTCCAGGCCGCTCTCCATCATTTTTCAGCAGTGCTGGCTCACTGGAGAGGTCCCAGAAGACTGGAAGCTGGCCAACGTGGTGCCCATCCATAAGAAGGGCCAGTTGGAAGAGCCAGGGAATTATAGGCCTGTCAGCCTGACCTCAGTGCCAGGCAAGATTATGGAACGGGTCATCTCGAGTGCGATCACACAGCACTTACAGGATGGCCAGGGGCTCAGGCCCAGCCAGCATGGATTTAGGAGGGGCAGGTCCTGCCTGACCAACCTGATCTCCTTCTATGATCAGGTGACCCGCCTGGTGGATGTGGGGAGGCCTGTGGATGTGGTCTACCTGGACCTCAGCAAGGCCTTTGACACAGTCCCCCACAGCAAACTCCTGGCCAAGCTGGCAGCCCGTGGCTTGGACAGGAGCACACTGCGTTGGGTTAGGAACTGGCTGGAGGGCCGAGCCCAGAGAGTAATGGTGAATGGCGCCACATCCAGCTGGCGGCCTGTCACTAGTGGTGTGCCCCAGGGATCAGTACTGGGCCCCATGCTCTTCAACATCTTTATTGATGATCTGGATGAGGGCATTGAGTCCATCATCAGTAAATTTGCAGATGACACCAAGCTGGGGGCAGCAGTTGATCTGCTGGAGGGCAGAGAGGCTTTGCAGAGGGACCTCGACAGGCTGGACAGATGGGCAGAGTCCAATGGCATGAGATTTAACACATCCAAGTGCCGGGTTCTGCACATTGGCCATAACAACCCCAGGCAGCGCTACAGGCTGGGGTCAGAGTGGCTGGAGAGCGGCCAGGCAGAGAGGGACCTGGGGGTGCTGGTTGATGGGAAGCTGAACATGAGCCTGCAGTGTGCCCAGGCAGCCAAGAGGGCCAACCGCATCCTGGCCTGCATTAGGAATAGTATGGCCAGCAGGAGCAGGGAGGTCATTGTGCCCCTGTACTCTGCTTTGGTTAGGCCGCACCTTGAGTACTGTGTCCAGTTCTGGGCCCCTCAGTTTAGGAAGGACATTGAGACACTTGAACGTGTCCAGAGAAGGGCAACAAGGCTGGGGAGAGGCCTTGAGCACAAGCCCTATGAGGAGAGGCTGAGGGAGCTGGGGCTGTTTAGCCTGGAGAAGAGGAGGCTCAGGGGCGACCTCATTGCTCTCTACAACTACCTGAAGGGTGGTTGTAGCCAGGAAGGGGTTGGCCTCTTCTCCCTAGCAACCAGCACCAGAACAAGGGGACACAGTCTCAAGCTGCACCAGGGGAAGTTTAGGCTGGAGGTGAGGAGAAAGTTCTTCACCGAGAGAGTGATTCGTCATTGGAATGGGCTGCCCGGGGAGGTGGTTGAGTCTCCATCCCTGGAGGCGTTCAGGAGGGGACTGGATGTGGCACTTGGTGCCATGGTCTAGTTGTGAGGTTGTGGTTACAGGTTGGACTCGATGATCTTCAAGGTCTCTTCCAACCTTGGTAATTCTATTCTATTCTATTCTATAATCTCTGCCTTGAGACAACTCAGCCTATCAGTACCCATAAAACTACATTATTGAAGCATGCCTTGCAGAAAACAGGGTAATGGCTGTCATGGTTTAAAGCAAACAACACAACACCCTGAAAGATAAAATGAGGTCTTGTTTCTTCCTTCCCTCCTCCCTCTTATCCCAATAGTTCAGTTATTAAAGAACCTGTGCACTATGTGATAGAACTAGATATAATCCTTTTTACTCACTTGTGAAAAATCAAAGCAATATCTAAGCTGAGCATAACCGTCAGACTATTCCCATCTTTCCTGTAAAACCTCAATCCTGAATAGAAAATAATTCCATTTTTCAGTTAAAGAACTAATAATGTCACCATAAGTACCAAGTTTTGAAAGCTGTCTTCAGAGAAAGGGTGCAAGACAGTAATATCCAGAAGAGGAAAGACATCTGCCCTGTGGAGCATAAAAGGTAGTGAAGATCCAGAGAAGAGGCTGTAGTTCATATAAGGTGCCTTAAACATCAACATTTCGATGCTGAGTAAGAAATACTCAGTGAACTGAGCTGCTTAGATGCCCCAAGCATAGTACAAGCACTTTGGGAACTCAATGCAAATCACAGACATAAAGAGAGAGTTACCTAAAACTAAGCATTGTAACAGACTTTTTCAGTACCTTTTGGATTCTGGTCTTTGATACCAGAACATTAATTTCTAAAGATACATGAGACAATACAATTCTTTTAAGGAAACCAACTTCTGTACATGAAGACAATGTACTATTTCTTCCTGGGATAAGTAACTGCTAAAGCAGGTAAGACAACTAGTAACACAAAGCTCCTCATCTCGGACAGATGGGCAGATTCCAACAGCATGAAATTTAACACATCTAAGAGCTGGGTCCTACACATTGGCTACATGCAGGCTGGGGACAGAAAGGGACCTGGGGGTAGTGGTTGATTGTAGGCTGAACATGAGCCAGCAGTGTGCCCAGGTGGCCAAGAAGGCCAACGGCATCCTGGCCTGCATCAGAAATAGTGCAGCCAGGAGGAGCAGGGAAGTCATTCTGTCCCTGTACTCAGCACTGGTTAGGCTACACCTTGAGTCCTGTGCCCAGTTCTGGGCCCCTCAATTTAAGAAGGATATTGAGTTGCTGGAATGTGTCCAGAGAAGGGCAACAAAGCTGGGGAGGGGTCTGGAGCATAAGCCCAATGAGGAGTGGCTCAGAGAGCTGGGGTTGCTTAGCCTGGAGAAGAGGAGGCTCAGGGGAGACCTTATTACTCTCTACAACTACCTGAAGGGAGGTTGTAGCCAGGTGGGGGTTGGTCACTTCACCCAGGCAATCAGCAACAGAACAAGAAGACAGTCTCAAGCTGCACCAAGGGAGGTTTAGGCTGGATGTTAGGAAGAAGTTCTTCACAGAAAGAGTGATTTGCCATTGGAATGAGCTGCCCAGGGAGGTGGTGGAGTCACCATCACTGGAGGTGTTCAAAAAGAGACTGGATGAGGCACTTGGTGCTATGGTTTAGTTGATTAGATGGTGTTGGGTGATAGGTTGGACTGGACAATCTCAAAGGTCTTTTCCAACTGGTTAATTCTGTATTCTGTAACCTTTTTAATTAAGGAAAAATATTACAGGGATACCCCTTCTGCACAAGATTTAATCCTAACATGCAGATCAAGCTGAGCACCTATGCTGACCCTTGATTTAGGTAAATTATATTGAGTACGACCACACTTTTATATCACTATTCCAGCTATAGTATTTGTTCTTTGTTGTCCTTGATAACTAATAAGAAAGTAATTTTCTCTAGGTTTGAAAGGATGACTCATTTTGGGTTCAGCACTTCCTTAGGGAAAGGATGCAGACAGAAGGCAGACAGACTCTTACACTGAAGAAAGCACATTCCGCACAGGAAACTTGCAACACATTCATAGCCTGTCACTGTGTGAAATCACACATCACAGCCCTTCCCAGTGCCTCTCCCCTACAGCCTTTTCACAATAGCTTCACTCAGCTTCTTCCAAGAAACCCCTCCAGGGCTCTCCACCTTTACCTCTTTCCATGTAAACTCTCTCCTTTTCTTTACATTCATTCTCTACATTCCTTGCTTACAGAAGGCTGTTTGGCAAGTTTATTAGAAAGAGATGATGTTAGACTCAACTTTGGTGATTGTTATGTAAAGTAGTATATACATACTGCATAAATTAATACCTTGTACTACTAGAAACACTGAGTAATGTAGAAACTCAGTTGCCTAGATGCAGGCAGTAGCAAAAATTATATATAAAAGAAATTGAGCCTTACATTTACGTTTTGGTGGATTAACATAGAGAACTACTTTCTAACCAAAAATGTGGAATGAATGTAAAGGTAATTTGGTCTACTAGGTGGGTGATAAACAGTTGGATCAATCCTCAACAACTGCTGTTGATTTATAGTTTTAACTATAAGAGTGAAAAGTCATATTTGTAAACTGCATGTTTGTACACAGAGATGACAAATTATTTAAGTAACTGAAGTGGCACATGGTAATAACAGCCATTTAACTATATGGATAACCTATAACCACACATTCATTACTGAAAAGGACTAAAATTATATTAATGAAAGCTGACAAAAAAAACCCAAAAACAACCTTTTAGACAGATTTTGAGCTTTGTTGTAAGCACATAGTCTTTTTATTCTGGATTTTTCCACCACTAGGGCTCAGAGGGCAAAATGAGAAGCAGTTCCCTAAGAAAATAATCATTGCCTTTGAGTGACTAAGGAAGTATAGCACAGAAGACATTATGCATGTGAAAACAGGCTCATAAGTCAGACATTCAGTAAAGACAGACATAAGAAACACATTATAATTCTATTTTAAAAAAATAGTCTGTTGGCATTAAAAAGAACATTTATTTGTAATGAGTAAAAGGCTATCCTTCTAGAAGTATGATTTCTTTCAGATATCGTAGTTCTAATACTGAGAGCAACCTTTATTCACAGCAGAGCATTATAATACAGAATGTTGTGGAAGTTATGTGAGAACACAACCAGTTTTGTTTTGTTAACAAAGGAATGAAATTACCCTGTGCTTAAATATACTCTCCATCCAGAACGTGAAGTTTCATGAGATAGTTAGATGTTGTAGTCTTCTAATCTTGGTATATGCACATAATCTACACATTTCAGTACTGTATTAAAACTTTGCAAGAGAACTTTGGCAATGTGATTTCCTGATCCTGTGTGCAGGGATTTGTACTTTAAGATCTGCCAGCCATGTAAACCATGATAGGCTGCAATAAGGAAGAATTAGACTGAAAATCAGATCAAATCAAGACAAGTGTTCAGTTGATCTTGGAAGCTCTACTCATAGCTCCTTTCTTCTGAGTTTTTCATAATCCATCTTTTGCTCAATGTCTGCATATGGAAACAAGTACCAAATTCCTTGTCAGCACCGATCATGGTGCGGCTGATTTGCTGCAGCTAAATGGCAGATTTGTTTCCTAAACCAGTTAGACCATCTTTCTCTCCACAAATTGGAGACATCAAAGTGGAGAGTAAACTATACCACTAGTGAAAGCCAGTTGTTATTTAATGCAGAAATTTTCTGATGCAGGACTGGCCCTAATATACTAGAGAAGTGACTTCACAAATATTAAAGGTTTTCATGTTGTGTTAAAAAAATACAGGTGGCTTAGCTATATGCTTTTAGCAATTGTAAAAATTTAAGTTAGTCTATCACTTAGGGTAGCACTGAGGTCATATCTCAGAACTTTTCATCAGGAGAATTCAACTGCTGAGATGGCTTGCTTGATAAAACTGGATTCTACCTATTGCAGTTCTCACAGCATTTCAAATTAGAAAAGTTGTAACACTTCTAAGTGTTAAGATAGGGAACTGACCTTCATGCTGCTCAAGGGGCCACCCAATACTTTCTGGAAAGTCTGTATTGTTAAACTTCATTAGATTAAAGAAACCCACCAATTATCTCTGCCAACTGCTGAAAAAGCAGACAGGGGAAATGAAACACAGATCTCAAGTAACTAGCTGAACTTTACATGAGCAGATACAATTTTTAGGAAATTCTGTTTTGGTGAAAAGTTTCATGAACCATAGGAAAATTAACTTCTTGGCCCCCTATGCAGATCTTTCTCTACAACGGCTCAACATCACTGGTTAAAAAGAACTCATTAAAATTCTTTGTTCCCCGTGGCTGATTCACAATCCCGTGAAGTTTTCCCTACAGCTCATGCCACTAAGTAATACCTTTCCCTCTCTGTCTACCCTAATCACATGTTCCATCATCAGAAATATTGCATGCACATAACATTACCAGCTTTGCATTTATTTTAACCTTCTTTAATTACTCTGAATTAAAATTTGAGAGGTTCTCAACTAAGCTATCCCACCATTTTACTAAGTTTGAATCTTCTTCCTCTGAATACCTTAATCTAGGTTTAATAGCTGATTGGAACATTGAAAATTCTGTATTTGATCGGTGGAAGTCATAAAAAGTCTAATCAGAAAGCTAAATCTGTTTTCACTGACAAAACATAGCTAATATGGAAAGAGATTGATTTATTTGTTTTTCTCCCTGAATACGAATCACACAAAATCTGTTCTGGTCTTGAAGAAAATTAATTTTTCACAGGACAGAAATGCTAAAGCTCATTATTGAAAAAAATTAAGAAAGTGATGTGCTTTGTGGCCATTTTGAGGAAGAACAGTATTTGCAAGTGAGCTTAAGGGCTGTCAAAAGCAGAGACAGACTTCTATTCCCCGTCATCTATTTCAAACCACTGCTCAAAGCAGGGTCGACGGTTGATGGCTGGGATGCATTACAATTCTTCAGTTGTTAAAAATTGTGTCTAGATCTTAATGCTTTTTCATTATGTAAAGAACATAATGACTAAGGAAAAAGTCTATAAAGTAAACATGAAAAGACTCACTGATAAAAAGATTTTGAGAATCTCTAGTGGTCAAATGTTGAACACAAAACTCTACAGGACAACAGTACAGTTTTGACTGAGATATGGGACAAATTTGCCATTAGGATGGAAGTGGAATAAAAGCGATCTATAGAGCCAAAAATTTTATGTGTCTTGTTTCCAGTAAGAATGATGTTCTACGAGGGATCACGGTAAGAATTCAAAGAACACAGCATATACTCTACATCCAGTGATGAACTATATGATCTCCAGTCTAAAACTGAAATAACTACAACAATCAGAGAATTTATTAATCTGTAAAGACGGGGATGGCACTTTCTAAACAGACATTACAAAGTACTGTACCTATCTAAGAAGGGGGGGGAAATCTAAACTAACTACCACTTAAGCCTAGGATGACTTCCTAAATTAAACATTTGCCAATAATTTGAATCGTAATGGTCAACGGGAGAAGCAATAAAAGCAATAAACACAGCTCATAAAATAGTTAATTTCATTTAAAGGGTAAGTCAAATATATCTGGAATTCCATCAGGCATTTAACCCATTATCAGATGACACTGCCAAGTTAATCTCTTAACAAAATAAAGTCAGAAACAGTACAAAGTTTGAAAGTGGGTGCAAAAAAGGCCAGACAAGAGACAACCAGTGTTGCTAAACTGATGTGAGCAAGAGAGAAAGGATGCAGTATTACTCAAAAATCAGTCTCAGGCAAAGAGTTTGCCACAGGAGTCTGTATGACAAATTCATCCAGTTTAAAGATATGGCAAGATGAGCACCTGAACTGTATTAAAGCAATATTCTGTTACCAGGTAAGTCTGGACTTTTGGCTCCTTAGGTTAATTCCAGCCTCACTATGTCCAATGCCCTTTATATCCAAACTGCTGTTCTGAACCCCCTTGTCACACTACAGGAAACAACAAAGTGTTTTTCAGTTGTTTGTAGCGCATCTATCCTCTAGCATCTATCCCAACTCTGTATCAATTCAAGGGAAAGGCAGCTGGGTGAAAATACTGCATGGATTAGTGTGTAGATGAGCATTTTGACCATCGTAATTTATTTATGTAAATGGTGGGACAGACTGCAGCCTCAGCAAGTTTACAGATGATGCAGAATTTTGAGAAGTGTTTGAGGGAGACTTCAAGAGACTGAAGAAACGGGCTGACAGAAAGAAACCTCATGAAGTTCAACAAGGGGTGTGCCATGTCCAACACTGGAGGCTGAACAACCCTATGAACTGGCACAGGCTTAGGTCTAATCAGATAAAAAGCAGCTTTTCAGAGGAGGACCTGGGGATCCTGTTAGATAGTAAGTGGCACATAAACCATCAGTAAAAGGTGTACAACAGCACCCTATGTTGCTTAAGGAAAACCATTGCCAGTTTGCTGAGGGAGGTAAGCCTTCCCCTCTATGCAACACTAGTAAAGCCAAACTTGGCAGTCCGGTTCTGGGCTCCCTGAGATGTAAGAGACATGGACATAAAGAGTATGTCCAGTGACAGGCTACAAATGTGATGTGCACAGGAGGCTCTGCCAGACAAAGAAACTGGGAAGCATTTCAAGAATGAAAGGCTTAGGAGGTTTTTGTCTGTGTTTATGAATACCTGATGGGACAGAATAAAGAAGATGGAGCCAAGCCTCTCAGTGATAACAAATGAGAGGACAAGAGGCAATGAGCACAAATTAAAATAGAAGAAAATTCACTTCAACATGATGAAAAACTTTTACAGTTCATACACTAGAACAGGCAGGTCAGAAAGGCTGTAGAGCCTCCATCTTCCAATGCCACTGGACACAACCTTCAGCAACATGCTCTAGTTGACCTTACTTTGAGTTTGGAAGTTGGGGTAGATACATCCAGAGGTGGTGTTTTCACATGGGGATTGTAAAAAGCGTGTGATTACAATGTGCTTTTGCAAACACTCATGTTTTGTGAATGAACAGAAAGTGAAAACAGTTTCTAGATAATCTGATTACTCTAAAACAAGGTTATGAAGACCAGCTGAATTCTGAAACATAACTTGAACCCAGGTGTGGTGAAAAGTGCAGAAGAAAAGGAAATAAATTAACAATATAAATGAATAAATTCAACCTCCACATGCAATTTGGTGGCCATATGCAACACAGAGAATTATGGAACTTCATACTCTGAAGCAACTGTAGAAAACCTGAGCTTACCTTGCTGGCCTCTTATTAGGCATAATGGAGACTTGAAAACCAACAATTAGACATCAAGAATGTTTTATGCTGGCTGTAAATTTGACTACTTCAGCTCTCCTCCAGAGGCAATGAAAGCAAAAGCTGAAGTGGAGTTGAAAGGTACTGGTGTCACAGCTAAACTTCTCTTAACAGCGTGCCCCTGACAGCAATGGTCTTTGACTCACAAGCCTGGGCCTGGTTTGGGTGTTGGCTCCCTACCATGTGCCACTCAGCATGCAGTTAGGAAGCATGGCTCCCCTTTACTCCTTTGAGCAGTGTGCAAATTCTACCTGTCCCATTTTTACCTGGCTGGGGCTGAAATGCTGTTTGTGCATGCGAACATATGTGCGTAGCTATACATCAGGAGGAGCTGATACACAAAACTGCACTTGCTTTTAGAATATAGGTATGTTACCAGCAGGTACTGCACTGTGACTACTTAACAACATACAGCTACATATTAATGCAGCACTGTGGCTGCATAGAAAGAAAAAGTGTCACGTAAGTTATCCCTGTAAGCCTTTATGAAACAAGGATCTAACTTTGTTATGAATACAGTGGTATATTTTCATTTAAAATGCTATTAATATGATTAATAAAGTTTTAGTAATTATTAGTAAGTATATAGTTTTGCAACTATGTGTTTTATTCATCTGTCAACAAACAACTCATATCAAAGATTGCCTTATTTTTGCAAAGCTACATCTTTAAAAAAAAAATCACAAATTTTCTTAATTTTCATCTCAGGTACTATATTTTTCCGCAATAAAGTCCCATCACTTCTCCCTTGTTATTTGCTATTCCAATCACAGATCTAATTAGGGACACTTTGCATTATTAGTTTTCAAATTAAAAATATTTGGAAGACAACATAGACAGATTTTTCAGATGACAGAAAAGGATGTTCACATTTTCAAACTAAAATCCAACCCAAAGCAAACATTGAAACCTGACCAAAACCACACTCTTCTGGAACTCAGGTTAGGTTTCAAAACTCGAAAGGGTGATTGCCTCATTGTCTAATGGTCAGTTGGAGGAAAGAGAGATTTTATTTTAAAATAAATAAAAAAATCCTGAAAATAGGAAATGTTTGCAGTTCCCAAGACTCTTGCCTGCATATATCAATTTAGATGGATCATAAGCAAGCGTCGGAAATGCCATTTCTATTTTCAGAACATCATGCATCCAGGATGAAAGTTGGGTTCCTCCCACATCGAAGCTCCTCAGTAAATCTTGTATTTCAAGAACAGTCTTTTGATAAATGTCAATTTTGTGCTAACTGCATTCTGGAACTATTTAAATGGAGATGTGTACAAAAAACAGATAAACATGACATTTTATAAATCAAGAATGCAGAATGAAGAATTCTTAGCTGAGCAAGAAAAGCATTTAAGCCACTAGCTACAGGTTAACATTCAACCCAGACTGAGTTGGGAAAAGATATTTTTGCATACCCTTGAGATGTGTCAAATATAAAGTATCTCATACAAATGGAATGCTTAAAGATTAAGCTATGTGATACTACAAAATAATTACAGTTGTTTCTTGGGGAAAAAAACAAGAGAGAGATGGCCTCCACCCTCTACTCTGGAAAGCAAAATGAAATTTAAAAATCTGTTCAAATCAGGAATAAGCAGGAAAAAAAAAGAAAAAACCTTGTCATTTTTTTTAAATTTGGTAAATGTTAAGTTTAAAAAAATAATTATCCAACAATTGTACTATCGGAAATAATTTCTTTCACGAAAAGCTGGGTGCCAGCACCCCCTTCTCATCGTAACAGTTGTTGCTGCTAAACAGCATCTTTTGTATCTGAGTTAGGCCAGTACAGAAAATGTAAAAAACTACAACTCTGAGACAAACTTGCTTACCATTTTAAACAACCAAAATGTCCCATTATCGGGTTCTAAGTTTCAAAACTGAGTAAATACCAATGATGATTACTCCTTCCCCAGTATTACCTACATTTTCATGGTCATGTTCACAGAATCATAGAATCATAGAATCAGTCAGGGTTGGAAGGGACCACAAGGATCATCTAGTTCCAACCCCCTGCCATGGGCAGGGACACCCCACACTAGATCAGGCTGGCCAGAGCCTCGTCCAGCCTGGTCTTAAACACCTCCAGGGACGGGGCCTCAGCCACCTCCCTGGATAACCCATTCCAGGGCTTCACCACTGTCATGGTGAAGAACTTCTTCCTCACATCTAGCCTGAATCTCCACACCTCCAGCTTCATTCCATTCCCCCTAGTCCTATCACTACCTGATATCCTGAGAAGTCCCTCCCCAGCCTTCCTGTAGGCCCCCTTCAGATACTGGAAGGCCACAATGAAGTCACCTCGGAGCCTTCTCTTCTCCAGACTGAACAGCCCCAACTCCTTCAGTCTGTCCTCATAGGAGAGGTGCTCCAGTCCTCTGATCATCCTCGTGGCCCTTCTCTGGACACGCTCCAGCACGTCCACATCCCTCCTGTAATAGGGGCTCCAGAACTGGAGGCAGTACTCCAGGTGGGGTCTCACCAGAGCTGAGTAGAGGGGGAGAAGCACCTCCCTTGACCTGCTGGTCACACTTCTCCTGATGCAGCCCAGGATCTGATTGGCTCTTTCAGTGCACTCAGCAAGACACAGGTAGATGCCAGGATAAGGATCTCATTTTACTGTCTAAATCTGAACCCTGTTTGGAAAGGCTACCTCCTTGGATAGCTAGTCTGTGACTTAGAAGTGAGTGGGAAGTTTCATTTCAACTTCTCCACAGACAAAAATGATAATTAAAGAAAGATACCCTGTTTATCAGTCTTAGCTCAGCACAAGGCAGATCTGGAGATGTTCCTGGTAAATACGCTCATAAGGAAAGAACAATACAGCATCACAACACTTTGTGAGATCCAGTGCTGATTACCCTGATGAGTTATATGGTACAGAAAATGACTTTAAAATATATAGCATTCAGAGATATGAGTGAGAGAAAGCAAGCTTCTCATCTGGACAACATAGCTTCTACCCTTCAGTATCTGCTTGCTGTTGACTGTTCAACAAATGGCCTTTTGACTTTGTAAGCCAGAACATAGTTTCTTTTAAATGCAAACTTTCTGACTTCTCTGAATAAGACATACAGTGATAATATATCTCACCATTCCCTAGCTTTAAAGAAACACTGCAGAACACTGCAGAACATGGCAAAATTTTGATCCACCAGAGTATGGCCCGCCACTTATCCTATGAGTTTGTTCTCTCTAGCCTAACAGAAGCTCAAGATTCCCAGCCTGTTGCTTTTTGAAACACTTAATTCCAATATATATTTCTTAGCTTAATATTTTAATTCAGGAAATGACACCCAAGGAGAGGCACAAGTTTTCTGGAACAAATAAAATTACAGTAGTTTTATCTAATGAGTATGTTACAGATTTTTGCAGTTGGAGCTTAAGAATCTGCAGGTAGTAATTATTACAAAAAAATATTCCCCTATTTTTTTAATTAAAAAAATTATGCAGTTTGATTTTTTTTTTAGCCAAAAGTATGCCTTCAAATATTCTTTTAAAAAATCCCCAAAACAAAACAAATGAATAACCAATTATAACATTTAGTATCTGCCAATACAGAGATCACTGTCAACTCTGGAGTCACTTCTTCCATCCTTCCTGGGTTTTTTTCTTGCAATATGGCCAGCATCATTACTAAACATGTATGGACAGTTGTGAATGCATTCTCTAGTGACTTGGCCATGTTTTGCAACTGACAGAAACTCAGTATTTACATCTTTGATAACTATTCCAGACTTCTGATAGATGCATTTCTACCCACAATATTTATTATGTAGCACTCAGTTTTCAGCCTTTATTGTTTGAATCAGCTACTACAATGGAAAATTCCATACATAATATTTGCACTAGTTGCCTCTGATTTTTCTTAACACATCACAAGTAGCCATAAACAGAAGAAATATATTACAGGATCACAGGATGTTAGGGGTTGGAAGGCACCTGCGGAGATCATCGAGTCCAACCACCCTGCCCAAGCAGACCATAGAATCTAGTGCAGGTCACACAGGAATGCATCCAGATGGGTCTTGAATGTCTCCAGAGAAGGAGACTCCACTCTGGGCAGCCTGTTCCAGTGCTCTGTGACCCTCACAGTGAAGTTCCTCCTCATGTTGAGATGGAACTCCCTGTGCTGCAGTTTACATCCATTGCCCCTTGTCCTATCACAGGGTGCATCTGAGAAGAGCCTGTCCCCTCCCTCTTGACACCCAGCCCACAGATAATCCCCTCTCAGTCTTCACTTCTCCAGACTGAAAACCCCCAGGTTTCTCAGCCTCTCCTCACAGGGCATGTACTCCATTATCCCTATAGCCCTGTTGGACTCTCAAGTAGACCCATGTCCCTCTTTCTCTCACTCATATCTCTGAATGCTATGTATTAAAGTTATTTACTGTACCGTATAACTCATCAGGGTAATCAGCACTGGATATCACAAAGTGGTGTGATGCTGTATTGTTCTTTCCTTATGAGTGTATTTACCAGGAAAAATGAAAGTGATTACATGTAGAGTTCCCGTTAATATGAGCTACATGCATGAACAAATACTCTAACTTTCATATTGTATTTTTGGTAGAACTATGACATTGATACGAGCATTATCTACATTCTCCCAGTTCCTTAATTATTTTGGACAATGTCACATAAACAAAAAGAATGATACTTCAACCTGTTAAATCAGCAAAATCATGATGATCTTTTTTCAATGATGAAAAATGAATTTCATTGTAAAAAAAAAACAAAAGGGATTTGGTTTTATTACAAGTAATTGTAGTAATTGTTCTTTTCAGTGTCAAATACACTATCACTAAGAAGACCTGGCAAAAATACACAGATATTTGTATTTACTGGTTTGTATTTACTGACCATGTACCCTACCAGCAGCCTTCACGAGTAGTCCCTGTGCCCTTTCATTTCTAGATTTTATACTGTGTCATAATACAAGCCATATGGCTCCTACCTGCATCTCCTTAGCTGAACTCCTGAACAGGGCTGTCACGTAAGGAGAGCCTGATTAGATTTGTGATCCCTTCACAAACAATCCCCAAGTGTAACTGAGTCAACTAGGGAAAAGTATTACAGGTTGTAGAAGTTGCTGAACTTCTGCATCCCTTTGTCAAGCATGGTGAAGTAAGTATGGTCTCCTATGTCTGGCGGTTAAAAATAGAAAATAAGCTGGCCAGAACTGGATAATGTCACCAATATTTTGAACATTATGCACTCCAGCATTTGTATTACAAGCTACTGAAGAAAGAAGTTTTGCCTCAGCTGAAAAACAATCTTGACACTGCTCTGATTTGAATGTAAGAAGCTAATACATTACACAATCCAAACTATTTAATAGTTTGAATAATGAAAGATAGAATAATTTTAAGGGAAACAGGAAGATTTATCAAAGGAAACCCTTCATTCAATTAACAGGTTCATTTACTCCATGATTTTTAAAAAAGAATGTATATTATTTTAAATGGATAAACAATGCAACATTTTGCAAAGCTATATAGCATGTGATGGGCAATTACAATAATTCCAATACTGGTTCATTTGCCCGTGATCTCAATTGCTAATTGCAGACCTCTGTTGTCTGAGTGAATTACAACAACCCTCAAGGTTAATCTTTTAACATGATTCATACTTGGAAATGTTAAGATTTAGAATGACGTTTAAACATAACATATTTAGGCCTGTATCCTGATAAGATGTTTACACACAAAACCCACATCCCAACTCATGTTTAAGCCATGTATATCTGGAACATAAAATGAACAAAAAACTTATTGGTGCAATTCAACAAAATACTTTGAAGTTCATCCCTGCCTCATCAGGCTTCAGACTAGTTGCTTTGTAGTAGTAGTTGCTTTGATCACATCACTTGTAGTCCAGTTATTAGACCACCTTTTAGCTCAAACTGGACATTACTCTAGCACATTCTGGAGAAAAAAATCAAAGTATTCAAAGCATAAATTCTGAGGTAAATCATGCTTGACTTAACAGCTGTTGAAGGCGAAATTCTGTTGTGGGATTATACAACAAGAGACAGAATAAACAACAGCAGACTAAGATGTCTGCTCTCCTTGCACTGAGAAGACAGATCAAATCTACACAAAAGAGTTTTACAATTTTTGTTTAACCTATTTTGTTACTATTCCATATGCTAAACCTGATGAGTACACTAAGATATTTTCTGTTTGCACTGGCCAAGTCAGAGCTGAGCCTGAACATCAGTCAGTAAGTCTTTACCAACAATAGGCATTATCAAACTAATTTGATTGCCTTCTTAGATCTAAAAATGTTTCATCACAGTGTCTACCATGCCATTTTGATTCATATTTCCATTTAAAAAAATAGAACTGGGCAGAATCAAAGCACAAGTAGAGAAATGGCTGATATCTTAAGTAGCAAATAGGGAGAGTTTGTGTGATAGCTA
Source organism: Picus viridis (assembly GCA_033816785.1). Lineage (NCBI taxonomy): Eukaryota > Metazoa > Chordata > Aves > Piciformes > Picidae > Picus > Picus viridis. The sequence goes on from CM066575.1 coordinate 25,716,624, forward strand.
ACATTATGTTCATCACTGAGATAGAAGTTCTGGCACTATAATGACTTTATAAAGCTTGCTGATGAGTGCAATTGGCAAAAGTGTTAGATAGGAGGGCAACAAGTAGAAAGACTGATTGTGATTGCTTTCCTAGGTATAATTATGTTTTATTACAGTCAAAAGGAGAATAATTCATTAAACAACAAAGAATTCTGGTCTTTCCCACCAAATGGAGCATGTATCTTGGAAAAACAGTGACAGAGGATTTTAGGTGTCATAATTAAGCATTTAGCTAGTTGTGACTGATATGCTGTGGCATGATGAGCTAATATAAAAAACTTGGATATCAAGAGAATAAAAACCACTGGAAAAAATTCTACTTTAGTAGGAGACATTCAGAAATATTCTTGATATTTAAGTATTGCTTACAGAGATCAAATTCAAAAGGGGTCATTGAAAGGACTGGAAAAGAAAGTGAAGAATAATGCAGATTAAACTGATCAAAATGCCTCTGTATGACCTGTACAATTAAAAGGCTTTGTCTGATCAGTTACTGAAGAAGATTGAGAGGTTGTCTGATTACAACATATATGAAACTGTTTCTCTCAGTCAAGGCACTAGGGTTTTCTTCTAGCACAAAAGGCATAACAGGAGAGCATTAAAATAGCAAACTCCTCTTTTGAAAATCTGGCATAAATATTCATGAAGATAGTTAACTGCTACACACTACCAAGAACAGCAATAGACTCCATCCATTAATGTCTATTAGACTTTGGACCTTACTGAAGAGATTATCCTATCCCTTTGCAAGACTCTTACACAAACATTTTTAAAGGACAAAAGTGCAGCAATGCATATGCTGGAATTCTTTAAGTCTTGTATATACTTGCATAAGAGGTTTAGACTATTTGCTTCAAGTTTTCATAATTCTCAGCTTGAGTCAGAAAGAACAAAATTTTTAGCTGCCATAGAAAATTATTAATTAATGGGAAATCAGGAAATAATGATCAAATAAGGTGCTAAAATTCACAGCTGCATATTTCATGTCTATTATTTATGACTTCACTTAAAGCACTGTTATAACCACAAACATGTAAGTATGTTCTTCCATGTAGATCATGAAACTGGATGGATGATTGCAGACTTACAGATGAAATGCACTACAATGGATTATTCTAATACTTGATTGTTTTCAGACAGCTGCAGGGCTTTGACAGCTGATATTTGGCAGATGTGCTTCCATTTTAATACCATTTATCTCCAAGTGATCTACTTCAAGGCATTTGGTCTTTTATTTGGAATGTGTTATTGTCTTCTGTAGGATCGGGCTAACTCTATATAACCACTAGACTGAATGCACTGAACTAGAACTGTTAACTGTACAAAACCTGTAGACCTAGCTTTTAAAACCTTAAAACCAGGATTCATATGGATAATTAATCTTATGACATCTGACTTGAATACTAATGATTAGTATTTTACAGGCTGTTATTTTCTTCTTCATGCTAGGGAGTTATGTGCTACCATATGAGCATTCTTCTTGGTGTTCTTCCTGTGAAGGTTAACTACTAGCTTTCTGGTTACTCTTCCAATTCTAGAAAAAGGTAGATGCACAAGGATATTATGCTTGTGCTTCATAAGCTTTATACTCACTCTGGATCTGGTCTCCTGAGCAACTAAAATAATTTCTTAGGTAATTTATTCTTATAACTCATATGAAACTAGGTATACTTGTGGGTAGTCAGCACAGCCCTATGCTGTCCTGGACTTCAATAAAAAATAGGTTTATCTAAGTTACAATTACTTTCTTTTTTTCCCAAGGGCCACAAATGCCACTTGGAGCTTAGTCACAAAAGAGAAGTACTCAAGTTTGACATTCTTATGCTGCCACCAGCATCCCAGCAATGATGTGTAAGACCACACCCAAACATCCATGGCAGATGATTAACAGAAAAAAGCTCGGTACTTTTCAACAGAAAGCTGGTTACTTAAGCAAATCACCATGTATGGCAGAAGAGGGAAACAAAGAAAAAAGTTGTTTAAATCTTAGCATCTATCACAGTATCACCAAGGTTGGAAGAGAACTCAAAGATCATCAAGTCCAACCTGTCACCACAGACCTCATGACTAGACCATGGCACCAAGTGCCACACATTAGCAGTGTGCCCAGGTGGCCAAGAAGGCCAACCACATCCTAGCCTGCATTAGGAATGGTGCGGCCAGCAGGAGCGGGGAGGTCATTGTGCCCCTGTACTCAGCACTGGTTAGGCCACACCTTGAGTCCTGTGCCCAGTTCTGGGCCCCTCAATTTAAGAAGGATATTGAGTTGCTGGAAGGTGTCCAGAGAAGGGCAACAAGGCTGGGGAGAGGCCTTGAGCACAAGCCCTGTGAGGAGAGGCTGAGGGAGCTGGGGCTGTTTAGCCTGGAGAAGAGGAGGTTCAGGGGTGACCTCATTGCTCTCTACAACTACCTGAAAGGAGATTGTAGCCAGGAAGGGGTTGGCCTCTACTCCCTAGCAACCAGCACCACAACAAGGGGACACAGTCTTAAGCTGCACCAGGGGAAGTTTAGGCTCAAGGTGAGGAAAAAGTTCTTCACCAAGAGAGTGATTTGCCATTGTAATGGGCTGCCCAGGGAGGTGGTGGAGTTGCCGTCCCTGGAGGTGTTCAAGAGGGGACTGGACATGGCACTTGGTGCCATGGTCTAGTCGTGGGGTCTGTGGTGACAGGTTGGACTCGATGATCTTCAAGGTCTCTTCCAACCTTAACGATACTGTGATACTGTTGTCCAATCCCCTCTTGAACCCCTCCAGGGACGGTGACTCCACCACCTCCCGGGCACCCTTAACTACTTTAGGATAGGAATACTTTACATAGTAAAAGTAATTCAGGCTCTTTAAGAGATGTAATCCTGAGTTGAGAAAGATCCCTTTACACGAAGCTACCCTGGATGGAAGGCAGAAACTTTGACTTCACTGTGTTATTCTTACTGAACAATTTTCAGAGAAGCAGCAACCTCTAACAACGATTTCAATTAGACAAAATGTATTCTCATCTGTCCACAACAAACCCCCCACTGTTTTCTTTTACGTAGGATCAGAGCAGTAACAACTGAGACATATTTCCCCTTCTATTAATGTATTTACCCAAATTTCTCATTTTGCAAGTATAAGGTTGACTACATGAGGCTCTTCTCAGTGATGCCCAATGACAGGACAAAGGGCAATGGGTGGAAGTTGAGGCATACTAAGTTCCATGTATACATGAGGAAAACTTTTTCACTGTGAGAGTGATGGAACACTGGAACAAGCTGCCCAGGGGGGTTGTGGATTCTCCTTCTCTAGAGACATTGAAAACCTGGCTGGATGTGTTCCTGTGTGGTCTACTCCAGGTGATCCTGCCCTGGCAGGGGCACTGGACTAGATGATCTTTCAAGGTCCCTTCCAGGCCCTAACATTCTGTGATTCTGTGTTATGAAGGAAAAAAAGGAACCGAGACAAGTGCTTTACATTTTACATGTACAGTACAGAAACAGCCCTGGAAGCACAGATGTAAATACAGGTAGCTCCCAAGCTGTCAGAATAATGTTCCTTGACCTCTTTCCACCCTAATAAATCTTCAGTTCTGTGTACAGATGAACAGCCATCACAGGAAATACAGAAATAAGTCTCAGAAGAAAAAAAAAAAAAAAAAAAAAGGAAAAAAAAAGTCTACATCTGGTCATTAGAAATTTTTCCTAAGAGACTGGGGAAATGAACAGAACTTTTTTACCTGGAGCATTGAACACCTTTTCTGGTGGCCTTTTGGAGATGGATGGAATATATTTGGCAGGATATATATATATATAGGAATAAAATTAGGCCAGCGTGCCTCAGGTAGACAGAACTGACCTCCTGAAAGATGCACCGATGGGTCTAAAATTCCGCTCATCCTCAAAGATTTTGTCAAAGCTGTAGGTTTTGACCCTCAGCTAATAGATATCAGAAGAGATTCTTATACAAATTTTCAACACAGGAAAACAAGGCAGGTTAGTCCATGACAGCTAGGCAGAAGAAAACCAACAGATTACCCTTTAGAAGTATTTTGAGAAACATGCAAATATATTTGAGAAGCCAGGCAGAAAAAAATAAGCAGATAATCCTTTACAGGTATTTTGAGAAGCAAAATGGAAAAGAACCAAAAATTCTATTTTGCTTTATACAAGTTATTCAACATCATGCTTACCTTCATAACCACTATAAAATCAGGAACCACAGATTTTGTCTCAGATTTCTGTTTTACCACTGTGACACCACCTCTTACATATTGTTTTTAAGGTTCTGTGTGAATGCAGTGTTTAGACATCAGAGGACAATCAATCATTTGAATTACATTAAAAAAAACCAACTCTGGGGAGAGTCCATGCATTTGGCTTGACTACTCCAAAACAGTATTTTGGTATTATTACATACACTTTGGGTAACACATTCCTTTTCTATCTGAAATTCTGTTGCAGGTGGACCATATATCACTTTTACTTGATTTTCTACTGTTACTTACATTTAAAGCCCTATAAATCTTGGTAATAATAAGAAAACTATTTTTTGTTGGTTTTGAAGCATAAATTCCTAAATAAGATGCACTGTGATTTTAGCCTTCAGTACCCAAACTTCCAAAGGTCCTGCACTTGAAATATGAGATGAAAAAGTGGTCTGAATTGTCAAATCTCCTGTTGAGTGCATTTGTGATTAAAGACACTCAATTGTATATAATGTATATCTGGTTCCTCTTTAGTACTTTACACCCTGCATTCATCTGATGCTTAGTAACATTTCTGCCAAAAGGATGCTTCATGGTATTATCCCTGTCTGAAGTAACACAAACCTTAAAGCAATTACTAATGCTGCTATTGCTTCTTCTATGTTTGTTTTAAAAACTGTAAATTCCTATATATGTGTGTTCTCCCAGATAAACAGGCAGGAAAGTTAAGCTTTACAAACCAGCTCTTACCAGGTAAGTATTAAAATAAATTTATGCTAAGATTCAGTTGCTCTGATTAGATGGCACTTAAAAAGCAACACCCAAACAAACACAAGAGACAGAATTAAAAATGTGTTAGAATACATTGATAACTTCCAAGTGATTTATCAGAGGAAGTTTTTTTGTATTGATAATGAGAAAAATCAACCAACCATATTTTAGGCCTGCTTTTAACTACAGGCAGCACTAATTTCACTTTGAAGGATCCATTTTATGCCTTTTTGAATGTAAATTCTTGGGGGAGGGGAAGATTGGATCTGTGATATAAAGACCAAAACCAATCCATAAGCATATTACCCTCTATTCCCTAGATGAACCTGAGATTTACTTTCCAACAAACATTTAACATCCTTCCCTGTCTTGAAGTCTTAGATAGCAGTCTTAGCCCTCATTTATAATTCATTTAACTGTTGTACCAAATCTTCTGGGAATCACAGCCATGGCACAAATGTTGTGAGTTTACTGTTTTTCATTATATTTTAACATTTTAATTGCAATAGGAAGTAATTGCACCATTCTGCTACCCACTGATTTATAAAACAGACTGACATAAGAGAATAGCTCAGTATGGTACTATATATATAGAAGACATTTTCAACACATGAAAAATGCACATTCCTAAAGAATAAATGAATAAGAATATATTTTAGGTAATTTTAAAGTTAAAACTAAGCACTATATCGGGTTGAGAAGCAAGCATTATTTTTGTCCAATAATTACTTTGGTTTAGAAACAGTTGTATTTATAGGATTACAGCAAGGTTGTTGAAATTGGCTTGCATTAATATTCAAATAACACTGACTAGCTTCACCTTCCCAAGCTGAGTTTAGGGAAAAAAATAAGAAAAAAAGAAAGAAAGACAGAAAGAAAGAAAGAAAGAAAGAAAGAAAGAAAGAAAGAAAGAAAGAAAGAAAGAAAGAAAGAAAGAAAGAAAGAAAGAAAGAAAGAAAGAAAGAAAGAAAGAAAAGAAAGAAAAAGTTTCTACCATTTCAGTAAGATCACAGATAGAAAGTCTGACTGATATTTATAAACAAGGCTTTTGTTTCTGTCCCTTCCTACAGGGTAATGGCCTAACATTCTTGCACCTTCTTATCCTGGAAAGTCATCATTCCCCTCAAAATACTGTAAGCATTTATTGAGATCTCACTTGCTGCCCTCGGAATCAAGTAGAAAATTAAACCGGATAGGGCATCTCTTTTGACTCTAGAGGGACAGTATCCAGACACAGCAGATCTAAATCTCTAGTTTCTTGGCTTATTCAAACACGTTCCCCTGAACAAGTGACCACTGTACCTAAAGCCCATCACACTAAATTTTTATTGCAGAGTAATTAGAAGGTAATTTCCAAATGGATAAACATTTGGCAGCATGGACTTTTTTTTTAATATCTGCTATGTTGTGTTCTTTCCTACCCAAGCAAGGGCCATATAAAGCCAAGGACATGAATATGCAATGATCACTCTTATCCCATCTGGAATAGGGATTCCTATCCAGTTGCAAATACACTGCTATTCATAAAAGGGAAAACTGGGAAACATTAACACCTTCCTTTATACATTTTACTGACACATCAATGTTTGCCTCAAAAAAAATACGGAATGTCATTCACTTCAGAAAAGTAGAGCTGGCAAACCTTACAGTAGTAAGCTCTTGTGGTGTGGTGTATTTTTCTCATTTTCCAAACTGTTACCTATTCTCATAGACAGCTTACAATCAGAGAAATTCAGATCATGTTTAAGATCCAGACAAGGAGCTTAATCAGTTTGAAATGCATGTTCATAGTTGTAGCGGTATGGGGGAAAAAAGAGCATTGGAGTCCTACTGTTTCTTTAAAGGCATCGCTCAGATGAATACTGTATTCTGTTACTTAGAGTCCAGCTAACTGAATGGCTAAGCTGGAGAAGCATGTGGTATAAGAAGAAAATTACAGAGATAATTATGTACTTGGGTAAGTAAAATGCACCATATAAGTATGGATGGAAAGCAGAAGTATTTCAGGAAGCTTAAGTCATATCCAAAACAGCTGAATGTGTCTTGCAGTTGTCATTTATTAGCATATGTAAGAGACATGAAGAGTCACACTGAAGACCATCAGGAGATCAGATTTTATGATAATGTTTGATCTAAATCACATCCTCTAAACCACTCAGATCCTAGTACAATGTCTATTTTTTCTGCATCCAAGCAAGGCATATTCCATTGTGAGGGTGACGGAACACTGGAACAGGCTGCCCAGGGGGTTTGTGGAGTCTTCCTCTATGGAGATATCAAGACTCACCTGGATGCATTCCTGTGCTGCTCTGGCAGGGGGTTTGGACTAGATGATCTTTTGAGGTCTCTTCCAGACCCTAACATTCCATGGTTCTGTGATAGATAATTTCTTTCTTCTTCATCATTCTGAGAGGAGGAGTTTCTTAGTCCAGCCATTACAGATGGCACACAAGCCCTTCTTTAAATTCTACACCATCAGCACCAACACTTTTCTTCACAGAACCTTTCATGTTGTGGTAGCGCTCCCTGTAAATGACTGTTAAAACTGCCAAGAGAACTTCAGCTGCTGACTTGGTGACTTTACAGACAAAGCTTTCAGTTCAAAAGTGTACCAGAGGATCTCAGACAGTTTTCATATTATGTGATATATCAGCACTTAGAATCAGATTTAAATAGTAACATTCTAGCAAAAATAATCTGGGGAAAGGTGTCTAAGCTTTCATTAGATCTTTAGAATTGAACAGAAAACTGTTTAGAATACAGATTAGGAGTTTCTGTGCCAATTGATTTGGAAGAGGCACCAATGCTAGTCAGCAAATCAAGATTTAAGACTACATCATTTGGATATTGAAAAGACCATGAAAAATCCAAATAACTTACTCAGTGCAAACTTTTCAAGTCTCAAAAGTAATTCTGAAGTAGGTTGAGGATGAAATGCATTAATCTTGAGGGAAGCTGAGGGGGAGGATAAATGCAACTCTGCTTGTTTATTAAAATAAGAATACTTGTCTGTAATTTTCTGACACACTAATATTTTATTTTGAGAACTAAGTGCATCACTAACCATGATAACAATTACTGATCATCAGTGATTGATACATCATTGATCATGACTGCAACTTACAAAGTTTGATGTATTTGTTAAAAAGGCAAAAAAAAAATATCTTTGTATATCAAGTCCACATATGTCTGGGTTTTTTTAATCTATAACAAATAACTTACTGAATAAAAATAGAATATTTATTTGTTGCTCAGTTTACAAACATATTTGAGACACTGGAATACAATACTCTGAAGAAGCAATAACAATATCATGTCATCTAGTAAACAGCTTTACTAGCACTAAATGGATTGAGGTTAATAACTACTTCATTCAAATACACACGTTATATGATTTATAGCAGCAACTATTACAAAAAGTAGGATATCTCACATATACCACTCCTTTAAAAATGTTGTTTAAAAATGTTTTGTTTTTTTCACTATTTGCATATAAATTATAGGAACAAGTCAATTCTTTTCACTGTATAACAATTTGTGGATATTGAAACTTGGAAGGATATCCTGATAGCTTTATCTATGAGGTAAGACACTGATTTTTTGGATTCTAGTTAATTATTTCAGTTCTCACAGTTATCTCAATGACTTTAAAGCATTTCTATGCATCTATCCCCTTTCTGTAAACCTAATGTTTCCTCTATCTTCATTTTATGTAAATTTATTGCTCTGAAATGAATGAATATATTTTATTGGTTTTTATTATATCAACCTTCTAACTTGAGTATTAATTAAGTCTTTCAGGTGGCATTTGTACCTGTGGCCATATACAGGATCTGATGCCGTTGTCCTCTCTAAGGACACTGTCCTTTAGACAGTAACCAGTGAACTTTCCTTAGTAAACGCAAATTGGATTATTGCTTATCCAATCTCATTTAGATACAACACCATGAACCTACATTCGATTGTTTTTACTCTTCACAGCTGAAAGAGAGTAAATGTAAGACATCACACACCACAGATTTAATCCAAAACTACCGAGACATAACTACATAAAAGTCTCAATGTGGCAGAGATGTGCTTCCTCCTGTAAACTTTTCCCTTTCCTCACAAAGGTGTATGGAACAAACTGTAATAGTGGACATAACTATCAAATCCTGCTTATGATCCAACTTCTCACTTCAAAGGTTGGAATTTTCAGTTGTAGCAAGCAATAGCAGCTCTCACTGAAGAACTGATGCTGGTGAATCCAAGAAAGTGTGCACTCAACCAACTCCACTCACTTTAAGATGAAGAAAAAGCTGATGTAACACCATGGCCTTATGCATATTTAATGATGTAAGCCCCTGAATCCAATGTGCATCAAGTCCCTGGGCCCGATGAGGTCCATCCACAAGTGCTGAGAGAGCTGGCTGATACTGCCAGCTCTCTCCATCACTGAAAAGTCATGGAGAACAGGAGAGGTGTCTGATGACTGGAAGAAAGCAAATATTACTCCAGTCATCAAAAAAGGCAAGAAGGAGGACCCAGGTAACTACAGACCAGTCAGCCTCACCTCCATCCCTGGAAAGATGATGGTGCAGCTCATCCTGGAGGTCATCTCTAACCACATGGAAGACAAGAAGGTTATCAGGAGTAGCCAACATGGATTTACCAAGGGGAGATCCTGTCTGACTAATCTGATAGCCTTCTGTGAAACTACAACAATTAAATATCTTTTATTGAAGCTACATTGCAGATAAATGTATTTTCCACTGATTACAGCTTTAGTTTAGGCTGAAGTTTCTTTAGCCTAGTGACATTTGAAAACAGCAAGTTTTATTTCTGAGAAAAATTGGCTGAGCTTACTCTATTATGATTTGACATTTACATCGCAGTCATAGCCTGCAGCTCCAGCCAAGATCAAATCCCCACTGGTCATGCACAGACAAATGTATGGTCCCTGCTTCAGAGAATTTAACTCTGAGGTCACCTGCTAAGCCAGCTACAGAAAACCACAGAATCTAAATAACAAATTATCAACAAAGCCATTTAGACAACTGAAACCCTAAGGTTATTGTTACTGACATAGAAAAGCCTGAAGGGGAAGTTATGTATGCAGCTCACATAATCTGGGTAAATAGGCTTTCTAAGATGGAAACTAAAAAAAAAAACCATGTATTTGCCGCATGGCCTAACTCAGAATTCCATTTATTTTACTTACCCATGAAAGGTTTGCATTACAAATGTTGCTGGTTTTATTACATTTGCTTTGATGAAGGCATACTCAGAAAGATAGGCTTCATTTTTCATTTCAAAAATGCAGGACTTGTTGAAGTCTGGACTTGAGTCTGACTTTTGACTGCAAAGTACACCTTAACTTGACTTCTATTTTACCAAGACTGTACGAATTTTGACTGGCTGTCTGTAAGCAAAAGACCTTGATTTTTTCCCCCTTAATATTAAGGTAACTACACAGTGAACTGTTTAGCTCTACTTCTGCATTAGCTGCTTTTACGCCCTTCTAAAATCCTTTTCTCATCTTCCGTCCTAAAATATAGTCACATATATTAAAAAAATTAAATTCAAATAGATAATAAAAAAATATATATCAAATACACAGCTGTCAATCTTTTAAGATACTTTACCTTCCCTGAAATCTACTGCTTGATGTAATTGTGCAGGCCACCGGTGAGTTGTGAGCACTCAGCATCCAAAATTCAATTATATCCTACTTGGGAAGCTCATACAGTGGGATGCTGAATGAGGTTTCACAACTCTCCTTGATTCTGTCTTCCATGCAGAGGTGTCCTTTCCAAGAAATTCTCTAGTGTTGGATAAAATACCTCGAGGCACCAGTAGCATTCTGGAAGCAGTATCTTCTCTATTATCATTCTGAAGGCATTATTTTTCTCTATCAGCATAGCAGCAATTCCTGGTGACCAAGCCTCTTTTATTTCTGCAACTGAAGACCCATTCTTTCTTATATGAGACTTCTTTAATCATTTTAATGAAAGATTTTGCCATCTGAAACACTTTTTAACCTAAAATCTATTGAATCTATTGCTTCTTTTTTTGGAAGCACATCACATACGGAGGTTTTCTACAGCATGTCTTTTCAGTTTTAAAGACTGATAGATTGACGTTATAGACAGTCTTTTATACTCAACTTGTGATTTACACTAAGGAACACATAGGAAATACTTAGAAGTACTGATTTGTTAGGAAAATCAAAAGACTTTTTTTTTATACTGGAGAGTTTTCACTTTAAGTCTCTTCTTTTCACTAATTACTTTGATATACTGTATTTGACATTCCTTCATCACTACGTATCAGGGAGAGGAAAATGAAAAAGGTAAATATTTTGCTCAACTGCAATTTTGTAGGGTTTGTTGGTTGTTGGTTGGTTTGTTTGTTTTTGGCAGGGGAGAAGTATGAATATTAACATTGAATCTTACTATATAAAGAGTCTGAAAAGCCTAAAATTTTACACTGCACCATTTGTATGTGAATTTACATCTTAGAATTTCTTTTTTTCTTCACCTGCAGTTACATCTGCAGATTTTCTGTTTAAAAACCCCCAGTGTTTCCTTATTAATCCAAGTATGAGTTAAATTCTTGACTTGTATTGTTACATTTGGAATACTTTCTGGAATGCTACATAAATTCCTTTATTGTGTGACTGCACATCTCTTTTGTAAAAGTCTTTATTGGGTTGCTGGATGTATTTCAAGTCCCATTAAAGATTATTCATTATTTTGTTTCACTAGCTATTTTTCCACCAGTGAACATGAACTATTTTGTTGTACCTTTCACTAAACTTGACTGGATAAATTGTATGTATTCAGGTCTTTGTTTCAAGTAATTTGTCAATCAAGGTGCTCAAATACAGCCTTATTTATTAAAAGTGGCTGCATTTTCTTCTTAGTTAACAATTGTGGATGAACTTTACTATGAATACATAATGACTGAGGCTTTAATTATTATTATAATTTTCTCTGATTTGGTTTCTATCTCGATTATTCATGGTGGAATCCTTAGAACTCTGAAGGTTATGGAGAAACTGAGAAGCCACTTTCAAGCTAGTGAAGCTCTGAAAACCTTTTAGGCTTCATGGTAATTTTAAATCCAGTTTTACCATCACCAAATTCTTGTTGTATGGTTTGATTACATTTCAAACACAAACACTGCCAGAATTAATGTCTCTGTTCCTTGCCTGGCCTGCAGACAGGCCTGTTAAATATCACTCAGGTAAACATCTTCCCATGTTCTCCCACATGTCTTCATCTGTAAAAGTCTGTTGGACTGTGAAGTCCTTCAAAAGGTTAAAATTCTCCTGAGGCTTCCACTTCATTAAGGACAGCACCCTCCCACTCATGAAAGAAGGACAGGATATGTCAAGAGGAAACTGAAGGAAAACACAGAAACTCTTCAGCCCAATTGTGAACAATTCTTTTTCATAATTTTTTACCATTTTGATTGCAGGAAATTTGAGTGGTGGTCAGTAAGGAAATTAGTTGCTCATTTCAGTTGGCCTCCTGTCATGAGTTTAGCCAACTGAATCTGATGATTAATATTGAATACTATGTATTGTGACAGCTTCAAAATTAAGTGCTGGCTGGAGCAAAGAATCATAGGGCTTGAATTTCAGATTTTAGCATGAGAGACTTCCTGTTTCCAGCTGCTGCTTCTGTTTTTCAATTTGGGGGTGTTGGCCTTTTCCACTGAGCTTGTTCTGGGCTTGGGGAGTGGGTGGGGCCATTTTATAACTGACTTCTGCTGCTCCTTCTGCTTTTGCTGTGTTTTTCAGTGAAATAAGCTAAAATAATTGTGCATCCTATCATTTCATTAAACACTCCTTATCTAAACCCAGTCTTTTTTTGTATGTATTTTCCTTTCCCTTCCATCTCTGTGTGAGGACCTTGCTTGTGAGAGCAAGCTGTTTTAAACCAGGACATCTCCCTACTGTCATATCTGTGATTTCACTCCACTGGACTCTCCACAGAAGTGTTAATCCACAATGACCCTTCCTTAGTGTTGCCACAATGTTAATTGCATAACAAAGCTTTTTGTTTCACTTTCTGCCTTGGTTTTTGAAAATATATCTAAAAGTATTCAAGGATTTTATTGTAATGTAAATATAATACTTCCTTGCAGCTGTTTTGAGTTGGGTTTTTTTTTGCAACTAGATACTGCTAATAAAATCTTCCCTTGTCATGGTCAGTTCATGAGCTGCCAAGACTTGTCAGGACCACATGAAGCTTTGCCATCCCTGCCTAGTCTCCCTCGGAGCTCCCCCTGCCTATGACCCAGGACTCCATGTCAGCCCTCCAGAACCATCAGTCCCTGTCCCAGTGAAACTACATCAGGTCTGGTTTCCAGCTTCCCACATCTCTGCCCTGACCAGCCATAGGCTCCACCAAGCCATGCCCATCTCTGGACAAATGGCCCAGCCTGTCATTGACCAGGTATCTGACCAGCACAGTGTCCAATGGCTGAGGCTGCCTTGGTGCACCTCAGCTGCCCTACTTGATCCAACAGCTTGAAGGTTTGATACCAGCCCTAATCTACCACCTTTTTCCTGTCATCAATGCAAACCCAAATCTGCAACAAGAAGCTCATGGCTAATATGCCCCCTTGTAGTTTGTGTTAATAAAAACACCAGTACTGCTGTACAGCACAGACAATAGTGAACTATTATTTTTAAAATAACACAAAACTTTTTAATGCAGAAATTTTGCGCTGAGTACCACGCACTTGAAGGCCCAGATCTAGTGCAGCGGATAGCCAGTGACTCTGAGTAGTAATAGCATCCTTCCCTGCAGTGCTGTCTCCACTGGTTTGGACAAGACTTCCTTGCTGGATTCTCACCACTCACCTAGCCCCCATCCTGTGCAACCATTCCAGCGCATTAACTCCTGTTGTAGTTTATAGCGGGACAGATTGTTCTAATGCCCCTGGGGCAAAAGAAAACCACTTCACACACAGCACTGGAGTATTGGAAAGTTTAAATGGAAAATCTATTAACAAATTACAATACTATCATGTTACAATGCATAGTGGTGAGCATAGCAAAGCATACAAAAGTCGAAGGAATTAATAATCTGGGTTTAACATGGAAACTCATTAAGTGAAAGAAACTTCACACAAAACCTCCACCAAATCACACCCAAACCCCAGTAATCCTTTACTCCCCACCTAGGGTTCAACATACACCCCAGGGCTCTTTCTTCCACCCCATTGCTAGGTTGGATTCAGGCTGGCCAGGCCTGAAACTGCCTTCCCTTAGTCCCTGGCATCAGACCTAAACAGGCCAAGATTGCACAGCAAAAAGTAGCCAGGCCTTGAGGGTCACAGATAAGACTGGAACCATCCCCCATCCACACCAGATAAGGTAGCTCACTGCATCCAGGGATGAGAAAGAGAAGAAAGACAGTCAGATTTATAGGGATGCAGGATTTATATGAGAAAATACAAAGATGACGTGTTCTGGTACACCTCCTGGAGGTCTGCTTTGTGGTTGCTTTTTAAAGGCACCCAACCCAAACTGGGACAATTCCTAACTATCTTAACTTTGCACAGAAGTCTTCCTGGCATGACCATTCCTGCATCTGAAGAAGAGGCTTACACTGTCTCCTTATCAATTTGCTGTTTGGCAAATCTGACTGTAGGAGCTGCCTGGTAACAGCCACTTCCACATCAGTTGCAAAGAGAAATGCCAAAAAACCCATGACTCTAATACTGAATATGCTTAATAATTTACATTGTATATTTTCTACATATGAAAATAACCCTAAGTGCTTATTATAAAATAATCATGCTTTATTCCACTAGCAGCACTGCTGCAAGACCAAGTTCAGTGAGTACTGAAAGGAGGTTGTAGCCAGGTGGGGGCTGGTCTCTTCTCCCAGGCAACCAGCACCAGAACAAGAGGACACAGTCTCAAGCTGCACCAGGGGAGGTTTAGGCTGGAGGTTAGGAAGAAATTCTACAGAGAGTGATTGCCCATTGGAGTGGGCTGCCCCGGGAGGTAGTGGAGTCACCATCATTGGAGGTGTTCAGGAGGAGACCTGATAGGGTGCTTGGTTGCGTGGTTTAGTTGATTGGGTGGGTTGGATGATAGGTTGGATGCGATGATCTTGAAGGTCTCTTCCAACCCGGTCTATTCTATTCTATTCTATTCTATTCTATTCTATTCTATTCTATTCTATTCTATTCTATTCTATTCTATTCTATTCTATTCTATCAGTAATACCAGAAACAGGCATATTTTCACATGACAATATCAATTTCTTAGCAGAATAATTACAAAAAATATTAACAATCTCCAGACAATGTTAAGATTCTTATGCTCCCTGGGCTTTGGTGTGGGTTTTTGTTATTGTTTTCTTTGGGGTCTTGTTTTGGGTTGGGTATTTTTGTTTGTTTGGTTTGGTTTTGTTTGTTATATTTGCCTGGGGGTTTTTTGTTGTTGTGGTGGGGTTTTTTTGTTAAACTGAAGTGATCAAAGTTCATTACAAAGATGAAAAATGCATTTTAAGCCACTGGTAAAGAAACCACTAGACATGGACAGTTTCATGTCCTATATTCTGTATTGCCTGGTAAGGAAAAGAATGTTTTCTGGAGTAAAAATGAGAGTAGAAACAAGCACAAGGCAGCAAAGCAGCTGATGAAGCAAGACTGCTCAGTCACACTGATCAAAGCAGCCATGTGAAATTTAAATATTAGCTTAAGTTCCTATGTCTGATAGGCTTTTCCTGCTGCAGAGATGATACAGCATTATGCAAATGAGCAGTGGTAAAAGGCAATTTCCATTAGCAGCACAGCTGCTAATTTTAATAGGTCTTCTGTTAAAAAAGATCTACTCATTGAATAGTTAGAGTGTGTACCACATAGGAAGGGTTCAATATCATTCTATACAAATGTACCACTTAATGCACATTGTGCACACAAAATATTAAAAGCAGTGCTGCCATCTCTTGGTTGCTTTTGGGTGTAGTAACTATGTTATTGTATTGACCATATATTTGAAGAAACCCAACCCTGCAGAAACGAATGTCACAACATTATGCTGTTCAGCAATGTCCAAACTACAGGAAACTACAGGGTAGTATTCTAATACTTCAATAAATGGGGGTATCCCTACAGATAAAGCTTGTGTCTCCATATTGGTCATATTGAAGACATTTATACAGTGGTGCTTTGGTGCTTTTATCTTCTCTCTCTTCTTGCCTTTGGGGTAATTTTACTTCCTGAAAACAGATCACAATTGGAGTAGACAGAAAGGAAATGTCTCATAGAACATTTAGGACATTATCTGTTCAATTCTAAAATTCTAAGCCTAAAAGCATATGAATCCTGCAGGGAAGTTTTCTGCTGGGTTGTTTTTTTGTTTTGTTTGTTTGTTTGTTTGTTTTAAACTCAGGAGAGTATATCAGTGTCTTATATTTCTTCTATATTTAAGAAATATAAGGTATTTTATATATATATATATACACACATTTATATATATATACACACACACACATGAACATATGTGCAGTATAGTCATCCTGTTACATCAGAGAAGTAATGAATAGTGCACAGATGTTGAGTCCATCTATTTGGCAGAATCCAAATGGCAAAACTTGCCACTGAAGTGCCAGCATTAGAGATCTGTCTTCTCTTTGCTTGTAGATTTCAGCAGTGCTGATATGCAGATTAGGGCTGTATTATATTTCCTTCCACAGGAAAAATATGATAAATCATGGTACACAGAAATCTGCATACTGTCTCTCACCAATTAACACTCTTACAATCCTTAAAATAGATGCTTATTGCTGTAGCTATGATCACCTAAGCTTTTGCTTGGATATTAAATTTTGAGACCACTAAAACAGTTTACTCTAAATTACTTTCTATGACATTCCAGAGAAACAGTACTTTTGTATATATAATATTTGCAATGAGTATCTTCTTCCTACAATTTTCTTCCTACAATTCAGGTCCCTCATCTGTCCTTAACTGTAAATCTAAAATTTTGGTCAGCCACTGGTCTGTCCTAAAAGTGTGGCAAAATGTTTTTGAGACCAAATTCATTAGACATACCAATAGTGCAAGCTGCAGAATTCAAAAGCATTTTCTGAAAAATATATCTCATTTAGATATGATTTCTTCATTTTGATTGACAATTAAAAAGAATACCATTTGTTATTCCAACCTCAATGATGAAGGTGCTTAATTACCTACTTTCTGTTGACTTCGTGAGCCTCGTTCTTGGTTGTCGTGACACTATAGAGAAATTAAGGTTGGAAAGTACCTACAGAAACCATTTAGCCCAACTCTCTGCTCAGAGCAGGTCCAATTAGGTGAGGCTGCTCAGGCCTATGTTTAGGTGAAGATACAGTACCTCTGGGAATGGAGATTCCACAATGAAACTGCAATCATTCCTCAACCTGAGCACTCTTGTGATGAAATTAAAGAAAGTCCTAATATTTAATAAGAATTGCCCATGCTGCAGTTTGTGTCCATTGTCTTTCATACTGTCACTGCTGGCTCATGTTTCACATGCTGTTCACCTGGTCTCCTGAGATGCTTTCTACACAGTCAGCCTCAGCCTGTATTGTTGGATAAGTTTATTCAATTTCGGATGCAGGGTTTAAACTGTGTGCAAAATGTACAGAACTGCAGGGCATAAAGGACAATTGTCATAAGGGATTAAATGGAGCACAGGGTGTAAAGGTAATAATCAAACATTCTTTCCATTGAATACCCGTATCTAGTTTTTTGGAGTTTTTTTTACAGCATCTATTTGGCAGCTGAGTTCTTTGTACAGGTGTATGATGGCAGAAGTATCAGATTATCAATTACCTGATGAAGCCCGACATGAATAATGAACCACAATTCATAGTACAACTGTGTCATAGCTTACTACTGCTTTGTTTCTGCACAAACAACTCATGACTTCTCAGCTATGTTTAGATTTGAATATATATGTGATGCAGGTAAGCACTCTGTGGTACTGGATCGGGGTAAAAAATGGAGCAAATAGAGAGGTCAAAACACAAAAAGAGGGGGGAAAAAAACCCAAAACACCAAACCAAATCAGAATTTAAAATCTGCCATTGATCAAACTGAGACACTCTACCTGAGCTGCAAAAGTAGGTGAGCAATTAATACATCAGGTACCATTGGAAAAGAGGAGAAAGGTTCTGGTACTGAGCCACAGGGAACAAAACCAGAAACTTCAGTACACTGTCCAAAATTAGATGATTAAAAGTCTATCTTAGTATCAGAAAATCCTTTATTATATATTGATACTGACACAATCAAGGAATTCAATTGGTGCATAAAGTCAGGCAACCATTTATCATTTTCATTTCAAGATGCTAACTTTTTGGTCTATGTGGATGTAAGCAAAGGTTGCCTATAAATGAAGAATCTCATACTTAAGGCTGAATGGATACACCCACCTACTCAGCTGTGGTTTTGACCTGACTATGTTCAAAATAAAAGAGGATCCTTGAAGTCCAAAGTTTGTTGAACTATTTAAGTTGCAATGGAATAAAGAACCAGTGGGATATACTATTCCAATTCTGAACCTATTTTCCAAATATTATTGAACCAAACATTTAATAATAAAAATAGTAAGTGGTCCTTCATCAGATTATATTGACTAGTCACAAACATGACAACAGAAACAGAAAAGCTGCGGAAGATGCAATTTAATGTTATGTTACACACAGATTTTGTATCTAGGTGACCACTAAGAGAAATACTTAAATAATGTTGGTTAGGAGAACTGCTTAAAATAATTTTTAAAGAAGCCACAGCTTTTAAGATATAATATGCTTTTTGCAATATTCTACCATATACTTCAAGCACCACTTGTATTGCAAATTAGTATTTCGAGTTAACAAGAGACATCCAAAGGGCATAATCCTGTAGTAAAAAAGTCACCAGAAAGAAGACCTATAACTTTTCAGCCTGGAGAACAGAAGGCTCAGGGAGAATCTTATTAATATATATAACTATCTGAAAGGAGGGTGCAAACAAGATGGAGACAGGCTCTTTTCACTGTTGCCAAGGGACAGAATGAGTGTCAATGGGCACAAACTGAAGTACAGGACATACTGTATGAGCATCAGGAAACACTGTTTTACCCTATGGGTGACCAATCACTGGCACAGGTTGCCCAGAGAGGTTGCAGTATTTCCATCTTTGAAGATATTCAAGAGCCAGCTGGATGTGTTTATGGGCAAGTGTCTCTCTAGGTGGCCCCATCTGAAAGGCCCCTTCCCCCTCAGCCATTCTGTGATATCAAGAGTCTCTGCATCCTCCAGTGCCATGTTACAAATTAAGCCAGGCAGTATCATTTTTTTCCTGTCTGTTAACCACAAGGGTTTCCTTAAAAAGAAATCAGTTGGTGTAGAGACATCTATGGGAAAGGAAAATCAATAAAATTTGTGTCGCCTTCTTTCACATCACCATCATAAGGCTAGCAGAGTGTGGTACATTTTGTACTATTTATCCCTATCCTCTTCTCTGCACTTCTCACAAGTGAGCTCCCCAGCTATAAGGAAGATGAAAAAATAACATGTGCTCCTATAAATTCCAAGATGAAAGAGTCTATTAGAAAAAGATGAAAATTCCTTTTATTTCCAGTGTTAATCCATTGTAATGTACTATCTGAGGTCGATTCACTTTCCAAGCATGTCTGGGAGGCATGTTCCACAGTTAGAAACCTTTTACAGACAGGTTTCCACAGGCTTGCCACCTTTAAGGATGATCTTTAGGCATAAGAGCTTGTTATCAACAGCTGTGATAAGGATAAAAGCAAACTTTCTAATGGCTAGGTACCAGTCCTCTTTGATATTTTCTCCTAGGCCTCATTTGAAAAGAGATCTGAGCCTGTCTCAGACGAGATTGTTAAATGGAAGCCAAAGAAGAAAACCTGCAATGAGGGAACTGAAAACATTTTCAGGAATGTGAATGAGGCCTGGTTTACAGCAACATGTGCTTCCATCCTCCAGGACAAAGAGAAGTGTTTGCCACAGATGTGGCAATGATTTCAATGTATCTGTGTATTTTCAATGGGTTTTGTTTCACCATTGTTGTATCCTAATGCAGGATGTGTGCTTCCAGGAAAATAAGTGTTTAGATCTATGCAGCTTAAATTATAAGTGTTAACCAAAACCAAAATTCTAATCGCAGTGGGGCTGAGTATTAGGCCTCTGTCTGTGTGCGCACCCAGGAATTTAGTCATTGGTTCCCTAGATGGATCAGGAACTGCCAGGATTGGGCAAACACAACTGAGACCCAAGGCTGATTTGAGCAAGTGAACTGACTGATTTCCAGGCTGCCTGGTTTTTTTAACAAACACTGTTCTTGAGTGTCTGTGCAATAAGACAGGGGACAGATATTCTGGAATAAAGAAGGAACATTTCTCAGCTAGGGTGAAAATTGCTATTGGGCTGATTTTAATTCCCTGCCTCACCTTCCTGGAGAGCAGAAGGGATTTAGATTAATTAACAGAGGTGTACTAGTATTTTCAACAATGCGTTATGTCTCAACATACTACTACACTCTGGTACCATCAAGAGCAGTTGTTTTTCACTGAGGTGCTGGAAAGTGAGCTGCAAGAAACACACAGCAAAATGCTTCCCAAGCAGAAGCTAAGTATCTACTTACCAATCAGTTTTTTAAGAGACTTATCCATAAAGGCAATACTAGTTGAAAGATGATACCTAACCAATAGTAATGCAAAACAAGGCCAATGACAGATTTACGCATTCAGTCCAGAAGGAGCAGCTGAACTGTTTGACAAGTCAGATCTATCACCAGATTGATCACATAATCAATGGAGAAATACAATCTTAAAAAAACTCCAAACATGTTAACCAGAAAGAATTGAAAGAATCTCCAGATTGGTACACTTTCCTAAATGTAACTAAAGCTGTGTTTTCAATACTATTAGGCACTAACCTTGCAGGAATCCTGTCTGGATGCAAATCACCTTGTTATTGTATCATGAACCCATATGCCCCAACAAAGGATAGAATTGCTCTCCAGACTGCAGCTGCCCCGGAGGACTGGGTGATGGCAGAAAGATGCAACAGAAAGGTGTAATGGGCAGACGCCACTGGTATTGATTCTCTGGAATGTGCATAGACAAGCTCATCTCTACTCATCAGCTACCCCAAAAAGGGAGTAAAGGATACAATGGATTCACCACCTGGCATGATAAGCCCCTGATGTGTATGGACAGGTAAAAGGTGAAGGAGGAGGTGAAGGCCCCCCTCTGCCAGACCCCTGTAAGTACACAAGGAGTGTGCTCTTTCTCCCCCTCCCTCTCCCTTCCTCTGTTCCATCCCCTTTATTCTGTTAATAAATAACCTCACTTTGATTTTTTGTCTCGTTTGCACCTTCAATTTTGTAACACAGGAACATTCAAAAAGAACCAAGTCTCTCTTCCCCTCCGTACTGAGACAAACCTATGCAGACAACGTCTCATAATAGATCCTCGTTTATATCATCCTCCACTGTGCCAGGAGCTATTACATCTTGCATGTCTTTAATAGGTACTGTAATCCCATAAATCTTCATCTTTTTCTAAACCTCTAAAGGGCACACACATAATTACCTATAGCGAATTCATACTGAAACAACTTCCTGTTAAAAATGCTTTCATTTCAGTTTCTACTAAACCATTTTAATAACCCATTCTTTATTAGTTACACATCATGCCAGAACGTGTGAGATGCTTCTACTGTTGATTAGACATAAACTGACCTTGGGATAACACTCACCTCAGAAATAGTTTCAATGAATATGTGAAAGACCTAAGACAGTAATGATGAGAAAGAGTATACAGCTTAATAGAGGTCCAGGTTTTGGAAACTGCATTACCGCTTACATCAGCCTAAATGATCCTACAACAACCATTTCACATTGACACAGCTTGCAGATTTATGCACTGTGTAGCAAAGAGGCAGTCTTATCACAGCTCATCCACTATCAAGTGTTTTGAAAAGATAAGAATTCATTTGCATTTCTAATGATGGCTCAATGTCTTGACTTCTTTGCAGATGCCACATTGACAAGTACAAATTATAGCTCCAAACATTCACTTCCTCTAGGCTTACTACACATATTCTGGGGATATATTTCTTCAATAAAGATCAAGTACTTTCATAGCACCAAATGACATAGATGAGTAATTATGCAGTACTTAAATTTATATGAATTCTTTGATAGAGTATTTTAATATATCCTACAACCTCCTTGGTCACGGGATTACAAGCTTTATTTGCATTCCAAGCCCAAAGAGTGGGCACATGTGAGCCTCAGGAGGTTCAGCAAGGTCTCGGGTTAAGGCAACCCCTAGTATCAATGCAAGCTGGGGAAATGAAGGGGTTGAAAGCAGCCCTGCAGAAAAGGATTCGGGAGTACTACTGCATGAAAATCTGGATGTGAGCTGGCAATGTGCACTTGTAGCCTAGAAGGTCAGTTATATCCTATGGTGCATCAAAAGAAGCATGGACAGTCAAGGGAGGTAGTTCTCCTCCTCTGTTCCACACTGGTGAGACCCCATTTGCAGTACTGTGTCCAGCTCTGGAATCTTCAGAACAGGAAAGACATGGACCTGTTGGAATGGGTCCAGAGGAGGGACACAAAGATGATCAGAAGGCTGGAGACCTCCCCAAGGAAAGGTTGAGAGAACTGGGGTTGTTCAGCCTGGACAATGCTCCAGGGAGATGTTATCCTGGTCTTTCATTACTTAAAGGGATATTATAAGAAAGATGGGGATAGAATTTTTATCAGGGTCTGTTGTAGTCAAGAGGTGATGGTTTTAAACTAAAAAGAAGATAAGTGTAGAGCTGAAGATTAATTTTTTTTCACAGTGAGGATGCTGAAACTCTGGAACAGGATGCCCAGAGAGGAAGCACAAGCTCTATCCCTGTAAACTTTCAAAATTAGGTTTGATGGGGCTCAGAGCAACCTGATCTAGTTGATGCTCTTGCAGAGGGTTTGGACTAGATGACCTTGCAAGATCCCTTCCAATTCCAACTATTCTATGATTCTATAATAATGAAAACTAATAGCTGGATGTGACCTGTGAAATTTATGGCAATTTATCACAAGATGTGTCTGAAAAGCTAGGTATACATGAGGATGCAGGATCACAGTATAAAACCAAGCTCAATATTAGCTACTCTATAATTAAAAAGCAGTAAACCAGTGCTAGTTCACAAATCTGGGGCTTTAGAGAAAAAATGGTAATATCTAGTTAGGCTAATTGATGTGTGTCCATCAAGAGCGAATAAAAACAAGCATCTACTTCCTCCTATTACATAATTTTACTTATCATTTATTATCATTGTATTTGAATTCTCAGACAACTATTTTTAACTGGTTTCTCACAAAAGAATCATTTGCATCTAAGATGACATGTCAAATTTTCTAGCTTCAAAGAACAGCTTAAAGTAATTAGGTTTCTAATGCTTCCTTAAAGCCAACAAGAATTGATACCTTATCAAAATTTCTTTGAAAATCTTAATCAGAAGATTATTTTATCATTTTTCTCTCAATTTACCTAATCTACTTTGCATATCCAATTTTAGCTCTTGTTCACATTAGCTATAATGTCAATATTATTTTGTCAATATTTTTACAACTCTCTTTTCCATTTTTCATCATTTTCTCTTTGTGCTTCCCCACATTTTTTATGCTTCCTCTATAGGTGCATTTTATTTAGGCACAAGAGACAATGGCAAGCGTGGACACAACCTGTGCATGCAGCACACATGCATACCTGTGTGAGGCAGAGAATATGCTACTGCCTTTTACAATGACTAAGAAAAGCATTTCTCTGTCTCACCGCTCTCAGCTCCACACAAAATGAAATAACAAAGTCCATCTCTTTCCACATATTTCCAGTAACGACTGTTTGTTATAATGAAAAACATTTCATTCACAAACATTCCCCTTCACCCTGAAAGAAAAAAAAGACAGCAAGTCAGATATCCAGGCCCACACTGAACTAAAGACTAAGAACTGCAAAACTGAAGTTAAACTGCAAAGTTAATTCCAACTTGTGACACCAGTGAAGCTAAACCAGATGCTTTATTTTTGCCCCCTTAAGACATTTGTCTTGCTACCTGATCATTCTTGGGTGCCTTTTGTCATCATTGATTTGTTTTTGTTTGTTTATTTTGGGTCATTTGGGGTTTTTTGTTTGCTTTGTTTTGTTGGTTGGTTTGTTTTTTAATTTGTTGTAGTTGAAGACTTTTTCTATTGCTATCTTTTTGATTTCCCTGTATCAATGTTAAGTAAAGATGACAGGCAGTGTTCACAATATAGCACACGTTATTGTATGTATCTGAAATTTTTATTTGGAAGGTAAACTCTTCACAGTACACTAGGGACTGTGTAAACTTATTCTGAGTCACTGAAACTTAATCTGAGTCACTGAAGCAATAATAGCTCCTTATTTTGGTGAAATGTAACATTTGAAATATTTAAAAAATGCAATCAAATAAGTCTCAATGTTTGCTGGCAGTCTTTGCTTTTAGTAAAATATAGATGTGCTCATTCATGTCTGATTATTTGATCAAAAGATAACAAAATTACACATAGCTCTGGTGTCCCAACACACCCCCAGGGTGATAAAGAAGGCTGCCTTATTTCTGAAGCAACTAGAACAGTAGCATTGAAGCCTCTACCTCCAACACTTGGTTACCTAAGAGATTTAAATAGCATTGGTCTCTACATTCAAGGATATTTTCAATTAAAAAAATATTTTCCCTTTGACCTCTAATAATTCTGCAGGGGATGAAACAAAGCATTAGTATTGTTCTTTGACTTTTTCATTTCTAAAGTAGAATTTTGTATTAATATGCAAGTATTTTACTGTCCTGGTTTATGACAGTCTGTTCTGACAGGCAACCACCCCCTTCTCTGCCCCAGATCAAGAAGGAACATAACATAAAATGCCCTATGGGCCATGCTAAGGAGAGTTTAATGGAATAATACAATGTACAACATTGTGTGAAGGAGCAAACAAGCCAAGCCATCAGAAAAGCAATCAGCAAGCAAACCAGCAAGCAATAGAGAGCAGAATCCAAGCCAGTAGCTAACAAAGCAGAAGAGACCAATACCCCAAACCATAAACCCAAAGAAAGCACCCTAGAACTGAACTCTAAGCCCCATTATCCTTTGCTCCAGCCAGCATTTTCATTATAAAACTGGCATGATGGCAGCATGATATTGAAAACTCATTAGCAGATTCTGGGGCTGTCTGGTCCCTCCCAGCCAAATCCATAATGACATTATTCACCCCCTAGTCTATACAATCTACATCAGGCCCAGCAGCAATTAACATAATGCAACATACATCATACATCATTCAATGTCTATGGGAAATAGGACATGTTCCTTTTGAATTGATGGACTTCCCAGGACAGTTCCTTCCCAGCTGAAACACAAGCCTGGGGAGAAGAAGAGAGACTTTCCTCATATTGCCAGAGCATGCTAGACATTTCATCCACCCTTTATCCCTGGCCATCCTTCAAGAGAAGTGATAAAGACTGAGTGACCACCTCTGGCTCTTCATCTTGTTCCCATGATGACACTGATTCCTCCTGATCCTTTGCAAGGCAAACTGCTTTTCTTGTATATTTCCATACAGGGGTGACAGATTCTGGCACAGGCTGGTTCTCTAGCACATTTGCCATGCCTGCTGTTAGGGTTTGAGTAGCCATGGTGCCTGCTGGTCTGTCTGTAGGCCCCAAGACCTTCTCTTGCCGCTGAGCACTCTGAACAGTGATGAGAAGGATTCAATAGGCCCTAACACACCATGGTGTCTCTTGGGAACTTCTGGGCTGACAACAGACTTTTTCCAAATATTTTACCAGCTTTTCAGGATTTTGCACTTGTTCAGGGGTTAAAGTCAAAAAGACTGGAGGCAGCCACTGTCCTAAGAAAGTGTCGATGCTCTCCCACACAGCCTGCAACTTGTAGTACTCCAGTCTTGGTGCAGATCTCCAAGTGGTAATCTTGGTAAAGACCTGCATCGCACTGGACAAGACCAGGCTCATCAATTGGGTGAGACTGCATCTAAACTGAGTGACTAGTGGAGTGACCGTATCATAATATGACAGTACCCAGGACAGCAACA
Organism: Picus viridis; assembly: GCA_033816785.1. Lineage (NCBI taxonomy): Eukaryota > Metazoa > Chordata > Aves > Piciformes > Picidae > Picus > Picus viridis. The sequence continues at coordinate 25,742,745 of CM066575.1, forward strand.
CAATACCTCTAATCCATTATCCTGAGGTGATAAACACCCTCACACAGAGACCACACTGTACACAAGAATTTATCATAGAATCAATAAGGTTGGAAAAAACCTCAGAGATCATCAAGTCCAACCTATTATCTAATACCTAACACCTCATGACTAACTAAACCATGACTTCAAGTGCCACATCCAATCCTTTTTTGAACACCTCCAGGGATCGTGACTCCACCACCTCCCTGGGCAGCACATTCCAATGGCCAACTCTTTCTGTGAAGAACTTTCTCCTCACTTTGAGCCTAAACCTCCCCTGGCACAGCTTGAGACTGTGTCCCCTTGTTCTGGTGCTGGCTGCCTGGGAGAAGAGACCAACACCCACCTGGCTACAACCTCCTTTCAGGTAGTTGTAGAGAGCACGAAGGTCAACCCTGAGTCTCCTCTTCTCCAGGCTAAGCAACCCCAGCTCCCTCAGCCTCTCCTCACAGGGCTGTGCTCCAAACCCCTCACTAGCTTAATTGCCCTTCTCTGGACAAGTTCCAGCATCTCAATGACCATCTTAAATTGAGGGGCCCACAACTGGACCCATTACTCAAGGTATGGCCTAATCAGTGCTGAATACAGGGGCACAATGACTTCCCTGCTCCTGCTGGCCACACTATTCCTGATACAGGCCAGAATGCCATTGGCCTTCTTGGCCATCTGGGCACACTGCTGGCTTATGTTTAGGCGGCTGTCAATCAGCACCCCCAGGTCCCTTATACTACAGGGAAAAAAAAAAAAAACACCAAAATTCTTTTAACAAAGCTTACTTGAATCTTTTTTTTCTCATTTCTCATTATGTCAGCTGTTTTGGGCCCAGCACTGGGCAATGGTATAGAATAGAATAGAATAGAATAGAATAGAATAGAATAGAATAGAATAGACCAGGTTGCAAGAGACCTTCAAGATCATCGTGTCCAACCCATCATCCAACACCACCTAATCAACTAAACCATGGCACCAAGCACCCTATCAAGCCTCCTCCTAAACACCTCCAGTGATGGCGACTCCACCACCTCCCTGGGTAGCACATTCCAATGAGCATTCACTCTCTCTATGAAGAATTTCTTTCTCATCTCAAGCCTAAACCTTCCCTGGCATAGCTTGAGACTGTGTCCTCTTGTTCTGGTGCTGGTTGCCTGGGAGAAGAGACCAGCTCCCATCTGTCTACAACCTCCTTTAGGGTAGTTTTAGAGAGCAACAAGGTCTCCCCTGAGCCTCCTCTTCTCCAGGCTAAGCAACCCCAGCTCCGTCAGCCTCTCCTCAGAGGGCTTGTGCTCCAAACCCCTCACCAGCTTTGTTGCCCTCCTCTGGACATGTTCCAGCAAGTCAACACCTTTCCTAAACTGAGGGGCCCAGATCTGGACACAGTACTCAAGGTGTGGCCTAACCAGTGCTGCGTACAGGGGCAGAATGATCTCCCTGCTCTTGCTGGCTACACTAAGACAGCCTGCCCTAACAAGCAAGACCCCCACCACAGATCGGGAAGGATAGCAGTCCAAAAAGCCCTGTGGGTTGTGATAAGGAAGGTTTGATGGACTAAAACTATGTGCAGTACTGTGCAAATGAGCAAACAAGCCAAGTCAGCAAAAGCAATCAGCAAACAAGCCAGCAAGTGGAAAAGGGCAGCATCTAAGCCAGCAGCCAGCAAAGCGGAAGAGACCAACATCCCAAAACAGAAATCATAATAAAGCTGGCCAGAACTGAACTCCAAGCCCTGTCATCCTTTGCTCTGTCCAGCACTTTCATTATAAAGCTGACACTTTGGAAAGTAGGAACTGCTACTAAACAAAATTTTTAGTGGCATAAAATTTTGAGCTTAACAGAAAGTATAAATCAACTACTGTATATTCTGATATTTAATTGTGTGCCCTGCACCACAGAATCTGTGTACAGATGACAAGCTTTTAAGAAAACAGGGAACCATTTTCCATAAACATAGTTAGAAAAATGAAAATCACTTATGAATAAAGGAATTATACACATTTTGGAACCATTAAAAAGCTGGTAGCAATGAAGTTTTCTAAGAGTTGTGTTGTCTGAGACAGTTTCAGTTCAGCACCCCCAACTGAAGATATATGAAAGACAACTCTCTCTCAGACAAACAGGAATCATCAATTTAAGTTTTCAACGATTTCTAATTCCTTGAAATAATTCCATCATTTTTCCTGTCACAGTATCTTCCTCAACTCCCTGGTAGAATATTTTTGTATTTCAGAATTTCAACTGAGATATAAAATAGGTATCTACTGTTCAGTAATGTTTCACTCATTAAGGATCCTATAGAACAGCAACATTTTTACTGAGATACTGACAAGACAATGGAAAGGAAAAATTAATGAGGTTACAGGATAATAAACAGCTTCAACCACTTTCCTTATGTGCTCTTTACAGTGTTTAAAATTTTGAGATAGCTTAAGGATACACATTGGATGACCAGGTTTGTACATAACTGCTAGATTGTCTTTCAGATCCTCAAAAGGAACATGTTTGTTATGATGAACGGTGTGTTTTTCAAATAAAAAGACTGCAATTTTGGGGCTTCATCAATGATGATGTTTTAAATAACTGAATCCAGGATAGGGATCCTAAGGAGGTCAAGATAACTCCTCATCTGATGTATTTATTTGAAGGCTATAGACTCAATGACCAGTACATTTAATGTCAGTATTTCAGTATGTTTGAACAGTGTCACAAATTCACTGCTGTCAGGCACAGAGGTAATTTCAGTAAAACCCACAGGCTTCCATGCAATTTTCAGTGACTAGTTTGTTACTTTGACAAGCAGACTACCTTTTGAAACATGACTGACTTTTGTAATGTCCACCATTAATGGTATTTACCAGCTGGCAAAAACACAAAATGGGATTACACAGTAAATAACATCATAAAAACTAAATAGTGCTTATGGTAACATAACCTCTGTGTACAGAAAATAATAACAAACTGAAGTCAACAGTCAAACAGGCATGAAATTTGCTATAGCTAACTTCTCAGAAATGTAAGGTTTTCTTTTTTCTCCTCAATACAAACTTATCAGTGCCATAACAGTACACACTCACAGTTTAAACTTCCTCTCTCTTGAGAACTCACAGTCAGAATGTTTTCTTGAAATAGTTTATTATTTCAAAAAAATGGATTAAAAAGTTCTCACTTTTAAATCCCTAACAGTTCTGGAAGTCACTAATGGAAATAAATTGGCTATTCTTCATGAGGCATGTGGACTAAAGACCATGATTCTGGCTTGTCCAGATGTAACCTGAAGAGTGGTGATTGAAAGAGTTTGAACTTTTGTTGATTGTAACTGTAGAGTAACTATAGAGTTAAACCAGGAAAATTCCAGTTCAGAAATGGCACTTGAATATATGCTTAACTTGAAAAAATGCTATTAGCTTTTATCTTGAATTGAAACCACACTATTTCTTTCCTGAACTACAGAAAGAATTAAATTCAATTTTTTTGTTGCATCCACATTTCTGAAATGTTTCTTGTCAATCACTGGTTGTAAAAGTAAAATGAACAGCAGTTAAAGAAATAAAAGTTTGTCAAAACTAAAGGCATTCTCTGTACATACTCATTTATTTCTTCTTTGCAGAAGCACATCAAGTTGTGTGACTTCAGAAGTTATTAAAACTCAGCATTGTCGTGCTGAAAGAAACCCGCAGTTATGAAAAGTGTTATTTTATCTTCTTTCTGTTGTAACCATTCTCAGCTTTTCTATTGCTGACCTCCAATATGTAATTAGAATAGTCATCAATAAATACTATAGCTATTTGTTGAAACGTGAAATACAGACATATACTACTATCCCAATATTTGTCCTTTTGAACTAGACCATGTTTAAAACTCTCTTTTCTCTCAAGAAAGAAAAAAAAACAATGCTACAATCAAAAAGCATAATCTGCAATATGGAGATTTGCATCATTTGTCATTTGTCAAGCTGGTGTCCAGTTATTTCCTTACTGTCAGGGAACCTCTACTGGCACAGAAGAAAACATCAGCATTGGATTGAAATGGCAAATCATACAGCTGTCATTGGGTGTCAAAATACTCACACATTAGCTACTTTTGATGGCATCTTTGTATTTTCTACATGTCTGGAAGCTCTGATGTCTCCTGAAAGACTGTTCAGAGTCTCACTATGGATGAATCTAACTGATTTCCTCTATGTTTACAGTAGCTGGTTGCTCAAAAGTATCTAATGTTTCTGAAGAGCGTCGGACCTATTGAATACTGAGAGTGCTTTTAAAAGCTGCTTCCCTGCTACATAGCTACAGCACAGACTAGACTTCATGCTCTGTGGAGATCATGCCTGACCTCCTCTTGATGACAAGACCAATAATGATACACATGCACTCAGACACTGAAGCACAAAAACAACTAAAATGTGCATTTTGTAAGGAACAACATGACCACATGTTCAGTTTCCCAAATAAATGCAAAATTCCTTTTAACCATCAAGTTAAAGAAGATATGAAAAGAAAATGAAAGTAGAAATTGCTGCAAAAGCAGTAGCAAATATAAATCCTTCTAGCTTACCATTCAAATATGAGAGAAACGTTTCTGGACTTCAACTTCTTTGAATCTCAAAGGTTCACAACAAGTATTTAAGATAACCACTTGTTCAAACAGGAGCAGTATCAAGCAAGTTAGTTGCACTTTTCCATATTTAGTCACTGAAGTACAAACACCCAAATCAAGAACTATTTTCCAATGGACTTCCAGAGGACGGTGTCACCTTAGAAGATAATGTGGCCATATTTGAAAAGACTTGCTTTATTAACAAAGCAGGACAAGAGGAGAAAATTGGGTAAAAGTGGCCTAGAAATCCAAGCTATTAAGTTCAAAGCCCAAGGGCTTCGAAAGTGATGTGTACAGTGGAGGAAAGGCTAATTTCTTCTCCATCTTTTGCATGTACTCCATTTTTAATTTGTCTAATTTCAGAAATCACTTCACAAGACCTGAGCTCAAATTTCAAAAATAAAATGGATATCATCAGAGAATAGACTGTCAGTTTCCATTTGCCCACTTTAAAAGATCTAGATATAGCATAAAATGTATAGTTAACTGTTCATCAACACTAGCAAATAAATGTTAAGAAACAAAAACCTTTCAACATACATTTCTAGACTTGCTTCAGTATGTAGCTATGTAGCTATATGGGATTTTTCTTCAGCTCAAGAAACCCTTTCCCTTGTATGTTGTTTTTGCATGAGCTGGCATAATCTTATATACAGCTAGGCACTGTAAACTAAATGTAAAAAGAGGCCACTGAATTTTACTCTGCTTTTATAGCCTACTCTTTCACTCAAGGTTTTTGTGGTGGTTTGGCCCTTGCTGGGGGCCAGATGCCCACCAAAGCCACGGTGTCGGTCACCTTCTTAGATAGACAGGAGAGAGGGAAAATATAGCAAGAGGCCTGTGGGTCAAGATAGAAGCAGTTTAATAAGGCAAAAGCAAAGGGCACATGTGGAAGCAAGAGCAAACAAAATATTATTCTCTGCTTCCCATCAGCAGACAATGTCTGGCTGCTCCCCAGGAAGCAGGACTTCAATATGCGTAGTGGTTGCCCTGGAGGACAAATGCTATTAATGAATGTACCCACACTTCCTGCCATGGGGAGAACTAACTCCATCTCGGCCAAAACCAATACAATCTTAAACACATAATGCCGTATTTTAGAGAAGCAAAGAAAAACATTTCCAGAAATTTCAAAGGTAATGTTTTGGCACACTTTTCTTACAGTTTTCTACTTGGCTTTGTTCCCCTTTATTTGCCCATTATTCTGCACTATCAGAGTTCAGCTTAATCTTCTTTTACTGAAAAATTAAGCCCATGCTATTCTGCCTTTTGCTTTGTTTCCTAATGTTATCAAGGGTAATTGCGACCTGCGTAACTCTGGAAATTTTATAGTCTAAACATCACTGATGAGAATTGCAAAATATTTTGTCAGAAGTTAAGAAAAATACATAAGAAGTATTTTCTTTAAACAACCACCCAAAATAGGGCACTGAATCACTTAGTTTGAATAGCTAAAAAATTTCTTGTTCAGAATATGTATGAAACTGATCAAATGGTTCAATTACTATCAGGATCTAGACCCACGGTCTGTGAGAACAGAAACAAAGAAAACATGAAAGGAGGCCAGATGTACAGTCACAGTTCTAACAACAGATGCTTAAAATAAATACTGTGGTAAGTATTAAATTTTAGTTTCAACAGTTTAGCAATTCTTTACTTCTTCTGACATGGAATATCATTTAAATAATATCATGTGTAAGAATTCAGAAGAATCTTTTAAACACACTGGTTTTGGGGTTTTTTTTAAAGTTCTGGTTTCCAAACATTTCAAAGGTGGAGGTATTAGCAAGAGGAAGGTACTGGAAATAACTTAGGCTTGCACTTTATTTTTTATAAAAGTCTATTTGAATATGAAGTTTGCTGAAAATGTGCAGACAAAATGTCACATTGTTCACAGGCAAACTGTACACAAGGAGAAAAAAAGACAGCCAAGCTAAAAGGATACTTCAAGTATTTTGACCAATTATTTACCGGATAGATGTTTGACAAATTCATCCTACTCAGCTTGTGAAGAAGTACAAAAGATTCAAAACATAATGTCACTGTTAGCTCTTTAGTGAAAAATCCATCAAGATGCAGTGCCAACAGCCATTTAACCCACTTCTGCCTGGTCTGGTGAGGTGCTCTGGAAAGTCCCTCAAGCAACCATTTCAGCACAGGGCACCTTTAGTCATTTCCCTGCAAGTTTCTGTATCACGCAGACCCTTATTAGCAGATGTGGTGTAACAACACAGAGAAAAGCTGTCAGAATTGCTTTGAGCTGATGGGGAAAACTTCCCATAATTCTGTGCTCAGAATTATGAATCTTACTCCCCTATTTACTGTCTCCAGAGAACCAGCGTGAAGCTACACAAAAACTAGGGCAGCTTGTTCAAATGAAGAAATTGCAGGTCTATAAAGCACCAGTTACCAGCAAACCCGTACCATGAGTAGCATTAAAGTGTTCTTCTCTTTGGCTGTCTAATGCTAACAGTAGGCCTTTAAATTTAAGAATAATTAAGGCTGCAGCCTGTCATTCCTGAAGTCAAGGGCAGCTTTGTTTTGCCTGTCATTTAGCAATTGCTGGAAAGCAATGAGTAGCTGCATGCCAAGTAATTCAGCGTCTGTTGGGAAAACTTATCACCATCTACTTCTGTGAGGCTTGAACTGTCAGGGGTCTGTTAAGCCTCTGAACAGGCCAGACTGGCCAGGTAGCAGGGCTGCAGCTCAGAACTCCTAGGGAGGATACTGAAAGACAAATTACATGGTGGGGCAGGTGGCCACAATAGGATGTGAGGTGCAGTGGGAAGAGAGGGAGCAAGAGGGAGCCTGAAAGCACTAGGGCATCAGGGTTGAAAACAGGGGGAAAGGAGTAATCCATGGCAGCAGGGGCAAATATTCCAAATTTCCTAGCTGGCATAGAGCAAGCCCAGAAGCACTAATTCACTGTGAGAACAACACAGTGAGAACCACTTCAATTTCTATGCCATTTTCCTAGTCACCTAACCTTTTTCATATGTAAAAGATAAGTATTCTAGCTTTTTTTTTTTTTTTTTGGTAAAGATTTTTTAACTTCTTTGGAGAACTCATTTTGAGGAAGATGACCAGGTGTATTCATCTCACTCATCACAACCTCCTACAATGTACATCTTCTAACGGCAAGACAACTTCAGACAACTTGGGTGGAGAGAGGCCAGGCAGATAGGGACCTAGGGGTGGTGGTAGATGGTAGGCTGAACATGAGCCTGCAGTGTGCCCAGGCAGCCAGGAAGGTCAATGGCATCCTGGCCTGCATCAGGAACAGTGTGGCCAGCAGGAGCAGGGAGGTCATTCTGCCTCTGTACACTGCACTGGTTAGGCTGCACCTCGAGTAATGTGCCCAGTTCTGGGCCCCTCAGTTTAGGAAGGATGTTGACTTGCTGGAGCGTGTCCAGAGAAGGCCAACAAAGTTGGTGAGGGGCTTGGAACACAAGCCCTATGAGGAGAGGCTGAGGGAGCTGGGGTTGCTTAGCCTGGAGAAGAGGAGACTCAGGGGTGACCTTCTTGCTCTCTACAACAACCTGAAGGGAGGTTGTAGACAGGCAGAGATTGGTCTCTTCTCCCAGGCAACCAGCACTAGAATAAGAGGACACAGACTCAGGCTGCACCAAGGAAGGTTTAGGCTGGAGGTTAGGAGGAAGTTCTACACAGAGAGAGTGATTGCCCATTGGAATGGGCTGCCTGAGGAGGTGGTGGAGTCACCATCACTGGAGGTGATCAGGTGGAGACTTGATGGGGTGCTTGGTTGCATGGTTTAGTTGATTAGGTGGTGTTGGATGATGGGTTGGACACGATGATCTTGAAGGTCTCTTCCAACCTGGTTTATTCTATTCTATTCTATTCTATTCTACTCTAAAACCATGGTTCTGTTGTGATGCATGGTTTTCAAACCAGCTATCACATAATTTTTGGGTTAATGCCTTTTATTGTAGGAAGTTGTTAATGATACGATAGGTTAGTAGGTTCTTATACTGCATCCTGTATATGCATTTCAGGTCCATTATCCTTGACAATTAACTACTACTTCTACGAATCATTTGGGTATCCTAACGCTTTCGAGTTTTGTAAATTTTTTACAAAAATAATTGAGGCTGCATATCCCTTAACAACTACTAAGCTGTTAAAACAGTGTTTTCACAAACCAAATCCAACACAATATAAATAAAGTATTAACTGTAATAATCCTGGAATTTGTCAGCATCACTTGAATCAACTTACCGTGACAAAATAAAGCTTTCCAAGACTACTTAAGCGGAAAAGTTGAAAACCCACATAAAGCATCACAGATGTTTCAACCTGGCTTCTAAAACATTTACCACTCGAAACAAGCACCTAGAAAATAATCTCACACCTACATACAGGTTTTCTTTGACTCTCCTTGCCTCTGAAAAATTAAATAAAAACAAGTCCAACTTTTATTCCTGATAAATACGTATGAACCCTAGTGTCAAGTAAATTGGACTATATAAATATCTTGCAATTGTTTTATTTACTATGAAATAACTTTTAGTTGTTCCTAGTCACTCCTTTCTGGGGAATCATTAATGTAGTCAGAAAAATAACAACAGTAACCGAGACGCCTATTTTGCATCTTCAGTGAACATGCAGACAGTTTTGATTTGAGGGACTTCATGTTTCTACTGAACTGCTTTGTGCTGTGTCATTGTTCTGTGCTGCTTTTGGCTGCTTTTTGTTACCTTTCTGCGTGTCATAGAGGGGTGCAGTTATAGTAAATAGATCCCAGCACCTGCCAGCGTTCCTGCTGATCTCAGAATGTATATATTGTCCCAAGACATTGTAAGAATAACTGGACAACTCTCATTAAGGTAACTATTTAATTACAGAGGAAAAATGTAGAGTGAATTAGGAAAAAAAAAACAAAACACCAAAGAAAGAATCAACCCAGCCTTAACAGCAGCTGCTGCTTTTAGTGGGGTGAATGCCAAAGAAACTTTAGAACGGAAAAATATCCCAGCAGTTCTCTGCTGACTCCCTGTAAAATGTCCCTATAGTGTACAGAAAACTTTGCACAGGCCCTACATAAAACATTGCCTTCATTTGAGTCCTAAATATCTATTCTATTACATCCTGGTAGTAAATCACACTTGTCAGAAAGTGCCAGAAGAGATATTATTCCACCTCTGAAAGTCTGCCTGATGAAGGATGCCCAGAACCAAAAAGGTTTTCATGAAAGACAGCTGAGAGAAAAAGCTCCTCAGGCATACTAGGCACACTCCAGTAGGGAAAAACTACCTCGTGTCTCCTGGTCATAGAATAGGAAGCCAAACCCAATGCTAGCATGCAGAAGGAATGGCACAGGAGGTGTAGCTTTCCCACAGCAGTACAAGGCATTGAAGTCAGCTTGCTCTGCTCTAAATGCCCACAAAACACTTCCTTGAAAAGTCTTCCTGCAGTTTTTGCTGCTCCACAAAATTTACTATGCTGTTGTACTTGGAGGAGTAGTCCCCAAAAATGAAAATGCAGGGAACATCCAGTTATCTCTCTGGTATTTTGTTTCAGAGCATGTAAATGGATGATGTCACCTGTGCTAATCCTAAGGTTAGCATCTGTGCCAGATCTGGTCAATTCAGTATTTGAGGTCTCATTAATGGTTTACAGAAACTCTTTTGTTGGAGGCATGCGGAATGTAAATAAGGAGAGGGGAAGAGTCTCTATTCTAATCCCAGCTTTCATAGGTTGATTTGACCTCCAGAAGTCAGGAAAATGACTAACAGAGGCACCTCGCAGAGACCACCTGGCTTCCCTTCTACCATTCCTACTGCCTTCCCCATAGCAGAAGAGGGACAGGTGGTCTATGGATTTTCTGTAAGAAGAAAAGATATCCCTTTGCTGATAAAAGCAAATCCAGTGGACTAAAGATTTTAAAAGTATTTCCTTTATATTTGTTCTAGCTTCACATGAGATCAGCCTTATCACCATGTACCTGTCTGACCTGTTCACTGAACCTTGTGTGATGTCTGGCCTGCTCTGAATCCAAGTCCTATCTCCAGACCTGTCCTGCTTGAGTCCTGCAGGATGGGACCCAGGCTGGAGTGTCCCCAGCTCTGCCAGGCTTGTTAGCATGCTCTGATCCCAGCTGCCCACCCCTGAGGTCCAGACATCCCTTGCTGGGGCTAACAGTAACGCTGGAACTTGGAGTTCATACCGGATACCCACAAAATAAAGGTCTGGCACCATGTTAGAGCCCTGCTGAATTGGAAAAAGAATCCAAGAGCATCCTGTTAAGTGGTAAGAAATACTATTTTGTACTAAACACTGTAGCCTTTGTAAGGGATGCTGGCAGGGCAGCAAAGTAAAAACCTCTCGAACAGTCATTTCAAAAGCAGAATTTATACTACTTCAGCTTGACACTGAGCTAAAAAGAGCCTCAGCTCCCTGCAACTGTTTGTGGTCTGGGATGATCCTACATGACAGGAACTGACTGCCAATGCACTGATTAGCCTGATCACAAAGGAAGTCTTCTGAGGATCAAATTTTAGTCCTGGGCCAGTTAAAGAGCAATTGAACATAACCAGTATCACCCTTTGAATGACAGCAAAAGCAAAGTCATATATACAAAATTTCCTTCATCCTCAGTGAAATTTAACATTTATGAGAAAGTATATCAATTTTTACAAGTAAAGAAGGGAAATGCTGTGATACACTATATAGAGATGGAAATAGCCCCAAAGATCCTGTTCCAATCAATCAAGATATTCAGAGCAGTTCAAATTCTGAAGAGAGAGGCAGTTTTGTCAGATAAAAGGTCATATGCAGGCAGTGTGGTCCTGAGCACTGACCGAGAACACTCAGCATCTAACATTTACTGTAGATTATAGCTCCTATCCTGACACTAGTATTTGACAAGTGAACTATTTGAGAAATTGGCATTTTCTGATTCTTAGTTTCCAATTTTTAAGCTGCCTCATACAATCTAACAGAATGCATTCATTCTTCTATCTGTTATTTCACAAGCCAAATTAACACCACACAACAAATTCTGGTACTTGACACAGGCATCAGAACTTGCATTTCCCACGTAAGAATGCATAAGTTCACAGAACTATGGCTTGACAAAAGAAGGATGAAATCAGAGAAAATACTGGCCTACTAAATGTCCTTCAGGCTTTTCCAGTGGAACACATTTGAGCTTATTAGATACATCTCTTGCCCTACTGTGGATATATAAACCAAATCAGAGCCCTCAAGATGGGTGCTGAGCTGATTTTGTGAACTGCCTCTAGCACTGCTCTTACAGAATGGTCTGTGGCTCCTCTCTGACCACTGTACATAACAGCAAGTACAGTGAAACACAGCGCAGAACCCACCCTAGACGACAGTGGTGTTTCTGTGGTCAGTGAAGAAACGGGAAGGCTTGGTCTGCTCAAAACAAAGGCAGAAGTATCACCTAGGAAAGGTGGCCCCTTGTCCCCCAAAATGCAAGGAATTAAAGCGCTTGGGCAGCAGGTCAGCAAAAGGGAATGCCTTCAAGCATTGCCAAAATAGATTTTGAGTTATAATTTTAACTTTCCTCCCTCTTGCCTTGACCAATCTTGGGCCCTTCCCCCACTCTTGGAATTTCAATTACAGTGAAATAGGAACATTTTTTCTTCAATTTCAGAGCTGAATTAGCCTGGCTGTGCTTTCCATGCCCAGAGCAAAAAGACCTAGACAGAGAAAGAGCCAATATGTGCAAGATATATGTCCCCTTTAGAGAGCTGAGTATGGAGCTTGAGCAGTCATCCCTGATTCATTTACTTTGCCACAATAAGCATCCTTGAAATTACTCAAACCATCAAAAGAAAACTGTATATGCACTAGGATTTCTTCTCAAAAGATGCACAAGAGTGACCTTTCTATTTAAAAAAGAAATAAATTTTAAAATCATGAAGCTGCTTCATCAGTGACATATTGATATTTTTACACAGAACCTCTTTTGAGCTCAATTTAACAGTAAGTTAAATTGATGGCCAGGTTGACAAATTAATCTCTTCTGGAGAATAACTGAAATGCATCTACTTTAAGTACTTGTTTCACTGTATTGATATCAAACAAAATTATTATTACTTTTACCAGTCATTTAATATAGTGGAACTAAAATCCCTGAACTATAGCCTCAACACAAAACTTGTTTCTCTTATTGTAAATACATGTTTTGGTTTCATCCTCATCCATCATTTTTGCTGATAAATTCACCTAGAAAAGAAAGAGCAGGAGGCTCTCATCACAGAATGAATACTAAATTTAACTGTCTTCACTTAAATATATCCAAAATATAGCAAAAGCACAGGTCAAATACTATTTTTCATTATATTATAACTTATGGGTGCCTTGACATGAAAAAGAAAATCTATAACTGGAAGCAGAGTGAAGAAGTCTGTATGCTTTCAGAGACATATATAGACAAGATGATGAGGAACTCATTTTTAAGAGTATCTAGCAGAATAAACCAGATTTATTTACTTTTATATTTAATTTCTTCATATTTTAAACTGCAAAACAATTTTGAACTATTCTTAGAGCTGATCAGTCCTGTTCACAGAATGACACAGATGCTTGTGGAAAAGTATCCCCTGACCATGTTGTTAAGGGCTTAGAAGTATCAAATACTGTTACCTTGGGTAACCTTCAACACAGATGTTACCTATTGCAAAACTGACTCCATAAATACAGCATCATGCTGAGATCCACACAGATCAACAGCCTAACAGGGCTCTCTAAAGCGGCTCTTCAATCTACTGAATTAATAGAGTAGTTGACAGATTTCAAGGCTGGTATGCTCTGCCTGTATCAAGACTGCACATGCTTTCCCCAAGAGACACTTGACGACAGCAAGAAATGGGAATGTGCAAAATTGGTGCTGGACCCCACCTCACGCTCTAGAAGGACATTTGTTCCTACTCCACACGCCTCCTTTGCCTTTTCTCCAAGCCTGACCTCCTCTGCTTTATGTTGTCAAGGTGTTTTTCTCAGTTCAGTCTCCTCCCTACCTGGGACTTCCACAAGTACTCCATAAACTTAACTAACACTAGTGTTTGTTTCTCAAGGTGGGGAATATCAGATCTGATGTCCCTGCATAGCAATACATAGGTTCACTTTTGAGAATTTCCTTCCAGTCGTGATTATAACTCCAGCATCTTTGCCTTTTCTTTCAGCCTTTCTCCCATAGCTATGTAAATACAATTTTTGCCATCACTAGAACAAGTCCACAGATTTGGTGAGCAGCTGGCAGCACAGGGTCTCAGGACATGTCCCACTCCTCAATGGGAGTTGGCTTTAGCCCTGGCAGCTATTGCCTGGTGGCCACATGCCTGCTGTCTTCCTATCCTGGCTTAGTTTTGAGAATGTCTAAGGCAAAAAGGCTGGCACTTCTATGTAGTCACTGTGGGATAAACAGTCCCCCCAGGGGCCATTCCCAGACTGTCTAGGAAGGAGGGAGAAGGAGGCAGACTATGCTAAAACACTGAATAAATGTATTCCCAAAGAGAGCCAAGACTGAGGAGAAAGGGGGCCTCTAACACGAACCTCCCCAGCAAAGACCTCAGGTTGATGAAAACTCATTCTAATTGTCCCCTTTTCCTATTCAGAAAGACTGACACTATCACTCCCAGGACTCAAAAACAACATTCAAGGAATGCACATAGCAGCACAGTAAATTTGCAGCTACTTTAAAGTTTCTCTTGTATATGAAAGATTGTTTAAATTAGGTTTTTCTCATTTAGTCAATTTAGACTTTTAGACAATTAAAATACTTGACTAACAAGAAGTTCCTGTTTGTACACATAGCATGCTGCTTCTTGTTGATAGCAAGATTTTGAGTCTAATACTCATATTTCAAGATAAAAAAGTTCTTCCCTATCTTTAATCTAATCTGTCTACCCAATTCCTTTGGCTCCCATCCACCTATCCTAATTACTTTTATAATGTCAAGTCACTGTTTTAAAAAGTTTTGGTACACTACTGGCTTCCTGTGTTTGCTCAGCCAGTCTTACTGTACCCTCTTCTGCTCCTAACTCACCCTCTTTACCCTGCTAGTACAGCATTCCCAAGCCTCTCACCATTAAGCATTATAATTCTCTGCCGACTCCTCCCCATTCCTAATTTTGCTCTACTCTGTTCCTATCTTCCCCTTTTCTCATAAAATAGTAACAAATAAAGAGAACCAGATGAAGACAAAGTCAGAGAGGCCTGGAAGCTTGTGATTTCTACACAGGCAGACTCTTTGGAAAGCCAGAAAAATGGTCAGAGGCTATATCCACTCTCCTCACATTTATCTAGGGGATGCCGAAAGAAACAGGGTTTTCCTGCCCCTTTGGAGAGGCCACAGCTATCAGTGTGTATGTTCAAGAGCTTAGGAAGAACAGAGATTGATTTGTTTGCTCAGGTGAGGAAGAGAAAGGATTTAGGAATAAAGAATTCATCAGTTCTGTATCATAAGTTTCTAAAAGATTAAATTTACCTATATACTCAGAAACAGGTTTTCTCTTAGTATCTGTGCTTTCTATGTTAACTGTAATTACTTCACACTCCTTTCTCCCTTCTGAGCCAGATGTTAGTTTTCAACTTCACAGGAGAAAAAAAAACGAAAAAAAAAAAAGAGCAAAGAAAATGTATACATATAAAGAGCAAATTTTCTTCAGCGAAAAATATGTGGAATGGAGGATTTGGAACACTCAAAGCAATTCTGCTCTGTCTTCAAGAACAGACAAAGTTGTCATTACTTGAACTGAAACTGATTTATACTGGCCATTATAGTAAAATACCAGGATGCAGCCTTGCAGGTCTACACCAACACTTTTTCTTCTTTCAATTTGGAGATGGTTTACAGAGTCACAATAATAGCTCTACATAGCTGTCCCTTTCTTCCCTGTTCCTTTCAGACCCTCCAAAGTGCCTGAGATTCAGTGTGTGCTGGTGCACATCAGATGTTACTGCATAGCACTCAGAAGGAAAACAACCAAACCAGACACTGCACTGAGCTGTTAACACAGTTGAGAGCACACTTTCAGATACAGTTGGTCTCCAGATGAAGCTCTTCTTTGAAAGGTAACCCTAAAAGTCTAGAAGTCATGAAAAAAAATAGGGCACCTCATCAGAGCCTCCACAAGACTGTTTCGCATTCAGCTTATTTAGTTCCTTATTAGAGGATTTCCACAATTCTATATAATCAGAAACTGTAAGAAACTTCTCAGATCTCTTTCCTACACTTGTGGGAATGACTTACAAGATTATGATAAATATGCACTGTCAGGATTCAAACATATCTTTTCTCTCTCTTTTTTTAAGAGAAACAACAGGATCAGCATTATCTAACTAAAACTTTTGTTTGGTTGTATCATTCACATATATTCTGGAATACATCTGAATTTATTGACAAAGTAATTGTTTTCAGTCATGTCACAATAAAATGGCTTCAATAAAAATAATTAGGTAACTGCAGTATTTATACACACAGCATTAACATTTGCATATAAACATTCAAATGTGATGTCCTCTACAATGAAGAAAGAAAACCTGGGATCTCATAACATGCCTTCATACCAACAGGCAGCCAAAACTCGACAAAACAACTGGAGAGAAGCAGGTTTAAAGCATAAAAATTGTCTACCTAAGGATAATGTTAATGATTATGATGATTTATACTGTACTGCAGGGGCATGTATAATTCTATGCTGACTAACATAAGAAAGGAAGAATTATAGTTGGCTCAGTTTTAGTTTTCAGACTTAGCTCTTTTCTTCAAGCAGTTTAGAGAAAAAATGCTAATATGCACAAGAGAGACTTTGGAGCATGCTGCAGAAAGATGTATAATAGCTTTAGGACTGAAGTAGGCAGCAGTCTGGGGAGAAAAACAGTTGTGTGAATAGTACATACACACACAACCAAAGGCAAGAAAAGAGAGGAATCATCCACAGAGGCTCAGAGATCCACTATGCCTTCCATTATCCTGATTCCAGAAAATGAGAAAGGAGCTGCAGGGTGTGCTCACTGTCTGGTTGGTGATGGCAGCTGGGTTCCAGTGTTCTCTCCTCACAACAGGAAGAAATGGTACATAAAGATGCCTTGGGTTAATTTCTTCTCGGACTCTCCTTCATTAGTCTTGCCATGCTTACACTGCTGTTTCAGTTGGATGAAACTTAAGTGCAACCAGAAGATGCCCTTAATGTAGTGTCACTCAACACTCTGGAGATAGACAGGTTCTTTGAGGATCCCTAGGCAGAATGATGACAGTACCCCTGGGTCAAGAACAGGAGGTGCCAGTGACAAAGAGATGCGGGTCTTTCTTGAAGTCATCAAAATTTAGCTGCAATTAAAATGCTATCTAGGCAAATTCTCTGTAAGTGATGACCACATAAAGGGAATTTTTGTAATACAAAAATATGATGACCCTAAAGCTTGTTCTAGCACAATCCTTAAGCACTCTTCAGAAGTACTGCCTTGGTAATCCTGTGTAATGCTCTGTCACACAAACTAATGTACTTTGATATAAGCTGCCACGACCTTGCTGGACATCGACACAGGGATATTTTCCCCTGGAGAAAAATCATTTCAGTTTCATGAATGGTAACCATGGAAATGCCAAATCAGCCAAGGTTTCAGCAGCCAGACTTATTCACCAGATTTCACCTTCCTTTGTTCAATATAGTGGATATAATAAACATCGAGTACATTAAATTGTCTAAGCATTTTGTTACAGTCAGTTGACACAAACCTAGTACTGAACCTGGACTGTTCTAGCTACAAGTTCTCAAGAATAGAATAGAATAGAATAGAATAGAATAGAATAGAATAGAATAGAATAGAATAGAATAGAATAGAATAGAATAGAGGTTGGAAGAGATCTTCAAGATCATCATGTCCAACCCATCATCCAACACCACCTAATCAATTAAACCATGCAACCAAGCACCCTATTAAGTCTCCTCCTAAATACCTCCAATGATGGTGACTCCACCACCTCCCCAGGCAGCCCATTCCAATGGACAATCACTCTCCCTGCGAAGAATTTCTTCCTAACAGCCAGTCTGAACCTCCCCTGGTGCAGCTTGAGACTGTGTCCTCTTGTTCTGGGGCTGGTTGCCTGGGAGAAGAGACCAGGCCCTGTCTAGCTACAACCTCCCTTCAGGTCGTTGTAGAGAGCAAGAAGGTCTCCCCTGAGCCTCCTCTTCTCCAGGCTAATCAATCCCAGCTCCCTCAGCATCTCTTCATAGGGCTTGTATTCCAAACCCCTCACCAACTTTGTTGCCCTTCTCTGGAAAACTGCAGGATATGACTAAAGCCAGAGGATCTTCCTTGGTATCTGCTTTCTTGGAAGCTCTAACAGATGTGCTGGATGCAGAGTACTGTTGAACTTGATGCATGAACATTTTTGGTAAAAGTATGTGTGGATGAGTATCTTTCCTGGTTGCTGTATTCAGATTTAGAACAACTATACAGAGGGAGGAAAAAGGGCTTTACATGCTGACGCCCAGAAGGAGAAAAGCACAAAGGGGAGCGGCTCTGCTCACTGCAGAAAGCAGACCTTGGCCAAACTACAAAGAAATCTCTGGGGAAAAACAAAAACAAAACCAAACAAATAAACAAACAAACAAAACCCCACAAACCTTTAGAAGCCCAGAGGGTTTGTATGTTATCTCTTCAACCCATAAATATCTCTGAAAGCTGCTAGCATACAGGCAGAGAGAAACAACTTACACTACCTGAATACAAAGGGGAGGCTTGATTTTAGAACTTTTATTTTAATCTTCCTATACACCAGCACTGAGACTTCCAGAACTAACATGCTCTAATTAGACAACCTTATTTCTATCAAAATGTGTATTTAGGGAATCAAATACTCTCCTACTTTTTGGTGTGTTTATTTTAAAGCGAGGTGAGAGTAGTTCCAGCAGGAGTCTCAGATTTAACCATAGACTGAGAAGTGTTTTCATATGGTATTTGAAGTAGTTTGTTTTTTTTTTCCTTAGAAAAAGACAAATGAATTGGAAAGAAAGTAGTGAATGTGAGTTTTGTACAGCAGAAAAATACATGGCACAATTTCTACTTTTACCATTATCTACTATTATCTACTTTTATCAAAACAAATTAAAATTGGTATAAGAATTGACCTCATACTAAAACTGATCTAAAGATTTTGGAAGAATCAGTAAAAGAAGCATGAAATTACTGGTGCATTTGTTGCTGTACCTACTTTCTAAAATTCTTTCATTCTTCTGAGAAAGTCAACATACAACAGCCAAATACATACCCAGTGTTTGCTGAATTTTCAGGGAAGACTTCCACGGGATATCAGAAAATGTTTATTATTTGCTGAAAACAAATAGCTGATTTGGGAAGTGCCACCACATTTGTTTAAACAGTGAATCCTCAGCTGTGCGAATTCTCAACCAGCAGCACCAGTTATAATCTTCTATGAATAAACTTACACTTCTTTCCTTCGGGGCGTAGTTTTATATTATATTTAATCCAATCTAACACCAGGTAGAGGCCAGAGGGGGTGTACCTGCATTCTCCATGCTTTTCTGCCTCTTCCCTCGTGTTAAATTTAGCACTTGTGGAACTCTACAGTGACTCCCATCAGCCTTATGAGGGAAAATGTGCAGGTTTTTGTGAGTTAGATTTTCCTCCAAGCAGAGAAGATTTACCATGAAAAGTCAAACTCAGAAGAGGAAGTAAAAGGAGCACACAAAAGTGACGTGAGTATGACAGGGCTATTGCTCTTTTCAGTGGCAGTTGTGAGACCAAACTAAGCATAATACAAACTCATGTCCTGAGGCTGACTCTATGTTACTTTTTCACTCTGAAACAGCAGTTATGATTTTGAAGTGAATCCATGAAGTAATGACCCTACTGAATGTTGGTTCAGTTTGAAGAACAACTACAGTGCATGCAAACTGAATTGCTTTAGAGGAAACTTAGCTGAAGACATTATTCGAGAGGTACACCAAATACTTGCTGTCCAAAAGGCTCTTAAAAGTTTTAGTGGTTTGAATCTACTCTGTTGTGCTTCTCATGCTACACTGCAATATATGAGCTTGACCAGGTGCTGCATTCTCTTCATGAAGTTGAAGCCCTGGTCTTTAAAGAACTTAAACAATCACTGTACTTTGGGGGAGATCTTTCTATTGGAAAGAGCCTGAGTTCATTTTCAGGTGGGAATACAGCATTGAGATTTCCATTCATTTGGATACCCACACTCTCAGACCCAAGATCACCACATGGAAAAGTCCTGAAGGACAGTGAACTTTCCAGTCCTGCTCAATCTCACAGTCCACCCTTGTGAAGAAACACTATGGGACATACATTTGGTCTGCTCTGTACCAAGGCTCCTCACTTCAGCCAAGGAGCCAAGCAGAAGAGGGCAGTGATAACAGTCTATTAACAGTTCCCAAAACAGTGAAGTAATTGGTCCAGTCCAGGATCCACCTAGGGACTTCAGTCATGAACATCAGGAGATAGGGCTGGGAACAGGACTGAAGACAAGCTACAGTGAGCATTCAATGAGCATTCAATGTTAACTCAGATGACGAGACTGGAAACAAGTTCAGCTAAAAAATGGCTCTGTGCCCTCAGGACACTGACATTCAATCTCAGTGTCATACATTTTCCAGCTGAAGACTACATCACAGCACAGACATATAATGTTTACTACAAACACAATATAACTGCTGCACCATTCTACAAATCTGTCTTGTAGGTGAAGGCAAAGAGTACCCACACTCTGCTTATTACCATTGACCCCTGAGTACATTAGCAATACTATGGTGACAGCAAAGAAAGGATACTATCATAGGTAAGCAAAATTGCTGTGGAGGGGGCAGTGACATGGAAATTACATTAAAGATACCAGTGTACAACAATGTAATGTTAGAACATTCATTTCAAGTAAAACCTACCCACATGTTTATACACTAACACAGGTAAACTGAAAAGCAAGTACGGTGTTACTGCCACTCTCACAGTCTGTAAGCACAGTTATCTTGTACAAAGCTAACAGAAAACAAATACATTGTTGCTTGGCTACAGTACTTGGTAAAGTTGACAGTTCTATCTATCCGGAAGACTGCGTACATTTTCTGCAGGTAAAGCAGTAGGATATATGCAGAAAGGCTTTTCAAGTCTATTTATATCAGAGAACACTTAAATAGTCCCCATTAAAGAATTCCTGGTCTTTTCATTTGATACTGTTTTTCTCCCTTAAATGTACTCTCTAGAAATGTTTGTCAAAGCCTCCTGTTTACATTCAGTAGCTTCCATTGAAAAGTGGTATTTCCTTAACACCATTTACATTTTATTACACAGTTCCTACATATAAGGGAGCAGTGATTGGTGCCTTCATACAGTAAAGAAACTGTCACTGATATGTCTTTATCACCACACAAGAACAATCATAACTTAAAAATTTCTAGTGTAAAACACAGATTAAAATGATAAAAATTCTTAAGTGAAATAAGAACCAAAAAGAGCAGTTGGTAGTCTTAACAGAGTTTGAAGTTAGGAGTGAATTTAGTACTTTTGGGATGACAAACAACAGTTTAACACTTAGAAACTACTGCAGAGACCCACAAATCCACAGAATCAAGGGATATATCAGAGCCTGTGGACCCAGGGATATTTCCTAACTGTTGAGACTGACTGCAACAAGACTATGAGTTAAATGAAATATGGGAGTGCACTATGAACCTAGACACCTTGGCTTCCAATGGTAAAAAACTTGGCTAAATGAACAGTAATGGAGCTACAACTAATCAGCAAGAAATCCATGCCTGGTCAGCTGATGGACAAGTGCAATAAGACACAACGACCCTGCAGAGTAAATATAGGCAGTCATGACTGAAACCTTTAAGCAGTTGACCACTCAATTCTCCAGATCAAACTATCATATCAGCATGCAGCTCGCTGTTAGTCTTAGCACGTTCAGACTTGTCAGGGTAGAAATTCAGTTTTCTCCCTAAACTGCCATATGACTTAGGGTCTCAACAACCAAGGATTCTAAGTCTACAGTCAAAATATTAGCAATTAAAAACAATGTTTCACATGGAAGATGTCTTATTATAATACTTTAAATATTTTACTTTTTTTATGAAGAAGACAGCTTAAATGTCATGTTTCACAAATGAAGCAACTCGTAGTATACAAAATACTGCAACTTTGAATGTAATTGAGAACTGTATTTAAAAAAATTAACTATTTGAAAGAGTTAAACTATTAGGTTTTTTAGTTTGGTTTTTTTTTTTTTTAGTTACTACATGTTCAAACCCTCAGAGAACATCTTGATGTCACTGAAGGATTCACAATGCATTTCTAAAGAAACATCTGATGCTATTTTCATTAAACATGAATTTGATTCTGTGAAACATGAACAAAAAAAAGGCAGCTAATTATGTAAACTATATGTATTGCAGCACTTATTCTATAGCTTAAGAAAGGAGAGGCTGAGGGAGCTGGGGTTGTTTAGCCTGGAGAAGAGGAGGCTCAGGGGTGACCTCATTGCTCTCTACAACTACCTGAAGGGGGTTTGTAGCCAGGAAGGGGTTGGCCTCTTCTCCCTAGCAACCAGCACCAGAACAAGGGGACACAGTCTCAAGCTGCACCAGGGGAAGTTTAGGCTGGAGGTGAGGAGAAAGTTCTTCACTGAGAGAGTGATTCGTCATTGGAATGGGCTGCCCGGGGAGGTGGTGGAGTCGCCGTCCCTGGAGGCGTTCAAGAGGGGACTGGATGTGGCACTTGGTGCCATGGTCTAGTCGTGAGGTTTGTGGTTACAGGTTGGACTCGATGATCTTCGAGGTCTCTTCCAACCTTGGTCATACTGTGAACTTGGGTAGAATATGAACAAATCAGGTACTGCAACATCAAAACAAATATGAGCAGTAAGATATTTCTCTTCTTATAGTAATACTCTGAAGTCTCTACAGTTGCTGTAACTTCTAATAGTACAGTAAGATTGTTTTAATCTCAATTTTGCTTGCATATATATATATATATTCACATCAGAATAATTTAAAAAACTTACTGCAGTCAAACCTGACATTTACAGGCATTTTGGACTGAGTTCAAACAGTAAGCAATGATATTTTGCTGTATTTCCCACAAAAGGGTTTTTTTTCCCTTAATAAGCCTTTCCATCAAGCTTCCTGCAAAACCTATGGACTTAAAAGATCTAGTTTTAGAAAGTCTCTAGTTTTAGAAAGTCTCCAACTTAAAAATAAAGAAGGTATCACAGAGTGGCAATCCTGCCAGAGCACTGAAGCCAGAGAATGGATGCCTTGGCAGAACTGAATGCTTCATTCAGCCCTTGAAATCTTCTCTTACTCCATGCAAATAAAGCCTTTTTTAAAATTGTATTTTATTTTTTCCTCTGCTGAATGTGGGACCATCTAACAAAAGAATCAAAAGAAGGAAATCAACAGGCTTCCACAGGGTATGGCTCCTAGGTCCCATCCTTTTAAAAATAAGCATGATAATTCAGCAGAGAAGTAAAACTTCAATATTTCTCTCTGTATAAATTCTGTTTTGAAAAGCAATTAAGAGTTCACCTTTCTAATAAAAAAATGGTCCAATAGAAAATGATCTTGAATTTCTGCCTTGAAACTCTTCAAAATGTTATTCCTACAGAACTTCCAGGGGCTGAAGTACCACAAAAGAGAACTTGTAATCTAATACAGATTGTTTAAATGTAGATGTGTTTGTATTGGCCGTTTCTATGCCATTGTCTTCTCTTGCAGTTCCATCTTATAAGAAGGATCAATGTCAAACCAATGCTGCAAGGTGGGGCTTTTTTGAAATGAACCACTGATCATAGCACAGTAAGTCAAAGCAGAAATTGCCATACTTGTGGACATCACTAAAGAAGCAAATCTACAGAGTATACTTTCAACCATGCATTAGGTATCTTTATTTTAACTTCCATAGGTCTTTTCTATAAGGATGATGCAATAGCTCCACCAGCAATTTAAACAGGCAAAATGAAAGGTCATTTTCTAGGCTCTTTACTCAAGCAATACCTTTGAAATTAACAAGAGGTCACTGAATTAAAGACCAACTGCAAGATTTGCATCTTCCTGCCTGCTTACAAGTCACATTGCACAGTGTTCTGTTTTGAGGTTTTGTTGCAGTAGAATTAAACATCAATCAAAATAGATTTAAATTCTTATTATTTTTTAATAGACTACTTGCAAACTTTAGCAACACTGGTTGCTAAAGCAACACTTTCAGATTGAGCAATTCAAAGAAGCCTAAGGGATGAAGGCAAGCATGTTTCACTGAAATGGATAAAACATCAGCTGCAGTAAGTGCATACTTTTGCATATAATATTCTATTTATAGATAATATCAAGAAATATAGCATGCAATATTTCAGACAGACCTTCACAGAAGTACTTTATTCACTCAGACTGCAAGCATCTATGAAAGCATTACCAACTTTTTCAAACTTTACTACTTCAAGTCTCGCAGCCCCATATTCTAACCTGGGAGCCATTATTGAATGGCTTATGTTAGCAAAACACAATAGGAGACTATGCACATATTTTTCCATTGTCCTGAAATGATGGTAAAGCTTAACAACACAAAGTGACTAATTATAGCTGCAGAAGCAAAGAATGAGATACCTCCAAAGCCAAAAGGGGATTCGTATTTAACTTAAGACAGAAAATTAGAGAGTTCCATATCTATTCCTAGATCAGACAAGAAACAGAGATGATTAACAAAGAAAAACAATCTCTGGCCTTTTAGAGGCTTCTTATTTTTCAGACAGGGTTAACTGTTAAAGAATTACAATCATTAAGACTTCAAGGCCTTGGGTACTGAAACTCATGAACATGGTATCACTCTGGTAAAATTGTTTACATCATCAGACATTCCAGAGTGACAGAACCATTGAATCATATGGAATAGATCACCGCTCACTGAAAGACCTAAACCTTTCTAGTACGAACAGAAGGGAAAGAAGTAAGTGTTAATATGACAAGAAGCTAAATCAGAAATGAAATGTTAAGAAAAATACAGAAGCAGTAGAAAATACTAGATTGCAAGAAAGCCAGAAAATGGGGAAGTGGTTTAGTAGTAAGGGCTGAGCAGTAGTGGTGGGATTGTGAGCTCTAGGCAAGCAGTTGGCCTTGATCTCAAAGGTCCCTTCCAACTTCAACAGTTCTATGATTCTACATTTTTACATCAAAATAAAAATAGAAAGACAAAATAGAAAATAATGTTTAGAGTGGATTGTTTACATCATCAGCTATACTGAATAAGAAACAAAATGGCAGCTCAGAACTAAAGCACACAGAAGCTTTGTAACTGAAGAATGTCAACATGATTGACTCATTCACCACAGGGTCCTGCTCAAACCGAGGTCCTTTAAGTTACCGTCTTTGTGTAACCAATTCTATCCAACTGCCAAGCCTCCCCATGTTAGCCTTCTTCCTACATCACACACTAAACATTAAATGCTTCTCCTAGTTTCTTTGATCAAAGATGCCTACTGTTACATTTCACAAACTAAATTCAAGCCACTTCAACTCTGAACAGCAAAGTAGTGACAACAAAACAACTTATCCCTGAGTACAATTTGAAAAAAAACACATAATAAACTTTTTAAATGCTATCTTAATCATTACATTAGACTAAGACTATTTAGCATTATTACTGTTTAGCATCACCTAATATAGCTTTAATTTATGACAAGATAAAGCAAAAGTACATCCAAAAATTTTAACCTCGGGCTGACTGTACTTAATGTATGTGCTACTGTTAAAATATTCAGGTAAATTTAGTAATGTTTTTCACTATAATCAGGTATACATTACCCATAATATCCTTCTAAATGACTAGCTGCAATTTTATCTCTTCACTGTACATAGCCTGCATCCATAAACTACATTTTCAGCAAATGCTTTAATCAGAACCTGACAAGGGTTACATTATACATGGTAATAGTGCTTTCTTTAGCTTTTATTCATCAAGGAATACAAAATCATGCCTACTGAAGCATCATTGATGTTAGGAGGTTCATGTCACAGATTCTGCTAAGAACATTAAAAGGGCTTTCTTGTAACTAGAACAATATCCCTTTCTGTTGTTGAAGTTTGGTGGTTGCTTTTTGGGTTTTTTTTTTTTTTTTTTTTGTTTGGTTGGTTGTTTTCCCCCAGCTGAATATAAACTTATCTAAATTCAATGCAAAGGAATAAAGCAAATCAGTGCTTCACTATAGAAACAGAGATCAATCTTGAAAAGGCCATGTATTCCTGAGCCACCAAAATAAATACATTTAGAGGCATTAACTGGTTTTATTTTATTTTTACTTTGCTCTTTTCTCTGCAATATGGATTAGCAAAGATAAAGGTAAGTGATTTAAGTGGAAACTCGGGTAAAAAAAAACAAAACAGAAAGCATGAAAATTATTTTTGTTTAATTCAGATTATATTAGATTTTGTTAGTAAAGCTGGCTGCAGAAATGTTTACATGGATTTAAAAAACTGTTCAGAATCAGGACAAAATTGAGTGGTAGTACAATTGGGTTCTTTTAGTGGTAACTCTAAGTAACAGATAACCTTTTGCTATTTGTATAACTCCTGATTAAAGCTGAAAATCAAAGACTCAAGGAAGGTCAAGGCATTGAAGAGTCTAACTTTGAATGTAAATGCTATTGCTTTCTTAGTTACAGCACTAACTGAAAACACTAAGGGGAGGAAAGTCAAAAGGAAAATAAGAGGGAGAAGAGGTGGGTGAGAGAATATGCAACAAGAAAAGCACTACTCTTCTAACATCTAACACCAAGTTGTTGGTTTTTTTAAATGAGAAAAAAAATAATAATCTGGGAAACAGCTGCAGAAGCTGTTTCAGACTGACTACTGTAATTTACTGCACAAGCTACATCTTCCTTTTCAAGACCAGATTTACAAACACCGTTACAAGTGCATAAACTCTCTCTTGCTTCTCTCCTCAGGAGGAGTAACATGGATAGGACAGAATTTTTTTTTTTTTTGCAAACAATTTTATATATGAAATAATTTATGCCCTGAAGTTTACATATCTCTAGGAAGGAAAATGCAATATACTATGATGTAATATATTTAGCACGCTAGCATAGAAAGTGCAAGCAATGATTATTTTGAATTATTAATAGGCTCATCTCATCAGCAACTTGCAATGATTATTTCCTCTACATTTATCAATTTATATACACCACATTTAGTTGAAAAATTACTTGGCTATGAACTTCCAAATTTCTGCCAGAGCTTTTTGTTAATCAGCTAGAAGGGGAAAATAGGATAGTTGAACTACAAAGCACTGATTATAATTGGATCAGTCATATGAGTGTAATAAAGAAAATTCTTGTGATGTTCTGTATCTACTACTTTAGCATTCTGACTAAGAGTGACTTGATATAGAGTAATTGATGTTGTTGAAATGCTGTTATTGCATTAGGTTGAGGTGGTTGAAATGAGTTGTTAGAATAAACAAATTTCATAATTATTAATATAAAAGTAAAAAATTAGCTGCATCGTACCATCCCAACTATACATGCGTTAGCTTACAGAAGGGAAGTTATTACCGCACAATTATTTGCCTTTTGAAAGCAAGATCACACAAGTACCAGGAGTTAAATCCCAGGTGCAACAATAACTTATGGTGAAGATAATTCTGTGTTTGTTAATTAGTAAACCCATAAACCTGAGCTAAAAGTTACTGGGAGACTGAGGGGAAACGACAGTAACAGAAGAGGGAAAAGATGAAACCCACAATTTTAGTGTGATATGTCCTGGTTTCACAGTGTGTCCTCCTAGTGAAGCTTCCCAGACGCAAACACACAAAACCAACAAACCAACCAAAACAAATCCCACAAACAAGCAAACAAAAAACCCACACACGCAAAACCCCACAAACCCAAATGAACCCAAAACCAAACCCAAACAAAACAAAAAAAAACAAACCTGGGTTGAGATAAGTTTAAGGAGATGATACAACGTACAGTTATCTTAGCCTATTTCACACAAAAGCATGCCAAAAGCAGAAGCAGCAACCAGCAATAAAATAATTCCTCACACCCCTTCAAGCACACAGGCAGCCCAGTGGAAAAGTCAAACACTCCCAAAAATGGAAACGGCAACCAGAAACAAGAAGCCTTTCGTGTCACTGTCTGAACTTCAAGCTCCATGTGTTTGCCTCAGTCAGCACTTTCATTTTGAAGCTGGTATGATGGCAGCATGCTATTGAGTACCATCAGCAGATTCAGTTGGCTAAAGCGTGACAGACTTTTGCTGCTACATTCTCTATAAGGTGGCCCCTGCTGTGAAAAGAAGACTACAGCTGACTCTTTACTGGGAGAGTGGTGAGGTATTGGAACAGGCTGCCCAGGGAGGTGGTGGAATCAACACCCCTGGAGGTGTTCAAGCAGCATGTAGATGTGGTGCTTCAGGATAAAGTTTAGCGGTCATGCTAGTTGGGTTACTGTTGGACTTGATGATCTTAAAGGTCTTTTCCAACCTTAATGATTCTGTGATTCTATGATTACTAAAGTCTCTGTCCATGATTCCTCAGACCCAACACCCTGAAGTCACTTGGACACTTTTATTTCAGTGTTTGGTGTCAGCTGCCCATGACCAATTAAATAGTATCAACATGTTACAAAATTCACGTTCATCTGTAAACCAGCTATTTCTAAGGTATCAAAACAATGGCATCTAGTACCTTTGACTCACAAGCAGTAAACAGTAACAACAAACTTTCCTGGACAAGTTTTATCAAACTTCACTGCAAACACACTAAACCGACTAAGTTTATATAACAGCAAGGCACTTTCTCTCAGCATTATCTTCAACCTTGTCTTCCTCCAAACCTATCCAAAAACTTTTCCACAAAGATGGGGCCAGAAAAAATGTTGTCAAATCACTAAAGCACAGCCCAGCAAGATATCATAAAAAGGAGAGCTGGAAGGACTACAGAAAAATAGTCTCCTCACTCATGTACCATTCTTAATATATATTCTACATGTCCTGAAGCTTCAAATGATAGTTTTTATGGTCTCCTTAGGCAATCTATTACAGTGCTTATCCATCCTTAATGGTAACTTGTAGTGCTCTAATTTTTCAACAAAAGGCTTGTCTGAACACAGAACTTCACTCTATAAGACACAACCAAGTTTTACATTAACAGCAATCTATTTCCTAAGACCAGTATTTTCATGCTGTTTTCAAATTAGTGCAATGTTCAAGCGTGAGGTTTGGGATAACACATTTGAATTGTGAATGCAGTAATTGCAAAGAGTTTTCAGATATCTTAGTATCATGCCAGAAGTCCACTAACATAAAGAATAACCAAGAAATCTTCCTTGGTTTGCATGTCAGTAAATGTTGGTATGTAAAGTATCCATCAATTTTTACGTCATCAGCATCTTCTACTTTGTGGTTTCAGTTGGGTTTTTTTGTTTGTTTGCTCCTTTTTTTTCTTAGGTTGGTTTGTTTGCCTTTTTTCTGTGGAGGTTTTTGGGTTTTTTTCTTCTCCTGGTATTAGTGAAACAGAAGAAATAATTTAAGACTTAACTAAGAGAAAATCTAAGTGACATCTGGTAGCCTTGGGTAAGGCTTTCAGCCTTTAAGACACTTTCTTAGAGCACTAGAGAGAAAAAATACCTATATCCTTGTTGTCAGAGCTTTTCTGCAGTAACTTTGATGAGATAAAATTTAAATTTCACAGCTTAATTACATAAACATGCCAGTATTATAAGTTTGGCAATGCTGGATATTCCTGTGTTATTGCTTTCATGGAGGTGGTATCTTGGGAGGGATATTGGCAAGCAGAAGAAGAGGGAGACCATCTGTGGAGGTGGTGTTTTAAATGTCAGTACCTTCAAAGACTTACCTGTTTGGGAATGATATGACCCATAATACTATTGTAAAAGATATGGATATACCATAAAAAAAGCAAACCAAACCTGACTGCTTGGAGATTTGCTGGACATCTGCCTTTCAGCAACAGAACTGCAAAACTGTGAAACTGGTTGTTTTCCCTGTAGAGGATCAACAGAACTAATCTATTTTCCTGTTGTGCCTCATGTGGCACTTGGTGCCATGGTCTATTTGTGAGGTTGTGGTTACAGGTTGGACTCGATGATCTTCAAGGTCTCTTCCAACCTTGGTAATTCTATTCTATTCTATTGTGGAGAACCAGCACATCGCCCCTACAAATGCTATAACAATGGAAATACAAAGAACTTGCACAGCAATAGTTGTTACTTTTGTACCAAATTCTTCTCTCAGTATTTTTTTTAAAAAACTATTTCAATAAATACTGGACTTCAATACAGTGAGTATAGACAAGCTCAAACTTAATCTTAGCACAGAATCACCAAGGTTGGAAGTGACCTCAAAGATTATCAAGTTCATCCTGTCACCACAGACCTCATGACTAAACCATGGCACCAAGTGCCACGTCCAATCCTCTCTTGAATGCTTCCAGGGATAGTGACTCCACCACCTCCCTGGGCAGCCTGTTCCAGTGGTTGAGAACTCTTTCAGTCAAGAACTTTCTTCTGATATCCACCCTGTACCTCCCCTGGTGCAGCTTGAGATCTTAGAGGTCTTTTTCAACCAAAACAATTCTAGGATTCTATACCTACATTAGCATTGGCCTCTGAAGTTACAGTGCATCTTTGAAGAGAACCTCCTGCTCTTTTTCACTTGCCAGGCATCATGAACTAGCCTCATGGCCTAGCCTGGCTTTTCTTAAACAACTAATGGCAGGCCAATCCATGGCACCAAACTAAAGTCTATTACAAGTCCTCTCAAAGCACTTATGATATGGATGCTGCATTCTCAGAAGCATGTTTCCCTTTGCTGAGTATCAAGAATTGTGCTGCACTCATATGAATACAGCCATAATAAGCTAATGAGGTTTGAAGAAAGAAAAATTCTCCTTTCTCAGATTTCTTAATTGACTCAACTTTGCTTGCTTCTAAATGATTCTTCACATATTTCTTACTGCTTGCCACGGACTCTGCATAACACTTCCGAGAAAGAGGAAAATTGCATATGCTGTACTATCAGTAGTTCTTGTTAAACAAAAAGCTCCAGGGTACAATATGTTGACTGGAAGACAGCAAGTTTATTATATAATTTGGTGGGACTTTTTAACCCACTTTTCACTAAGTCTGACCCTTCTAAGATGTTCTCAACTGCAAAAGAGAAGCAAAAGACTGAGGAAAATATTTTTTTTCTGGTCATACATTCACAAACTAGCAAAGGCAATTGTGTAAGTAGCCTCAGCCCTTAAAATGTACTGATGTTAAACATCTCTGAATTGCTACATGATTCCAAACTAGTCAGAACTTTGGGATGGATGCACATAGCTCTTTTTCAAAGAAAACTGAAACGTTTTTACACAACTCTCATTTTCCCATACAACTTTTATTAGAGTAGAAAACAGAAACTTAACATTTATTCATAAAAATCTCAGATTTACTTTCAGAAGCTTCTCTTCAACCCTTTATAACCAAAGACATGTGAAAATGTTTAACACGTTTAACTGACAACAATTTGAGTTGATGAAGAACCACAATGAAGGCAAACCAGTTTTCTAATAATGAGGGTGTAGAATTTTTACTTGAAACCTGCATTATTTTTTGAATATCACTGTTGATTACATTTTTTGCATACAAACAGCTGTCCTACTCTCATAATAGAACAGAAACACAGCTTTTTCTTCTGGCACATATTTTGCTCTGGAGCTCACATTAACCATGTATTTTTAAACTTTTGGGTTTTAAGTACCTAAATTCTCTTCAACAAGCAAGCCATGCATTCATCAGGTTAGAAAGATTTTTCTGAAGTACTAGAAGAATTAGATGCTAAAAATGGCACAGATTTCTAATGCAATTAGTTTCCTAGTATTTACATGTAAGTATATGCACATGTATGAGAAACTTGGGTAGGAAGTCACATTCGCAGTATTTCAATGGATGGAAACTCTATAACCTCTCAGTGCACTGCATTCCATTGATTAACCAAACTCATGGTGCAAAATGTTGTCCTTACATTTAGTCAGAATTTTCTGTGTTCCAACTTGCGTCTGTCACTTCTCACGCAAACAAACTGCACCGCTGAGAACAGTCTCATCCTGTCTTCTCTACACCCTCTCATTACCTACCCAGCTGTAGACAGGAAGACTCCACCTTGACCCTTCTCACAGTTAAAACTCTCAGCTTCTCATAGACCTCCTTCTCTCTCAAGCCTCCAACCTTCTTGGCAGCCCTTCATTCAACTTGCTCTGCCATGCAAATGTCTTTCTTGTACTGGTAAGCCCCAAACTGGATATAGTACTCAAAACAAAGCCTCATCAATTTCAAACAGAAGGGAGGAATGACTTGCCTTGAACTGCTGGCTACACTGTTACTACTGCAGCCCAGGATGCAGCTGGCCACCTCTGCTGCAAAACCACTACTGATTCATGTCCAGTTTGTTGTTGAGGAGTTCCTGCAGGTCTTTCCCTGTAAAGCCCCTGTCTGTGCTATTACAGTGGGTTATTCCTTCCCAGATGCAGGAATTTTATAAACTTCGGCTTCATAAGGTTCGAATCAGCCTGTGCAGGTCTAGGCAGTGGCAGTCTCACCTCTGCCGAGCTACTGAATTTGTCAACTCCTAATACTAAGTATCTACAAAGACTATTATACATCTCCTTTAAGTAGCCTAAATTAGATACAAACCCCACAACCATACATGAAAAATTTATACCTGCAATTTTATTTACTTGACCAACACAGTAGAAATTGTCTACCTACATCACAGTATCCTTCACTTATCTCTTCAGTGTTCTGGAAATGAAGGATCTTACGGGTTTATCAGCTAGACCTGCTGGATTCAGGGAATTTGCAAAAACTGCATCCTCCTAAGAAAAACATCAATTTCCCCAGTAATAAGGTGTAAAAAGCATATGCATTTCCAAGAGAAAGAACTTAATTTTTACAAGCATATTTAAAAGTGGCTTTGATTGTATTTTTGCTACCTGTAGGATATAGATTATTTATTTAGTTATTTATTTTTCTGTTGCTTAGGAAACTCATGCACAACTACCAGTCTGTCCAGGAGACTTTCAAAATCAGGTGGCAAATTTCTTTTACTAATTCCAGTGGTGAGCTGAAACTCAGATGAGAAATATTCAATTGCCTGACCAATTTGCAAACTCCATGTTCAAAGAAAAAGAGTAGGCTATGCTTAAATTGCATTTCCAAGTTCAAACAGTGAGGCTCCATCAAAAAACAGGTAAACAAATATAAGCTGCTCACATAAAACAGTGATAAGGAATGTGAAGCAAAAACTCAAAGTTTTAAGGATTGACTAACCAGTAAGCATAGTTCTTCAATGAAGTCCAAAGGATATTTGTTTGTAAAGACACAGATTCCATATATGTAATATGAACATGCACATAACTGATTTTCTTGCTTTATCAGTCTTCCCATTCTGTGATACTATTTTGTCTGAATTCTTTCAAAATAAAACATAAAAACAGGTAGTTTAGTCTTCAAATGCCTCAGTGATTTTGTTTTCATCTCTGGAAGGTAAAAAACACTCACATCACCCTCTGTTTTGAGGAGCTACAGGACATGGTCATGGGAAATTCATAAATTTTAAATACACTAATATGGGCTTAATATAGTCGCAGACTGAAGACCTCAAGGATACAGGTATCTAATTGCTTTCTGTATGAAACAGAGTGACAGACTGGTGGATCTGGCCCAGAAGGAATAAGCACTTCAACCAGAGGGATGGAACAGTATAGAACATGATTTGGCTCCTTATGCAGTGTGTGATGAAGTATTTATACTTTACAGGCTGAGTAATGAACTGCTCAGTTTGCCAACAGGGAAACTGGCATGGAAGAGTTCCCTGAGTTTTGTCCTGCTTCATGGTCTGAGCATTTTATTCAGCCTAATCAGAACCTATTAATTTACCTTTGATTCACAGCCAAGGACCTGTTCCTAAAGAGAAGCCGCTCAAGTCCTCCTGGTACAATTCCTAGGAAAGGTAGTCCTCTAACCCTCTAAAATTTATTACCAATCAAGGATATGACAAAAAAATTTACTTGGAGCACTTTGATGAGACACAGCTGTGAGACAGGTAAGCACAGAAATGATGAACTCTGTTGAAGCTGCGGTGTTTCCTCACATGCCCAGAATCAATTCTTCGAGGTTAGCAAATGGTGCCACGTAAGAAGTCAGCAATTGTATCCCTTCAGTTGAGCAAGACATATTGCAATGAGAGCTTTAGATACAGCGGTCAGTCCTGGCTAATCCAAGCTCTTCTGAGCAAAGTGCGCAGCTACAGGCAAACTACAGTACAGAGCTAGCACTTTGTATCTCTGAAGTTGCCAGATCCCTTCTGGCTACTTAATCCTGCCTCTCACCAGTCTTGATCAATCGAAGCTATGGAGCTATACCACTGTAAGTCACGATGATTGCTGTTATGGATCTAGACTGTATAATCCTGTACAGAGTCGCACTGTGCTGTACAAATTCACCATCACATTGCTGTCTGGATCCCAATTTCTGTGACAAGGAAAGGTTATATAGAACTCCTTAAGGACTGAAAATTGAACTGCCACATGGAGCTACACAGTACAGATGGATACACAACTCCTTACGGGCCAAGTGTCAGAAACACACAATGAGTACAGAAAGCAACACTGAAGCCAGAAATAACAAGCCTTTAGTATATTCCTAAAATCCTGGTTTTGAGGGCACAGTCTTAAGATATGCTGGAAGACGCCATGAAATTACTATCCCAAAGAGGTAAAGCTGAGATCAATTTTCCCGGCATTGCCAAAACAAAGCGCACTGTACTTACTATGTATATCTGCAGTTGCTTTAGAATCATAGTATCATAGAAAGGTCTGCATTGGAAAGGTCCTCCAAAGGTCATTTAGTCTAACCCCTCTGCATTAAGCAGGGGCATCCTCAAATAGATCAGGTTGCCCAGACCACTATTGAGCCTCGCCTTGAGTATCTCCAGGGATGGGGCCTCAACCACCTTCCCGGACAACCTGTTCCAGTGTTCCACTACCCTTATGGTAAAGAACTTGCTCCTAACATCCAATCTAAATCTACTCTAATTTGAAGCCATTGCCCTTGTCCTACCACTACAAGCCTTTGTAAACAGGTTCTTTCCATCCCCCTTGTAGGCCCCCTTCAGGTACTGGAGGGCTGTTAGGTCTCCCCAAAGCCTTTTCTCCAAGCTGAACAATCCCAGATCTCTCAGCTTGTCTTCACAGCAGAGGTGTTCCAACCCCTGATCATTTTCATGGCCCTCCTCTGGACCTGCTCCATCAGGTCCATGTCCTTCCTGTATTCAGGGCTCCAGACTTGGATCCAGTACTCCAGATGAGGTCTCAACAGAGCAGAGCAAAGAATCACCTCACTCGATCTGCTGGCCACACATCTTTTGATGCAGTCCAGGATGCGATTTGCTTTCTGGGCTGCAAGTGCACACTGCCTGCTCGTGCCAGCTTCTCATCCATCAGCACCCCCAAGTCCTTTTCCGCAGGGCTGGTTTCTATCACTTCATCCCCCAGTCTGTATTGATAAATATGCTATATCACAGTACGGCAGAAAATACCTCTGTATGCCTGACTAAAACTGCAAATGGGATAACAGCTCCATGTACTAATTTTAGATACTTGGGTACATATGGAAATAGATAACAAACTTTAACAAGACAAATTCCTTTTTGATATTTTGAGTGAATTAATTTAAACCAGCCAGAAGAGGAATTGGATCTAAAATAAATGTAACTTTCCAGTATTAAAATATGCTGATTACAATCAGTCCAGTTTGATTATTCCCTGATAAGGAAAATCATCTGAATAATAAACCTACATGTCATCAGACAATAGTGACATAACTGAACGATGAATATTCACTTCTACTGGAGACTTACAGGTAGGATTTCAAATTGATTTCAAATTGTGTTTAAAATATATGCAATTGATTTCAAGTTGGTTTTAAAAGGCTCTTTATCAATAAAACCTTAGCAATAACAGCTGTAAGTTCTGATAGTTTGTGTTCTGCCAGAAAATAATGTTGAAACCAATTTATTAATTATTCAGTATATGAATAAGACAAAGATAGCAAAATCTTCAAATTACCCTTTATCAGTAAGAAACTTCTTTTAAAAGCATTTACTATTGCCACAAAACAAATTGCCTTGTTCTAAAGCACCTGTGTCTAAAAACTTAGCTTCACAGTGGGTTTTATCTATGAAAAAAAAGTATTTTTAAGCAAGCATTGTCTGCCTCTACAGACTCCAGAAGAGTTAAAGAAGCTAGATATTATT
This sequence comes from Picus viridis, assembly GCA_033816785.1. Taxonomy (NCBI): domain Eukaryota; kingdom Metazoa; phylum Chordata; class Aves; order Piciformes; family Picidae; genus Picus; species Picus viridis. The sequence goes on from CM066575.1 coordinate 25,778,690, forward strand.
TTTATTAACATGTCTCATTCCACCTCTTAAATCTTTATCTTACAATAATACAATACAATACATAGTCTTTGCCACACTGTATCATGTCAAAGGAACATTCTCCTATCTCAACAAGCACAGGAAAGTCAGCAAAACACCCAAACTGGCATTTGTCTTCAAACTTCTGGGGAAAATTACAGATGTCAAAAATTTGCATTAAATCCCCTTATTTATTCTAGGTACTAGTTTACTCCACAGAGAGATTAATAGTCAAAATATTAAACTTTTCAAATAACTGGAATCTCTTAAGAAACAGCTGAGTGACCTTGATACCACTCCTCATTCAGATCTGTAACTTCACCATTAGTAAAGAAGCTTACAAAGAAAAGAATTCCTTTCAAACATGAAATTTCTCAATCTCTATATTACTGGCTGGAATAGTTCTAAAATAATAGCACTATTCAAACATAGTTTCATTATTCAAATATAGTTCAGATAGCTTTATTGAAAAGTGCTCACACCACACTTAAAATGTAAAGTGCTGGGCAAGTGCACTTAAGGTGTAAATATAGTACTGCACTGCATTGCCAAGAGTTACCTACTCTGTGCTTAAATAATTCTACATAATGTAGTTTCTCTAATGTTAATATAAGCCTAGTTGGTGGGGAAGATTATGCAGAATCAAGTAAGACTTTAACTTAGGGAGTTAATTCTCACTTGATTTATTATGAATATTTAAGTCAATATCATGTACAGCTCCTGCTGAATTAGTGGAATATTCTTCTGACATTTTAATTGAACCGCTACATTCAGTATTTTTGTTGCGTAGTTGACATTCTAATGAATAATTATCTCCTACTTATCATGAAAAGCAATCCATGACTGGTACTGATAGATATTTTTTGTAATTTTTTAAAGTAGTATCACACAGAACATGGCGCTAAGCTTGGCAAGGCGTATCTAACCTTACGTACTACGATATCGCACTTAGTATTTCCGTTGATAATAACAGAAGATAGCCCATACAATATTTATGTTTCCTGATCACTGAAATTCAAGATATAACCATCTTTAATTTATTAGATTTACCCGAGAAAACAAATAAATTAACATTAAGTTGACCAAAACTACAAACTCTTTACTTATACCAAACTGACGAAGAGACCAGCTTTTGTTAGACCTTCATGAATAATCTCACCATCATCCAAACAATGTACCAGAACTATTTCTTAAATTGAAGTCAATGCTTAAAAAAGGAGACTGACTCAAATCTTATCATTACATCTTGATGTCAGGTCAGCAGAGCTTTAATATTTCTAAATCTTTTAATACCCTGAATGATGAAACTATGATAAAACAGGTTCACAAAACTTGCCAATATCTTCCTGCAAATATGAAGCTAAAAAGCCCTGGCTGAAAATTACAGCTGTATTGGTAATTGAAAGAGTAGTTTTGCTGTTAACCCATTCAGACTACAGCAAATCAATAAAACATAAAAGTAACTCTTTACTTACTGAACAAACAAGATATCAAACCACATGAAATGAAATCTCTTCTTGTGATTTTCAAAAGCAGATCAAAATGCAAATTTTACAACTCTACTAAAACCTCATGCTCCTTGGTGTATAAATTTTTAGAAGATAATCAATCTTATTCTCAACAGTAATGAATAACAACAACAAAATTCATTCTATTACAAAGAAATTAGCAATTTGCACTTTACCTAATGCTGCTCATGCTTCCAGTTTCTGATCCAAGCTTACATCTCTCCAGCTGGCTAGCGACAATCTGACGTTCAGCCTCAAGTTCTCGAGTCAGTCTCTCAAACTGCAGTTCCTAAAAAATAAATTCATTCATTTGGTTTGACTTCTCTTGAGATTAAGAAGGAATTTCAGTACATAAAATTATAATTTGTGTGAGTACTGTTAGTATGATATCAAATAGGAAACTTAGGTTTTTGTCCTCTTTAAATACATTTGTAGTTCAGATTTTTGTGGTAACACCTACTTTTTCCTTCCTTCACTCTAATGATATATGTTATAGAATGAGCTAGTTTATCAAGAATGGGATTTTCAAACACATTAAACTGTCTAGGTATACATCAAAGTCATTCACAGTTCATGTAGACCTCTTAGTGGTCTTAAAAAGCTGATCTAAGTATCAACATGAGAAAGTTTTGTGTTACTTAAAAAAAGATACAAAGTTCTACAGATGATCATGCTGTGAAAAAAGCTTTTGTACTTAAAAACACAACTATAACAGTACACACCAGTGAATAAAAATAAATGGAAGGTGTTTTGTTATGAACTGAACAGCTTAATTTCTGCATATAATGATACGCAGAAGGGAAACTCAAGTAGTTTTTGACAAAAAGACATGTTCAAGTCTATGGTAATTGCATGCATCTCCTCTTACTCCATCCAGGAAGCCAAATATACCTCACCAGATAAGATTTATCCAGAGCCACCAATTGTACTTATAAATAATTCTTGGTTTTATACACAGGAGACTCGATTTATATAATTGTGAGAGAGAGAAAACAAAGCAACAAAACTCATCCAAGTAAAATCTTCCTTCTCCTTCAAGTTTGTGGAAGGCTGAAAGAGAAATATTTTGAGAACCACAGAATCACGGAATGCTAAGAGCTGGAAGAGACTGTGAAAGACCATCTAGTGTAGAGCAGGATCACCCATACCAAAGCATGCAGGCACACATCCAGGCAGGTCTTGAGTATCACCAGAGAAGGAGACTCCACAATGCCTCTGGGCAGCCTGTTCCAGTGTTCCATTACCCTCACAGTGAAAATGTTTTTTTCTCATGTTTACATGGAAATTCCAGTGCCTTTGGGATGTGGTTTAATGGCCATAGAGGTGTGGGTCAATGGCTGGACTCTATGAATTTGGAGTTTTTGTCCAACCAAAACCAATTCTATGATTCTATGTATACTTAAATGGCCACTGACTATATGACAAAGTCTAATAATTCTGTAACCATTATTCCTAGCAAGAGTATTCATAGTATATCATCAAGAGTCGGACTGATGTAAAGAGCAAAATTTCACTTCTTACTGAATGTTGATAGTGCATCAGTAATCACAGTTACTAATATTCTCTGCATGTTTCTGCAACACTCAGAAATGTATTTTACATTGTTGTCTGTAGACAGGACTATTAAATATTGCCTAATAATAATCACCTAACTCAGATATGCCTACTTCAAGGAGAATATTTGTCTCTCACCTAGTGGAAACAAATGTTTGAAAACTGAAGAGACCATTGATCAACTTTCCAAGAGTTTTTATTCAAATCCTGGCCTTGTTTGTATAAAATTGTGGTGGTTTGGCTCTGGCCGGGGGGCCAGATGCCCACCAGAGCCGCTCTATCACTCCCCCTCTTTAAGCAAACAGGGGAAGAAGGAAAGGAAAATATAACAGAAGCCAGAGAGTAAAATAGGAGCAGTTTAATAACACTAATAAGCAAATAGCAATAGACCGCGCGGAAGCAGAAAAACAGAGCAAGAGATGTTAGTCTCTACTTCCCATCAGCGGGACGGTGGTCGGTCTCGGGAAGCAGGGCTCTCTAAGCTTGGTGGTTCCTTGGGAGGATGAACGCCATGGACGAATCCCCACACTTCCTTCTTCCACTTCATTCTTATACCTGAGCTGATGTCATATGGTATGGAATACCTCTTTGGCCAGTCTGAGTCAGCTGGCTCAGCTGTGTCCCCTCCCAAGATTTTGCCTGCCCCTTGATCCACTCTTGGGGCAGGCAAATGTTGAAAGGACACAGCCTGGATACTAGATTCAGCCGTAGCCAAAACACTGCTGTGTTATCAACTACTGCTGCAAAAAAACCACAGCACTAGAAAGATGCTGTGAGGAGAATTAACTCCATCTCAATTCAACCCACTACAATCTCCACCCCTTATTCCATACCATTTGCATCATGCTCAGGTTCTACACATTTCAATACATTTAATTATCTCATTTGATTCTTCAAAACAATAATTTCTTGCTTACATTCACAATGTGATCTACATACTTAAACCATCTCAATACTCCAACATATAGAGATTTATATCAATATCTCAGTCTCCTATTAAAGAGAGTTTGATTTGTTGTTTTTGTTATTCTGTTCTTGAACACCAACTCCAGCTGGTCTCAACCGTTGTGTCGCTCTTGATCCTTGCAAACCTTCATCAGTCTGGATTCTTCTTACTTCGCTACTTTCTGCAACATGCAACTCACATTATTCACATTCCAAATTACCTTTCCCCCAATGTTAGATCCCTTTGAGGCACACACTGAGTCTCCCCATTTCTTTTCATTACCCACCAAGTACATCCAGGCCCCTGAGCAAAGACAATCCCACGAATGGGTTTGCCTTTCCCCATGGGAGGAGCAACCCACACTGCCTTTCCTAGCCATTTTCCCATGTGCACTACAGGGACCTTATCTCCCCCACAGTGTGCAAGGGTTCTGTTTGGGCAGGACCAGGACGGTTAGCAGATCCTCGAGAATTAACCAGCCAAGTGGCTTCTGCTAAATTTGCATCCCAATGCCTCCATGCCCCATTACCCAATGCTTTCAGCATAGTCTTTAACAGTCCATTGTATCTTTCAACCTTCCCAGAGGCTTGTGGGTGATAGGGAATGTGATACACCCATTCGATGCCATGTTTCTTGGCCCAAGAGCTGATGGCATTGTTCCTGAAGTGAGTTCCGTTGTCAGACTCGATCCGTTCAGGGGTACCGTGCCGCCACAGGATTTGCCTTTCAAGGCCTAAGATGGTGTTCTGGGCAGTAGCATGATTTACAGGATATGTTTCCAACCAGCCTGTAGTTGCTTCTACCATGGTGAGGATGTAACGCTTGCCTTGGCGTGTTCGTGGCAGTGGTCCAATATAGTCAATCTGCCAGGCCTCACCATAGCGAAAACCCAGCCACCGCCCTCTGTTCCAGGGAGACTTGGCTCTCGTGGCCCTCTTGATTGCAGCACAGGTTTCACAGTCATGTGTGACCTGTGTGATGGCTTCCATGGTCAAGTCCACCCCTCGGTCACGAGCCCACCTGTACGTAGCATCTCTCCCTAGATGTCCTGATGTTTCATGGGCCCATCGAGCTACAAACAGTTCACCTTTTCGCTCCCAGTCTAGATCCACTTGAGCTATATCAATTCTGGCAGCCTTGTCTGCATGCTCATTGTTTTGATGTTCTTCATTAGCATGAATTTTAGGTACATGAGCATCAACATGACGTACCCTCAGAGTCATGTTCTCCACCCGAGCAGCAATGTCCTGCCACAATGAGGCAGCCCAAATAGGCTTGCCCCTGCGTTGCCAATTGGTCTTCTTCCATTGTTGTAGCCATCCCCACAAGGCATTAGCCACCATCCAAGAATCTGTGTAAAGATAAAGTACTGGCCACTTTTCTCTTTCAGCAATCTCTAGAGCTAGTTGGATGGCTTTCACCTCTGCATATTGACTCGATTCACCTTCTCCTTCAGTAGCCTCAACAACTCGTCGTGTAGGACTCCATACAGCAGCTTTCCACTTCCTGTGGTTTCCTACCACACGACATGATCCATCAGTAAACAGAGCATAAGGCCTTTCATCTTCAGGTAACTCGTTGTATGGTGGTGCCTCTTGGGCACGAACCACTTCCTCAGGCGATGCTCCAAAATCTCTACCTTCTGGCCAGTCCATAATCTCTTCCAGAATTCCTGGGTGGTTTGGTTTTCCCAGTCGAGCTCGCTGTGTGATTAGTGCTACCCACTTACTCCATGTAGCACTGGTGGCATGATGAGTGGAAGGGATGTTTCTTCTGAACATCCAATGCAGCACAGGCAGCCTGGGTGCTAAGAGGAGAGGTGCCTCTGTACCCACTACTTCCGATGCAGCTCGAACTCCCTCATAGGCTGCTAAAATCTCCTTCTCAGTTGGTGTATAGTGGGCTTCTGATCCTCGATATGCTCTACTCCAAAATCCCAATGGTCGACCTCGGGTTTCACCTGGTGTCTTCTGCCAGAGACTCCAAGTGAGACCGTGCTCCCCAGCTGCAGTGTAAAGGATATTCTGCACTGATGGTCCTGTTCGGATGGGCCCAAGTGCCACTGCACGAGCTATCTCTTGTTTGATTTGTTCAAAAGCTTGTTGCTGCTCACTACCCCATTCAAATTGATTTTTCTTTCGAGTTACTCGATAAAGAGGGCTGACAAGTTGACTGTAGCCTGGAACATGCATTTTCCAGAACCCCACAAGGCCTAGAAAGGACTGTGTCTCTTTCTTGTTAGATGGTGGAGACATTGCTGCTATCTTGTTGACCACTTCCATAGGTACATGACGGCGTCCATCCTGCCATTTTATTCCCAAGAACTGAATTTCTTGCGCAGGTCCTTTGACTTTACTCTTCTTTATAGCAAACCCAGCCTTTAAGAGTATTTGAATAATTTTTTCTCCCTTCTCGAACACTTCCTTTGCTTTATCGCCCCATACAATAATATCATCAATGTACTGCAGATGTTCAGGGGCCTTACCCTTTTCCAGTTCACTCTGGATTAGTCCATGACAAATTGTGGAGCTATGCTTCCACCCCTGGGGCAAGCGATTCCAGGTGTATTGAACACCCCTCCATGTGAAAGCAAATTGTGGCCTGCACTCTGCTGCCAATGGAATTGAGAAGAATGCATTGGCGATGTCAATAGTAGCATACCATTTAGCTGCCTTTGACTCCAACTCATACTGGAGCTCTAGCATGTCTGGTACAGCAGCACTCAGTGGTGGTGTCACTTCATTCAGGCCACGATAGTCCACAGTTAATCTCCATCCTCCATCAGATTTTGGCACTGGCCAGATGGGGCTGTTAAAAGGTGAATGCGTTTTGCTGATCACTCCCTGGATCTCCAGCTGGTGAATCAGTTCATGAATGGGACCCAGGGAGTCTCGGTTTGTACGATACTGCCGTCGGTGCACTGTTCTAGTAGCAATTGGCACCTGTTGCTCTTCAACCTGCAGCAATCCCACAACGAAGGGACTTTCTGAAAGGCCAGGAAGGGTAGACAGCTGTCTGATCTTCTCTGTATTGACCGTGGCCACGCCAAAAACCCATCGATAGCCCTTTGAGTCCTTGAAGTACCCCTCTTGAGGTAATCAATACCAAGAATGCAAGGGGCCTCTGGACCAGTCACAATGGGATGTCTTTCCCACTTGTCTCCTGTTAGGCTCACGTCAGCTTCTAATACAGACAGCTCCTGGCAACCTCCCGTCACTCCAGAAATCCAAAGAGATTCAGCACCTCTGTGTCCTGATGGCATTAATGTACATTGTGCCCCTGTGTCTACCAGTGCCTTATATTTCTGTGGTTTTGATGTGCCAGGCCATCGAATCCACACAGTCCAATACACTCTGTCATCCCTCTCCTCCTCCTGGCCGAAGGCAGGGACCCTCTACTCCTGGTCTTCATCAGAGCATTCACTATCTGATCTGGGTGGTACCTGGCCAGAGGTCTCCTCATCAGGGTCAAGGGGTATAATCTCTGTTCTTTTTCTCCTGAGAGATGGTTGATTACTCTCTTGGCTTTTTACTGCAGATACCTTTGCTGTTTTCTTAAATGATGGCTTTTTAGCTGTTGTTTTCCCTTTCAATTCACGCACCCGAGCTTCCAATTTGTAAGTGGGTTCACCGTCCCACTTCCTCATATCCTCACCCTGGTCACGAAGAAGAAACCAGAGTACTGCACGTGGTGTGTGTCTGGGGCTCCCTTTCCCTCCGACTGAGGCAGGAGGGGACGGATTTCCTGGAGTGTACCTAGTCGATGGGGCACTGGCTCGTGGAGATGAATTGGTGCAGAGGTTATCTTCAAAATTCTGGAGCCAGGCTGACACAATCTCCACTGACCGTGCATCCTCATCCACAGAGTACATCAATGCTAAGCTGTTTGAATACGATGCTGGAGCACCTTGGATCACTTTCCTCCACATGGCCCGTGTGCATGGGACATCCTCTGGATCTGTGGAGACACTTTGATCATCTAAATCACTATAGATAATTTCCAACACCGCTAACTCTCTTAGGTATTGGATTCCTTCATCTGCAGTATTCCACTTCCCTGGAGAACTCATAAGGTCTTCCTTGCATGGGTACCTGGCCCTCACACTTAGCAGGAGTCGTCTCCAGAGGCTGCATATGCCTGTCTCTTTTGCAATGCCTTTCTCAATACCTCTGTTTCTAGCAATGGGTCCCAATTGTTGGGCCTCTTTCACTTCCAGCAATTGGCTATCAGCCCCATTATCCCAGCATCGGAGCAGCCAAGCAGCAATCCGCTCTCCTGGTTGGCGACTATAATCCTTACGTATGTCTCTCAGTTCTGCTGAAGTTAAGGACCGAGTAGTCTCTGCTTCTTGTTTGATCTCACTCACTCCCTCTAATTTCCCACTTGATGGACCAGCCTCTTGATCATAATCTTCCTCATCCCTTACCAATCGTTGAGAGGGACCTGTTGACCTCCTTGTCCACTGCTTCTTTTTTACAACTGGGGCAATCTCTATGGTTGCTGTTTGGGTCCCCATCTCCACCGTGGTATCCTCAGGTAGTGTTTGGGTGCCTGCCTCAGCCATAGTCCTCATAGAGTATTGAATTGTGGCTCGGTAAGCACAGGCCAGGCCCCAGTAGAGAGCAAGAAGTTGTTTGTTCTCATTGGGATAAGTGAGGCACCCTTCTATCAGACGGCGAGTCAGTTTAGTAGGATCACTCGCCTCTTCTGGGGTAAAGTCCCAGGCTATGGGAGGTGATAACCGTCCTAGGAATCTGCCCAAGTCCTTCCACACACCCTGCCACCCAGGGACTGACCGCTTCAAGGCATACTGCAATATATCCCCACCCATAGGCTGTCTCCTTTCATACCATGATGGAATCAAACTCCATAAAACCCGCAACATGCCAGTAATGTTGATTAGCAGTACTAGAGAGCTCACATAAGGATGATTCAAAATCTTGGGGGCCTGCATAATAAGATTCTCCACATTCATTTCAGGTGGGAGACAGAAATGATGACCTCTCTAGCATAGCTCCCACAAATCAGCAGCCCTACAAGCAGGATAAAGAAACACATAGCCATTATCTGCTTCGGCATGTTCCTAAACAAATGAAGCATTTCCAAAACAAGGCAGAAGTTATCAACAAGCCACGTGACCAGCACAGAAGCCTGTACCATAGGCAAGCATACAAAAATAAAGGGAAAAAAAAAACTGCAGAAATTACAGTTATGTTATATTTTCGTTTCCCGGCCAATGCACCAAAAAGGACTGTGGTGGTTTGGCTCTGGCCGGGGGGGCCAGATGCCCACCAGAGCCGCTCTATCACTCCCCTCTTTAAGCAAACAGGGGAAGAAGGAAAGGAAAATATAACAGAAGCCAGAGAGTAAAATAGGAGCAGTTTAATAACACTAATAAGCAAATAGCAATAGACCGCGCGGAAGCAGAAAAACAGAGCAAGAGATGTTAGTCTCTACTTCCCATCAGCGGGACGGTGGTCGGTCTCGGGAAGCAGGGCTCTCTAAGCTTGGTGGTTCCTTGGGAGGATGAACGCCATGGACGAATCCCCACACTTCCTTCTTCCACTTCATTCTTATACCTGAGCTGATGTCATATGGTATGGAATACCTCTTTGGCCAGTCTGAGTCAGCTGGCTCAGCTGTGTCCCCTCCCAAGATTTTAAAAATAACATCCATACTGTAGAAAGGATTGTAACAGAAATATTACTGAAGTTTGAAGAACATAAAATCAATGTGGTATAGTGTCTGCTATGTTAATGTGCTTAAATCAAAGCATGAGCAATGAGAAACGTTGATGATATAAAACAATAAACAAAACAGAACATAAAGTTGATGTTCAAAATAAAAAAAGCTTTAACAGCTATTCTGTTCCACTGCAATACCTAAGTGACTTTATTCTATAATGATTAATGTTTATCAATGCACATTTGGAGACTTGGCATATGATTTTGTCCAGCCAGTTTTACTTCCGACCACCCCAGGTAAAGCAGATGAGAAATCTCTCTCTCTCAAAAAATGGTCCCTTACTGAGAACACTGTTCTTCAGACATAGAAATTACTGTTTGCTAATTTCAGTGCCCATAATATTTAAGTCCTGTCCTGCAGAGATGACTTGAAAAGGACAGTTGTATGCTCCTCCACAAGCAGGAAGCAGAAATGTGCTGAATCACTTAAGAAAATAATAATCTTGGGTTCCTAATGCATGGAAATTGACAGAATACGTGAATAGTAACTTTATTATTAGCTTGATTTAATTGCTGCTATTTCTCACTTTATTGTCTTCTGCCAGGAGCCATCAGAGGTTAGGGATGCAAGGAAGGAAACTGAAGGTGAAGGAGACGGGATATGTGAAGGAGCAGATCCAAATAACGGTTACTTCAGACTTATACTCAACATTAACAAACAACTGCCTTAGGTAGTCCCTCATGTGCACACAAGTGCAGGCCCACAGAGTTGCCTTTGGCATGAAAGAAGAAAAGAATTGAAGTAAGAGTTGGGAGAGTCTGCCATCCTCCATATCAAGAATCCCAGACAGAAAACAAATTAATAAGCTTCCTTTTCTTTGTTTGGGAAGCAGTGAGAGTGACTGATATTTGAATAAATCCATATGTTTAGATTTCACGCAGCTGTTACAGCACATGACAGAAACTAGAAAGTATTTGCTTACATTTTATAACAATAAGCACTGAACATGATTCCATCATGTGTCATATTTGTTCTGTATATAATCATCTTCACCAGTTCATGCCATGTGATTTTTCACAACCTTCTATTATTTTTCTGAATTAAGCTAATGGGAACACCAAAATTAAAACCAAATTCCTACCATCTGATTATGCAAATCTGTTTGTCAAGCCAATTGCAGAATGAAGAACTGCAGAAACTACATCACAACATGAAAATTAATTTAATTAATACCATGTCAAGTGCAGCTTCACAGACTGTGCTATAATGAACAACAATACCTAAGCAAGCATAAATGTAAAAGCACTGCAACATGAGATGACCGCTCTTACAGACCTTAGCACCATAAAGGATGTGGGGGTGAGAAGCCAACAGAAAAATTGGAGATAATTATGAGAATAATCCAGAGAAATCACTCAAGAGAATACCTTGGAAAGGCAGGAACTTCATGGTCACTTTATCAAATTGTTTTGTAGCAATAAAAAGAGTATGTATCTGCCAGGGCCTGAAGCACTTTGGTGGTATTTGTCCACTACATGAGGAGTTTTGCAAAAAAATATTAGTTATCCCTCAGACTGCAATTAGACACTGTAATGGTTTAAATCAGAACAAAGTGGGTCAGCAGGTTTACCTGTGTATTTCTATTTTCCCAACACAGAAGTGAGGGAAAAGTAACAAACATAAACTCAGGATTGAGACACTAAAAAAAAAAAAAGTGAGGTAAGAATACAGCTTACTGAGCAAAATAAGCATGATTCCCTCAGCCTATCTGCAGAAAAAGCACATTGCAAAGCAGCAGCAAGCAGAAGTAAGCGAGTCAAAAGTCTGAGCCAGAAAACTCAGGCTCCATCCTTCCCTCCTTGTCCCGCTGCCCTCACAGCAAGGAAAAAGCCCTGCGCCCAAGAACCTGGAACCTAGAAGCAGCAACTGGAACAGGAAGCCTCCCATCTTACAATCTGAACTTCAAGCCCCATAATACTTTGCTCTAGCCAGTACTTTCATTTTTGAAGATGGCATGACTGAAGCATGGTATGAATAGCAGCAGCAGGTTCAAATCAATTCATGACAGTCATAATTGCCTTTTCAGTATGAGATTTATGTTTTCTCTACCCTCTGCTGCCCCCAAAAATTCAAGCATCAAATACCACAGTGGTGGATATGTTGCTGCAGGTTCTTACTGGAGGTCAAAAAAATTGAGATTAAAAACCCCCAGTGATCTGTTAATAGCTATGACTGCATTTCTATCCAGGTGGCATCAATGTGAAGGACTCCATTTATTGAGGGCAGGAGTACCATTCAGAGGAACCTTGACAAGTTGAAGGAACCGGCCAGTGATGGTGTCATGAAGCTCAAGAAAGGTAAAAAGTCTTGCATGGAGGATGGAATCCCATATAACAGTAAAGCATCTCCTCTGAAAGGACTTTGGGGGTTGGGGGACAAGAAGTTGTGAGTCATCAGTGCATTCCTGTCATAGTGATGGGCAACCATTTACTTTACTGTACCAACAAGGGAGCTGCTAGCAGAACAAGGAATGATTATTCCCTTTCATCTGGTACTCCTGAAGCTGTAACTCAAACACAGTGCCTGGGTTTGGGCCCTCACAAGAGATATGACAAGATTTTGAAGCAAGACCACCAGAGAGCCACGAAGAAGATCGGAAGACCGAAATGGATGTTGTACAAGAAGCTGAAGGAATTTGGTCTGTTTAGCAGAGAAGAGAAGGTCTAGGGAGACTTTTACTTCTTAACGGGGAATTACATTGAAGATATCACCAGGCTCTTGTCTGTGGTCCACAGCAAACAGACTGGAACAGGCTACCCAGCTAGCTTGTAGATTTTCTATTCTTGAACATATTGAAAGTTGGCTACACATCTGATCTAAAATTGAAGCTAGATCTGCTTGGAGTAGACTTCCAGAGGCTACTTTTAACCTAGTTTTTCATTGTCTTACAATTGTTGAGTTCTAGAATTTTTTTCCAAGGCTTTATGCTAATCTGCATTATGGATTAGATATCAGTGGCTATCAAACTGTATGATCATCATCATGCTTACATAAAGACACATTTGACTTGATGTATGTGCCAGTATTTTATCAGCCTGAACCTGTACTCCTCTAGCTTATTCCCTCACCTGATTTGAGGATTTTAGATATCCATGCTTCTTTACAGGAGATTAGCATGGCATCTCAGCTATTGTGCATATGGATTACTTATGGGGTAAAGAAATAGCCTGGCTGATAATGATGTTTGAAAATAAACTATTCCTTTTATTCACATAAGACTATTTCAGAGAAGTTCCTTTCATGCTTTTAAAAACTATTATATAAGACAGACCCTATTTTATTTTCTATTTTTAGTACCCTGATATAAATGAGGTCACAACTGCATTGTGTGTCAGCTCTCCAGGCATACTGCCCTACCCTTTGTGAGTTACAGACAAACTTTGCTCTCTGAAGGCACACTGCCCAACTGCCTGGACTTCTGTTCCTAGAGAAACTGTATTATTTCTTGTCCAGCACAATCACCAAAGTTATTCAAATTATCTCAATTTTTTCTGTTACAAATTGCCTGTTCCTTTTTTATCCTTTTTTCTTTCTTCTCTCCATTTTGTATTCAGCTTTAGCATTTTAGCTCACTCCTTCCTTCTCCTCCTCACTGTTTTTTGCATCCCTTGCCAACACTCTCAAATGGTTTAATCATCCACCATGATCGCTGCACTATTCCACTTCCACCCATACAAACTACTTCAGTCCCCAAAGTAATAAAGTGTAAATAAAAGCCTTGGAGTGTTAGGATATAATTAGAGCTACTACGAGTTTTCCTACTACTAAACTAAAATTTTAGAACTACTTAAACCTTTATTTTGCATTTCCAGCCTCTGCAACAGCAAATTAAGGGTGATGTGAGATAAATTTACTTTCTAACTCATTAGCTTTGACTTGCTTTAAGGCTTATTGTTATTAATTGTAAAGCTCAATTTGGGAGTACCAAAAAAAATCAGACATGGTGGATCTTCTCCATGAAAAAAGTGAGAGAAAAAACTACAGTTTAGTAGCAGACCTTAACTCTTTGGTGTTACACTGTCCCGTGCTTGTCATTCTCATTTAGTTCTCCATTTTCCAGGCAATAAGATATGCTGTAAGTGGAGTCAAAAAAGGGGTAAGTCCTTTTACACAGTGGTTTTTAGTGCCTGACTTTGCATGTTCAGTAATTCTTAATATAGCAGACAGAACTGCGGACTGACGGCTTTTACCTTGATTTTCTAATACAGAACTGTAGGGTCATTCTGTTCTGAAAAGAGCAATACAGGTCTGCTGCAGCTGGATGCTGATGGTTTATGATGATGTAAAAAATATGTATATGGTTTAAAAACATGCAGAAGTTCAGAAAATGAAATGCAGTTTCAAAAAGTGAAACTTTTAAAACTGCTCTAGACATTAAAGCACTAAGAAAACCTTTTTTGAATCTGACAACATACTAAGCTTCTAGCCTCCCTTTCTTCTTTGATCTGATCTCTGGTCTGATTGGCGTTATACCAAATGCCAGCAATAGCTTCAGAGGTGTCAGTATACACACCAACATATGTAGATACCAGTAACACATGACACTTCCTGTGCAATCTGTCTACATGTTTAGAGATCTGAAGTCTTCTCAGCATTTTATTCATGGAGTTCTCCAGTGCTCTATTTATGCATCTCTAAACTAGTTCTCCCTTCCAGACTTTTGAAGACACACGTCATCTTAGACACCGCATACAGACGGAGAGTCAATATTATAAATCATTAGCTTTACACTTCTACAGAATGCTTAGAGACCTTTAGTCCTTTTCCCTTCTCCTGCTTCCACTGGAGAAATTATTCTGGTGAACAATCTTCTCTTTGGATTTTCCTTGCCTTGTAAGACAGATTGATTTCTCAATCCAAACACAGAATGTCAGTGCTGCATATCCAAGAACAGACTCTATGATTTACAATTATCCTTGAATTTCTAAATAAATTAGGATAGTAGATCTGAAGACTGCCATGGGTAGCTATTAAAAAGCTAGTCATTAGCACGTTAGAAAGGGATTCAAAGTTCATCTAGCAAAGCAAGATAGGCTTTTGGGAATTTGGGGGGGGGCAAACTAATACATGCAAATTAATCTCTATAGGATTTCATTTTTTCTTGTCCCGTAACTACAAACATGGAAGCCTGGTTTTCTGCATACTTCCAAGATTCAGTTCAGTTTGCTACACTGAATGTGGATGGACTTTCAAATAAATAAAGGATTACAATGAAATTGTAAGGAAATACAGCACAGATACATCAATGTTTGCAAACCAAACCTTCTAGTATTCTAGCAGCCAGTACATTGACTAGTCCAATAATTCACTTATTTCTACTACTATTAAGTATTAAGGAAAAAGACAGGTTTTCAAACAACATGGGCTAAAAACCTTGAACACAAGGACTGCAAAACCCTCGAGATTTTCACATTTTCCCTGCTAGATGATTCTCCGGCAGTAGCAGTTAACTTTAATAAACCAAACTATGCTTTTGAGTCTTTCCTGTTTTATTACATCTTTTATTACAAAGAAGAAAACTAATAAAATAATTAGGCAATTTATTCTTTTTCCGGCTACCCTGCAGAAATAGCACAGAATTAGAAAATTATAATCAAGTTCATATTGTTACTTATGAAAGGGAGAAGCCATTAGTAATGAAAATGCTAGTTTTAAGGATTATCATTATGATCTTATTCTCCTAATAATGCATGATTTGGTCTCAGGTAATGCACAAAAGATGATCTGACACCTTGCAGCTGCAAAACCACTCTTTAAATGATCATTCTGTACTCAGATCCAACATTCCTATAGAAGGCAGAAAATCTGCCAGTTATGAGCCATGCAAAAAGAGAAAATATGTAACATAAAATTCAAAAATTTGTTTAAAGCTAAGAGTTAAATCCTCACAGGCAGTATGGAAACTATCTGATGCCCCTGTATTGGAAGCACAGAGCCAACACTGTGTGTCAAGAAAAGCTTAAGATGTATCGACAAGAAGATAGCAGAATTAGAAGAGCAAAAGAAACAAATTAGTGAAATAATTTTAAAATAGAGAAAATAAAGGACCATAAATGCTGGCAAGTTAAATATAAAACACAAGACAGCAGAATATGATTCTAAGGGACAAACAGCCAAAGGCATTGAAGCAAGCGAATCTTTCTTCAAATGCAGGAGCAAGAAGCTGCCTGGAAAGTCTGTAGAGCCACTGGGTGATCAGGATATAAAAGGGTTCATTGAAGAGAAACTAAATGAATCCTTCAGAAAGGTTTTTGCTATTTTATGGGAAATTCCCATGCTAAATACTCACTGAGGGAGTTATTAGAGGGTCTGCCTACAATTGAAGTGTCCGTAGAATAGGTTGTGAAACAAACTGACAAAGCAAACACTAACAAATTGGAAGGCCAGGTGGTAATCACTCAAGAGTTCTAAAGGAGCTAAAAAATGGATAGCTTAGAACGGATGTTGTACCTGAGAACTGAAAGACATCGAATACAATGCCAGTTTCCACAGAGATCTATGAGATTACAGTGCAGCAAATCAGTCATATTGGCAAATAAGTGGTGCCTATAAGATGGAACAGACGTATCTGACACTGACAGAAACATGAACTACTTATCCAAAGATTTCTCTATAGGTAGGTGCTCTATAGGTAGCACAGGTCAAGACTAGAAACAAGTGGTAAGTTCTCATAGTTGAAGGTGTCCACTAGTGAAGTTCTGGTTCTGTGTTCCACAGTGTTAAATGACTTTACAGAAGGAGTGAACAATAGGGTGACCCAGTTTGGCAACAATATAAAATTATGCAGGACAACACGGCTGACAGTTCACAATAGATAATTTTAGGATGTTTTCACAGCCTGAAAAAGCAGGACACAAAGTGGGAGATGAAATTCCTCATAGACATGCAGAAAGGGATTGCTATGGACAAAATCAGTCCTAACTTCATACGCCCTTCAGTTGCCTGGAAATACTTCTAAGAGTTGCATACTTTCTCCCAAAAACATATGGCTGACTGGTCTGTAGTTTCCTGGATCTACCTTTCTGCTCTTTTTATGGATAGCCGCAATGTTTCTTCTCTTCCAAGCTATAGGATTTCCACTCAATTCCATGACCCTTCGAGATACTAAGGAGTACTTCTGCACTGTCAGCCAACTTTCTCAACACTCTCAGCTGCATCCTATCAGGGAGTTGCACCTATTGAATTTGTACAGATGGTCCCTCCTCTACCATCATTGGTTTGCCATTTGCTTCAATGTTGCTTCTTGACAGAGTTTTGGGGGCTGACATTACCCGTGAATGCAGGCGGAGTGCCTTAGCCATCCCTGTGTCATGTTGGAGAAACTGACTGGCCCTATTCAACAGCATGCCTTCATCTTGTACTTCTGCTTCCTACTAACATATCTGCAGAAGTTTTAATAGTGTTCTTATCATCTCTTGTTAGTTTGAGCTCCAGCAGAGTTTTTACCATTCTAATTGCATCTCTGCACACTGAAGCAGCATTTCTATACTCCACTTTGGAAGTTTCCCCCCTTTTGCACTGCTCTAGTGCTCCCTTTATCATTTGAGCTCTCTTCATAGCTTGGTGGTTTTCCAGCTTATTTCTTTTTATCCCTGTTCTTTTTCCTACTTACAGGGATAGACTGCTCTTGTGCTTCAACAAGCAGATGGGAAATCTCCCCAAATTCCTGAGCTGCTCTGCCTTCCAAGACAGACTCCCACTGGATCCCTCCTAACACTTCCCCAAGTGAGCTGAAATCTGTTCTTCTGAAGCCTGGACTTTAATTTTATCATTTGCCCTCCTCAAGCTCCTTGGCTTCTACATTCCTGCAGTTGCTGCAGCCAGCACTGATGTTGACATTTGTATGTTCAAACATGTTTTTATTAGTAAGCATTTGGTGCAGAAATGCACTATTCCTAGTTGGCCCGTGTACAGACTACACTAGAAAGCTGTCCTCAACGCACCCTGGAAATCTCCCAAATTGCTTATCTGTCACTGTGTTACTTTCTCAATAAATAACAGGATGACAGAATTCCCTTTTGAGAATGAGGGTTTGCAGGGCTTATGCCTCTTGGAAGGTGAATGAAGAAGGCTTCATCCATCTCTTCTTTCCCTGATCCAAGTCTGCAGCAGGCACCATGAAGTCTCTGTCAGTGGCTCTGATTTTGACCCAAAAAGCACTCTGCAAACCAAACTCTGTAAACCCAAAAGCACTCTGTTTATTTAAACTGTTCTTTTACATAGCACAACCCTTTCTTCTCCTCTACACTGTCTTTCCTTATGATCATAACTTGTGCATTGCAAGACTGTAGATACATGAGCTCTCCCCTGAGTTACTGTAATCCCAATGACAACGCAGCCCTACCATAAACTCCATTTATTCTGTTTACTTCCTGGAGCACAAAGGTGATGCACAGGCACTTGAAATAATGTTGCTATCTGTTCCTTGTCTCTGGGGGAGGGTGGTAGCTTCCCCTGTAACTCAGGTCTACACTTGTTTTCACCTTGTCCCCTCCAGCCTTGACTGTCTCCACTCTGTCTTAACCCCCTTTTAAAGTCCAATTTATTATTTCCCAGTCTATTGGCAAATGGACCCTTGCACTTCTTTGAAAAGTGAATCTCTTTCAATGATAGATCATATGACAGAAAGAGAAAGGATGTCAGTGACACTAGCTACACAGCCACGTGTTGACCTAAATGAGATCCCTGCTTCTCCCTGCACCATTCCTTACTTTACATCCTATTAGTTTCCTGATGCCACATTAAGCTTCATGGTCCATCAGGCAGTAAGTCCCACAGTTGCAGCTCCCACCCTCCTCATTCCAGAGAGGAGTACCAGGCCTCCCCCCACTATCCCTCACCCAAATGGCCACATCCTCCCACAGGAGCTCTGGAGGGTCAGTGTCTCTGTCACCCTAGAAAGAGCAGCATGGGCTGCCAAAGGAACATCATGTCACTACTATTTGATCACTAGCTTTCCCACCAAGACACAAGCGCCAATGATCTCATGCCACTGAATAAATTAATGGTGTGGTAGGATCTTGAAAACTGTGCAAAGTTCCATTCTTTCCATATCTGAAGTGATGCAAGAGAGAAAAAAGGGGGGTGGGGGGAAAAAAAGGGGGTGGGGATGGTGGTGGTGCCTCCAAAGATAACCAGATATGCGAAATTGATTCTGTACAAGGAACAATAAAGTTGGGAATCTTTGGTCAGGCAAGGAGATAGCTTAGTGAGGCCATGACAGAGGTCAAAATATTACATGGCATACTCACTAGCTCTTCCAAAACAACAGGTAGGGTGTATCAAAGGAAGCAAAGATGAGCCAGACCTGAACATAGATGAAAGAAGATGGATCTTTATGTATCAGGCATACTTTTAATGGTTACTTGCAGGAATCAGAGAAATAGGTTGGGTTTGAGTATTAGGAGGTAGTATCTTGCTCTGTTCTTAATTTCCCTTCAGTATATAATTACAGTCATTGGTGGAGACAAGTCACCCTATTAAGAAAGGCTGTTCTCATTAGTGAAATAAAACTTATTGCCACAAAACAGAAACCAGGATTTTTATTTTTTAATATGAAAACAGATTTTCATCCATAAAATATCCAGACTGAGAATCAGGACCATTTTTTCCAATAAAACATGAAATAGATCTGCTGTTGAGTCCTCAAATGAACATAGAAAAATATCTGCAGATTTGCACTACTAAGTCAAACAGTGAATCACACAGAATCACAGAACTCTCACAGTTGGAAGGGACCTCAAAGATCATCTAGTTCCAATCCCCCTGCCATGGGCAGGGACACCTCACACTAGATCAGGTATGAGGATGAAACAAGAGTTACATATACCAGACTGGATTTGTGTTTATGGCTCTGGGAAATCAAACACACAGTCAATACACAATACAGAATTAACTAGGTTGGAAAAGACCTTCGAGATCATCAAGTCCAACCCAACACCATCTAATCAACTAAACCATGGCACTAATTGCCTCATCCAGTCTTTTTTTAAACACTTCCTGTGATGGTGATTCCACCACCTCCCTGGGCAGCCCACTCCAATGGCCAATCACTCTTTCTGTGAAGAATTTCTTCCTAACATCCAGCCTGAATCTCCCTTGGCACAGCTTGTTCTGTTATAGGTTGCTGCACTCCAGAATTACCAAGCCTCGCTAAAATAAGGGTGCTGCTTCAACAATTACAGGACAGATTTCAATTAAAAAAACTATTCAGTTGCCATCAAAACACTGGTTTGGACATTGTATGGAAGATTAAAATGGACAGAAGTACCTCTACAGGCATGTTCCTTACAGGAGGGATATCAGAGGTATTGCTATGATATAGGAATAATTTGTTACTTCCATTGAATTGAAGGGGGAAATTAAAAATACATGTAAAAATAATGAATTGTTTCATAAATGCAATCAGGATATCGAATTCAAGCCTTTATTAATGTAAAACACAGCAATCAAAACTCTATCCCTGTTTGATGAATGCAGGAACCTTCTAGCAGTGCTGGTAACCCCAATGATTTTGTCCAAGACCTAGCACATACAATGTACATCACTAAAGTCTCCAACCCCAAGTGCAGAACAGAAAGGGTGTTCAGCTTTACCACCAGTCATCATTTCTGAGCTGTGGTTTAGAGCAGTATTTGTTCTCCCCTCTGCCCCCCATCTTAAATCTGACATCTTTCCTCACAGTGAGAGGTTGGACTGGGGGAAATGTAGGCTCTCTCTTTCCCACACCTGGCAGCAACTGAATGCCACACACATTCCCTCCTTCTGCAACTGCAGGCACCGTTTCCATGGTAGCACCAGCAAAACCACTCAAAACTGTTCGGGGAGGGAGGCAAGGAGAACTGTGGCCTCAGAAAAGCTCCCCCTCACTTCCCTGGACAAGACACTGTGAGAAACCAAGGCAGGCAGTGAAGCTGACCACACACACCCTGTGAGGCCTGAGGGAGATAGAAGGCATGGGTAGCACCACACAGCACAGAAACCTCCCTTCAGCCTGATGAGAGCTGCTGTGGTTCAAGCGCAAGTGATACAGTGGTTTGAGTGCCCTGTTGTGCAGGTACATTGAAGGAGATCTGTGACAGCCATCAAGCACTCAACTCTCCTTGCCTCCCATGTCCTCCAAGAGTATGTTGCCTGCAATTCTGCAGCAGATTCTGGCTACTCCCTGGGTAAGGGGAAGGAGAGATGCATACTTGCTGTGAACAGAAACAGCACAATAAGACCAAATTTTTCATTTCACAAATGACCAATACCAGACCCAGAGGAGGGTCCAGAGGAGGGCCACAAAAATGATCAGAGGGTTGGAGCACCTCTCCTACAAAGGCAGGCTGAGAAAGTTGAGGTCATTAAGCCTGCAGAAGAGAAGGCTGAGGGGACACCTCACCGCAGCCTTCCAGTACTCAGAGAGGGCCTGTAAGAAAGATATGGACCATCTTAATTAGCAAGTCATGTTGTGACAGGATAAAGGGTAGTGTTTTAAAACTGATAGATTTAGACTAGATATAAGGAAGAAACTGCTTTGCAATGAGGGTAGTGAAACAATGGAACAGGCTGCCCAGAGAGGTGGTATATAGCTGATCCCTGGAAACATTCAAGGTCAGGTTGGATGGGGCTCTGAGCAACCTTTTCTATCTGCTCACTGTGGAGGGGTTAGACTTAAATGACCCTTAAAGGTCCCTTCCTGCCTAAAGCATTCTACGGTTCTGCAACCCATGGTACCAAAGTCTTAACTGGGTTTTTCAGCATCTCACAACTGTGTATGTGTTGAGATTATTTGCCAAAGCCATATGATTTGCACAGGTGAATGTCTCAGAGACAGAAATGAGATGAAGCATGATACTTCTGCATGATTTTGGCTAGCTTTACAGAATAAGAATCTGGAATTGCAATATATGCTTACATAACATATCAAAGAAAGAAGATTATTCTGGCCAATTCCAAATTCCAGCCTGCTCAACTACAAACAGCACAATGTTTTGGCATTATACAGAAAACCTAAACATGCACAGCAGGCATCTTTACACAGTTGAGGTTGAAAGTGATCTGTAGAGATCATCTGGTTCAACTCACTGCTCAAATAGGACTACCTACAGCCAATTGACCAGGGCCATGCTCAGACAGTTTTTACATACCTCCAAGGAGTGACATGTCACAACCTCTCTGGGCAACCTGTGCCAATGCTTTGTCAGGCTCACAGTGAAAAAGTGTTTCCTGATGTTCAAATGGAGCCTCCTGTGTTTCAATCTGTGCCCATTGCCTGTGGATCTGTCACTGGGGCACTACTGAAATAAATCTAACTCCCTCTTCTTTGCAACATCCCTTCAGGTATTTATATTGATAAAATCCCCACTCAGCCTTCTCTAATTCAGACTGAACTCAGCCTTTCTTCATAGGGGAGGGGCTCCAGTCACATCTTTGTGTCCATTCTCTGGACACCCTCCAATTCATCCATGTGTCTTGAATTGAAAAGTCCAGAAATCAACCCAGTGCCCCAGGTGTGGCCTCACCAGTGTTAAGCAAAGAGGAAGCAGCACATCCCTTCACCTGCTGGCAATATTCCTCCTGAGGCAGCCGAGGATACTGGTCGCCTTCTTTGCCACAAGGGCACATTTCTGCCTCAGGTTCAACTTAGTGTCCCTCAAGGCCCCCAGGTCCTTTTCTGCAGAGCTTCTTGCCACTGGAGCAGCCTCCAGCATGTACTGGTGCATGGGATTAAGGGGCATGTTATCGCCTGTATACTAGCATTACCAAGATTATGGAGGAAAACACATCACCTCAGAAGAAGAAAAATTTGACCAGACAGTTGGCACACACACAGTATTAGGCAACTTTCTATGCCATTAAAATTACTTGTCCTTCCAGGAAATCTCAACAGTCAAAGAGAGAATTGGTGTGAATTTTTCCCATTCTGTCCACTTACCACACAACTTAATCCTTGTGTGCCTGAGGGCTAAGAATGGGTATGATTTGAATTATATAAAACTTACCTGGAAGAATATTCTTTCATTTTCTGAACTGATCATGAATGGTCCATTGTGTCTCATCCTGCAAGGTTGATTCCTCTCTGTTCAGGGACACTCTCCAATATCAGTAATAGTCTGTCCCACACAAAACATTAGCTTCCCCTACTCTACCTGAGAAACTACACTGGAAGCCACTTTGCTTTTATTCAGACACTTTTGCGAGGAGTCTCAGCAACCTGGAATGCATACCAGGAACATGTGCAACATTAAATTGTAAGAACAGAAGAAAAACTACTTAATTTTCTGAGCCAGTTCTGTGGTCTATGCCTTGGGTATTTTAGATTATCCAGTGCCCTGATAAGCAAAAGATGACATCAAAATTATTACTTAGCAAGTGCTCAAAATTTGTAAAGCAATTTCCTCTTTGACTAAAAAGGAAGAGGGCATAGTTAGTGTACCAAATTTGGGATTTCAAGCCAAATTTCACCTCCACTGAAGGCTTCTTCTTATGTTAGTTTCCTATTCCTAAAGCTTGATTTCTATTTGGTGATGATTAATTTTTTAATTTTTTTTTTTTTTTTAGACACATGGCTGGCAAAGATTATGTCACTTCCAAAAGCAAGATCACCGGAATTGGAGCTAAATAAATAATTTAATGGGATGCACTGACTGCAGTCACTCTACCTCATTTCTCCTAACAAGAGATTGCATTGACCAAGAGAGACATTTCTCTGGCTTGCATCCATTGCAGAGCAAAGTCACAAAGAGAGAGGCAGAAAGAAAGAAATACAGCATTCCCTCCCTTGAATACGCTCATGAAAAGCGGGCAGAGACCTTGCAACAGTGTTTGGGATGTCTTCAATAACACCATTGGAATATAAAGTGTCTCTAACCGCTTTCTAAATCTTTAAGAAGAGCAAATCCCTCCACAACAGTGTCATACCACATGGAAAGATGGATTTTGAAAATCTAACTCTTCTAAATGGCTCCCTACCCTTTAAGCAGGCTCCTATCTTCACACTGCAAACAGTTTCTATCTTTGGTTCATGTTTAGGACAGAAGAGGAGTAGGGAGCTCTTTCACATTCAGTTCTACCATAAGCATACGGGACAGTCTCTACAGCCAAGAGGAAACCTGGAAAACCAACCCTAATTCGGTTACAAAGTGTGGCAGCTTGATTACTGCCAGAGCTGGACAAAGAGGAGCATAACCTTCCAGAGGTGTGCTACAGTGGCTACAAATTTTTGTTCAGGATTTCAGCTTGCTTTCCAGAATTTACAGAGGACATCTCTCAATCCAGTGGAATAAGCTTTGTACCTGCTAGCAAGCTTACAGAGAGTTTTTATACACACCACTACCTCAAGCACGTTTGATGCCATGCTCATCTGTCTATTTATCCAGAAGCTATGATGACAGGTATTTCCACAGCAACTGAATACCCATGCCTCTGGGATACAGGATTTTAGGCAAAAAACTTGCAATGGTTTTTTATGTTAAAAAAAAATCAAACTAAACAATAAAAAAAATACTCCAAAGTTAGAATCCCACTACAAAAATATTTACAGTGAAACCAGCCTGATCCTGGGAAGCAGTCATAGGAGAAAGAACACCGAAAAGAACAGTCAGGACAATAACAACTATGTGACCTTAACTGTAATTTTGAATATTTGGAAATGTGAAACCTTTGGATAATTCAGATACCATGACACTGGAACTACTGAAAATGCAAATTCTTCAGTGACAACCACTGCATGGAAATGATCCAATTACAGATTTCAACACACAAAGACTTGTTGAAAAACAGGGGGCAAATGTTTTGAGCAACTTAGGATGAAGCAAAAAATAAGCTTTGAAATTATTACTGGACCATATTTACTAAATTCTTGCTGTTTGATTCAGATGTTAATTTCATACCAAATTCCATGAATAATGGGGGGGGGGGGGGGAAATCTCTCTTTAATTGCCCACATCAGCTTCAAAATTACAGTTTGATACATTTTTTGAATCAGCCTTACAAAGCACTGAATCTGGAGACCAGAGACGATAACAGACATGGGACCTTGTATCTCCATCTGCATAGTGACAACAGTACCTTCCAATTACAGGATACTTGGATTCACTACCACTTTCATTTATACATAAATGGATCTGGAGAATAATTACTCATAATTTAACTATCTAAATATTTTTTTAAATCACTGATGTATCTTACATCAACATATTTGCTACTTGTCAAAACAACAAAGCAATTCATCCCACTATATACAACCCTAACACTGAAATAAAATATAGAAAAGACAAATAGAATAAATCTGCAGATAAGACTCTGTAAAGCATTTTTGCTGCAACAGGTGAAATTCTTTGTAAGATTAGCAGCCTACCTTGAAATTCTCCCCTGTAACAGAGCAAACAACATAACAGTAGATAAACTCCGTTAGAGTGAATTTAAATACATGTAACCATGCAGACAGCATAAGCCAAACATCTGCCCATGTTTTTGTCTATCCTTTGTTGATGTTGTTATCATCTGGGCACATTATCCACATGTCCCCTGACATGTATTGCAATTTCCATCAACTGGCACTACACCTGCTGAAGAGGGCAGAACTGATCAGCTGCATCTTCTCCTGCTGTTGAGCTCAGCCAACAAGCTCTTTGTGAATACTGCAGATGTTTCAGTAAACTGGGACAAACCGATTTTTTTTAAAACCATTTTTAAGCCTAATTAAAAACAACAACAACCCAAACCCCAGACAAACAAAAAACCAACAAAAAGCCACATATGTTTTTTTCACGCTTAACATTGTTTCCAAACTTCAATTCAGATCAGTATGAGGTGAACAACAAAAACTGTGATAAGCATTAATTCCATGATATATTTTTAAAAAGCACTATGCCATAACAGAAAGGTGTCCTGAGGCAGTAAGGGCAGTGATGGCAAACAATAACGACCATGCTCCCTTCCCCAGAAACACTTGCAATCCCTCCACAACACACAGATTTCATTTCAATTTACCTTCCAATATATACTGAATTTTAGATGAAATAGGATGTTGGGGTTTTTTAAATAAACCCACTCTGGTCATTCAGAAAATTCAATCAGAAATGCAATATCCCTGTGCTGATTATCTCATATATGCATTTAACCTCTTCCCCAGATAGCCAAAAGGCAAATTACTCTTTTAAGGTTGTCCATTAGTAGTAAAACTAAAAATGTAAGGATGAAGAGGAACTTGCACAAGCAGGTTGTGGAAGAGTTTAGAGAATGTGCCTATGCCCAAACAGGAATTCCATTTACAGAATTTCATCCTAGGGACAGCATTTCTGTTTTTCAAGAGCCAGTATTAATTAAAACAGAACTTCAGTCTGTTTCCTGTGACAGAAATGTAAAGATAGGACCAGGATGCCCTGTCAGGACAGAAGGTTTCACCATAATGCCTTTTAGAGTTTGTCTAAGCAGATATCCAGAGTCTATTTGAAGGTGACAGACAACCAGGTAGTTTGGCTTCCCTATCCTTTAGGCATGGCACAGTCTTCCCTATTGTACAACTTATTAACAGAAGGAAGTTATTTCCAGAAACTGATGTCTAGGCACCTCGCCTTTACATTTATCCAAGCTCATTTCCATTCTGAGGCACTATAAGACTGACGCCAAAGTAGTATGGCATCAGTATTCATACAAGTATGAATAGGAAACAGTTAAGATTATCGCTGCTAGACTTGCCAAGTTGAAGCCATGGAGTAGCCCCATGATTTCTAAACACAGTTCAGAAAGACACAGTAAAAACATACTGACAGTCAAACAGTGTCATCGTAGATTATAAGTATTCAAGACACTGACTAGTAACAGTCCACTAGACTAATAGGGGGATGCAACAATATAAAAATACTTAAAAATAAATGATTCACATTTTGTTTGGAAAAAAAATACTAAAATCAGAAATACACAAGCCCCACTTTAATCTGCATATGCAGGCGAAAGAAAGCTTCATTCACTTAGACGAACGCAGGAATTATATGCACGCATATTCCTCCCAAGGTGCAAATTAGTCCACATATGTATTTAACACTACCATATGTGCAATTCCTAAGCACTTCAAGAGCTAAAAAAGACCTTAAAATTTAGTTGGAAGAGAACTTCTGCTTTTAGATGAGCTCTTGCAATTCCTACCATATGGTTCAAAACATAATATCACATAAAAGAATGACACTCCTAAATCATAGCAGCCTTTGAGGTCTTAGTAAGTGTTAGCCACAAGAGTGAACACGAAGCAATAGTTTAAAAGAAAGTGGTGTGGCACTGCCTGAACCATTGCCACACCTGGTTGCTCCCAATGCAGTAAACTTTATTCCTGGCAAACAAAGCAAGCAACACTAATATGAAAGAAAACATTGTTTCTGAAAGTTGCATAAGGCACAGAAGACAACTCTAAGCCAGGAGATAAAATGGAAGCAATGCCACTCCGCAGCCTGCAAGGATAGACACCTGCCTGAGACGTCCTCAATAGTCTGATCAGCCACAGAAACAAATGAATACATGTCTGATTCACAGCAAGTCCTCATTGCACTGTTTTTAACTTTTCTTTTTACAATTTAGGCCAGTCAGCTCCTACATTATTAGAAACAACCTATTTATAATGTACTACACAGGTTCATTATGATAATTCAATACTAATTTAAAGGCATACTTTAAATTACTGTTAAACACAATTAAAATAACACAGACTATCAAAGTAAAAGTTACAGTGAAAATAACAGGTTGTTTGAAATGTGGTTATGTAGAACACAGAAGAATGCATTGGGTTGGAAGGGATCCACAAAGGTCATTTAATACACACCCCTGAAGTGAGCAGGGATGTCTTTTAAGTAGATCATTTTGCTCAGGGCCCCATCAAGTTTGACCTTGAATGTCTCCAGGGATGGAGCCTCTACCACCTCTCTGGGCAAGCTGTTCCAGTATTTCACTACCCTCATCGTAAACAACTTCCTAACATCCAGCCTCAATCGACCCTGCCCTTGTTTAATACCATTGCCCCTCATTCTATCACTACATGGCTTTTTAAAGAATCCCTCCCCAAGCTTCTTGTAGGTCCACTTCAGATATGAAATGCTGTGCCTCTCCAGGCTGAACCACCCAAACTCTCTGAGCCTGTCTTCAGAGGAGAGGTGCTCCAGTCCTCTGATCATCTTCACGGCCCTCCTCTGGACCCACTCTAGCAGGTCCATGTCCTTCCACTGTTGAGGATTCCATACAGTATTCCAGTCTTGCCAGAGCAGAGGAGCAGAATCACCTTTCTTGACCTGCTGACCATGCTTCTTTTGATGCAGCCCAGGATACAGTTTGCTTCGGGTGCTGCAAGTAAACACGACTGGCTTATGTCCAGCTTCTTGTCCACCAGTACCAGTTTTCTGCAGGGATGCTCTCAATCTCGTCATCCTCCAGCCTGTGTTGATAGAGGACTGCCCCAAGCCAAGTGCAGAACATCAATCTTCAAAGACAGGCAACTTGTGCAATAAGCACTGAGAGACTATATAGATGGATGTTCTATATAAAGTTCCTATTTAAATACAGAGCAGATTTTGACATGGAAAATTTGATATAACTGTTTACATAATTCAGCACTCTAGGTATACATGGGCCTATAAACAACTGCAAAAGCTTAGTTAAGAGGGGCAGTGGCACTTGAACAACTCACAGGTATGCTATAAAAAAGTAAATTTTTTACTGACAAATATTTATTAGAAATAAAGTACATACAGTATCTACAGCAATGGCAAACTTACAGATGAAAGATAAGGAAGTAGTAATTTTACCTGTGAAACACAATTAGATCAATAGTCTTAAAGAAACCCCAAAAACACGGATTGCCAGCAGATAAGTGAATACAGCTATCTGTGGTAATGGGAGATTGAGATTGAAGGTATATCCTTATCTCCTCTAAAAATGGATGTGAGAAATACCTAAAGCCCAGAGTTCTTAGTCAAAAATGAGTGAGAAAGCTATCTACTTCATCATATTATTGCTGAATAAAATTTACCACTTCTGTAACTACAATTTCATTACAAATCTTATTATGGTACCGAATATACAGTCTCTCTTACAGAAACTCTACTATTTCTGATGAAAATTACACAGCATTTCTGAACCAGAGTGCACAGGCTTGAAGTGAACTGAGGCAGAAAAAAAATTATGATGAGGGAAATATGATTAATGCAGGGGTTATGCAATACGCATATAGTATTAATCTTATATGAGAACAATTATATTAAAATAAAACTGCTCTAAATTCTTTTCCTTATGTTTGTTCAATTAACAATTTGGGGAAAGCAAGCTATTCATCTAATCCTAGTGCAACCTTTTCATTTACTGTGAATGACTTCTTAGGCATGCGTGCCTGATAAAAATTAATGAGAAACATCTCAGCGTTTGAAGCTGTTGTGCACAAGCCTTTCCAATGCAATGTCTAACCTTATGACTGTTAGAAGAGAACAAATACGATGACAATTCTGTAAAGTTTTTTTAAGAAAGCCCAAGGGTTCTAGCAGTTTACAGACTTTTTCCCCCCTTTATTACTTCCTCTTTTAAATCGCATCATTCTGAGTAAATTATTTCAAATAAAATTAATGCACATGAAGTTGGTGATATTTTACCCCATCCACAGGATGAGGTTTAGTTTGCCATGTCTGAAATTACTTAAAGCAGTCATGTATCACAGTATCGCCAAGGTTGGAAGAGACCTCAAAGATCATCAAGTCCAACCCATCACCACAGGCCTCATGACCAGACCATGGCACCAAGTGCCACATCCAATCCCCTCTTGAACCCCTCCAGGGATGGTGACTCCACCACCTCCCCGGGCAGCCCATTCCAATGGCGAATGACTCTCTCAGTGAAGAACTTTCTCCTCACCTCGAGCCTAAAATTCCCCTGGCACAGCTTGAGAGTGTGTCCTCTCGTTCTGGTGCTGGTTGCCTGATATAAGAGACCAAATCCCTCCTGGCTACAACCCCCCTTCAGGTAGTTGTAGAGGTCTCCCCTGAGCCTCCTCTTCTCCAGGCTAAACAACCCCAGCTCCCTCAGCCTCTCCTCATAGGGCTTGTGCTCATGGCCTCTCACCAGCCTCATTCCCCTTCTCTGGACACGTTCAAGTGTCTCGATGTCCTTAAACTGAGGGGCCCAGAACTGGAAACAGTACTCAAGGTGTGGCCTAACCAGTGCAGAGTACAGGGGCACAATGACTAACCTTTGAATTCTGGAAGCTCTGGTAGGTCTTTTCCACAACTACAAGGGTACCATAGAGCAACCCAACACAAACTTACCTCCTCTAAGTCAGCCAAGTTCTGCTTATTTCAGTGGATCTTGATACATCAGTTTAAACCACCTGAGAACTTGTTATACCTTCTATTGCACATAATCGATCTGAATAGGAAAAAAACAAAAATAGAGACAAGCCACTAAAAAATATTTCCTCTAACTCAGCAGACACAAACTTGCCTCTCTAATGGCACTCAATTTCATAAGAGAACTGAAGCTCAGTTCTCTCCCTGACTAATGGCAGGGACTGGGCTAACATGAGCTTTCTTGAAGAACTTGGGAATAAGTCTTTACTCTTCTGAACAGAATATCAGTTAGGTGGGAAATTATTTTTTTAAAGTCATAGCCTAGTAGTACAGGGCTGTGCACAGATAATAGCTTTGAATGTACGGGAAAGACAGAGAATGAAAATGAACCGAGCTACTGTGCAGAGTAAGCTGGATAAAAGGAGCACAGCCCAAGCATAAAGATGAGAACTTGCTCCTCACAGAAACCTGGCATTGAGACACTTCTGCGCTTGAATCTCAGTCTGAAATTTGGCTATTCAATTTTTTCAACATCTTGAGTCAGTGGGGAAAGTCAGCTGTACAGCCAAAAAACCCACATGGCAGACATGTAACACTGCAACCTTGAAGAATGGGAATAAAAAAGAATACAAAGGTATTAGCTCTCTTTGCTGGGTAAAAATATCTGCTAGCAGATATTTTTATTTGAATTCTTTGTCCTTATTTATTGAAAATCATCTCTTGCAGGAAAGAAATTTTGAGCTTTCTAGCAATAAGCTTACTTTTCCATTGCTTGAAGGTCAGCTTGTGATAACTACCAGCTTTGACAGTCTGAAAGATAAAAAGCATTAGAAGGTTCATGGTAGACTGAGCTACAAGTATGTAGTATCACCTCTTCACTTTTCTGCTGTTATCTAGGTTTCAGTCAACAGCACCTCTTTGGTATTATTGATGATGGATCAATCTTAATTACCTATGAAAGAGACTTTGCATCAGTTTCTGGCATGGCCCTTCTGTGCATTCATAAAGTGGCACTTAAGACCTTAAGCTGAAAGTGCTGGAACTCACAGAAAAGCAAACTGAGTACTGGACCAAACCATCTTAGGTAAGAAATCAAAATAGAACTGCCTGTTACTGTTGAAATAATGTTGCAAATAAATTCACCAAAAATAAAAAATCAAGTAGTAGAGGTTAACTCATGCGTGTTAGACTTCGGATTTGCCACTGATTCCAATGGTGTAGTGGTTTCACAAAATAAAAGATGCTGCTACTTCCTATATAGTCTGCTGGACCATCCTTCAGGACGGACAGTCTACCTGTTTTTTCCCCCCATGACTGCCAGCATCTGTAAGTTTATGTAAGTCTAGCAAGGAATGGGTACATTTCAGCTGAAATAGCCTAACATATACTAGAACGAGAGCCTGTATGTACTAGAAAGCAGAGGCATCTGCCCTCTGTTTCCAAATGAACTATTTTTTACCACTCATATTCTTGGACAACCCTAAGAGAATGGTAATAAGCAGTACTAATCTCTTCTTTACACAATCAAAATGTCTTAATATGTGGTGCACACAAGCTCAGTGACAATGCCATACAGAAGAAAGCAACTTTTCATGTAAACAAAAATTATCACTATTCATCAGTACCAGAAAAACTGAAGCCACAACTAGAAAAAAAGCCAACACAACAACATGAGCACTGTTAACAGTCAAACGATTTAATGTTACAAATTAATAGTTCAAATAGACACTTTTTTTCCCCTCTGTCAATAGCTCTAGGAGAAACTGTCAACGAATGCTTACTGCAGTCTCAATTTTACAACTATTCCTAGCACAGAAGGGAAAGGTGTCCCAATTCTTAGCTTGTCTGATGATTTCTAAAGCTGTGAAAGTTATTTCGCTTCAATGTGTTTCAGTCCAATGAGAATAAGACATGTAGAACTGGTCTAGATACAAATTATACAAAACTGTGATAATCCCCAAGCAATATAATAAATGAGCATGTATTTTTTCTTATTGATTCTCCAGTTTTGATTTAAGCACATTGCTACAAAATCAAGATCCTTTCAGAAACATGGCTTTTAGACACACTGTCATTAGAAAGCACTAGACAAAGTTAAAGATAACCTTACTTCAACTGACATTTAGTTGTGTTTTCAACTACTTTTTCTTCCAGATCCTTAAAACTGCAGAATTATGTAGCACTCAAGACTGACAGAGATGTGTTGCATGTGTTCACAGCTGGGAGGACCAAGATGTGCAAGGGGAAGTTTACGCTTGATCATAGAAAGAAGTTCTTCACAGAAAGAGTGATTGCCCATTGGAATAGGCTGCCCAAGACAGGTGGTGGGGTTGGCACCCCTGGAGGTGTTGAAGAAAAGACTGGATGAGGCACTTGGTGCCAGTCTAGTTGATTAGTTAGGGTTGGGTGATCAGTTGGACTTGATGATCTTGGAAGTCTCTTCCAACCTGGTTGATTCTGTGATTCTGTAATTGTCTAGTTAGCTTTTTCAAAAGCAAATTAATGGAATGACCACTCTAAGAATGTCATATCACAGCATCACAGTATTACCAAGGTTGGAAGAGACCTCGAAGATCATCGAGTCCAACCTGTAACCACAAACCTCATGACTAGACTATGGCACCAAGTGCCACATCCAGTCCCCTCTTGAACGCCTCCAGGAACGGCGACTCCACCACCTCCCCGGGCAGCCCATTCCAATGACGAATCACTCTCTCGGTGAAGAACTTTCTCCTCACCTCCAGCCTAAACTTCCCCTGGTGCAGCTTGAGACTGTGTCCCCTTGTTCTGGTGCTGGTTGCTAGAGAGAAGAGGCCAACCCCTTCCTGGCTACAACCACCTTTCAGGTAGTTGTAGAGAGCAATGAGGTCGCCCCTGAGCCTCCTCTTCTCCAGGCTAAACAACCCCAGCTCCCTCAGCCTCTCCTCATAGGGCTTGTGCTCAAGGCCTCTCACCAGCCTTGTTGCCCTTCTCTGGACACGTTCAAGTGTCTCGATGTCCTTCTTAAACTGAGGGGCCCAGAACTGGACACAGGACTCAAGGTGCGGCCTAACCAAAGCAGAGTACAGGGGCACAATGACCTTCCTGCTCCTGCTGGCCACACCATTCCTAATGCAGGCCAGGATGCCGTTGGCCTTCTTGGCCACCTGGGCACACTGCTGGCTCATGTTCAGGCGGCTGTTGATCAACACCCCCAGGTCCCTCTCTGTGTGGCCGCTCTCCAGCCACTCCGACCCCAGCCTGTAGCTCTGCATGGGGTTGTTGTGGCCAAAGTGCAGCACCCGGCACTTGGACTTGTTGAATTCCATCCCATTGGACTCCGCCCATCTGT
The DNA here is from genome assembly GCA_033816785.1 of Picus viridis. Lineage (NCBI taxonomy): Eukaryota > Metazoa > Chordata > Aves > Piciformes > Picidae > Picus > Picus viridis. Next base: position 25,812,095 of record CM066575.1, read on the forward strand.
CCAGCCGTTCGAGGTCCCTCTGCAGAGCCCTTCCACCCTGTAACTGACCAACATCTGCTCCTAACTTGGTGTCATCTGCAAATTTGCTGATGACTGTCTCAATGCCCTCATCCAGATCATCAATGAAGACATTGAAGAGGATGGGGCCCAGCACTGATCCCTGGGGGACGCCACTGGTGACTGGCCATCAGCTGGAGGTGGCACCATTGACCACCACTCTCTGGGCCCGGCCCTCCAGCCAGTTCCCAACCCAGTGCATAGTGTTGCTACCCAAGCCATGAGCTGACAGCTTAGCCAGCAGTTTGCTGTGGGGGACGGTGTCAAAGGCCTTGCTGAAGTCCAGGTAGACCACATCCACAGGCCTCCCCACATCCACCAGGCAGGTCACCTGATCATAAAAGGAGATCAGGTTGGAGAGGCAGGACCTGCCCTTCCTGAATCCATGTTGGCTGGACCTGAGCCCCTGGCCATCCTGCAGGTGTGCAGTTATTGCAGTTATATGAAGGTCTTGGCCTCTGGGAGAAACTCTGTGTAACAGCATGAATTCCGTGCTACATTTTCTGAAAGGATCTCAAAGGATCTTTGCATCTCAAAAAGAAGTATTTTACATTTGTCATTAAAATTATCCCAATTACTTCCTACAACATCTCCAATTAGCCAAAAAAAAAAAAAAAAAAAAAAAAAAAAAAAAAAAAGGTAATGGGGGTAATGGAGGGAGGGGGGGAAAAAGGTCCCAAACCAACCAAAAAAACAAAACAAAAACACAACAGTAACTGCTTTTCATATACCACATTTAAATTTAGGATAGCAGCTTCCATCAAATGTGTTACATACTCTGACATCTGAACAGCCTGCTCCACGTCAGCATTTTAAATCTAGAGCATGCTGTTAGGACAGGACATTTTTCTGTTACCTCTGCCTCTCCTTGGAAGTTAAAGCAAGTCTCTGATTTTTTTGAAGTACAGATATATGTACAGTTTGTATACATATGTATTGGTACCTACACAACTGTTAGCATCACAGATGCATTCATTGCATGAAAGTTTGCTTAAAACACGGAGACAGGGGTTCTACTTTAGCTAAGCATCATGCCACAAAAGACTGTGCCAAGACCTTATTAGGATGAATTAGTATCAATGGCAGAAAGCTGGGGCTTTTTGTATCTCTATGTCACTTTAAGATTCAGCAATTAGAAGACTGAATATGGATGGGTTTTTTTTTTCTATGTGGGGGATAGAGGGGAGGGGAGAGAGAGAAAAAAATATAGCTTCTACTTACAATTATTTTAATGAAAGAATTCCTAAGCTACTGAGCGTCGTTACTTAGTACATAAATAGCCAGTATCTGTATAATAAAATCACTTAAGTAATTCCAACTTTGCTTTGAACTTCCAGAAAATCAACATGTACGTGTATGGTTGAATTAGTTCAGTTACTCAGAAATCAGTGGAGTGATACCAAAGATGGATTTGGCCTGTTATCTACCTGCACAGCACAAATGAATAATGCAGATGCACATGCAAAGTGCTGTGAAGTATCTCAGCTTAACAGTGCATTTAAAATGTATCACTAACTTTCAGCTTCTTGAAATATTTATCAACCACAGGAGGTTCTACCAAGAGCATAATCTATCAGGGACTTCACTGAATTTTGATTTCTACAAGTGACTCAGCGGACTTTAGAAAATAACAGTAGAATTAACTGCTAAAACAACTTCAGGTATTTGTCTGACTCCACAGACCTCACAAGTCCCTTCATAACTTTCAGTAACTTTAATGTCTCTACATAGCACATCTTACTGGGGAGAAGAGGAAGGTAAGAAGTTTCTTGACTTCAGAAGTCACTAAATTTAAATTGTATGCAATTGTAAAGCTTCTGAAAGAATCCAGTGTAATGAGCATGCTTTAAGACACCACAGCCAACTCAAAAAGTACTATGTAACAAGCAGTCTGATTAAAATCATTCTAGTGGAACAAACTAGTTAAAATGACTAGTAAGATCAAGTAGGCACAGGCTTGGATCAACAGTGCAAAGCATTTAAACTTCTAAGTGCCAGCCTAACTCAATTAGTTTTACTAAACTTTGTGTGAAATTAATTTAGTTCCTGATCATAAAGTGATTTTTACCGACCTATTAATAACTGTGAAATTGGAAGTAAGATTTGTTATTTTTTCCATGCTGAATACTCTGGAATATACGCCCCTGCCAAAAAACAACAGCAAAACCCACCACCACAAAACCCCACACAATAAGCAATCAAACAAAAAACAGCTCTTAGGTTGAATAGTTTAAAACCAGTTTGATCTATAAAAGTCTTCTGTTCCAAATTTTAACTAATAAAAACTAAGTTATGGTTATATCAGAAGAAAATTCCCTCAAAGTCATATTTTTTTCCATTATGGACTTAGGGAGGGTACATTCATTTCACCTGACAAATGCAATCACCTAGTAAACTGCATTACTTCACAATAACATCTTCCTGCAGTATACAGAGTCAGGAATAATAAGTAAACCCAATCTCCAGCAAAACTCCTATTTTAGTTTTTTATCTTGTTTGCACCTTGCAGGAAGTACCAGACACGGGCGGAGGGGGGTTGCTTATTTTTACATTTCACTTGAATTCAGGCAAGAGAACCATAGTGAAATAGTGTTTCTGAATATGGACATGAAGCAATTTGGGAAAACACAGCACTAAAGAGTAACATTTACTTTCTTGTCTTTAATAGACTGTAAAATACCTATTTTTCTCGGTTGTTTTATGCTTGTTTGGTTGGTTTGGTTGGTTTTTAGTCAAGAACTGTGGGGTCGCTTTTTCTTTACTTTTTTTTTTTTTTTTTTTGGGTAAACAACAACAAAATAAAAACCAAACGACCAAAACCTACCAGCCTCAAGTTAGATAGCACTGCACGTGGACTTTAACATCTAGCGATATCTATATGCCCTCATGCAACCAGATACAAAGCACTAGGTTCAAAAAATATTTCTGAGCCACTCAGAAGTGGAGTTTCTCTCTCTCTCTCACACACACACACAAAAAAAGTGATACACCTTTACAAGAAATCTCTCATTTCACCTCAAACCAACAACTTAAGCAGCCCCGAACAAGTGATCCATCTTTAACTCTTTACCTTTGTCTCCCACTTGTTAATTAATCACTTCAGCATCCGCTCCGGGAGTCTCCTCAACGCCGAGCTGTGTTTCCCTCCTCCTCGGAGCAGCAGCTCACGCAGGTCTAGTCATTCGTTTGTTTTTTTTTTTTTTTTTTTTTTTTTTTTTTTTTTTTACTCCTTTCACCACTTAAACCAAGAAACTTGGAAAAAAGCGAGCCGACCGGCCGCACCGCTAAGGGCAACGGCAAGCAGCCCCTCGTCTGCCGCTGCGTGCTGCCCGGACAGCGCGGGGCAGGCCGGAGGCGAAGCCCGGCGGCGAGCAGCTGCCGGCAGTCCTGCGGGAGGGGGAGACAGGACGGGCCGGACCGGGCCGGGCCGCGCCGCGCCGGCACAAAGGTCTCCATGACAACCGCGGGCCGAGCCCCCCAGCACCCTCACTCACGCGACGCCGCGGCCCCGCCCACCGTCCGCCGCAGAACCCGCAGCTGCGCCGCGATCGCGACAGGGCCAGCATCGAGACGTCCTCTGCAGAGACGGGGCCGCGAACCTGCCTGCGAGCAAAGGCAGAGCGGCCACTGGAACGCAGCCGGGTGGGCAGAAGGACCGAGCCGACGGCAGACGCTGCCGGCTCTGCCGCAAACTGCTGGCTTCCGGGGCTTAATTTGGCCTTCACACCTCAGCGCCTGGCCTGGTGATTCTCGGTTGAGAGCAGAGGTCGATATGCTACTACCGAATCCCAGCACAGGGTACCTTCACACTGAATCAATTACAACCCACGTTATTTAGCTTCTCCGTCTCTTAGAATACAAAACATTGGATTTGGGCGCATAGGGTTTTTTAATTTTTCTTTTAAACTTCCGCTTTGCAGACAGCATGACCTCAAGCTATGAAACTTCAGTCCTAAACACATGGGCATCTAGGCAGTACACCCTCCTTGTACTCAAGCTTTTGTAAGCATGTATAGCAAAAACAGACAGAAGCTAAACAAACGCCTGGCCTGGCGTCCAGCAGGGGCAAGTCCCAGCCTCCATCCAACACACATTTCAAGTAACAATTTTACATCTGCGATTGTTCATGCTGAATACAGAAAAGCTCTTCACACCCCTAAAATCTGAGGGGTCTCAGGTCAAGGGCAGAAATGCCAAAGGTGGAAATGAGGGTAAAATGCCTACAATCCCATGCAAGACCCCTGTAGATGTAATTATGCCTGTAAAAGATTGTTGTTCTTTAGTGCAGTGCAAATGCCTAAATAATTCAATTATTCTGCTGAAGTCAAAGAGACTTGTTTCTGAGGATCTCTAGCAAGAGTGCCTTCTTCATTCTGCACATATCAATTGGTCAGCACCTGTGTCATTGGAACACTGGAGGAAAACAATAGTTTAATTACTTTGTGTGTGAGGATCTTGTCAGGAAAAACAGCCTTCCCGTTCATGTAAGTATGAGGCTCATACTCAGATTCTTCATGTGATTATCAGCTTAGACTCCAAAATGAGCCTTTGCCTTCCCAATGTTTTTAATGAAACTAGATTTGATTATTACACCCATTTTAATTTAAAGAGGAAAAAAAAGGCATCACACACAGCCTTCATTATTTGTTGTTTAGGTAAAAAGCTTAATGCCTGGACTTGAGGTTTGTAGTTTAGCCTTTTCTTTGAAGTCCATATTTAAGCCAGATCTTAAACAAACGGCTCCTTTCTCCTTACAAAGAGCCACCTCCCTGTTCTGAACCACAGTGAACACACATGCCTAACATCCGCTATCATTACTATCTGCCATTAGTGATTGGGAGACAAATTTCAGTGCACATTTCAGTAGTCTTCTCTCAAAATGTCATAGCAAAGCTGAGGTCAGTTTTGCTTCATTTGATAGGATTCCATACATACTCTGAAGAAGGATGGGTAACATTTCAGGGTCTGAAGGGAAAAAATGCTGATGATGCTTCTACCAACCTTCCCCAGGTTTCGCCACATGCCCTGGGGCAGATATAAGTACAGGGGTTGTGTTCAGCTCCCTCCCAAGTGGGGACAAAGGAAAGAAACAGCAAATAGCTAAGCAGGGTCAGAGGTTCAGCATTAGAAACTTGTTTTAAACACCTGCTGAGGCAAATGCAGTAATAGCAGTAGTAGCAATAATAATGGCAAATCTACTGGCTTCTTTGTAACTCTGCCAAGCTTTAAGTCTCACTTTAGGAGAGCAATGCAACAATTTAATGTCATTCTATGTTGTTGCCTATGATGTAGAAAGAAGACCACTCATGATAAATTAAAGGTCACGAATAAATGGCATTTTAATAGAAGAAAATCTACTCTACATGAAATAATATCTCCAAGGGGTAATTAATTACGCAGCAGTCTAAGCATGTTCTCCTTCACTGAAATGCTGTGAACGGCCATCCTGTTTCATTTCAATGTGCTAATATACATCACCATCTCAGGAAAGCTATATTGAAAAAATAAGAAAACTGGTACTATAAAGTTATTGCATCTATTGCAGCAGTGCACTACAAGACACATGATTTTGCATTACATTTAATTGAGAAAATTGAACTAGCAATAAAATTCAAAGGGATTTTGCTCTCACTGCCAAGATCAATGACTGGTATTAAAATGGACTACCACATATTCATGAAAGAGCTGTTCAAAAATCTGACATTTATACAGACTGCTATCTTTTATATAAAGGGAAATGATCTCATAAAACTGATGAAAGTTGAAGAAAATTATTTTCATTCCAAACACTTATATCCTTCTTGACATTAGAATGCACGTTTTTTCTGAATCACAAAAATCCTAATATACCTAAAATGGATCAAAATCCTTAATGTTCTGTTGATGATTGCCTTATTGTATGCTGAAGCTGGGCAAACTTTGAGAGTTTCGATGGAGAGAAGCAGAAGGAAATCCTATAATGTATTTTTGGCTGTCCAGTAATATTCACTCAAGGAAAAGTGCCTTTAAGCTGTATACTGATAAAGGAGGTTAGGTGCAGGATTTTTCTATTGCTTATGCAGCACATGAATAGTTATTGCTGAACCACAATTCAGTGTGTTCATGCTAACATCTACAACCTCAGTTTGATCTACACAAATGCACATTCCAATCATTTTCACAGTGGTTCTTCAAGGATCATTTAAAACATCTCCAAACATCAAGAGTGTAGCAACCAGGTGGATTCTTTACAATTTGAATGAAAACCACTGATACTCAAATCTATCTTTTTCAGAAGGGATAAATCTGTAAACATTTCAAGGAAGCCATACTAAGGCCCAAATTCAAGGTTAGCTTGTGCTGTCCTTAAAGTCTAGCCAACAGCATACATGCAGAGGATAAATTGCTATACAATATGCTATTACTTGGTTTAAGGTCACATATTAAATATTCACTGAATTAATTTGGTAGTTGTTTCTATGCCACATTGTGTTTGAGGGGTTTTCCTACTAAACCCTTTACAGAGCACATTTAGCTGTTCCTCTGCTTGACAATCCATGCATAAGCAGTCAGAGATTACTCCAGAATCTTCCCTCATTCTCAGCTACCATTTCCTCTGGTTTGTGACATTAAACGTACCATGAAATAGCACTGCAAGCATTGCAAAACCTTAACTCTTTTCCAGACACTCAGGCCTGTGTCACAATCTCTCATGGTGTGTTACTCATGTTACTCTCTTGACTTGGTAGCCCCCTGGGGAAGACCACTCTAAGAACAAGGATGGTTTCTTGTGTATTACTGTGCATAGTAGCTCTACAGATCCCTGCACTTCCTCCTACATGCTATTCTCAGCTCAGGCAAACATTGTAAACTGGGAATTTTGTTCTCACATAATAAAGGTAGAAATCCTTCTTCAGAGGATGAATAGACAGTAGTACATAGCACTTATTTCCACCAACTTTTGCTCTTTATGTTCTGCAGCACTAATGAGTAGCAGAATCTTTTTGAAAAGATTACAGGACACAGTCTTTAAGACTTAGTCTGTTTCACAGTGTGTGAAAAGTGTAGGCATTTCCTACCATTTTGTATTAGTTTTGTAAGTATTCCTTAAAGTTTTTCAACACTCAGCTAGAATTTTGCAGAGTATGAGCTACTTCTAAGTCAGACAGTAGAACAATTTGAGAAAGGTTGGGCACTTGCATGGCTTCCTGGAAACACAAAGGAAAACTCACTCTGATTCCAGTAGGAACAGATTTAGGTCAACTAGAATTACCATGGAGAGGTAATGCTTACAGAAATACTGTACTTATATCCCAACTAATTGGGTTAGTGGTGGCTTCTTGGAATTGAAAAAGGATTTTCTGGATAAATTGTTCAGAAAGTTTTTGAAAATGAAGACTTGCAATTTAAAAAGTTCACTGGAAGATTTTTTACCACATTTCTCATAGATACACAGTTTAGCTACTTCTGTGTCATGTTTTCTGTTTTAGAAGTAAGGTTATCCTTCATAACTATTACAGTCTAGTGCTAGTGCTAGCTTAGGGTCCTAATTGTAAATAAGAATAAGAATTCTCCAGAGATTTCAAGTCTAAAGGATAAACAGTTGTAGGGATTGGACACAGAATAGTGCAAGTTTTTATCACTTCATTGGGTTGCTGAATATCTTACATTTTGTAGAACAAAAGGCTTCTTTCTCTTTCTTCCTGTTGCTTCTTGCCTGCTTGCTGCTTGTCTCTCTCTTTGACCTTGCTGCTACCAGAATAATCTCTTGTTTTGGCTCTGTGTGTGAGATACAAGGTTGGGGGTGGGAGGTGGGGGGTAGGGGAAAAGTAGCCTAGCTGTGTGCAGCCTCCTTTGAGGCCTTTGTGTCCAGAGGGGTGTTGGGGGGAAGAGTTGAATTATTGTGTAAGGGGGTATTCCGATTGTTATTGAGCTGTAAATATACGTAAATGTATTTTGTACATGCTTATTGCCTTTTATACTTAGTCCACTTTGTAAATACAATTTCATTATTTGCTTCCAAGTTCTGAGTTAGTTCACTCCGGGGGTAAATTTCCAATTTGTTGGGGTGCAAATCCAACCCACAACAATAACAACCAAATCTGGAAGTGTGATCTGCCGGAGCAGCATGATAACACCCAACACTGAAAATACAGATGAATTCTGAAAAAAAAAAAAAATATTAAGAGGAATTTTGCCTTTTGCCAAAATTTACATTTATCCACATAACAGCTTTTCTCCTTTTGCTGCTGTTTTCCAGCTGTGGAGCATGTACTTGAGATACCTGAGTATTCCTTTTCTTTTTTTTTCCTGATAATTTTAAAACTATTATGAAATATCTTAAGATGTGCTATGAGACAGGTATACTAATGTGTCCATTTGCATTATCAATCTCAAGAAACCCATATTACTGGCCTTCCACAGGCAAAGCTCAATGGTCAGTGCTGTTCTATATAGAGAACACTATTTAGCATGGCCACAGAGGCCATAACACTGGGGAATACTTTTCCCCCTCTTGTTTTCAGACCTTGGTTGTTTAACTAAGCAGTGGATATAGGAGAATTTGGAGAAATTCCCCACACACACCCTTAAAGAATATTCTCTTTCTACACTGTGTGCACTTGTAGCTGTATGGCTATAAGCATAAGAGAGACTAGTTTGCAAACTGTAATGTGTTAACAATAATTCACCTTTCACTATTATAGTTAAACTAGAGGAAAATGAGTGTGCTGATAGGCATGACTGCTGGTTAAGCCTTCCAGAATAAATCAGTTGTGAATTTGCTGCACCAGAAAAATCCACCAGATGCTCAGCCATGCTGAATATAATGCATTAATATAAGAAGGAAGACTATCAACTCCCTTCCTTTTCACATAAAAAAAAATTGCTAGTAAAGATTTCCTGATCAACTAAAATTTTATAGTCCCTGATGGCTTAAAGTTTTAAACCTCCCTTCACATCCTTATGACACATATTGGTAGCTCAGAATATTACTGTAATAGAAAAAGACACATGACATCACAGGCACTGAAAGACTTTATTTTCCTAACTAGCAAAACTATGCTGAAGAACTGACAAAGAAGGAATGCATGGTACCCATGTGAGAAATGATCTGCATTAGCAGAAGAAACCCCATTGTTAGACCTGCTGTTCTATGAGACCAGTATTTTGAACAACAGTTAGGCAGGAAAGAGGCCAAGTACCTTCAACTACATCTCACCTTAACAGCTTGTCTGTCACACTGGCAGTACAGAACCACGGAATACAAAACTAATGACAGGATATGCTCAGTTGTATTAAATGTGAGAGGAATGGGTAATGTGTCTATTTCCCTTCAAATATAGTATCTTTGTTTACTTAAAAATTATTTAAATACAGGAAATCTCAAACTTGCTTTATGTATTAGCAAAGTAAATGAAGGGGAAAAATGGTCTCTCAGAAAAAGATCAAATCAATAATGGAACTACAATACAGAATGTGACAAATGTATTATTACATCTGTGTACTCCATTGCAGGTGTGGTAATCAGTGACAGAAATAATTCATCACCAGAACATAAAACAATGCTTGTAACCTAATTTGACTTGCTACATCTATTATGATGTATACAAACATCAGGTGGGGCTCGACATCTGTGATGCTGAAGCTCTGTAGTAGTCAAATATTAGGATGGGTTTTCTATCAAACTAAAAAGAGTTCAAGAACCGAAAGTGTACTTTGAACCCACAGAACAAGCACACAGCAGTACTGTGTGTCATACTTAGTCTCACATGGTGTCACTTCTTTAGCCTGAGTCACTTTGAACAAGTAGAAGGTTTTCCAGTCTGACTTTTTGTCACAAGACAAAGAAGAATCCATCATTTTTCAGCAGTCCTGGCTCACTGGAAAGGTCCCAGAAGACTGGAAGCTGGCTAACATGGTGCCCATCCACAAGAAGGGCCGGTTGGATGAGCCGGGGAATTATAGGCCTGTCAGCCTGACCTCAGTGCCAGGCAAGATTATGGAACGGGTCATCTCGAGTGCGATCACACAGCACTTACAGGATGACCAGGGGCTCAGGCCCAGCCAGCATGGATTTAGGAGGGGCAGGTCCTGCCTGACCAACCTGATCTCCTTCTATGATCAGGTGACCCGCCTGGTGGATGTGGGGAGGCCTGTGGATGTGGTCTACCTGGACCTCAGCAAGGCCTTTGACACCGTTCCCCACAGCAAACTCCTGGCCAAGCTGGCAGCCCGTGGCTTGGACAGGAGCACACTGCGTTGGGTTAGGAACTGGCTGGAGGGCCGAGCCCAGAGAGTGGTGGTGAATGGCACCACATCCAGCTGGCGGCCTGTCACTAGTGGTGTGCCCCAGGGATCAGTACTGGGCCCCATGCTCTTCAACATCTTTATTGATGATCTGGATGAGGGCATTGAGTCCATCATCAGTAAATTTGCAGATGACACCAAGCTGGGGGCAGCAGTTGATTTGCTGGAGGGCAGAGAGGCTTTGCAGAGGGACCTCGACAGGCTGGACAGATGGGCAGAGTCCAATGGCATGAGATTTAACACATCCAAGTGCCGGATTCTGCACATTGGCCACAACAACCCCAGGCAGTGCTACAGGCTGGGGTCAGAGTGGCTGGAGAGTGGCCAGGCAGAGAGGGACCTGGGGGTACTGGTTGATTGTAGGCTGAACATGAGCCTGCAGTGTGCCCAGGCAGCCAAGAAGGCTAATGGCATCCTGGCTTGCATCAGGAACAGTGTGGCCAGCAGGAGCAGGGAGGTCATTGTGCCCCTGTACACTGCACTGGTTAGGCCGCACCTTGAGTACTGTGTCCAGTTCTGGGCCCCTCAGTTTAGGAAGGATGTTGACTTGCTGGAACGTGTCCAGAGAAGGGCAACAAAGCTGGTGAGGGGTTTGGAACACAAGCCCTATGAGGAAAGGCTGAGGGAGCTGGGGTTGCTTAGCCTGGAGAAGAGGAGACTGAGGGGTGACCTTATTGCTCTCTACAACTACCTGAAGGGAGGTTGTAGCCAGGCAGAGGTTGGCCTCTTCTCCCAGGCAGCCAGCACCAGAACAAGAGGACACAGTCTCAGGCTGCGCCAGGGCAGGTTTAGGCTGGATGTTAGGAAGAAGTTCTACACGGAGAGAGTGATTGCCCATTGGAATCGGCTACCCGTGGAGGTGGTGGAGTCACCTTCACAGGAGGTGTTCAGGAGAAGACTTGATGGGGTGCTTGGCTGTATGGTCTAGTTGTTGGGTGGGTTGGATTGTTTGATGGGTTGGACGCGATGATCTTGAAGGTCTCTTCCAACCTGGTGTATTGTATTGTATTGTATTGTAAGAAGTATATCCTTTTAGCTCAGAATTCATCTCTAACTGGGAAGAAGGACTCACAGCTTACTACAGGTTATTCTTCTTCTCTTTCAGAATATAAAAATACTCTGCTAGTCTGGTAACACAAGGCTGCTATCTGCTCCCCAAAAGACCTTGAAAAAGGAATTAGGCATTTTTGAAAGAGCACGGTGCAATATACAAGATAAGAGCAAATGTGCTGGTCACATTTTTATATGGAGAAAAAGAGATTTGGGTTTTCAAGCAAACCAAAATATAAACAGGTCATGAGCTAGTAATCGAAACAGAAATGTAACAGAATTCTATGGAAGGAGTAGAGAATATTGACAAACATGCTTTTCATTAGAAAAGACAAATTGTAACATTTTTTTAATTAGTAAAATCAATCAGAAGTGAAGATGTCCAGAGAGTAGAATCAGGAAGCAGCAAAAATTCATAAGACAGAAGCTGTGCAATCAACTTGACTTTTTGTCAGACACTTTACCAGCTCTGGAGAAATGGGATATTAAGCTTTAGCCACAAAATAAGTAAAATTATTTAGCAAGTATAGAACTTCTACATCATCCTAGGCTATGGCCAACCTTTGTCAGTGAATCTAGCTGCAATGGAAAGCACTTTCCCAGGATGCAGCCACGGTTGATGGGAGGACAAGAGTAAGAAGGAGCTCATCAGGAAAGCCAGTCTGGGTTCAATTCAACTAGCAAGCAGATATAACTAAAATTTTAGAGGGAAAGTATAAGTGTTTTTAAAATCAAAGACATAGGAGGAAAAACTGGGAGGGTTTGAGGAAGTGAAGAAGAATGTTTTAGGTTTCTTTTATGATAGTTTCAAAGCTCCAATTTTTGAAAGTGGTCATATGCTACAGAATTACTTTTTCCATGCATATTGCAAATCGACATTATTAAACCATTGGACACAGGTATAATGTTAACAGCTTCTCTTTTTATCATTTCTTTGATAGTTTGGTGCATAGTTAATCACCTTTTGTAACTGAATGCATCTCAACAATTAAATTCAACAAGGACAAAGAAAGAATAACCTCATGCACCAGTACAGGTTAGAGGCTGACCTGCTGGAAAGCAGCTGCATGGAGAAGTCCTGGTGGATAGTGAGTTGACCATGAGAGAGCAGTGTACCCTTGTGGCAAATGGTATCTTGGGGTGCATTAAGAAGAGCGTGGCCACCAGGTTGATGGAGGTTCTGCTGCCCCTTTACTCTAGCCTAGTGAGGCCTCATCTGGAGTATTTTGCCCAGTTCTGGGCCCCCCAGTTCAAGAGAGAGAGGAAACTACTGAAGAGTGTCAAATGGAGGGCTATGGGGGTGATTGAGGTAATATAACATCCTTCTTATAAGGAAATGCTGAGAGACCTGGGGCTTTTTAGCCTGCAGAAGGATGAGAGGGGATCTTATTAATGTTTACAAATACCTTAAGGGTAGGTGTCAAGAAGATGGGGCCAGGCTCTTTTCACTTGTGCCCAGTGATAGGCCAAGAGGCAACAGATACAAACTGGAACTCAGGTGGTTTCACCCCTAAATGAGGAAGGGTGTACAGAGCACTGGAACAGGGTGTCCAGAGAGTTGTGGTGTCTCCTTATCTGGAGACTTGCAAAACCAGTCTGCACATGTTCCTGTGTGGCCTGCCCCAGGTGAAACTGTTTGGCAGGGAGGTTGGAGTAGATGATCTCTAGAGGTTCCTTCCAACCCCTACCATTCTGTAATACTCTAAATGCAACAGACCTAATTTTTCAATCTGTCCATTCTATAGCATCTTTTAGTTTTTGAAAAGTGACAATACATATCACTGCCTACACCCCACTTTTACCTGCCCAGTCAGCCATGAGTAACCCTGAGAAGATTATTTTTCCATGCACAGTGGTCCACTCCTCTATTTTCTAGTCCTCTTCACAAATGTCAAGAAATCTGTGTCATTGCCTGTTCTCATGCAGCGATGCAAATTTATTGTCTTCTTTCTTCATTTGGCAACACGTTTTAGAAGAGTTTCTGTTTGTGCCCTGACCCATGCTGAGCTGTCTGTCAGGCTTTACACCTTGCCTGTGGTGTTAAATTCAAAATCTGTTCCCAAGCTTTCTAAGTAGCAGGACTCATGTGATATGTTTATAGCTACCATGAAACTAAGTTGATATGCTGTATAGAAAACATTAGTGGAAACTACGTAATGATAACTAAAAGACTGTTCAGTTTAAGAACTTATTTTGATATTTGATACCACATTATATCTATAAACTGGAAGATGTAAAAGTACATTATGTTGATCCACATAAGAGCTCAAACTGACATACGTTCAGGGCAAGGGATTGGGCAAGGAAAGGTAGCAATGCATTTCCCAAGATGTCTTACTAGAGTAAGAAAGGTAACCCTCTTAATGAGAGCATTTTCTGCATGCATTTGGGGAAATGACTCTTTAAAATTGCTTTCATGATAAGGAAGGAGATGCCTACTGCCCATTTCTAAACATAAAAAAACCCCTCCACAAGGAGGGTGGAGTTCTTTAGTCTTTTAACATTTTTTCATCCTTTTTGTTGCCACACTGTGCTCATTATTTTGCAACTCAACATTTAAAGATACATTTTAAAATGAAAGTAGTTACCAGTTACTTTGCAAAATTTAGTTCTTTTTACTTCACACACAGTACTGCCTTCTTACTGTCGTTTTTCACCTTGCCTGAGATATAACTGAAAAACTTGCAATGTGTGCTTTCCATCTCTGTAGTAATCTCCAGAGCATTGCTCTAGTCTCAGTCTGATTTCTCTTTACACTGAATGTAATGTCATGTTACTTTGACTTATGAAGGTGAATAATGCTAGGACAGACTCCTTTGTACAGTTTCTACTGACAGTTTCTGCTTGGTAATTGTATATTGAGTTGAAGATGGAAAGTAATGTAACATTATTAATGATGCTGATGCTTCCACTTGGCACTGTGAGCTTTATGACCTGGGATGCTGAGCCAATTTGGACAAAATCATAGTGATACACGGACACTCTGGGCCATGCTGCCTCAAAGGCTCATGCTGCTTCCCAGCATGTCTTATAGCATTTCATTGCACAGACAAGGGGTAAGAAAGCCATAAACTCCTAGGATCATCTCTGACTTAACTCAGTACCCTTTTTTTTTCCCCTTTGAAATGTTTTGCTATCATACCAGAAGAAGCAGGATGCAGCTGAGGATGAGGATAAGGAAGAACATCTGGGACAATGTTATAGGCCTGCATCTTCTGCAGCAACATACATAGGAGTTGAGAGCCTTGAGATGCTGTTGCTTGCTTCTGAGAGAATGTATTTTCTCCATAATTGTCAAAAGACTGACAGGCTAGAAATTCAAAAATTAAGCCAAAGACCATTTAGACCATATATATCCTGAATGCAGTACCCAATTTCTATATTCAGCTAAGGTGAGATTAAGGACTTCAATTATTTATCGTAAGAATTAACAAAAATAATGTAACTATGTAAAAATATTCAGGAAGCCATTGAGTGCCACTCCTATACAATCACAAATATGCTGTATTCTAAAGCTATGACTTTTCCTGTGCAGATCCCTTAATATTTACTCTTGGTGCCATCTATAGGTAGGCCTTACTGTAAAATGTTAGGCCAGTATGAGAGTGAAAGGTGTTAGGATCACCGATACAGTTTTTCTACTACAGATGCTGCTGCACTGTGATTAAACAGAATTAAAATTGCAGTTGTTTTTAATTTACATCTGAGTGTGATTCACCTGAACTCAGAACTCCAACTCATCTTCATTTCTTCCCATTTTCGTATCTCATTCACATATCCACTGAATGTGTTAGAATTGAAACTGCAATCCAAGCAGTAAGTCAAGACACAAGCTATAGATTTGAAAAGGAATTTCTTCAGCCTGCATACTGTAAAGATGCAGCATTTTGTGCAGGCACTGTTAGGCTGATATGAAGAAAGACATATTTTGAAGCTGTACCTGGAAGAATAGCAAACCAAAACCTTCTCATGCCCCGTTCCAAAGCTCCTACACAGGGGAAAAAAAAATCATCCTTCTCTGTCCCACCAAAATGAAAAAAGAAATGCTTTATTAATAAGCTATGAAGAAAGAAGCACAGGAAAAGAACTTTAATATATGCACTTATTGATAATGTAGTACATCTTCCGTGTCTTGCATACATGTACCATGACAATAATTTACTTGTTTTATGATCAAGGAGAGAAAAAACTTATTCTTGACATCTAAATGCAAAACTTTATTTACCATAACATAAACAGAAGAAAACCCTCACAAACAAAACCCAAAGCAACCAACCCAACCCCTGGAAACATGTACACCAGATTTCAATTTGATTTCTTAAATCTGAAAGTCTTAAAGGGAAAATTTATAACCAGATCCATGACAGTTCCCCGTATTCAAAGTTGAGAATCATCTTGGGTGTAGTCTTTCAGCTAAACAATGACTAGCATTTCCCAAACAATTCTTTTGAGTTTTAACCTTCAGAAAATATCTATTTTTAATACTTGGAAGAAACTGTATGAAGTGCTGTCGATATTTTGGCCTCGTTTGTGCCTCTAATTTCATAACATGGAAACATTCAAAAGAACTAAGTCATTTTCCATCTCTGGACTGAGACAGAGGGACATTGAACTGCTGGAGTAGGTTGATGAAGATGATGTCCTATGGGGACAGGTTGTGAGAGTTGGGGTTGTTCAGCCTAGAGAAAAGAAGGCTCTGGGGACACCTTATAGTAGCCTTCCAGTACCTGAAAGGGGCCTACTAGAAAGCTGGGAAGGGACTTTTGACAAAGTCTTGTAGTGATAGGATGAGAGGCAATGGATTGAAGCTTGAGAAGGGGAGATTTAGACTAGATATTAGGAAGAAATTCTTTAAAGTGAGGGTGGTGAGACACTGGAACAGGTTATCCAGGGAGGCCATGGATGCCCCCTCCCTGGAGGTGTTCAAGGCCAGACTGGATAAGGCCTTGAGCAACCTGGTCTAATGGAAGACATCCCTGCTGATGGTGGACAGGGATTGGAGAGGGGGTTGAAACTAGATGATCTTTAAGGTCCTTTCCAACCCAAACTATTCTATGAATCTATAAAACTATGAATAATTCAGCCTCAGCTTTTCAGACAAATACTAGGACTGTTGACTGAAATCCTATGGCCCCCAAAATGCATCATGAATTACCAGAATAGCTTCCTTTATCCTTATAATCTGTTGAAGCAAAATCTGAATAGATGACAACAGAGACATCATATGAAGACAGTTATTTATAATCACCAATAAAAGTGGGTAGAAGAACTTGGCAGAGAGAAACACTGTTTTTACCTCACTATACACCTGTAGTAGGTGTAAAGTATCCCCATCCCTGGAGATATTCAAGGTCAGGCTCAACACAGCTGCAAATAGCCTGATCTAGTGGAGGATTTTCCTGCTCACTGCAAGAGAGTTGGACTAAACAACCTGTGGCTGTCCCTTCCAACCCAAACCATTCTATGACTCTATGTACCACCCTTAGGACGTGAGTATAGCCAATTACTACAACATGTTCTGATAGGTACTGGTGTAAACAGTAGGTTTTTCATGGAAATATATAATAAATTTCTTTCAACCAGGGATCATTTAAGGTGTTATAGAACTAAAAAGAGAAAGCAAACTAGAGAAAAAAAATATAAAAGGGGGGAAAAAGGATTTTAGTATTACCACAAAAAGAAAGTCTTAACTGATGTATTCTTTTCTATCACAGTCAACAACAAATACCTCAAATGTCTCATTGTAAGGGTTGTAATATTTTTTGCCAAAGGTAGGCAAAGGTGTAAGACATTGTTTCCAAATGTTGTATAGTTTACACAGTCAATTGTATGACAAGTCTCTACCAACACTTTCATGACTTTAAGCACTGTCAAGTACCCTGCTTCAGCATCCTTCCTACCTACCATCTATCCTCTGGTTTATATGTACCCCAGGAGTCCAGATTATTTCATCAGCCAGTCAGAAATATAGGCTGGGTGCAGAGTGGGTTGAGAGTAGCCCTGAAGGAAAAGACTTAGGGGTGCTGATTGATAAGCTCAACATGAGCCAGCCCATAAGACAATCTGTATCCTGGGCTGCATCAAGAGGAGTGTGGCCAGCAGGTCAAGAGAACTGGTTCTTCCCCTTTACTTTGCTCTTTTGAGACCCCCACCTTGAATACTGCCATGCAGTTCCAATGTCCCCATCATAAGAAGGATAGAACTGCTGGAGTGAGTCCAGAGGAGGGTAACAAAGATGATCCAAGGGCTGGAGCACTTCTGCTCTGAGGACAGGCTAGGATTGCTCAGCCTGGAGAAGACTCTGGGAAGACCTTATACCTGTCTTCCAATACCTGGAGGTAACTTACAGGAAGGTTGGAGAAGGACTTTTCATAAGGGTGTCTAGTGATAGAACAAGGGAGAACAGCTTTAAGCTGTGGGACTGTAGGTTTAGAATGAATCTTAGGAAGAAGTTCTTCAGTACGAGGGTGGCAAGACTCTGGAAAAGGTTGCCCAGGGAGACTGTGGATGCCCCCTCCCTGGAGGTGTTCAAGGCCAGGTTGGATGAGGCCTTGAGCAACCAAGTCTAGTTGAGAGGCATCTCTGTCCATGGCAGGACAGTTAGAAGAGATGATCTCTAAGGTCCCTTCCAACCTGAGCCATCCTATGATGCTTTGATTCTATGAAACACTAATGTGGAAAGGCTTGCCTGTTGCTCTCCTTGACTGTTCAACTGCATGTTATAAACTGATTACTTGCTGCCCAGTGATGCAAATTGATTACCTGTTTTAAAGCCCTTAATTAAATAGCCATTCATTAAATCCACAGATAAATAGAACATGTGATATTTTGTAATTAAAACAAATTGCTGTACACAATATATTGTAATTCAATAGCTTTATATGACCTGATAACAATACATTAAGCTTGAGTAGAAAAGACGCCCTGAGACTGAATTTTTGAATGGGAAACAACTATATAGCAATCAATAGCAAATGATTACATATATTAGTTATTATAATTTTATATCACTTTTAAACTAGTTCATAATTATCTCAATCACTGGGTCCAGTTTTCAGTACCTGTGCATATAGCATGTGTTCTCCATAAAGTGATTGCTGCCTTCTAAATAGAATATTAGTCTAGGGCTGCCATCCACTATTATTAAACAATTCAGGTTCTCTTTTTCAGAATATAAATAAGCACAAAATCATTCCAATTCAGCATTGAAGTATTTGAAGTTGTTTCCCTTCCATGGTAAATCAGTTCCCTTCCTAGTCTTGTTCCAATGCCATAATTTGATTTTTTTTTAGCTCCAGTGATTCTTCCATTCTCTCTCCTCCAGACAACAAGCACAGAGCTTTCTAGTTTAAGCCTTGTCACTCAACCACTGCAATTCGCCTTCCTGAACTACTCCATTCCCTTATCCCTAGCCATCTGAGGCTAGTCAGGTCACACTACCTTTTCAGAAAGGAAGCTATTTCTTTTGGGACTAGACATAAGATAAGAGAAGGAAAGGAAGTGATTTTTATCACATCATGGAAAAAGTTAAGATAAAAATAGCTTACACAGCTCAATACAACAAAAGGAATATCACTATTCAGTATCTGGTTACCTTTGTCTAGAATACACTGAAAAAACAATGGTCTTTTTTCAAGGAAAATAAATAAAAGTCTTTAATGTGCAAGGCTTTTGCTAGTTTATGCAGTAGTGCCTTCACTGACCTCTTGCACATAGGTATATTTTTTACTCTCCTATAAAACAAAATAAAACCAAATCAGCAGTGTGAACTCTGCCAGTTTTCACAGATGAAATAGGAAAGAAAAGGAAGACAATAGAAGACTTTTCCTCCTCACGCTCAAAATTGTAAAGAATACAACCCAAGAAATTAAAGTATGTTTCAGGTGATCTTTTTATTAGACAGCACAAAAAAATAACAAGTTTTTCAAGCATGTTCTCTGTATAATACAGAATATTTTGGGTTTTATGTTCAGAGCAGACAAACATTGTCCTGGTTGGAAACTCCTGAATAATGCCACTTTCCCCTGTTTTGCATTCCTCTATTTTTTAAAATTATGGCAATTAAAAATAACTTCATGAAAATAACTTTATAAATAATAGCTTCATAAAATGCTTAATAGTTTAATCCTTAATGAGAATTACCACAGAGTACCAATTTTATTCAAGCACATTTAAAAACGTTATCTACTTGCTGATAAAAAATGAGTTATTGAAAGTCAAGTCAGTGTCAAATTAAATCTTACTTTTATCTTGCAACAGAAGGCTCAGGAAGATCTGAAGGGCTGCAAGATTAAGGCAGCATAACTAATAACTGATACTAAAGAAAAATCACGCTTGATTTTATTTCGGGAGTACAGCACTCTATGTACACCACAGAACTAGAGTGACATCCTGAGCAGAAGTTTCAAGCTCCACCAGCACAGCTGCCCAATCTAGGGCTAGAGTCATGATCATGAAATACAGATTTCAGTAAAGATGCAACCCATACATGGCAATTCCCATACATCTTCAGCTCCATAAAAACCAAAGGCTGTTCTCAGACAAACAGTGATGAAGAAGGAATGATAGTCAAGAGCATGGTCTTCTAAAATAATATCAATATACTAGACTATTCACAATCCATCTTGACTACTGATAGCTGCATAATGTAACTCCAAACTTAACCAGTCATCAAGAAACCTACTTCCTTCCCACCTTTAACTAGAGACATTAGCTGAAAGGTCTCAATATATGCCCTTTATTTATGGTATTCCTAAACAGAATTTCAACCCTTCTGCTTTACTTATCAGTAGGAGAGATACAAGCCTACAGAGATGACAAACTTGTCTGCCTAGGCATCAGACTCGATGTGAAGTGAGATTTGCACTAATTCTAGGAGTCTGTGTATCTGTTTTTAAGCTACAATATTATTTCCCCAAAAGAAGTAGTTCTGAGAATATCCTGATTCTGCTAGTAATGGCACACATTATTTAATACTCCTGAAAGTGTGGCCTGTACTAAAGTGTGGCCTGTACTAAAAAAAAAAAAAAAAGAGTCCATTTCTCAAATAGATTTATTCCTATGTAAGTACTGTTAACAAAATTAGTATTTTCCATTAGATAAAAATATAGTCCAGTAACAACCACTACAGTTCTTGTAACTCCCTCCCCTCTTTTTCTCCAGGGAAAATGGCATGGAAAAAAAGTCAAATACTAAGTGCAGTAGTAGCCACACCAACCAGACTCCCTTTGCTTTACCCCACACTTTTATCACACCATGGTTTTTTTAATTTCTAGGATCAACTCTCTCTCCCTTTCAGTGCTTGTTTCCATCAGACTACTTCCCCACTTTAAACAAAACAGGATCACAGACATTCCACAGTATTTCTTCTATTACTCGTGTTTGGTACACCCCTCATGCTATGTATGCTTTAACTGTGGGCCAGTAAACTGTTCAGGATAGGACAGGAACTCTCTGTGACTTTCTGTCTGCCTAGTACCTAGCAGGACAATGCTCATCCTTTACTGCCAAATTAATGTAACAAGGAAGTTTAGGATTATGATTTATATGGGATTTAATATATGATTTAATGATCTCCGCTACAGTATTAAATGATCTCTGCTACAGTAATACCTGAGCATCTAACATTTTTAATGTATTACTCCTTATGTATCCCATTAAGTAAGGAAGCATGGAGAACTGAGGAAAAGAGAATTTTAGTGTCCTAATTGCAGGAACAAAAAAATAGTAAAAATTGCATATGCATCTAGTACCTACTGCCTCATCAATTTCGTCTCAGCACTAAAATCCATGAGAATCATTATCTCTTCTCTCAGGATTAATTTCAACCTCTGCATCACCCGTAGCCTTTTAAGTATTCCCACTGGTCTTTCATTTGATGCCATAGCATCTAACACTCTAAATACAGCCCAGTATATCAGTTACCACTCCACCTCCAGCTCTTTCAGTAGCTGTCACAATGAATGTGGAGAGTGGCAGAATTGACCTACATCACTGTTCACTCATATAGTTATTTATTTTTGCAACACTGGCACAATGGGTTTCTTTGCTATATTTTAAACCATTGTTGCTGTTGTTGAAATATTGTATTTTCATTTATATGCAGGCAAAAAAAAAAAATCAAAGGCCATTGTTATCAACAAATGTTTCTATAAATCTGCAGTGCTTTCACTTTCTGTTCTCAGTGTCTGAAATGCAAGTTGCAATTCACATCTGAAACACCTCTTTCATTGGGTGCACGTGAAAAACCACTAATATTTCAGTGTATTAATACAGTGGATTCAATTCATTAGGAAAATATAGTAACTAATTAAAAATAACTTCACCTGGCATGAAGAATTTTCATAATATAGTAACAAAAAATTGCCTATAGCATAAAAAAAAATCATGGATGTGTTTTTAATGGGAACATTGATCTGCTTTCTCCTGGGCACCTGATTTGCAAGGCTGAAAGGCCAAGAGTACAAGCTAGAACAGGGCTTCTTGATAAGACAAAAAATGAAATACTATTATTTCAGTACCACAATTATTCAGTAAAAAAACACACAATGTATTTTTAGAAAATAGTGTGTAATAAACCCACAGATTTTGCTTTCCAGAATATGACTTTTCAGAATGCAATATGGACCAGAAACAGGACAGCAATACAGTTTATAAGAGACTTCTTTCAGAGATGATAAACTGCATTTGTGATTTAAGTTTCCGCCACATGCTATCCATATTACATTGTTACTGTTTGAAGAGGGAACTTCAGCCTAGTCCCTGACTGCAAAGACTGAAAATAAATTACCATTGGATGTAAAAGAAAAATAATTATAAGGTCTATATAATTCATTGGATTGCTAATGGGAATATAGAGCAGAGGCATAAACAGTTCTCTCTTCTCCTGGCAATTCTGCTTGCAACTTCTCTCCCCTGTGGCTTTGCCAGGGGTACCTCTGTTTTGACTACTGTGCGAGGTTAACTGTGCTGAGTCTCTTGCATCACATGATTACAGTGGGCCACAAAGAGGTAAAAAACATATCTTGACTAAGTAGACCTGAATTTTGACAGTCTGCTGACCATCACCTCAGCTTGTTGTGTCATTTGGGGATTTCTTAGATAACACAGTCTAAAAGATTAGTAATTGGCAAGGACAGGAGTCAACTTAGCAAACAGAATTTTTTAATGCTCCCAATAAAATTCATTTATTGTCCTGTGTGATTCTCATCTACAGCAAAAACTATAGAACTACAGTGAAGATGTTATTAAAAGTATGAGGACAACCTAGCAGTGAGTAACTGCCCAAGCCAGCACATTCAAGCATAGCTGCAAAGGATGACAACAATTATAGGGATCACTCTGCACTCTGTTAGATAATTATCCAGATAAGGTCAAGGCTCACATTCTCCTCAAGTGCTTTGATAATGGTTTATTACAGCAGATCATTTCAAGTTACATTAGGCTGACAGCTGTTGTGTGGAATACCTTTCAGCACAGCTGCAACAAAACACTCTGGAGGTTAATGGGGGAGCCCAGCAGTCAGAAAGACAGGCTTCTCCTCCTCTCCCCAACTCCTCCACCAAGGGCTGGGAAAGTGGCACATAAGGCTTCACTTTCTGTGCAACCCCAAGAGGGTATTAGATACTCCAGTGTGTATTACTTGTAGTCACAGAAGACCTGGGCGTTGAACAGATAGCTTCTGCATCCATGTGGTTCTTGTCATTTGTGCAAGTCCTGCTTAGGTACCATACTCAAGCTTTACACAAGAAAAAAGCCATATTAATTGTTAGAATGAAGTAATCTTTTCCTTTATAATTATAAACCTGACTTTTCAGAAGTATATTGTAATAATTAAAAAGTACTTTAACATCATTACATAATTGATTTAAAAATTCATCAATGTATATATGTACTGGTAAAACTCTTGCTAAAATTTAGAATTTAAAAATAAATTCTTTTTTCTTCCACTGATTTCATTTCAGTGAACCTTGAATTATGCCTATTGGTGCAACTCTTTGCTTTTTGAACTCCTGCTGTAGCTAAGCATTCATTTGATATTAAATCCTGCTTACAAGAGTTTATTTATGGATAAAATCTTCAGAGAAGATACATTATGTCTTCCCTATATAATGAAAGTCCTCAATTGTTTAAATGTTTTGTGATGTCAAGATAACTGGTTAGCTTCTTAGATCCATACCTGTTTAAGTGATCTCATTTAAAACAAACTAAACCAACCAAAAAATCCCAAACCCAACAAAATTCCCCAACCAACAAAAAGAAAATAAACAACAGAACAAACAAAACTGAAAAACTCAAACATCCCCAAACAACAAACGAAACAGACAAAACCACAACAAACTTTGTACATTTCTTCTTGAATTTAGTATAAGCTGCTAGTATTCAGAACAGAAAATCAAGTTAAATATCCATTTGCCTTGCTTTGATTTAATTCATAATGGTTCAGAAATCATGGTAATAAAACCCCAACTAAATTAAATGTTCAAAAGCAAGCAGCAGAGGTTCTTCACCTTCCAGGATTCCTCTTACTAGATTAGAAAAACAATTTGGCTCTGACATCAGAGAGTTT
Source organism: Picus viridis (assembly GCA_033816785.1). Classification (NCBI taxonomy): domain Eukaryota; kingdom Metazoa; phylum Chordata; class Aves; order Piciformes; family Picidae; genus Picus; species Picus viridis. The sequence goes on from CM066575.1 coordinate 25,836,057, forward strand.
GCTCAGATAAAAAAATGTAGATTGCACTCTCTCATGTATTAGATTTAACACTGTCCTATTAACTATCCTCATTGAAACTTTTTCTAAATGTCAGTTTATTGATCCTTACAACATGGTGGAAATACTCCATTTTACAACTGGGAGAAGAGAAGGCACACTTGCAAAAAGAACAGGCAGGCATGAAATCTCTGTTCTGTCCTCAATCCACATTGCCAGATCTGGGCTTCCTGCTGCACTGTGCACACTGGCTCCATAGGCTGTCCTGCTCAATCGTTTATCTAGAGCATAAAGTAAATGGTGGCAGGGCACATGCATCAACAGTCTTGCTGTTACTGCATAATCTTTTGATTACACCACTCTGTCAAGCAACTGAAATAGCTGTCTTGAGACAGCATGCTATCTTGCAGTACATCTTTTGAGGTCTCATAGTAATTCCCCCTTGCAACAAGAAAATTGCTGTCTACTTCCAATCAAAGGACACCACTAGAATGTGTAGGCCAATGAAAGGGCTAGCTTCAAATAGTTTCATTAGTCAGCCTTTTTTCCTGTTGGGAATTTGTGGCAGATCCTGACTGTTTGTTAAGTTTACAGTACGCTTTAACATTTTGTTCATGTGCCTAAAATGTCAACTGTCTGAACTGTGCTGATGATAAAAAAGGAGTAAATACTTATCCCATGCAACAAGTTCAGATGCTCGGACACACCACACATAGCCCCAGCCATACATGGCACTACTTTTCACAGGATTGTAGAATGATTGATATTGGAAGGGGCCTCTGGAGGTCATCTGGTCCATCCCTTTTGCTTAAGCAGGGCCATCTAAAGCAGGCTGCCAAGGACTGTATCCAGATGAACACCTCCAAGGATGGGTATTTCACATTTGCTCTGGGCAGCTTGTGCCAATGCTTAGTCACCTTCACAATTACAAAGATATGATCCTGCTGCTGGCACTGCTGCAAAGAGCCTGACTTCATCTTTCTTGCAACCTCCTTACTGGTATTTGTGTACATGGATGAGATTCTCCTGAGCTTCTCCTCTCCAGGCTGAACACACCCAGCTCTCCCAACCTCTACTCCTATGAGAGATGCTCCACCTCCTTAACTGCCTTGGTGGCATTTCTCTAGACTCTTGGGTATGACCACATCTGTCTTGTACTGGGGAGCTCAGAACTGGACCCAGTAGTTCAAGTGTGGCCTCAGCAATGCTAAACAGAGGGGAATGATCACTTCTCTTGATCTGAAGGCAACACTTTGCTTAATGCAGTGCTGGATACCATTTGCCTTCTTTGCTGCAGAGGCATGTTGCTGGCTCACGATCAACTTGGTGTCCACCAGGACCTCCAGATCCTTTATTTGGCATAATGCTAATGCATTTGAAGAAATAATAATACACTACAGTATATCCAGTATGTGACTATAATGGTCATGGATATTCAGAAAAATATGTGAAAAAGCTCTCATAAGATAAGCCAAAATGTAGCAAGCACTTGTTGAAGCTTATCTACATTAAGAGACATTTCAATGGCTTAAGGCATTTTCCAGTATTCTTTTTTTCAGTTAAGTGACATTTGAGTTAATTTGTGAGTGTAGAAAGCATTACTGACATTCAAATCTAGTAAAGAGATAGCATGTGTTCCATCCTGTCATGTTTCAACAAGAATCAGTACACAAAAGTAGAGTATTGAAGTATATACGTCACGTGAATACAGCACAAAGAGAGGTTGCTGCATGCATAGGTATCAAGTAGAAACATTAGAAACATTTTTCTTGAAACTTGGACACCTCACCTATAGCATTTTTTCCCCCACTGGTTTATTCCTTTACATTTGTGATCATTGAGCATTAATTTAAGAGTAGCTTAATTCTGAGTTTGAAAGCAAGAATACAAAGCTAAGTACTTCAAGTGCTGAGTAATAAACCCAGCAGATGTACCCCTGAGGACAATTATGAAGATCTGACTACTGAGAGACTGAAGTATGTTGTCTCTGAATGAAAACTTCTTGAAAATTAGATAAATTCTGTCTGGGATCTTATATGTGACTATTTGTCCTTAAAATGGTGAAAGAGTGAAAGCCAGTGTTTAGAATAATCCAAATCAAAACTTTTAAAGTACCTTTTAGATGGAAGTACTTTACTCTTCAGGGTCTCCCTCCTCACTCTTCTCAGCATTGTCAAGCCTGATATATTCACATTACAGATATAGATATTCTCTCTGTAAATCATGTCTGCTCACCCCCAAGTATGCATAAGATGAAAATAGGGAGGTGCTTATTACAGCTGCTCCCCACTCCAAGATCCTTTAAAAACAATGGTGTGCAACAAGTCAGCTTGACTTTTAGACTTCTTTTATCTTCCTCCATATCTCACTCCTAAAACTTAGTCTATTTCTACAAAGATTTCTTACAAAGATACTGTTATTCAGCTTCCTTCCACTTCTTTGGGGGAAAGCAGTACAATTTTATTGTTGCTGTTCCTTTCTTTCTCATACTAAATTAGCTTAACAGAACAGACCTTTATCCTTATTTAGCATATTACAGAGTTTTGGAAAATATCCAAGTTTTGATCTGTAAAACATTCCCAGTAATGATCAACAGCATACCTACAAGAAATACTAGTGAGAAACAAAGTCCAAATTTATTTTAGACACTGAAGATAGGGTTGAAAATTTTGTTGAAAAATGCTGGTATTTCATTGCAAAAGTAAAAAGCAAAGTAAAATATACTGCCTAGAATATACAAAACAGCATAATTGTCACTCTCATAAATCTCAATCTAAATCTTTTACAAAATATAAATTCATCAGTTAGACACAGTCACATCTGCTGAAATTGTCAACAGATCAATTAGAATAAACAAATGGAAGAATAGAATTGAATCTGTCTAGGGCAAGAGTGAAGTTTAGCTTAGCCTCTTTTAGTTGGACAAAATGTAGCTTGAAGACACCATTGCTAGGAAATAGAAGGACAAAAGGGTAATGTCTCTTATTCTTATCCTGGCAAAGAGCAATTGTTTATTTGTTTGCATTTTAGCTGTTAGAATTTTAGGAGTTTTGTGTGATGTAGACAGAAGAGGAGAACAGAGCCAAGTTGTTTCTAATTGTTAACAGAACAAATGTATTTCCTACTGAAATAATCATCTAATATTCCAGAAAACATTATGTTCAATATGGCTGCTGATTATCATATCCCTGTACCATGTGGTTATACTGTCAACATCATGGTTTACATTTGTCTCCTTATTTCCTGTTCCTTGGCTGAAATAGTCACTATTGCAGCCCACAATAAACATACCTTTGTCTTGGGTGGATTTTACCTAAAACAAATTTCCTATTTACCACACCAAAATGGGCAATGTATGTCTTCACAACAGTGAAACACTGCAGGATAAATAATATCTGGATATAAAGCTAGGCTGTAAAACTGATTTTCAGACAGGAATCTTGCAAATTGCAGAGAGAAAGTCAATATAACAACAAATACCTGTCAGTATCTGAGGCAGTTAATCTGCTAAAACAAGCAAACAAACAAGAAAAAACAACCCAAAACCCCCAAACATATTAAGTGTTAGAAAAGACTGTTCTCCCATCTGACTACTCTACAAAAGTGAAGCCCTCATCAGGATTGAAGAGCCTGGGAATTGGAGGAACACATCAACAAGAAGTAGCAGAGACTACTCCTACAGAAGTTTTGGTCCTACTTCAAAAAGGAGGGATATCCATTGAAGTCAATTAACTTGGAGGCAATTACAAGAGTAAAACATACAGGAAATTAGTTACTTAAAAGGATGTTAGATGCAAAAATACTGTGAATTATTTCTGTCATACTAGAATACAAGAAGTATCTTCTATTTATCAGGTACATTTTAATTCAAAGAAAAATGTTGCATCCAAGTAAATGACCCTAGGCTAAATTGCTCTAACAATTTTTTATCTGTATAGTTGCTTACAGTTCAAAAATCATAGAATCAGAGAATGGTTTAGGTTGGAAGGGACCTTCAAAGGCCACCTATTCCAAACCTCCTGCAGTGAGCAGGAACATCTTCCACTTGATCAGTTTGCCCAGAGCCCTGTCAAGCCTGACAAAATGCTGTAAGGGTTAACACTATGATCAGTACTTGTAACATTTCTCATTGTAAATGCATGAAATAGAGAATATTGGTTGAAGTGGTAATAATTATAAATTTGAATGAACTTTTAAATTGGATCCATTGCATAGATTGTTGAAATGTTAAAGCAATTAGAACAGCTTTTTGCAATGGATTAATTCAGGAAAAATTCCAACTGACAGTGAAGTAGCTCTTGGGAAATAATTACCAAAATAGTAAATGGAGTTCATAATCAACAAAGATGGTAACTTAATGAAGCACAATTTCCTCCTGAATAGATGATATGTCGCATCACCCTAACCAACCTATGATACAGGTCACTTGAAATTGTATCTGGAGAAAGCAAACTGCTATGGGAACACTGGCAAACAGACTGCATTCCTGCTGGAACTGATTTAATTTAAAGAAGATGCAGCTACTCATCACTGCAATTTACCCTCAAGACAACAAAAGATATAGAAGTAACAGGACAGAAGGGGAGGAAGACTTCAATAACTAGTTCCATCAAATTTAAAAGCCTCAAATGTTCTTAAATGAGCGGGAGACATGGGTACAGACAAATCAAATTGCTGAATGTCTTCTTTGCCTCAAACTTTACTGCCAAGACCAGCATTCATGAATGTCAGACACTGGAGGTAAGGGAGCAAACCTGGAAGGAGGAAGACTCTCCATTGGTCAGTGTGGATTGGGTTAGAGATGGCTTGGATGGAATAAAGCCACACAGATCCATGGGCTCTGATAGGGTGCATCCATGAGTGTTGAGGGAGGTGGCTGATGTTGCTACTGCTCCACCATTTTTGAATGATTGTGGAGAACAGGGGAGGTGCCTGAGGACTGGAAGAGGGCTAATGTCACTCCAGTTTTCAAAAATGGCAAACATGCAGGCAACTACAGACCAATCGGCCTCACCTCTATCCCTGGAAAGGTGATGGAGCAGCTCATTCTGGAGGCCACATGTAAGTAAAAAAGGTTATCAAGAGTAGCTAGCATGGATTCACTAAGGGGAAATCTTGCTTGACTAATCTGATAGCCTTCTACAAAGTCAAATGGATAGGTGAAGGGAGAGCAGTGGATATCATCTATATTGACATCAGCAAGGCTTTTGATACCATCTCCCATAAGATCCTTGTAGGTAAACCCAAGAAAAGTGGGTTACATGATTGGACTGTAACATGGATTGGTAACTGGCTCAACAAGGTTCAGAGTTGTGATCAGCAAGTGATGCAGAGTCCAGTTGGAAGCCTGTGGCCAGTGTGTTCCCAAGAGATCATTACTGGGTCCAGTTATGTTCAACATCTTCATCAATAACCTGGATGAGGGAACTGAGTGTACCCTCAGAAAGTTCGCTGATGATACAAAACTGGGAGGGCTGCTTGACACACTGGAAAGCTGCACTGCCATCCGATGAGATCTCGACAGGCTGCAGAGCTGGGTGCAGGCAAACTTCATGAAGTTCAGTAGGGATAAGTGCAGAGTCCTGCATCTGGGGAGATATAACACCAGGCACCAGTACTGACTAGGGATTGTCCTACTGAAAAGTAGCTCCATGAAGAAAGACCATGGAGTCCTAGTTGTCACCAAGTTCTCCATGGGACAGCAATGTGCCCTTGTGGGCAAGAGGGACAATGGCATCCTAGGGTGCATCAAGACAAGTGTGTCCAGCAGGTCTAGAGAGGTTCTCCTCCCCTCTACTCTGCCATGGTGAGACCACATGTGGAATAGTATATACAGTTTTGGACTCCACAGTTCAAGAGAGACAGGTCTGCTGGAGAGAGTCCAACTGAGATCTATGAGGATGATTGCAATACTTGAACATCCCTGCAATGAAGAAAGACTGAGAGATCTAGGACTGCTTCATCTTGAGAAGGCTGAGAGGACATCTTATCAACATCTACATGTATCTGAGGGGTGAGTGATGGCCAGTGATAAAACAAGGAACAATGGGTACAAGTTAGAACACAGAAAGTCCCATCTCAATATGAGAAGACACTTCTTTACAGTGAGGGTGATGGAGCACTGGAACAGGCTGCCCAGAGAGGTTGTGAAATCTATTCTGAAGACTTTAAAAACCACATTCCTATGTGGCCTGCCCTAGGTGATCCTGCTTTAGCAAGAGGGTTGGACTTGATTTCTAGAGGTCCCTTCCAACCACTAACATTCTGTGATTCTGTGGTTCTGTAATTAACCTTGGCCCATTGATCTCACCTTTTTAGATCCCGCTGTAAAGCTTCCAAACCATCTAGCAGATCAAGACACCCACTCAGATTATTATAATAATAATAATACAATAATAATACAATACACCAGGTTGGAAGAGACCTTCAAGATCATCGCGTCCAACCCATCAACCAATCCAACCCACCCAACAACTAAACCATGCAGCCAAGCACCCCATCAAGTCTCCTCCTGAACACCTCCAATGATGGTGACTCCACCACCTCCACGGGTAGCTGATTCCAATGGGCAACCACTCTCTCTGTATAGAACTTCTTCCTAACATCCAGCCTAAACCTGCCCTGGTGCAGCCTGAGACTGTGTCCTCTTGTTTAGGATTAGGATTACAATACAATACAATACAATACACCAGGTTGGAAGAGACCTTCAAGATCATCGCGTCCAACCCATCAACCAATCCAACCCACCCAACAACTAGACCATACAGCCAAGCACCCCATCAAGTCTTCTCCTGAACACCTCCAGTGAAGGTGACTCCACCACCTCCACGGGTAGCCGATTCCAATGGGCAATCACTCTCTCCGTGTAGAACTTCTTCCTAACATCCAGCCTAAACCTGCCCTGGCACAGCCTGAGACTGTGTCCTCTTGTTCTGGTGCTGGCTGCTTGGGAGAAGAGGCCAACCTCTGCCTGGCTACAACCTCCCTTCAGGTAGTTGTAGAGAGCAAGAAGGTCACCCCTCAGTCTCCTCTGGCTAAGCAACCCCAGCTCCCTCAGCCTTTCCTCATAGGCCTTGTGTTCCAAACCCCTCACCAACATCTGCAAACTTACTGAGGGTGCACTCAATCCTCTCATCCAGAACATTAATAAAGTTATCAAAGAGAATAGTCTCCTCTCAGTACTGGGCTCGGGTACCATGGGGTTGCAACACTGGGTGAGGGCACTGCTTATGCAAGTGTTGCAGTCACTCTTGGCTTGCTAACCTTTGGGGAGCAGCTCTGTTCCTGTTGCTCCCTGACACCAGAGCTGAGCCATGACAGACAGCTTTAGGTCATGTAATGGGCTGCCACTCTGGACTTGGTGATATCTGAGATAAAGTTTCAGGTTTTTCTTGTGATCAGAAATAGGCCACAGCTTTTGGATGCTTCTGTGGCTAATGCATTGAAGCCTACCTCAGGCAAAGAACTGCGGTAAGAGCCATACCTTCAGGGATGTTCCAGTGAAATACAATGGCTTCAAAACAATATAGCAGTTGATGTTGGAAATGGATGCATTTTCCATTTGAATTAGTACAGAAACAGCAAAAGAAAAGAAAAGACAAAGTGCATGCAGTATGTGATAGTGCAGTCTTTACAGAGCCACAGTGGGTCTTTGTAACTGGGTCACTGCCTTCTGCAGCTGTTCCCCTAGGTAAGCTACCCAAGCTATCCAGTTCATGTTTAGGAACTATTAAGATGTTTTTTTAAACTCTTTCAGACATAGAGCTTGATTAAGACATGACTGAAAACCCTGACCTACTGACCTGGGAGGCAGGAGTTTTTCCACTCAAAACTGAATCCGACTGTGACATCTCCATTTTTCTGATTCCTTATTTACTGATCATAATCCAAACTCCTTGCAATCAGGAGAGTAGGGTAGCACATTCAAAGGCTAATATCTATAGTTGTGATTCTAATGAAAATATTTTCATATGTTTTCTGAGTTTTTAAATTGTTGTATAGGATGTTGAGGTCCTCATGCAACCCCCTTTGCATCTAAGGGGATAAAGGACAGTGTGAGAGCCTTATTGTCTCACATGGTTTAACAATGGAAAGAGATACGTTCTTCATAGATGAAATTCTGTCTTCACCTTCAGATGATCTCTCTAAACCACTCCATTTGCACCACAGAAAGGTCTATGATGTGCATTACACTGGAAGGGCCCCATGCAAATCATCATGGCCTCCCTGTGTGAATTGAGAAGGCCACCCCACACACAAAAGGTATAAATGGGCAGCACTATTTTGAGTGCAAGGGTTGCATCTACCATAGATGCCCTTGCTACATGTACACCAACCACCAAAGAACAAGGACTAATTCTTCGAGATGTCACTGGATCCAAGGGTGCTAATGTCTTTCTTTCTTTCTTACTTCTTATCTCACTCTCTCTTTTCACTCTCTTTTTGGTTTGGTTTGTTTTTCCCTATTTTCCTCTCCTCTCATCCAACCAAGTGTCCTTAAGGTGCAAGAAAGCTTTCATAATAATGCTCCTTGGATCAAATAAACTTAACTCATCAGCTGTTTGGTGTTAGTTCATCTTAATTTACTCCAATGGACTTTTTTAATCCAGCACAACTTTCCCACAGCCCAGGGTTGGTTTGGGAATCATGTCGTGACAGACAGAACAGGACAAGAGCGAAGCAGTTCAAATATGGGATTCAGGTGATAAAGCAGGCTGGGATAGCAAGCATAAAGCTTCAGTACCAAGGAAGAAGACCTTATGAAGTCTTACACTGAAGAAATGCACATTACCAAAAATTTCAGATAAACATACACATAGTTTTTCTTATGTTTAAAGACTGAGTATCAGCTCTCCTAGAAACTCGAAGTCTGTTAAGAAAATTTAAGACCTGAGTTATTAAGGAAAATGAAGGGAGAGCTCCACAGAGAAGATTTTAGTTTTGGGGTTTTTTTTTAAGATTTAGCGATTTAGAACTCCACAAAGTTGTTAGCCCATCCTGGCCTTGCCTGTGTGACTTGGACTGATGACAACTCTGTTTATAATCCAAGCAGGATCAACCCAAGTGGCTATGGCAGGTTGCCCACTAGTTTTATTGTTGTCATCTTTCTGGGCATGGCCAACTTTGCAGAAGTGCTCAGTGCAGATAGTATAGCCAAAGCACAGTCAATGCCTAGCAGTGAATTTTGGATTTGTACCTGGCACATATTAAGCCTGAAGGGAAACAGGTTGAAAATCTTAGGGAACTTGGCAAAACTTTTTCTCTTTCCCCAGCCAGGTTTCTAATGAAGTTGGGGAATGATATTTCCCATCCATGTCAGGAAATTCAGTAATCATGACTCCATTTTTTTATATTGTAACCTCTACCTTATATGTTGCTTTCTTTTGTTCATGACATCCTCTTGCAGAACCTTCAGATCTCTATAGGTCAGCCACAGTTCCAATTAACAATAATTGTGGGGGTTTTAAATTATTGTATTTAGAAATTGCTCCAGTATGAATTTAGCAAACTGAATTCTAGGAAGACAATCCTGACACCTAAAAGCAATATATTATGGCCACAGCAACCCCATGCAGTGCTACAGGCTGGGGTCAGAGTGGCTGGAGAGAGGCCAGGCAGAGAGGGACCTGGGGGTACTGGTTGATTGTAAGCTGAACATGAGCCTGCAGTGTGCCCAGGCAGCCAAGAAGGCCAATGGCATCCTGGCCTGCATCAGGAACAGTGTGGCCAGCAGGAGCAGGGAGGTCATTCTGCCCCTGTACACTGCACTGGTTAGGCCACACCTTGAGTACTGTGTCCAGTTCTGGGCCCCTCAGTTTAGGAAGGATGTTGACTTGCTGGAACGTGTCCAGAGAAGGGCAACAAAGCTGGTGAGGGGCTTGGAACACAAGCCCTATGAGGAAAGGCTGAGGGAGCTGGGGTTGCTTAGCCTGGAGAAGACTGACTGGGGTGACCTTATTGCTCTCTACAACTACCTGAAGGGAGGTTGTAGCCAGGCAGAGGTTGGCCTCTTCTCCCAGGCATCCAGCACCAGAACAAGAGGACACAGTCTCAGGCTGCACCAGGGCAGGTTTAGGCTGGATGTTAGGAAGAAGTTCTACACAGAGAGAGTGATTGCCCATTGGAATCGGCTGCCTGGGGAGGTGGTGGAGTCACCTTCATTGGAGGTGCTCAGGAAGACTTGATGGGGTGCTTGGCTGCATGGTTTAGTTGTTGGGTGGGTTAGATTGGTTGATGGGTTGGACGCGATGATCTTGAAGGTCTCTTCCAACCTGGTGTATTGTATTGTATTGTATTGTATTGTATTGAGATAAAGGATGAATACATTAGTTTGTGAACCTCAGAAATCTGGCTCGTCTTCTTTGGCACAGTGCAGAAGTACAGAATTATGAGGGGTTAAGACTTGCCCTTTAATCCTTCTCTTTAAGGGAAAACCAGACATGGAAAATATACAGTCAGAAGATTAAGTGTTTTGCTTTGGATACTCCTCTTCATCCTGGAAAAAAAATAATCTTCATTTATAGTTAAATCAAGAAATGAATCAATGAAAGAATGAAAATAACCCTCTTAGTGAAATATGACAGTTTGACAGATTATGCCAAACCAGAAACTGGATATACATAAAGCATCACTTCACCTAGAATGTAACCTATTGTGAGTTTATCTGGTGAAAGAAATTTCCCTATTTCAAATATGGATCCTATTTTTGGTTAGAATAAAATATCTGCACTGAAAAGTATCCCAAGAAGTCCTGATGATTTTATGAAACTTTAATTGCAACAGTAATTGCAAAGGCTTATCTTTTTTGAAAAGACTATTTTACTGATCTGTTCATGCAAAAAATTAGAAAGTTCATCCTAAACTGTTGTAATACCTATTACTTACCTATGAACTAAATCCAGGAATAAAGAGCAAGAAATATGAAAATAGCTGCAGATTAATCCATCCCTTTGAAATGGTGAATGAAAGGGTTGGTTTTTTTGCAAACTAATGCCAGGATAAGATAGCACCTGTACATTGAGCTTTCTGAACCGGGGGAAGGATTATTTGTGGGGTTATTTTAAGAATAGACTCAGTCATCTTCAATTTACAAAGGTAATTCCTTTTCTAGGCAAGTAGTCCAAGTCTCGCTGCTAGAGCTTTAATATGGAATAAGGTATAAAGTACTGTGAACAAAACCGGTAGGAACTGGCACGAAGTCAGCAGTTTCATTTCCTTTTGTGAGGATCCAAACTGCATTTACCATATAAATTACCAACCACCTTTTTAAGGTGGTTATAAATTTGTCATAGTTTTTTTCTTTCTTTCAAAAGCAGTTGCTACTTAAAATTAGCAATTGCAATAAAACTGATTTTAATTTAAGCACAAAGGAACTTTGTTGACCCTTCTCAGTAAATCCATCACAACAAGACAGTTCTATGACAGAATACGTGTTGTTTGACCTTCTAACATAATAAGAAACAAACCTAAAATGCATAAATTTGGGATGATGTTTCAGCATGGCAAAAAAAAAAAAAGCATTGCTGCACATAATTACTATCTTTTAGCATTATCTTCAAAGCTGAGAGGAAGAACTAGGAATCTTAGCTCAGTTTCAACACTGACAAAATATTTTTCACTCAAATGTCTTCCACCTCATTCTCTTTCCCAAAGATGGTTTCTATTCACTACTTCTGATGTACAATCAATCATATATAAGGGATTCTGTTTGAAAGGCTTACAATTCAGTGTTAGGTTGCAGTTTGGGATATTGAAACTCTCAAATCATGTAAATACTCCACCACATATTAGATGAGAAAGTATTACTTTTGTCATTTCCCTGTGAAGTGGTAAGACTTGAGTAACTCATGAAATGCTGAATCCTAGACTGGTGCATAACCTTCCTAAGTTATCTATTAGCTTCTGTATTATTTCACTCTTTCCACCAAAAGAAAGAGGCAAAAGTATGCTTACACATGTACAAAAATGAGTTCACTATTTGTCAGCTTCCACAGCTGAAGCAATACTTGAAAATCTGAAACAAGAATTCCCCTACATATATGCTCTTCCCCTTAGCTGTGATTAGTTTACTCATCTAGAGCATCAGCCCTGCCCCACAAAAATCCAGAAAGACAACAGACTGTGTAGATGCATTATCACTGAGCAGAAAAACTTTCCTGGACCAGAAACACTTTGATCATTTTTGCACTAGAAAAGATACCACTTATCCTTGCTAGAACAGCCAAAAAGTGCAGTATGCATTTATTAGAACAAACCCACAAGCTGCTAGCTAGGAAACCAGCCTCCATATTCTACACTAATAAGGAAACAAAGAGAAATAAATGCTTGTCCCTTTTGAACTGGGGCTTATATTGATGAACTACATAGTGGCACTGAAAATAAGGGAAGAATTTGTTGCTTTTGCACTGCTGGGTTCTGATCAGACAAACTTTGTAAGTATTCAGACAGCCTGTCTCTTTATTCCTTTAGTCTTCATGCAGCAAATCATTTAAACACATAGTTAGTTTTAATTGGCTTTATTGGGATTTAAGGGTATGTTAAAGTACATTTAATTGCACTCTGAATTGGCATTTCAATAATTAACAGCCCAAGAATATTGTCTTGCCATTACTGGGAACCCAAAGATTTCAGACAACAGAGTGGCTTGTCACAAGGTGAAAAACTGCTTCACAACAGACTGGAAGACATTTCAAGGATGACATTTTTAACTCCTTAGCTTAAAAAGTGGATTGTATGTGCCAGGAAATAAACACACATGGCAGTGCTTCCACAGGCTTGTAAAATACCTTTTCCAGCATAATTATTTTTTTAATCAAATTAGAAAGAGTGTTATTGGAAACAGTATTCACTAATTTTCTCCCCCTCCAAGTTAATTGCTGCCATGCTTCTACAATTTACAATATCCTGTGTAACAGAAAAACCACTAGATTTGTGTTTGAAAAACATAGATTTATATAATTGCAAGTAGCAGCTGAGATAATTCTGACTGAAACAGATCTGTGAAATATTTCCTACATGAAGATACAAAGGGACTTTACATCTTGCACCTTTCACTTCCATGGAACGAAACAATCCTCCCACCCCACAGTGAAACCATTTTAGGGCAACAGTAAAAAAAATTAAAATAATCTGATTTTTTAAAAAAATTATGTATTATTATTATTATTATTTTAAATTTAAAGACATTAAAATGTAACCATGAGAGAATACTGTTTTAAGTTAAGGACTAGTCAGGTCTATGGCCATTCAACAGTATGAAACAAAAAATTGCTATTAAGTTTAAAAATGCATTTAAGGAAGAAATTCCCTATTCCAGATTTGCAAGATGCTCCCAATTAAATAAATTCCCCAGGAAAAGAAACACTATTACATAATGCTTAAGTATTCTTACTGACTAGTAATAACAATCCTTTGTGAATTACAAGTAATCACAGTATCACAGTATGACCAAGGTTGGAAGAGACCTCGAAGATCATCGAGTCCAACCTGTAACCACGGACCTCACGACTAGACCATGGCACCAAGTGCCACATCCAGTCCCCTCTTGAACACCTCCTAATCGATGCAATACAGAAGTAGTCAGGTTGTTCGTAAGTGCCGTAAAAACACTACATGACAGTCTGAGACTACTACATTTTAAGATCCTTGCAGTGACTTTTCACATAAGATTACCTATTATTGCAGTGGATGGTATGTCTTAGTTAGAGCATTAACTTATTTTGAAGTATCACTGAAACCTCCACCTGCAAGGCTAGGTTTTGTGGCTGTAAAATTAGAATCCATATTTCTAGGATCAGCATGTAAGGCTCAGATTCAAGAAAGCCTGTAGGTAAGCATTTTACTTCTAGCATGAGCTCAGAAGCTTTCCTGCAATTCTTAATGGGCACCAGAGCAGATTTTAGAAATATCTTCTTTACTAAATCAAAAAAGCAGAAAATGAAGTGCCCTGTGGAGTGAGAACTGCTCTCATATTAAGCTCAGCAGGGACACTCTCAAGTTCCCTGGCTTGCTGGTACATTTCTCATTGTTGCAAATGAACTCCACACATTTGAAAAACCTGGTAAAAAAAAGATCACCATTACTACAATAAACCATGTTAAGCTGATTGCCATCACACAAGCCCTATGACAAGTCAAGCAATTACATAAATTTTGACGAACTTTGGGAACAGGAACTTTGGCCTTGAGTGCAAGAACAACCCTTTGCATGAAAAATTACTGCAACAAACTATTTCTTCCTGACTAGTGAAAAAGAACTCACTGACTCCAGTCATCTTCACATTTAACAGCTGACAAAGGTTTCCCATATAGATAAAACACAGTTATTTAAATATCTACACAGCTTGGAGTAAACAGAAGTTTCCCTTATTTAAATGTTGGTGGTGTTCTTGCACAACACACTTGCCCAAAAAAGTGTGTTTTGTACAGAAGGTCACATAGATACAGTTTTATTGAATGTACTTCTCTTCCACGCTCAAATAACAATGATTGCAATGACATGGAACTAAACATAGCTTGTCTGTTGGGGAAGCTGACTAGGGCCTCTGCTAGGGCACTGGTGTGAAATTTCAAGTTGGAGTCTTCAGTTCTGTTGAATCAGTAACAAAAAAAGGTGAAATATACACTGTCTAGGAGCTTATCTTCATTCACAGTTAAAACTTCTATTCAGTTGACAGAGGCTACTCATATTCATGTTTGTTCATTTCACTCTTTCAAGCCATTGTCATCTTGTTGTTTCCTACTTAACTCAGAGGTCCACTTCCACTTCAATATATAAAGGAAGCTTATAAGAAAGATTTTTTACTGAGGCCTATAGTGACTGGATAAGGGGTAATGGTTTTAAATGGAAAGCGAGTGGATTTAGATTAAATATAAGGAAGAAATTGTTTACAATGAGGATGGTGAGATACTGCAACAGGTTGCCCAGAGAAGCTGTGAATGTCCCTCCCTGGAAGTGTTCAAGGTCAGGATGGATGGGCCTTTAAGAAACCTGATCTAGTGAAAGATATCCACAATTGTACATAATCTTTAGAGGTCATTTCCAACCCAAACCAGTCTATGATACTAGGACTCCATTTTTGTCTTTGAGGTATGTGACTGTGAGTCCTATAGTAATGAAGGATTTGACAGTCAATTCTTCTGCTGAGGAAGGATAGATATTTAGGCCTTGAAATGTTTTGTTTTCTCTTAATGGAAAATAATATAATCAGGTTAATTACTGCTGTGGCATTTTTTTTATTAACTCGTAGATCTGCTTATTCTTTCCCATTTTTCCGTGTATCATCAAATGATGCTGAACACAACTGAGTACTGTCTAATCATCATTTTTTAAAGCATGAAGTCAGTATCAGTTCTACCTGTTTTGATTCTCCCTTTGCAGGGAAAGTAACAAAATTTGGTCAAATTATTTCCTAACAAACATATTTGGGAATCAATATTGTAGTTACACTGCTCTGGAATACCGTAAAATAATGTGTGTTCCTGCCTCAGACAGTTATTATTTTCTAAAGTCAAAACTGGGACACCTGAAAATGTTGGCTTCCTTTCTAATATTCCTAAAGACTTTCTCCTATTTTTCCTATATTGCCCTAGAGGCAAATAGTCTTCTAAACTTCAAGGAGAGTCTCTTTTATAATGCAAAGGTGGCATACTCAATAAAATCTTCTTTCTACTCTCTCAATTTCTATTTAAACAGATATATTCCATCAAGCAGCCTCTAAAAATTGACTGGGGAAGGCTCTCTCACTTGACTGAATTTTTCCAGCCCACCGATTTCATTGCTTAAACTCATCAAGTTGAACTATTTTCCTTATTTATAAAGAAAGAAAAAAATCACCTCACTTTTTACTGCTTCATCCTTGAAGAGAGCTTTACTGTTTAAGCTTTAGTATCTCTGCCCATGGTCTGCCATCATCAGCTCATGTAGAAAACAACAATAAAATGAAATCACCCATGGAGGTCATTCCTTTTGTCCTGTGATAATATGAAGAGCCAGAGGATTTAGCAATGGATTCTAGAATTTTAACAACCTGAATAAATTGTTAAGTACAAGCCAGAATGAATACAGGATGTGACATTCATTTCACATGAGTCAATGCACAGAGGTGCAGTCTGAAATCTCCAAAGATACCTTGCTGTTTTTACTGAGGAAAAATGATGAAGGGGGAGATACTTTTACATACATTCTTTTCAGTATAACAAAAAAACATTTATTAAGATCCAAAAATGGTGTGAAAGAATAAATTAGATACCATCCTAATTCCAAAATTGTAGCTGAAGACCACTGACTGGCCCAAGACTTCTGATTGGTCCAGTTCTTATCTCCTTCCCTTCCCACCTCTTTCTTTTCCTTTCTTTCCCTCTCTTACTCCTTACTTCCCTCCTTTTCTTTCCCTTTCCCTGCCTTGTCTATTTTGTCAAAACCAAAACCAAGCCAAAACAAATCTTCAAACTCATATCCTAAAACTTGTTACACCTCTAATTCTTGAAATAGACTCGTAATGACTCAAGCCAGATGATTACAACGCAAATATAATTTAACAGCACTATCTTTTGATTGAAAAAAATGTCTAATTAAAACACTGATGTGACTGACCATTTTCATTCATAAAATTCATAATCCAGAAAGTTTATCACTATAAAAGTTTATCACTATAACTTAAGACAAATGCCAGCTTACTTGCTTATGTGACACCATAGATCTCAAATTAAAAAGTCATACAAATGGAAAACTGCTCAAGATGATATCTTAATGACTCAAGTTCAAGGACCCAAACATGACTGTAAGTTTTTCAGTTGAATATAAAGAAGTAAACACAACAGATGACATCTATTCAGTAACTACAGCACCTTTGAGGCTTTCAAGTTGATACTACTTCCTCACATGACCCCGCATCTGTTTTGTTGTTTTTTTCCCCAAACACCTACAATTGATACCTTTGATTCATGTCTATTGTAGAAATGCACACTGTCTGCCTGCGCACGCTGTTGACTAATTTGTAATTTTAAGAATCCTAAACCTGAGTTGCCTCAGGAAAAAATCTGTTAGAAATGTGCCTTGAAGCAAGGGAACAAAGTATATAAACAGCCATAATGCTAGCATATTTCTGCATAGTTCTATGTTTTGTACAGAATCTCTCCTTCCTTACACCGCCCCCCCCCCCCCCCCCCCCCCCCCCCCCAAATAATGCTTTACGGCTTTCGATTCCTGGAGATTATTATGCCATGTAAATCTAAAAGTCCTCCCCTTTTCAGCATGTAATATATTGCACTAAATAGTACTTCACAGGGAATAATCTCTGTTCTGGCAGAACTCATTGTAAAGACAGAAATACAATTGAAGTTGGACAGATAAAGATTTTGCAATAAAATATATGAATTAGATGATAGGCAAGGAATGGGAATCCGTGGCTTTATGTCTGAAGCTTGAAGGAGAAGTGATCTTTTTATTTATACCGCTAAACCAAATGTTAGCCATAACCAATAATTAGATGAAATCAAGCTTCTAAAAATTTTATAAAAACCCCACCAAACCTGAACACTTCATTTTGTATTTGTACCTCCAGCTCATTCTGTGCTGCCATAATATGGTCAGTGTAATGCACCATTTTCATAGTATCATAGAATCATTATAGTTGGAAAAGGCCAATAAGATCATCAAGTCCAACCATACCACAACTACCATGATCACTAAACTATATCCTGAATCATTACATCAACACACTCCTGGAACAGCTTCACGGATGGCAACTCCACCACCTCCCTGGGCAGCCTGTTCCAACAGGCAGTTTAGAGAGCAGTTAAGATCACTCCTTAGCTTTCTTTTCTCCAGACTAAACACCACCAGTTCCTTCAGCCATTCCTTGCAAGACATGCCCTCCAAATCCCTCACCAGCTTTGCTGCTTTTTTCCAGGACCTTCACGTCTTACACTGTGATGTCCAAAACTGAATACAGCACTCAAGCTGTGGACTCACCAGGGCTGAGTACAGGGGCACAAACACTTCCCTGCTTCTTCTGGAAACACTGGTTTTGATACAGGCCAGCATGCCATTGGCCTTCTTGGCCACCTGGGTATACTGCTGGCTCATGTTCTGCTGGCTGTTCACCAGCACCCCCCAGATTCTTTTTCACTATGTTGCTTTCCAGCCACTCTTCTCCAAACCCATAGAGTAGCTTGGGGTTGTTGTGACCGAAGTGCAGGAGTTTCAGGGGCTTTAATTAAAATCAAAGATTGAGTTTGACAGATTCAGCTTAAAGACATGAAAAAGAGTCTGTTTCCTGCAGATGTCATTTCAGAAAAACAGGAAGCTTGAAAAGTGTTTTTAAAAGAATGATACTACAAAAATGACATTACTCAAAATTGCAGTAGTAGAAGCTTTATTCCCAGCACTTCAAGTGGCAACTCAAATAAAATCTATTAATTGGAATTTCTAATCAAAGAGAGAGTAATTGATGGTAGGAAGGAGAACTCATCAGCAAGACGTATTAGCAAAGACCTAATACATTGCCTCATATTCTGTCTTGTATAAGCTCTATTACACACAGAAACCAAACTTTTGAAGAAAGCAGTGGCAGGAGCAGTAATGCAATAAAGTAGTGATGGCAAGCCACACAGTTCTGTAAAGAGAAAAGATGCTGCATCTCACTCATCAGCTCAGACTTGGAAAGAGGCATCTTATCCAGCTTATGACTGGCCCTGCCTGATACCAGAAGATGATGATTTTCTGGCACAGCAAAACACGTTTATGTGACTTGTGCCTGTGCAGACTAATCAAATGTAGGTCTTGGAAGACTCTATACACTCCTGAAGAGCATCAGTATTTCAACCTATGTTCTCGGTGATGATCTATGCACAGAACTGCAATTCCTGTCAGCTGCCTCTTTAGCTTTGGTAGGAGAAACCTGGGCAGGGGATGGGACTGCTCCAGCTCTAGTATGTTGCCACTTTATCATTTACCTTTGGAAAACTTTCTCATCTAGTAACAGAGGAAAGATACATCAAAATGCTATTATGAAGACTGCAAAGCAACTCATTCAAAATTAGGAATTATCACCAAACAATGTTTTGGTGATACAACTATAAATTAAAAAAGGAACTATAGTAGTACTTTTTTTTTTTTTTTTTTTTTTTTTAAATAAGAGAAATCTGCCTATTTCACAGCAAGGGTTGGGCATACTCTGGGGACATGTAAATTCTGCTGTCAATGAGACTATTTTCTTCCTTATTTGTAGAGGAAGTTATAATTCACAGTCCTTTATCTTAAATGCTACCCAGTTCAGGCAGTCAAATGCCATACTAGACTAATTTAAATTTAACTAAATTTAAAGGTTTCCAGAGGGAATAATCAATTATGTGTTGATAAATTACGTGTTCCTCACTCACTGCTTCATCCTGAGTAGACAGAATTTATGCTCTGAACATATAAAATGCTGTATAAATTAAGAACAACAGGTCATGTTGTAGGAACCTCTGATAGGTAGCAAAAATTAAGCAGACAATTTCAACTTTAATTGCTCAGTGTCTCAGTTCTCTGTCACTGAATGATGGAACTTCTATTCTTCCATTGTGTGTGTGCTATTGGAAACTGCCATGGAAAAGCCAATGAGGAAATGAAAAAATCTATTTCAAACCACAAGTCAAGTAGCAAAAATTAACAGGGCCTGAGACTGAATGAAAGTAAAGCAAATTACTGAACAGTCAAACAAATACTAAACACTTCATACCAGAAAGAAGGCAAATGCCTTCTTCTTACTTGGTCCTATTGCCCAAGTTTTCTAAAACAGAATAAGCAGGGGACGTCATTCAGCCTCTCTGAAATTCACAAATACCCTATTTCCTTGCTTTCAAGTAGCTTTAGAACCACAGAACAGTTTGGGTTGGAAAGGACCTTGAAGATAATCTAGTTCCAAACCCCCATGCTATGGGCAGTGACACCTTCCACTACACCAAGTCGCTCAAGGCCATGTCCAACCTGGCCTTGCACACCTCCAGGAAGGGGTGTCCACATCTTTCCTGGGCAGCCTCCTACTCCAGTGTTCTCTCCATAGGCACTTATCTTTGATGTGAAAGATTGTAAAATTCTTTTTGAAATATAAGGATGCAACAACCTCTAAATTTTTGTTATCTTTCTTACCACTAATATATTCAAAGAACTCAAACAGGTTAGTTCAGCATGACCTCTTCTGCCTGCATTCTTGCTGGATATACTTTATCAAAATGTTTTACTAGGTGTTATTCTGCCACATCTTTAAAACAGTTTTGCAAAGATTTTCTCAAAATAGGGGCTTCAGGATACTGTTTCTAGATTTTTCTCTCCCTTCAGACATCTACTGTGCCATCCAAGAAACCTGCAGCATATATCAAATATTTAATCTTCATAATACCAAGTGAGGGTTGAGTGGTGAGGGGAGGGTGTTCAACAATAGATACTTTGCAGCTTATGCATATATTTAATTAAGCCTATATCTATTCTCACTGTACTGCATCTCAGTTTTCTGCATTGGATTTCTGTACTTGGTTCTTCCATCTTTTGCTAGCACTGTAGAGTTCAGGTACTAAGTTGGTCCATATCCTCAACAGATATCCAAGTGTTCTGGCACATTTTCTCCACGTGCTCTTTTTAAACAGCCAAGGCTGTATGAGTTAGTGTTAGCACAGAAAACCTACCTCACCTACCTCTCAGTATCTGCAACTTTTCTCCTGAACTGCATTTAACTACAATCATACGGGGCTACCAAACAATTTTTAGATATTCCTACCAGGGCAAGAAACCTACTTGGACACACATCCTGACAGATGGAGGAGAACACTAGCATTAAACTACACACAAGCACAGAAGGCAGGTTAAGTAGGAGCACAGACAGATGACATGAGCAAGACTACTGATCTTACACAGAGAACTTGTACAGAAAGTGAAACCACAGCAACAGATTTGATCACTATTATGAACTGTTACAGTTTTTCTCTAAGGTTGTATAACTGTTTCTTAAATTATTTTAGTCCCTCACCTCTAAAAACCAACACATACTTGCAATGCATCTGTATTCTCTATTAACCCGGGTTGTAGACAGGCAGAGGTTGGTCTCTTCTCCCAGGCAGCCAGCACCAGAACAAGACACAGTCTCAGGCTGCACCAGGGCAGGTTTAAGCTGGCTGTTAGGAAGAAATTCTATACAGAGAGAGTGATTGCCCATTGGAATGGGCTGCCCGGGGAGGTGGTAGAGTCACCATCATTGGAGGTGTTCAGGAGGAGACTTGATGGGATGCTTGGCTGCCATGGTTTAGTTGTTTGGGTGGGTTGGATTGGTTGATAGGTTGGACGTGACGATCTTGAAGGTCTCTTCCAACCTGGTCTATTCTATTCTATTCTATTCTATTCTATTCTATTCTATTCTATTCTATTCTATTCTATTCTATTCTATTCTATACCACATCTTCAGCCTTAATGATATATATTTAGGCCTCTTAAGTGGTGCCTAGATTCTCTTCTCGGTCTCTCCTTCCAATTAGAAGATCTACCTTTCATGATTGCTGTCATCTGTTTAGTCTTCTCTATTTCATTCTTTATTCTTATTCTACAACATTAATACTAAATCACAGCATTCATCCACTTTCTCTGGTTCTTTGAATTTTAATGTTCTCAGTGTGTTCTTTATTCTGCTAAGGCACAGTTATTTCTGTTCCTTTCTCAAACATTTTAGTTTTTCAATGTGATTTCCAAGTATGGATCTATGTTACTGAGTTTTCCCCACCTCATTCCATATTCTTTCAGAGTCTCTTTTTCTGAAATCAAGTGCTTACACAACCAATTTCTGGTATATTAAATTCTAGTTGCTCTCCCTGATGAACTGCATGTATCATACAGGACTCATAGCCAGTACTTTAAGTCCAGTGAACCTCTGACTTTATTGATCGCTCAGCATTCTGTGTTAGAGACTGAAATTGCATTTGTAGGTTGTTATTACTGTTATGATGTCTGATTCACAGTTCTGAAAAGGAATTTCCCAGCATAAGAGGAAGTCACTTTTGGCCTTTTGTGCTGCCCTGTATCTGGTTCTGCCAGAGAACTCTGCCAGCTCTGATTAGCATGGAGTAAGGACAGGACATTTATTGGCATCACTGGAGGCTAGTCCGAGACCAAATGGCAAAGTTTGCTTATGCTCCCCTCACACATCATTCTCCTCTCTCTGTACTCTCACTTGTTTTTCACTGCACTGCTCCCTTTTCACACTCCTGTCTCTTAACATTCTAATTCCTTCTTATCTATTTAAAAACCCCAGAATATTTTTTCCAGCTTTGCCAGCATGCTCAAGAGGACATTTTCCAGCATCCAACACTGCAATACACTGTAACTCAGAGTGCCACCCTGGGGTTCACTCAGGACATCTTTCAGTGGAGTAAAAGAGGTTGTAAAAGAGCTTATGAACCATTTGTGGGAACACAGTGAACAAGAATTCCTTGTCTTTGTCCTTATTCTGTGCTTAGCTGTCAAAAATACTTTATTTCTGCCAACTGTTTAGTGTTTGAAACTACTGTTCTTTTCTCTGCTTTTGCTTCCTGCCAGATTTTTCTATTGCTCTTTTTATTGTCTACTTGAATTAATATTTTACTATCACAGTATAATGGACTGGTTTAAATTAGTAAGTCATCACACAATCCAAAGATGGAATGGGTTATAGCTTGTTTCCATAATAACTATAGTTAAAATTGTTTATGATTATACTTGTATTTGGTAATATGAAAAAACAACTACAAGAACCTCTTAACAGCATCTAATCCTTAAGAATAGAAGTATTATATCATTTTCTGATCAGCATTAAATACCTAAATTTAATTAATCTATCCTGGGGAACTAGCATGACTGTAATGAAGTATGACACACACAGGAAGAATAGGGCTGTTGGTATTATTCTTTATCCTGCTGTTTGGAAAGCAACTATAATAGCAATATATTCTTTGGATTGCTTGCCTTTCTTCATTGATAAACTCACATATATGTGCATCTAGTGTCACTTTCCCCCCCAACACACACTATATATACCTTCTTTACCAATTTTATATGATGGCACAGGCTCAATGTCATGAACACATTTTCTTCAAACAGTTCTCTTAGAATTCTTTTTTTGTTTGGTATGTTGCAAACAAAGAGCTGAGCTCACCAAACCCAAAATCAGACCCCCCACCAGGGATGGACTGATTAAAGGAACAATCTTGTACCTTGATTTGAATCACAGAATCATGGAATCACAGAATCATAGAATGGTTTGGGCTGGAAGGGACTTTCTAAGGTCATCTAGTCCAATCTAGTTCTGCAGTGAGCATAGACATCATCAACTGCATCAGGCTGCCTTGTTGAGCCTGACCTTGAGACCCTCCAGAGATGGGGCCTCAACTACCTCCCCAGACAGCCTGTTTCAACATTCCACCACCATTACAGTAAAGAACTTCTTCCTAACAACCAATCTAAATCTACTCTAATTTAAAACCATTGCCCCTCATCCTTTCACTACAAGCCTTTGTAAACAGTCTTTCTCCATCCTTCTTGTAGGCCCCATTTGTATGGGAAGACTACTATTAGGTCTCGCCAGAGCCTTCTTTTCTCCAGATTGAACAAGCCCAGCTCTTCAACCTGCCCTTGTAGGAGAGGTGTTCCAGCCCCTGATGACTTTTGTGGCCCTCCTCTGGACCCTCCAGAGGATGGCAAACAACAGCTCTCAGTTCAGTAGAAATGTCAAAAGTGTTAAAAACTAGATTCCCTATCTGAAGTGTAGATTACATTCCCTTCTTGTTATAATTTTTTATTACATAAATTTGAATACCTGAATTTCCACTCCCCTTGGGAAGAAAGAAAGAAAAAAAACAACAAAGGGGGGAATGAAAGAAGAAGAAAGAAAGAAACCACAATAAAATATGTTAATAAAGATGAAAACAAAGCTTGTCCATAGCCTATTAATTTTTTTGGTTTGGTAATCATTTGAGGCCTAAGTTTATAAAACATTATCAAATCTTTTTAAAAAGTGAAAAAAATACATTCTTGATTTACCTTCTTTTTGAGGCTTCACAATCTTTTTATATGGACAGAAACATCCTGGGAATCAAATAAATTTGTGTAAAAATCAGTTAAATTGTCATTCTTAATAAAGATTTACTGTTCCACTCGTAACTGATCACATTACAAATGTAAATTTCCTTATGTACTCACTGGCTCAAACCCAAACTGTTTATTTATTTACTTCTCTAGTAGAGGGAAGTTCGGATTTGGCTGAATCTCCACAGAAGTTTGTGAATTATGCATGTAAAACGTAAAGTATCTCTGTACCAATTATCCACATGCATACACACAAAACCAAAGCAAACCCATATACATCAGCCTTATCACTTCTCTACCATTTGCTGTGGCATAAAAAGATAAAGTTTTCACTTCTGTGTTAGCCAAGATTGTCAATTCAGCTTCTAAAAACTGAAAACAAGTTTACATTTATTTGAAGTTCTAAAAAATTCCTTAAATTGTTCTTTCTTTTTTATAGTTCCCTCTTAGGCATTCTACATCTTTCAAAACACCTTTCTGCATAAGTATTGATTGTGGCAAACAAAGGATGCTCTTACCTCTTCTTCACAATTCTTTACAATACAATACAATACAATACAATACACCAGGTTGGAAGAGACCTTCAAGATCATCGCGTCCAACCCATCAAACAATCCAACCCACCCAACAACTAGACCATACAGCCAAGCACCCCATCAAGTCTTCTCCTGAACACCTCCAATGAAGGTGACTCCACCACCTCCACGGGCAGCCCATTCCAATGGGCAATCACTCTCTCCGTGTAGAACTTCTTCCTAACATCCAGCCTAAACCTGCCCTGGCGCAGCCTGAGACTGTGTCCTCTTGTTCTGGTGCTGGATGCCTGGGAGAAGAGGCCAACCTCTGCCTGGCTACAACCTCCCTTCAGGTAGTTGTAGAGAGCAATAAGGTCACCCCTCAGTCTCCTCTTCTCCAGGCTAAGCAACCCCAGCTCCCTCAGCCTTTCCTCATAGGGCTTGTGTTCCAAACCCCTCACCAGCTTTGTTGCCCTTCTCTGGACACGTTCCAGCAAGTCAACATCCTTCCTAAACTGAAGGGCCCAGAACTGGACACAGTACTCAAGGTGTGGCCTAACCAGTGCAGTGTACAGGGGCAGAATGACCTCCCTGCTCCTGCTGGCCACACTGTTCCTGAGGCAAGCCAGGATGCCATTGGCCTTCTTGGCTGCCTGGGCACACTGCAGGCTCATGTTCAGCCTACAATCAACAAGTACCCCCAGGTCCCTCTCTGCCTGGCTGCTCTCCAGCCACTCTGACCCCAGCCTGTAGCACTGCCTGGGGTTGTTGTGGCCAATGTGCAGAACCCGGCACTTGGATGTGTTAAATCTCATGCCATTGGACTCTGCCCATCTGTCCAGCCTGTCAAGGTCCCTCCGCAGAGCCCTTCTACACTCTAACAGATCAACACCTGCCCCAAACTTGGTGTCATCTGCAAATTTATTGATGATGGACTCAATGCCCTCATCCAGATCATCAATAAAGATGTTAAAGAGCATGGGGCCCAGTACTGATCCCTGGGGCACACCACTAGTGACAGGCCGCCAGCTGGATGTGGCGCCATTCACCATCACTCTCTGGGCTTGGCCCTCCAGCCAGTTCCTAACCCAACACAGTGTGCTCCTGTCCAAGCCATGGGCTGCCAGCTTGGCCAGGAGTTTGCTGTGGGGGACGGTGTCAAAGGCCTTGCTGAGGTCCAGGTAGACCACATCCACAGGCCTCCCCACATCCACCAGGCGGGTCACCTGATCATAGAAGGAGATCAGGTTGGTCAGGCAGGACCTGCCCCCCTAAATCCTAAATCCATGCTGGCTAGGCCTGAGCCCCTGGCCATCCTGTAAGTGCTGTGTGATCGCACTCGAGATGACCCGTTCCATAATCTTGCCTGGCACTGAGGTCAGGCTGACAGGCCTATAATTCCCTGGCTCATCCAACCGGCCCTTCTTGTGGATGGGCACCACGTTAGCCAGCTTCCAGTCTTCTGGGACCTCTCCAGTGAGCCAGGACTGCTGAAAAATGATGGAAAGTGGCTTGGACAGCTCATCTGTCAGCAATCTCAGCACCCTAGGATGGATCCCATCCGGTCCCATGGCCTTGTGGGGGTCCAAGCTTCTCAGTAGATCTCTAACTTCCTCTTGGAGCAGCGGGAAACTATGCAGCTCTCTGTCTCTTTCTGCCAGCTCTGCAGGCCAGCTGTCTGGAAGACGTTCTGCCCTGCTAGTGAAAACTGAGGCAAAGAAGGTGTTAAGTACCTCTGCCTTTTCCTCATCCTTTGTTACAACGTTCCCCTCCGTGTCAACCAAGGAGTGGAGGTTGTCCTTGCCCTTCTTCTTGCTATTGATGTATTTATAGAAGGACTTTTTGTTGTCCTTCACAGCAGAGGCCAGTCTAAGTTCTAAATGGGCTTTTGCCTCCCTAATTTTCTTCCTGCATGTCCTAGCAACATCCCTAAACATTCTGTAGGTTGCCTCCCCTTTCTTCCAAAGATAATACACCCTCTTTTTTTCCCTAAGTTCTATTAAAAGTTCATTGCCCATCCAGGCTGGCCGTCTGCCCCGGTGGCTCATCTTCCGGCACACTGGCACAGCCTGTTCCTGCGCCTTCAATAGTTCTTCCTTGAAGTAGGTCCAGCTCTCCTGGACCCCTTTGTTTTTAAGGGCTGATTCCCAAGGAACCTTCTGAATTAGTTCCTTGAGTAGCCTGAAGTCTGCCCTCCGGAAGTCCAGAGTGGAGGTCTTCTTGCTCCCCCTCTTGGCTTGGCTGCATACCGAAAACTCTATTATGTTGTGGTCACTGGTGCCTAAACACCCTCCGACCACCACATCACCCACCAGCCCTTCCCTGTTGGTGAAGAGGAGGTCAAGCATAGCCTTACCCCTGGTAGGCTCACACAGCACCTGGGATAAGAAGCTGTCCTCCATGCACTCTAAGAACCTCCTAGACTGCCTCCTCTCTGCTGTGTTGAGATCCCAGCAGATATCAGGCAGGTTGAAGTCACCCATGAGAACGAGGTCAGGCCATCTTGAGACAGCCTTAAGCTGCCTATAGAATGCCTCATCAACATCCTCCTCCTGGTTGGGTGGTCTATAACAGACTCCAACCAGGATGTCTGCCCTGTTGGTCTTCCCTCTAATTCTCACCCACAAGCACTCAACCCTATTATCCCTGATCTCCATCTCAACAGCATCCAGTGCCTCCCTGATGTACAGGGCCACCCCTCCACCCCTTCTTCCTTGCCTGTCTCTCCTGAAGAGCCTGTAGCCGTCAATTGCAGCGCTCCAGTCATGCGAGTCGTCCCACCACGTCTCTGTGATGGCAACTACATCATAACTTTCTTGCTGCAACAAGGCTTCCAGCTCCTCTTGTTTGTTACCCATGCTTCGTGCATTAGTGTACATGCACTGCAGCTGGGCTGCTGGTTTCACCTCTAGCTCTAGCTTATCACCTCCAGACTCCTGCCTGAGGGCACTGGTTTCCGACCCTCCCCCTTCGAATCTAGTTTAAAGCCCTGTCAATGAGACTTGCTAATTCCCTTCCCAGAATCTTTTTACCTTTGGGGGACAGGCCATTCTCATGTATTGTGACCTTTCCCCTCCTCTGGGACAGATGTACTCCATCTGTTACCAGCTGACCTGGTGCAGTAGAAAGTTCCCCAAGATCGAAAAACCCAAAATTCATTCGTCTGCACCAGCCCCTAAGCCACTTGTTGACTACAGCGGCTGACCTGTTCCTTATTGTGTTCCCTCCTGCAACTAACGGTATCGATGTAAAAATTATTTGTGCACCTGACCCCTCAACCAGATCTCCCAGGGCCCTGAGGTCATTTTTGATAGCCCTGGGAGGCCTGGTACCAACATCATCATTCCCTAACTGCATGACCAATAAGGGATAATAATCAGAGGGCTGTACCAGACTGGGCAGCCTTCTGGTAACATCTCCAACTTGGACTCCTGCTAGGCTAATAACTTCCCTATGAGATGGGTCCGGCCTACATATGGGACCTTCTGTTCCCCTCAGGAGGGAATCACCAATAACAATTACCCTCCTTTTCTTTTTTAGGGAGCAAGTCCTGATGCCAGGGGAAGGCTGTTTAACCTTAGGCTGCGTTGCCTTAGGCTGTTTAACCTTAGGCTGCTTTACCTTAGGCTGTTTAACCTTAGGCTGTTTAACCTTAGGCTGTTTAACCTTAGGCTGTTTAGCCTCGGGAAGACCCCAGATGGTGTGTCCTCCGGCATCAGTATCACCTCACCCTCGATCTCCAGCGCCCCATACCTGTTTTCCAAGGGCAGTGAGGGAGGTGGGGGGAGGCAAGGAGGTTTTAATTTGTGTCCTTTGAGAGGAACCTGTATCCATTCCCCTCTGCTTTTCGAACAACCAGTCTCTGCTGGGGGAGCCTGTGGAGCCTGCTTAATCGGGTTCATCTCTTTCCTCCTGTGGCTCATCACTTTTCTACAATCCCATACATCTCTAAGACTAGCAACCTCATCCTTTAGTCTGGCCACAAGGTCGAGCAGATAGCCAATCTGCTCACACCTAATGCAAGAGTTGCCCCCACTACCCTGCATCTCAAGAGCCAGGCCCCAGCACTCACTACAGCCAGATACCTGAACAGCTACCTGCTTGTGTTCTACCTCAGTCTGGGTCGACACTGATTTTTTAAAGGAGATTTTGCTGCGCGTTATAACCATGCTGCCCCTGGCCACGGCCGTGGCTGCCCCTGGACACACCACCCACTGGACAAAATTTAGAAAAAGTGTGGCGGCGCGCGAGAGCACCAGAGAGTACCAGAGCAGGGGCTGCTGCCCAGCGGAGCCCCGCGAACCGCTGCCCGTTGTTTAAATTCCGCCGCCGAAGGCGCTGGCCTCACGAGCCGTAGGCACGTGAAGACAGGGCCGCCCAAGTGCCGCTGTGTGTTCAGGAAGCGTGGCGAGCCCGGCCGCCACCGCAGCCCGAAGAGGAGAAGCGCGAAAGCCCGCCCAAGCGGCCGCTGGTGCCGGTGCTGTTCTTTGATTTAAACCAAAATGAAAGTAGTCAGTAAGTTTTAAAACTCTTTATGCTGCTTTGCTTTTTTATTGTTCATTTGCTTGTGTTTTGCTTGTGTTTTTTATATCACAGTATCACAGTATCGCTAAGGTATCCATCAAAAGAGCTTACTTCCTTTGGTTGGCATCCATTTTCATTTTAAAACCACTCAATACAGGTACATCTACTAAATACAGGAATGAATAAAGAAGGGACAAAATGAAAGGCAATCAATATACAGCTTAAAAATGAAATGAGTAATTCACTCCATTTTTAGTAAGCACAACTGTTTAGGAAGGAATGAAAGAAGAATGTCAAGTGGAACAAGGATATGGAAATAAATAGGAAATGGGAAATGGAGAAAAAAATATATTAAAGAAAAAATCACAGATCTTATCAGGCAGCAAAAGAGATGTTGTAATCCCATGGCTAAATATTGATGCAGCTAATACAACATTACTCAACAACAAGTAGCAACTGTCCCAGTTCGTCTTCAATAGTGGAAAAACATCTCACAGATAACCAGAGATACATTAAGCACATCTGTTCATGAAAAAGCCCTTTAGCTGCAGCCATGGCCCTGCCAACCCCCCTGACCTCAGCAGCAACCAGCATAGCGACCAGCTCAGCAACAAGCCTTAGCAAATGAAATAGTATCTTTCCAGTGTTCACATGTTTAACACCAGTTTTGGTTGTGTTTAAAATCCCCATGCTTTAGCCCTTGTGGTATAGTGACCTGTGGATTGTAAAGCAGCATCCCAATTATGTTCAGAGGTATAATTCCTCAGTAAAATTTGGTTTAAGCCTCTTCAAAAGGTTCCAAAATCTCGATGGTAAGTATTTATGTGATAATTCTTACAGCAGTTTACCAAACCTCATTTATCCTTCCTATTAACTATTTGTTACCCAAGTCAGAAGTTTCACAGCTTTAGCATCAAGTTTGCACTATTTACTTTTGAGTAGACTGCAGATTAAACCTGGTTCTGGGTATCTTTTTCTGAGACAACTACTCGATAAGTTAATAATTATCAAGTTTCTTCATGTTTTGCCATAGAGAAAGTTCTCTAGATCTTTGGTCATTCTCTTATCAGCATTTTTCTCCAATTATTGTCATGTAAAGACTAGTTAGTAACTCATGTAGGAGTTTAAATAAAACTTAAAACAACCACTCCACTTGAGCTAAATAATTTCTTTTGGAATCAGTCACTCTAGGAACTGTCTCATCAAGATTTCCAAACATTTTCACAACAAAACTGATGATTTTTCAGTCTGAAATCTCTGATCTTTCTATACACAATGTTTTCATGAACCACCTAGCTTGCCATAGCACAGGAGGATGAGTTGATTTACTATGCTTCAAGACTAAGGTAATTCATAATCAGCAGGTGTTCGTGTTAAATGCAGATCCATGAAACTGGCCTGCCAAAGAACTGAATGAGGGAGCCTTGTGGACATAAGGTGTCCCTGTTTTGGCTGAAACTAACGAAGCAGGGCTCAAATAACATAAACACCCAACTTCAAAGAAGCTTTTGAGGGCCAGGGTGACAAAGTTTTTTGCTGTCTGCTAGAAATCAATGTATTTGGTATCTTCTCCTAATAGTTTTGAAATTCAACAAAAATTGAATTAATTTTTTGACTGTGAACGTACTGTGTAATATCGTAGAGTCACAGAATGCTTTGGGTTGTGTTCATAGTTCTTACCACTTACTAAGTTTTGAAATTTCTCAGATTCCTGTCAATTGCACTTACACCCAACAGTTTGCACTTTCCATCTGTTTGGATGTATAAGCATACCAACACAAATATACATGTATTTTCACTGCCTTCCAATTGCATCTTTATTGCTGCTACTCTTTACTATCCCAATTTATTTCCAACCAGAGTATTTTCTAGTTATCTCCAAAACTAATTGCTTCCCAACTACTGTTTCCATTTCTTTTTAAAATACTTTCTTCCTTATAATGTTTTTCACTGCTATGAAATCAGCTACTTGGAATCAGCACCTATCTTTCCTATTGACTTAGACTTCAATCCATTTAAACATTATAATAAATATACAGATCACTTCATTAACCTTTATTTAACAGGTCAGGTGCAGAAAGGATTTATGAATCATTAACTTAAACTTAAAAAGTAACCTCTCCACACTTACGATCTGAGAGCTCTGGGCATATTTTCTCTCCTTTTGACAGTCAGTATTTGCTGTGGTTTTTGCATCTGCCATTTTCTGAACTACTAGCAGCTCTGGAAGGTAATCCCAGATGAAACACATCTTAAAACTTTACTTCAAATCTTTGCACTTCTCATGTGTTTCTTATTACTCTTGATAAGCCTTTCTCATTTTTGCTGTGTTTGTGCCACAGAATTCTGACATATCGCAGCACCACATAGATAAGGTTTTACTCTTCCCTAAGTTCTGATACTTATATATTCACAAAAATAAGTAGCAGAAAAAGAATAGTGTAATTGAGACTTTCCATTTTAATAAACAGAGATGATACAAAACTTATCCCAATTCCAAGTGGAATCTAACATTAAAAATAAAACTAATCAAACTTCAAGTTAATTACTTTGAAAAGTAATGTCTGGGGTCACAAATATCAAATGCAGAGCAGATCTTGGAAAATGAGTTGTCTAAATCACCAATATGGAATATATATGACAGGGAGATTTTTAGATATGATACACTTAATGGTGAATCACCTGTAGAACTCTATGAAAAAGAACCCCACAAAACTAACTTAAAATGTATATTTATGTATTTTTAAAAGAAGGCATTAAACAAGCTTATAGTCTTGCTAAGAACACCATAAAAATAAATTATGACAGAAAAGATTAAGATATTTCTTAGGAATTTATTTCTGCTGTAGGATGTTGTGCTAAAATACACAACCAACAAGTTGTTCCCAGTGCCATGAATGAAAATTATTAGGCTTATTTAACCTCACTTTTGTAACTGAAGAGAATAGAACAATGGAGGTAGGTTTTGTGCTCTTGGCAAACATACTGATAAAGTGTCACAATTCTGGAGTATTTCACTTCTATTCATTAGGGTCATCACTCTCTAAGATGTACAGCCCTGTAATAACTGCTATTATCCTAGATTTCTATAGGTGAAGTACTGTAATAATCTTCCAGTTATGTGTCTGCCTTGAGAAAAGGAGGGGAAAGCTAAAGTATGTTTGAGCAATTTTAGGTTTAGTTCTATCTTCTGAAGGGATCTGAGATAAAAAACAGAAAACACAGTGTGGGATGAAAGAAGATAAATGAAGGCTGAAAGAGGATTTAATTGATTGCCATTATGAGCTATAGTAAAACAGAGGTCAATTACATGAGTGAGCTGCAAATAAATATCATAAAAAGCATTGACTGAACACTTATCTGAAAAGTATTTTGCAAACAATTAATTAGTCTCTACAAAGAAAAATTATCAAACAAATTACACTGAGAGCAAAGTTATGAAGGTCAGGAAGTTGCTTTAATTGCCTTTTTTCTTCAATTTTTACTTTAAAGCAGTACTCATTCTCTTGTAACTAAAAATGACCCACCTTAGAATAGGAAATCAAGAAGACAAGGAGTGAGAACTGACCATGGCTCAAGAGAAGTTTGAATTACTATTTCATTTTAAAACACATTTTGCACAGCTGAGAGTGTTTTCTAACAAATGAAGAAACTAAAATGTCAGAACAAAGATATCAGATAAAAAAAAATAACCTTTCAACATTGCAAAGAAATATGTCATGTTTGTACAGCAAACTGTAAAGAAGAAAAAAAAAAAGACAAATTTATGTAAATGCAGATTTTTTTGTCATGCATATTACGATCTGAGCCTGTGATTCAAATGCAATTTAAAGCTGCTTAAAACCATTAAACAGCTTAGATTTCTGGAAACAATACAGTGAATGAAAGAGCAAAGGAAATAAAAGTAAAGTAAGGGTGCTGGAAGTCAAATACTTGAATGTGTATTAACGAAAAATAGTATCTGGAAAACTCAATTAAACAGAAATATTCTGTGGGTTTTGCATGGTTTGGTCCTTTTTTTAAATTACAACAAGAAGTGGCAATTTCTCTGTTCTGTTGGTAGAATAAAAGTCTCTCTCTCTTTTTTTTTTTGTTGGCTGTTTTCTGAGAGACTATGAATATATTAGCAATCCCATTCGGACAAACAGTGTCATCTCAACCCAAATCCTCTGTTTTGCTTCACTGCATTTCCTATGCGCTTGCTTAGTTCTCAGAGCAATTTTGTGAACAAATTAGATTTTAGAAAACTAAACTGGAAGTACTGCACCAAAGGGTTCTGCCACTTTGACTGGGATCATTAGGTCCAAACTCACACAGAGATGACACCGCCACATGTGATTTCAGCACCACTGAAAGTTCTTTGTAACAACCACAAGGAGGTTCCTCCAGCACATAAAGTGACTGCCTACAGGGCCACAAGTATTGGGTAATAACTCAGCTTCATAACAGCACCAGCAAAGCTTCTAACTTATGACTGCAGTCTAGTTTGAGAGGAATGCTTTCTTTAATCAAAAGAAACGATGTCAGGTTTCTTAAAAACCATGAACAATAAACCATACTACAAGGGCACTATGACCTCCTCTTACAAAGACAGGCTGAGACAGTTAGGGTTGCTCAGCCTGGAGAAGAGAAGGCTCCATGTAGTGATAGGATGAGGGGCAATGGTTTTAAAAATTGCAGCAAAGATTTAGGCTGGATATTAGGAGTAAGTTCTTCACAGGGAGAGTAGTGAAATAATGGAATAGGTTGCCCAGAGAGGTGGTGTAGGCCCTATCCCTGGAGACCTTCAAGATCAAACCTGATGGGGCCCTGGGCAACCTGATCTAGTTAAAGGATGACCCTGATCGGTGGGGTTGGACAAGATGACCTTTGAGGGACCCTTCCAACTTGAGGCATTCTGTGATTCTATTCTACACTTGAGGTCACTGAGACAGACTTTAATCTGTTTTAAAAAGGGCTTCCCAATGGGAGTACATCACTGAACCCTCCAGCTTATTTGGAGCACATCCCTGAACTTTGTACATTGTTTGAACTAAAACTGCCAGGCTTGCCATGTGGGAGAACTTGAACAGTCTACACCATCCATCACTGAAGTAATACACCTACATGCTTTCCTTATATGTTTATCCTTGGCAGGGTGGGAACAATGTGGGGCAAGTGGCTGACACAAAAAGTATGGACAAAATATGCCATTGTGAGCTGGAAGGTCACGGTCACTCAATAGGTATCTCCCCTTTGTCTTGGCATTATGCACCATGGCACTTGGCCACTAACAGCACTGTATGTAGAAATGCTTTCTAGAACAGAAGTTGTTTGTGTAAAGACTCTGCAGACCACAAGTATGATTCTTTGCATGCTGATGATCCATCATGAGTTGCGAGAAGCCTAGTCATAGGAGACATAGGTGATACCTCCTGAGAGTTAGATACAGTATGGGAAATAGGAAGGAAGCTCTTCTGTCACTAGGAAGAGGGGGAGAAAAATTCTTCCTTATTGAGAGGGTTCTTTTCCATAGGCCTGATAAGCTTGTTCCACCCTTGGTTAACCCTTATTAAGAAGTTAGAGCCACTTCTTCCACATTCCTTCCACAAGTCTTCTCCTTCCATTCTCCCTCAAAGAACTTACTCACAAATTTGCTAGCAAACAAAGGCTCTTAGCCCCTGAGGTGCCTTCCAACCTGAATATTATCTAGAAAATTTACAGAGCCTTCTCATCAATAGTGTTTTCTATATAGGAAAGTAAAGAGACATAAAAGCAATTGTGAAGGTAATGGAAGCATGGCAATGAGTAACTTAACATTACAGAAAAATCTACATATTGAGGACAGATGACATGCACCAAAGACTATAATTTATAAAAGAATGTCAGGAGTAATCTCATTTTCTGCAATCTTATTAGCAATCTGAATACACTGCTAATGAGAAGCAGCAGTGTGTCAGAAGAGGCACTGCACATCTCTGTGTGTACTACTGACAGGTAACATGCATGTACAGAAAAACAACATAAAGATTATATGAAAAGACACACACACACACCCCAGACTTACAGGTTTCCTTATTCTTATAGGTATTACAAATATCAGATATCATTCCTTATTAAGAAATGTTTTCAATTTGATTGTGCCAGTATCCATCACCCCTGTACAGAAAAAAGCAACACACAAGAAAAGCAGCTCTTCTGGGCAAAGGATGAGGATGAATCAAGGTCATCACAGGAACAAGAGAAAGAGCAAGAGGGGGTAACTCTCTCTTTATCTCTGGTATTGGCCAAGGACAAATGGTGGATGAAATGTCTAGTAGGGTCCAGCGATATGAGAAAATCTCTTCCTCTGTTCAGGCCTGTGTTTTAGCTGTGAAGGAACTGTTGTGGGAGGTCCATCAACTCAAAAGAACACTTGTATGGTCCCATGTTTCAGCTATGAGGAACAGGCACTTCCCTGTTAAAGAGAGAAAACTGGGAGGTACACACCACAATGTACCTTGTGGTTTTACTTATGTGACCATGGGGAGGACATGAAGAAGTGGAAAAGAAAGCCAAGCCCTCTTCAGTCCTAGCTGCACGAGTCTGTGAATTACAAAGACTGATCCAGACTGTACTGGAATGGGGTAGAGCTCCAGAGCATCGACAGTGAGAAGCCTGCTGTGTACCACAAGGCAGCCTCATTTTGAGTGACAATGTACAGTGAATTTTGTATGACATATATTGTCTGATTTTAACCGCTATTGGGCATGATGTAGATGGAACAAAATAAGGGGCAGAGAATGTCAAGTGTTGAGTTGATTTTCTGCTGATGAATATTCAATATCATGCTGCCATCATGCCAGCTTCAAAACGAAAAGCGATGGCTGGAGCAAAGTATCATGGGGTTTGGAGTTCAGATTGCAGCATAAAAGGCTTCCTGCTCCAGTTGCTTTTTCTGGTTTTGGTGTGTTGGGTCTTTTCCACTGGGCTGGCTGATCCGTGCTTGGGGGGGCGATGATGTTTTATCACTGGCTTCTGCTGTTGCTTTTGCTAAGGTAACTGTATAGTGTATGACTTCACTGAACTTCTTATCTCAGCCCAGAGGGTTTTTGTGTTACTTTCCCTGCTGTATGCGTGTGGGGCAAGGGGCTTGCTTGGTAAAGCCAGTTATGTTAACCCAAGACAGCAGCTTTATATACTGTTACTAATAACAATGTTTCTGACTACATGAACACCTCAAGACGGCAAAACAAGCTTGCTTCTACATGTTTTCTCTCATCTGATCTGACATTCCCCTGGTCATACATTTTTCTAATTCTAAACAATATTTTCCCTCTTGTGTGTGGTTTGGGGTTTTTTCAGAATTTTTTTTTTCTTTTTTTTGGGGGGGGGATGTGTGTGTGTGTCTGGTTGTGGCTGGTTTAGACTTTTTTTGTACCTATTATGCCTCTCATTCTATTTTTCTCAAAACATTGGGTTGTTGAGGGTTTTTTTGTTTTGGTTTTGTTTTAATAAATTACCTTTAAAATACAGCCTTTTTCTCTCCTTGTTTTTCTTTTCTTCATTTACTTAATTCAGAATACTTTGTTTGCCCAAGGTAGCAAAATTTGGGGGGAGGGGGATTGGGAGGGTGAGTAAGGTATGTGGCTTTTTTAGGATTCTGTGGAGAGCTGGGAACAGAGTGACACTGAAACAATGGTTATTATATGCCATTATGACTACTTAATATTAGTAGTAGTGGTATAGCAGAACTGAAAAGCCTAGACTTGACTAAGCATTAAAAATATGAATGTTCATATAAGTTCTGTGTACCCCTAAGAATTTACTGAAAGACTGAAAGTAATTGGATAAAATACTCTATTGCTCACTGTACTAGTTGGAAAAACAGCTGAGGCAGAATAACTTAAAACTGCAGCACTGTTGACAATGTTACATATGAGAAAGAATATGACAATTGGTCATGATCAAGTTAAACATTTGTGGCAGGGAAAGTTTTAATTGAGAAGTGACATTTTACTTAATGGTAATAAAAAATTTGTTTTATAGACACTTTTGCCTTTGAAGTCTACGGCTGAACAAAATGATCTCACAGGTCTCCTTTAGCTCAACTTTCTATTCTCCCACAGACACTTCTAAAGCAGGTAGTCAGATTGCTGTAAAGAAGACAAGCTTTTGTAATTCATTTCTACCTAAACTTTGAGATAAAAGGGAATTAAAATTGTAAGACACAATCATAATTTAAAGCTATGACAGATGATCTTCCTAGCAAATTGCTTCAATGGTATCTTTTGTCAAAAATAGTTCTTTACCTACACAATTTTAATCTGGGTATACTTAATTATACTTTCTGTTGTAATACCTAAACATTGCTATCACACCCATTACATCCTTCTTATGCTGAATGTGGTTGTGAAATGCTTGCCTATACTATGGTTACATCAGTAGATAAAACCATATAAAAATGGGTTTGGTCTGTTAGATACTGAGCTAAACTATGCCAAAGCACATGTTTCAAATTTCTTCACACATGACATTGCTCACATCCTATGCTGAGATGCTCCATGCATGCAACCATCTTTCATTCATCATGTTAGCTTCGACTGTTACTGTCTATATACTGTTTCAAATCCTTGATATAAAAATAGAAATTTGCAGAATGCCTCTAATGGGCTCTTAGTCTATGCTTATCTATCCTGAAAAGGGTTTCTTTTTCTCAGCTGCCTCCCAATTACCAGTAAGTGAACAAACAAAGTAATGTTTAGTGTGGAAAACAGTAAGGCTGACTCACATCCAACTAGCTCTGAGCCACCTGTGCAGGTAAATACCATAATTATTGTCCCTGCCTTCACACTGTTACTTAGTAATTCAATAATAGACCATCTGCAGTTTGCTGCTGGTGAATCACCTCGCATCTTAATGTGTTTGAATTATATTCATACTATGTAGTAAACATGATGTAAACACTGCAACCAAAATATTTAAGAAGCTAGCTGGGTATCTGAGTAGCTCCTCCTTATGCTACCATAGGAAGGTTTATAAAGTAATCTGAACCAATCCCATTTAGTAGCAGTACAGCTTACTGCAGAATGCTTCTACATAGCCATACACACTATTTGTTATTAATAAATCTATATTAATGGGATAATATTGCACTTTCCCTGTATCACCAAGAATTTAAGACATGCCCTTGCAAGGGAAATACAAACAACAGAGACAAAGCTGAAAACATCCAGTTAAAAATACCAGAATAGTGCAGAATAGTAGATATCATCCCTGAGGAAAGAAAAAAAAACCCACAAACAACCAGTATGTTGTAAAAGCCACAACAAATACAATACAACAGAGAAAATCTCCTTTCACAAATCTAAGCTGTTAGAAATAAATTCAACAGCCATTTCCAAATCTTGGTAATATTCTCACAAAAATGTAAATACACTATGAAAAACAATCTGTGCTTGCAGATTCCTCTCAAAAGCTGCTTGTGATTTTTATCTGGACTCTCATTTCATCCTGGTTTCCTACCCATCTTTTCCACTCACTTCAGCTACCCCACCCCACTCCAATATGCATCAGTACAAAACGGCAATCTTGCCCTCTGTCTTTCATTTCAGGCACTTCTTTCTTTCAGAGAATTGAAATTAATCAAACTTGCATCCTAGCAAAAGTTTTGTGCACAGTGTTGCACTATTAAAATAGAGGCTTCCAAATTTACTGCTCATTCTCAGGATGAAATTGGGGGAAAAACCACTCCACTATCGATCTATTATTGCACTTTGTGAAAGCAGAAAGCTTCTTGCCATTTTTGTGGAGTTTTAAAAAGTGGTATTTTTAACACAAAAAGACCCTCCATCAGGAGTTACCACTCAACACTGTGTAGGATACAACTAGATATTTTTTGCTTTTAATTTGGCATACTGAATACACAAACTAGCTCAGCTTACTTCAACTCTTCACTTAACTATAGGACTCAATTGATAGGAGTTTCTAGAAGCCTTGCTAAGATGATATCAACAAATGACAGTTCTTTTAATTCAGTTTCTCAAAGCTTTAATACATTTTATCACATCTTAGCCACTTTATGACTACATATATGGCACTGGAAATCAAGTTGTTGGGGTTTTTTTTTGTCATTTTATCAAGTCCTTCCTTCTAAAGCTGACATTTAAGCCATCTATAAAGTTACTCACTATATCTTTTTAGATGCATATTTAAAGAATTAGAACTTCCAAAATTACCTAAGTAGATTTTAACAAATCTGTGATCCCAAGATATTTCGCCTCCCACTTTGATTTGACATCTTCCTTAGAAGTGATCTGAAAAGGTATGATTTTCTCTATTCTGAAGCATTTTCATTGCCTTGTTCTATCAGTCTACGTTATCATTTGCAATTGTATTCAGTTCTCTCCTGAATATGTTAACATTCTGAGATAACACACATTCCTTGTATCTTTATTAAAATCAACACACTCCATTTCTCCCCTTGCTTCTGCATCAATTTGTACAATAATCTTTCCACATAAAAGACTTTAGTAACTTCTCACAATGTTCTTATTTATGAAGCCCCTTGTAGTTCACAGGCCAAAAGTGAATAGATTGGTTTCCATGCGTATAATCTGCATTTAATTGGAGTATATATACTTGCAAGAGGCAACTATATATTAAATGATATGTAAGTGATGGGAAGATAATTAATACCTAGACAATTACTTTATACAAACTACATAAGCCTAATACAAGAACAGGAATCACAACACCTTTAACAACTGTGTCAGAAAAGTTAAGGGTAACATTTAAGTTTGATGGACTGAGATTTGGGAAGATACACGTTTTGCATACCTCATACTCAGTGCAAGAAAGATGTGTAAAACACAAGGCTTACATAAGCCAAGTTTGGAGAGTGTTAACTCGCTTGATTAGAAGTGCTGTTGGAAGACGGAGGAAAACAGTGACCAGCAAACCATGCCTTGAATATCAAACATCTACCAGAAAACTTCAAGATGTAAACTGCCCGGTGTGTGTAAAAGATCACTAGAGAACCAAAGGCTATGCAAAACAGAATGAAAACCCAAGAGTACTAGAGCAGGGTACCTAAAGAAAAGTGAGATAAGAAACATCCTCAAAACAAAAGATTTCCTATTTTAATAAATCTGAGTAAACTCTACCTATGTAAGGCCTGAGGAAAAATAAAAATGAAAACATGAATCTTACACCACCTGAACACATAGTACTTCGTATTTTTGAGAACAGAACACTATGATCTCTAAGATGAATCTCTTGTGAGGATAGCATCAGATGATGTGAGTGTCAGAATTACAACAGATCTTTCAAAATAAAAGAGGCAAAAACAACAGTCCCTGAAAACTTCACTTAACTGTTTCTTCACAATAAATGCTTTAATTTCAATGGAAAAGATGAAACAGATTTCTTAAGGTATTTGGGATTTTTGGTCATACAGTTATGTAAAATCTATATCCATTACAGAATAAAAGTAAGTTTAAGGGAGGTATAAATATTGTATTTTCCTTTATCATTATTTGTTAATTTATTAACTCCAAATTCTATGGATGACTGTTGGCACCTAGGTTTCTATCTCCTCTAGCTCCATGTTACAAACAAACTCAACGTTTCGTAACACCTCTGCACAATGTCATTTATACATACTACAAAACCAGAAGGACTTCAACAATCTACTCTAAGATTTTAGCCATGTCCAACAGACTCCTTCATTATAGCAGTTAGGTAAAGCTTTGACCTTCACTAAGTATTTAATTGAACTACTACTGGGCAACAACAGAGACAATATATAGAGCTGTAGACAGACAACAGTTCTGTTCAGACACTGGTTATATAGTGCAACTTTTTTGTTGTTCATTTGATGGCCTTTTTAAAGAGATGGAATGGGACAGAGTGATCCCTTCTTCTGACACAAGAAATGCCACATGGTTATGCTGAACATGCGTACCTATAACCCATAACCCAACCAAGTGTCCCACTCCCTAGAAACTTCCTCTGAACTTCCATTTTAAGTTTGTTAGCTCCCTTACAGTATGGTCAGATAAGAAATAAGTTAATCCATGAGAAGTGGCTGCACAGTAAGAATGGGAAATTCCCTTCTAACTAGTTCTGGAATTGAAATCAGTAATGTCAAAAATTAAAAGCTATTGGGATTATTACTATAGAAGTCATGACAAAGAGAGAGATCATGAAGAAATCTAGTTGAAATCAGTCTTAGGCAAGATGCAGAGAATTTGCAAAATGGGAAGCATTGCCAAGCATGAAAATAACAGGGAAAAACCTGTTTATTTTCTTGGTTGCCTTTAACTGCTTAATTTGATCTTCCTCTAAAACAGAACACCATCTTAATTCTAGCTAAGAAATCTTAGACACGGTTTGTGCAGACAAGCACAGAAGAATCTCTTTCTAATCTTTCTTGTCTACTGTGTGATCTTAGACACAATTTAAAAAGGTTGTTTCCCAGCCCCTAACAAACCCTGAGCAGATGAATCTCCCTCATACTTCTCCTTACATATGGACAAAAAATTCTACAATAAGCTCTAGCTATAAATAGAAAAATAAATACAGGAGTAGCTTCAATTATGTGAGGGAGCATAAAGTATTGTTTCAAGAAATTCAGAATATTTGTAACTTAAAAGCTTCTAATGGTGACTTGTTCTTGTGACGACAAGTTGAAACATTCTAAGTAAAGAAAGAGGAGGGATTTCTTTTAGAATAAATGCACATTCTCCCATAGAAGCCTGAAAATGTAGAAAGTACTTTTGATTTTCCTGAAGTCTGTACTATACACAGAGAATCCCTGAAAGTTAATCATAACCAAGCATGACTCCTGCATGTTGTAGCTGTTGTTGGGTGTTTTTCTGGATCCATCTTTCTTCATTAATTTAGTATCAACAAGTGAGAACAAGAGTGTTGGTTTCTTAAGCATAAGTTTTGACCTTAGAATTAACATGGTGATCACCCTGGTTCATTAGTTTACCAAGTACACAAAGTATGGGGATGTACATCATCACATGTCTGCTCTTCAGCTAGAAAGAAAATAGTATTTCCTTCCTTACACAGGTTTCAAAGATTATTTATTATGCCATGTCTTAGGATATTGGCCTTTTTAATTCACAACTGGCTTAACAAGGACAAAGTTCAAGTGATAATTAGATCCCCTTTTATTGATTTTTCACTGGTAAGTAACCAAGCTAATCTTGTTACATTCTGATCTAACTTTGAGCCCTTTCATGATTAACTACTCTGGACACATACTTGAACTGCATAGTGGCGGAAGTAAATGTGATTAATACTAATACAATACAATACACCAGGTTGAAAGAGACCTTCATGATCATCGTGTCCAGCCCATCAACCAATCCAACCCACCTAAACAACTAAACCATGGCACCAAGCACCCCATTAAGTCTCCTCCTGAACACCTCCAATGAAGGTGACTCCACCACCTCCATGGGCAGGCAATTCCAACGGGCAATCACTCTCTCTGTGTAGAACTTCTTCCTAACATCCAGTCTAAACCTGCCCTGGTGCATCTGGTATGCAGATTAGTATAACAATTCAATCAGTCCAATAAGTATGCTGAAATGGTTGCTTTTAGTGTGTGTACCTTTTGATGGTACACACGAAAGGAGACCTGTACTGAAGAGCATTCAGGAAGCTTTAGAGACAACTATTTTTTCTCTCAAGTGCCTGCTAGTACATTGTATTTAATAAAAGATTCAGAATGCACAGAAAATGTTTTGGATACACACATACGCCATAAGCAGAAAAAAAAACTTGTCAGGGTTATTTACTGAAATATTTGGTAACACACACATTGGTCTCTTCCTACTTGTGTAGGAAGATGCGTAACCATACTCTGTAAATGTTGGGAGGAAAAACAGAAAGGCCACTAACAGCTATTAAATTCTGTTCCATGGAATTCAGAGTGGTAGATTAAAGGAACAAAAGTTTTCTGTACTAGCATCCCACATGGAAGGATGAAGCCTTGGTTCCATTCCTAGGCAGTAAATTAAAACACAAATGTTCAGTTACAATAAACCTTATATAGCTATACACTTGGAGGACATAGCATAATACAGTATCAACTCCACTGTGGTCTAGTGTGGTCAAGAATTGTTAACACTATTTGATGAAATCCATAGAATATTGAGTCAGTATTAAATGTAGCTTAAAAAAAAACCACCAAAAAAACCAACAACACAAAAAGCAACAACAACCGAAGAACACAACAAAAACCCAAAGCAACAAGCTTACAAGACTAAACAAAATAAAAATAGATAATATAGGCAATATGTTCTCATTTGCAGAGTCAGTTAAGCATGTCCTTTATAAATGCCAAGAGGCATCTAAAAACTTCTGGAAATAATAGGATATGAAACTACTTTAAATCTTTAACACAAAGATGGGGGAGACAACGCTCTTAAAAATACCCCCTACAAAAATATCCAGCATTGTCACTACTGGACATACTATTGCATCTTCACACATATTATATCCATATAACCTCCATTTTGAAGCTCATTGTACAAAGGAAATTTATCACCCACAAACAAAGGAAGACAATGAGCACTCTACCTCTCAGCATCTTTAGGTATTGATGTCTCAGGCTTTAATGACAGTATGTTTTTGGAGTAACGCAGATACAAGGGTCATTTAAACTTCCCAGATGAGAACGTGGGTCTCTCTTTTTGGCTACAAAAACTAAAATCCACTTTGGTGGAAAGAGTTAAGTAATGAGTTTAATGCATATTAAAATTTTAAAAAATATATAATCAAATGTTGTAACCATTGAGGAAAAACTCAATATAGGAGAATAACACTTTCGCTTCACTAGCCCTTTCCTTGCTTCACCCCACTATGAAGTCTGTCAGTCAATGTGACAGAGACAGCATTTACTCTCTAATCCCATTTTACTTTAAACAATTAGTCAGTGCCACTCTGTGCTACACATTTTATATCTTCTCTTCCCACAGCAGGTTGAAACAGTTGCTAAAATCCAAGATCAAGCTATCACCCAAAATAAGGTAGCAGAAGCATTAACTTAGTACGCAACAGGAACAACTCTCAGCATTTTTCAGAAGGGAGGGCAAGCAGTGCTGTTTGCCTGATTTAAATGACTGGAGCGAGACACAAAATTTAACACGTTCTACA
This sequence comes from Picus viridis, assembly GCA_033816785.1. Taxonomy (NCBI): domain Eukaryota; kingdom Metazoa; phylum Chordata; class Aves; order Piciformes; family Picidae; genus Picus; species Picus viridis. Next base: position 25,880,312 of record CM066575.1, read on the forward strand.
CAATTTTATATGATATCTTTTAAACAACAAATTTAACTCTTCTATGAATACTCTGAAGAAATGTCTGCTGGTTTTATGTAGTTTAATCCTGGTCGAATTTGCAATGTATTGCAATTGAGATATTTTGATAACTGGAATCTCTACACAATTCCTGTCAAAACAACAATCTGTATGGATGAGTTGTGGTTTTGTTTATTATTTTATTTAAATAAATCAGTCACAAGGTTTTGTTAAGCTTTTGCCACCCTTCTATATGTAAATTCAAAAATTAAAATAGAAAGTATAGCTGTAGCCCCAATACAATTTACAATACAATACAATACAATACAATACACCAGGTTGAAAGAGACCTTCAAGATCATCGTGTCCAACCCATTAACCAATCCAACCCACCTAAACAACTAAACCATGCAACCAAGCACCCATCAAGTCTCCTCCTGAACACCTCCAATGAAGGTGACTCCACCACCTCCACGGGTAGCCAATTCCAATGGGCAATCACTCTGCAACAGTTACCTTTATCAGACAACAACAGTACAGCAGGGAATCAGAAACTAGAAGAGGAGATAGGAAACATCCTGCAAGAAATATTCATTTAAGTAGCAAATGTGAAAGGAGCAGAGGTCAGTGTGGGATTTGAGAAGTACATTTTACCAGAACATGCCTGTAGCCAGACAACGAGCACAACATATGAAATTAATCACTAAATTCAACCAGAACTTTCAGAGCATGATGCCTCCATTTATGCTTATATATCCTTACTCATTCAACAAATATGTAGGTTTATTTTTACATATGGAGCACTCACAATATCCACTGATAGTGATACCATCAGAGGGTTCACTAAACAAACCCGGTACCCACTTCCTGACGCAAACATTTCAGTGCCTACACAGAACCTTAGGGGTTTAGAAACTAATTTTGAAAACTGCATGTTTTCCTTCAGTTATTAAAAACCAGTATACTACCAGTTACATTAAGATTTCTTGTTGCTTTTATTCGCATAGTTACATTATTTTGATTATGCAAGCTCGTTCTAACTATTACAGTTAGAACAGTTGTGTTCTGACTATTATGAATAATAGTCCCATTTCCTCATTGGCAAAGCATAGGAAGAAAAGTTACAAAATAAAAGCAAATAACCCCTCATCCAAGTCATATCTATATGTAGACTAAACAGCAAGTTTTAGCAGAAATATGCAAAACTTAATCTGACTGTGGGTGTGCTAAGAGAGAAATGCCAGATTTAAAAGCCAGTATTATACTTCATGTATTGGGAATTGAAAAGAAAATGTTGAGAGACCTGCACTCTGCAATCTCACAATCTAACAATTACCAATGGCCATGAATAAACTGTAGAGTCCATTGGGAAAATATATCTGGCAACTTTTTTTTTAACTTCAAAACCAGAAGTAGTTTCCACAGCCTTTTTAATGCCACAGAACTTGACAGAACAGAACTGAAGCAGTCTATTTTCTCCACGATTTGACAAAGTTCAGATGAATCAATCATCAACTGTATTTAAGGTATTATATGGCTGACATATTGCTGATACTTGCACTTCAAGAATATTGGCATATGCACTGCAGCTCTAATATTAGCACATGTAAATCCTAAGGGAATATCGATACCAAAGATTTACCTGCACGTTTTCTTGCTTTTAAGCCCACTTTGTCAAGTCATCTCTGTATAAAAACACTTACTGTGTGTTTACATCTCCTTGCCCATACAGGTTTTCAGATGACACTACCAATTTTTATTTATAAAAAGAGACTTGGCTGCTCAGCAGCATAGCTGCTCACGGCTATCAGCAGTGACAACACAGATTTTGGAACCATTAGGTACCATGCTGTTGCTCTTCAGATCTTCCTTTTCCTTGAACTAACACCTGTGTGACATTTAAGAGACACACCTGGAAAAGCTCTTTGCCTTTCATTTTACAATGCCTACTTTATTGTTGCAGTACACCAGTCTTACGTCCCAAACAGTGCTGGAAGCTGTCGCTCCATCACGCTTGTCTGGACAGAATGCAGCATCAGAATGTCAACACAAATGTGCCTTTAATGTTTTAAACTTTTTAACTAATTTTCTCAGAGCTAAGCTTGATTTAGCATGCAGAGATGATGCTTCACTACCCAATTACTAGTACCTACAAGTTCCTGCCTGCTATCTGTAGATTGAAAACGGCAGTCAGCCTTCAAAATCTGCCCTGAAAAATTTCAGCAACATGGAAGTTTCCATTCAGAAAGCAGCTGTTATAAAACATTCAAGGTTGTGTGGGCGCTGGCAATAGGACTTGTAAGGTTACATGAGTGTGTATTTTGACATCATCATATGGCTGACCTTTTTCTAGAAAAGGCAGAAATAGGTGAAACCTTCTATACCTAAATAAGGCACATACCTTGCCATATGTAATGGGCTTGACTTGATTAATGGAAAAAACTTCATCTGAATTGATATGTTCATACTTAACTGCCCTAAAACTATGAATTCTGTAATATTTACTATCTCTTATTGTTATCTGTTTCATAATGAGTAAACAACATACTGTCTCTGTTGTGAGTGGGTAGTTACTATTAAAAGGAAATATTTGATCATTATGGAGATTATATAATAATATTGAATGCCACAAGAAAGAAAATGAATATCACTCATTATAATAAATATTTGGAGCATCACTGGTGATCCTTTTAAGATAATTGTTCCATGATAATGTCAGATACACAGCAGATATGAGAAATTACTACTTTTTGCTGTCCACATAGTATACTGTTGTAATCTACACACAGCAGAGGCACAAAAGAGAAAAATGACCATGTTTCAACTCTTATCAGCTTCTGAAATAACTTTAAAACATTGTGGGTGAGGGAGAAAAAAATTGATGACTTATATGCTGAAAGGGGTGAGAGATTAGGGAGTAGAGCAGGGCAGTTTATCAGCCAAAGTTTAAGAGTTACACACTTAAAATTACTTCCCCCACCATGATGCCTAAACTGTTAAGGCTGAAATCAAAACTGTGATTTCATTCACCACTCTCATTAAGTAGTTAGGCTGAAAAATTCCAGCTTCAGCTACTCCTACAGCAGTGCAGGCAAGCAGGGAGAAGCACTTTGTAATTGTGTATTATCCTTGATTAAATCATACTGAGAACATCATCACTACCCTTGGCTGCAATCCTTGTATATGCCCTGTGTGCTTATGGGCTCCTAAAAGAGATACTTTATTTACAGTTTATATTAATGAAAAAATAAACTGACAGAGTACATGTAAATTTGATCAATGATATCTACTGTCTTTTCAAATGAAATTCCATTACTTGCATACATGGAAATTTGGCATTCAGATTATTTGTCTGATAGCCAGCACAGCTCCCCTTCTCTGGAGACTGCTTCCAAACCTACATATTTTCACTAGAAAGCAGCACTGAATTAACAACTGAAGCGTCCAGCTCTGCTTACACTTCAACAGTTCTCAGCCTATGCAATCCCTGCCATCATATGCATAGAATCATAGAATCATAGAATCAGTCGGGGTTGGAAGGGACCACAAGGATCATCTAGTTCCAACCCCCTGCCATGGGCAGGGACACCCCACACTAGATCAGGATGGCCAGAGCCTCGTCCAGCCTGGGCTTAAACACCCCCAGGGACGGGGCCTCAACCACCTCCCTGGATAACCCATTCCATGGCTTCACCACTCTCATGGTGAAGAACTTCTTCCTCACATCTAGCCTGAATCTCCCTATTTCCAGCTTCATTCCATTCCCCCTAGTCCTATCACTGCCTGAGATCCTGAGAAGTCCCTCCCCAGCCTTCTTGTAGGCCCCCTTCAGATACTGGAAGGCCACAATGAGGTCACCTGGGAGCCTTCTCTTCTCCAGACTGAATAGCCCCAACTGCTTCAGTCTGTCCTCATAGGAGAGGTGCTCCAGCCCTCTGATCATCCTCGTGGCCCTTCTCTGGACATGCTCCAGCACGTCCACATCCCTCCTGTAATAGGGGCTCCAGAACTGGACGCAGTACTCCAGGTGGGGTCTCACCAGAGCTGAGTAGAGGGGGAGAAGCACCTCCCTTGACCTTGAGGTCAAGTACCGAGATGACTTTAATTCAGGAAACCTTCTGATCCTATATAATTATGATGGGGCACCTTTATATAGCAAACTTTAACCAGCGTAGAAGAAACAACTCTGCAAATATTCCATGAACATAATTTTACTAGTAATCCTAACTTTTGCCTTTCTTCCTTGCAATTCTAGAAAAATGAGTATCAATTAGTAAATTAAATTTGCATCCATTACTTGAGTGTAATTTCCCACAAAGTACTTGTGAATGAAACCACATGTATGGAACCACAACTCATAGTTCAATTTTGCACTGGTAATTTTGGTTCCCCTGCCTACCACAGGTGATGTGAACATGCAGATATCAACATGCTTTCATAAAATTGCAAAGAGAGTAAACAAGTAATTCCAGTTGCCAACTTTCTTGAGGGCTAGTTATGAATAAAGAGGAATAAGGAGGGGAATTAATAAAAATATAAATTATTTATTAATTTGGCTCTGCCTCCCACCTACCTGTATACAAAAGTTATTAAAGATTATGACAGTTCTGTATTCTGTTGAGAATACCTTCACAATATAGGAATGGTTACAAATAGTTTGAGAAACAGTATTTGGAAAACATAGATTCAAAAGCAGTAAATTATCCCACTAACAAAAGGCAGGAATTTCCTGGAGACTCTAGGAATGTACCAATTACTCAGAATGCTGCTGGCTGATTGTGGGAAATCCTATTTTTGTCTCCTTTTATCAGAAAATCCTCCTAAAATTGCTTTGCTGCTTATAATCCATGCATGTGGTGGGGAAAACCCAAAGAGCCTCATACTCTCTGCAGCTCACCTGTTTTAATATAGGCACCTGATTTTTGTTGGAACCATCACCAGACAACAGCTAGAACTGATAACAATCAGTTCTCTGCTTAAGAACACCCCGAACATGCCCAGACTTGACCCTTTCTTGGGCTCTGTGCCTGGCAGGACATGCGGTGTGGGGGAAGTGCCCATGCTAAATCCACTGAACCACAGGCCTGGGAAGTATATCTCCTCTGCCTCCCTTCATCTCAGCCTCTCTGTTTCCACCTCATCCTGTCTTTGCAAGGGGAGGTGGGGGTGGAAGACAGCAGGGATAGAGAGGTTTTGGGTGCACTGCCACAAGGCTCTACACTGCCTATTTCTGCTCCAGTATGGTCAGCACTGAAACAGCCAACAAGGTGGCTTATAGCCAAGCTAAGTGTTAATTAACAAGTTAGATACTTGAATCATGAACCCAGTTTGTTGTGCCCAGGGAGATTTATAAGAATAGTCATACTGTGTGCATAGGGGACTAATTACACTGAAAAGCCATGTGTGGGTGAATAAACTTTTCTAGTTCCCAAAGAACTTAACATACAAGTTCAGGAGTCACCTCAGAATTAGTTAATCAATTTATGCTGTCATATCCAACACAGACCATGCTGTCCTAGGCTATCCTACTCTTGTGCAGTCACCTGGGTGTCTATATATGCTCAAATTGGAGAATAAAATCAGAAAAAAAAAAAACACAGAGAGCTCACCTGGGTGCATACATAGGTCTTTACCACTACACCACCAACAAATCCCCCCTCCCCCCAAAAAAAACCCCACCACCAACCCCCCCCCCAAAGAAAACCCCCAAACCAAAACTTACCCTATTTTACAATAAGAAAGACATTTTTCATACCTATTTTCACAAATTTATTTTTCCCCTCTCATAATTTTTTTATTTATTTGTAATTACACCTTAAAGAAAAGGAAGTCTCACATGCCCCAATGTAAGTTTTAGTCTTACTAACCATGATGGCACGAGGGGTCAAATCCTGAAACATTTTATTGTGCTGTCAAGGCTCCTTGATATTTTCACACACTTTTACAGGTGTAAGTATCTAAGAAGCTTTCAATGTAGCCTAGTGCTGCTCTAGGGTCTCAAAGTTATTTGTATAGGCCCCTTTTAGAATACATTTGAGTGGTAAAGCAGTAGTGCACCACAGATTGCATTTCTGATGACAGCTCTTTTATTCATTTACTAGAACAGAGCTGGTATGTGTTTAAAAATAGATGGAGTACTCAGTACCAGTTGGACATGCGCTGCCTCAGCAAGAATCCGATGCTACTTGCTATTATTACCAGGCACCACCCTTGCAGGTGTGTGAATCACTGGGATAGAACACCACCTAACACAGTACAAACTGCTTTTAGGCTGAATCAAGTTGACTTTAGTTTTAAGAATTATAAAATACCTTCATTTTAGTAAGAGTTTAAAAAGCACTATGAAGAGGAGAAGCTTTGTAAGTTGGGCAGGTTGAGGTCTATTATTTCCCCATAAAACATAAAAGGCACTGGCAAAAGCTACTGGCGTCCATTTTCAGCTTGATTAGTTAATTTCTAGCCTGTACTGAAAAATGCTGCTTTCATTTTCTGCCCAGGTAAAATTTTGCCATTTTTGCCACTACATTCAGGTTTTGAAATTTCTGCTTAAGCAGAGAAGCATCCAGAAAAGCAGATAAAAAACTAACTCTGCTGGCCTGTCAGGATTTCTACCAAGACTGTTATTTAATTTTAGCTTTGACAGCAAGTTAAATATTAGTTTTACTGCAAATTACCCTCTAAATCAAATTTTCTAGCAAGGGCAATGAATGTTTGCTGTTGAGTGATGTTTTAATTTATTTCTAACAGAGTCTTAAAAGACTTCCCTTGCAATTTTAACTTGAAACAAAGTGTAACAGAATGAATAAAAAATAACTCCTTTTTAAATAGTAAGTTGAAAGAGAATTTGGGACACTACAAAAGCACCAAATTAGAGACACATAGGTTATGAAATGCAAAAGACCAGAAGTACCTTTTGAACTTAAAAAGTCTCTAAAGGAAACAAAGTGATTGAGCAGAAACATTTTAGGGACTGTCTTTATATTGTAAGTAAATTCCTGAATATTTTCAATTATTTAAACCAGAACAAAATGTGGCAAACCATTAGTGGGTTAACCTGCCTATTGTCCCAAAACAGAGTGAGGGAAAAGTAACACACAAAAACAAACAAACAAACTAGTGAGATATGAACAGATTTATTGAGCAAAATAACAGTATCATAGTACATTCGCAGTTGGAAGGGACCTCAAGAGATCATCAGGTCCAACCCCCTGCCAAAGCAGAATCACTTAGGGTAGTCCACACAGGAATGCATCCAGGTGGGTTTTGAAAGTCTCCAGAGAAAGACTCCATAACTACTCTGGGCAGCCTGTTCCAGTGCTCCATCACACTCACTGTAATGAATTTTCTTCTTATGTTGAGGTGAAATCTTCCATGTTCAAGCATGGACCTGTTCCTTGTCTTATTACAATGCACCACTGAAAAGATATTGCCCCCTCCAACTGACGGCCACCCCTCAGATATTTATACACACTGATGAGATTCCCCTCTCAGTTTTCTCTTCTCAAGACTAAACAGCCCCAGGGCTCTCTGTCTCTCTTCATAGGGGAGATGCTCAAATCCCCTGATCATCCTTGTGGGTCTCAGTAGGATTCTCTCCAGTAGTTCTCTGTCTTTCTTGAACTGGGGAGCCCAAAACTGGATGCAGCATTCCAGGTGTGGTCTCACCAGGGCAGAGTAGAGAGGCAGAAGAACTTCCCAGACCTGCTGGACACACCCCAGGATACCATTAAGTAATTGTCATTTCCCACATCTTTATCTTTCTTTCTTACAGAAGCACAGCAGAATTCCAACAAGTTGTTTGTTTACTAAGGAAGTTACCATTTTTCTAGCTCAGAAGCCAAACTTGATTTTTGAAGTACTATGAAGGCTTGTAAAGGAAATCTGCTTAAATATAAGCCTCAAAAATTTTTGAGGTCAGTTGCTGAAATAATCACAATTAACAGATTCCTGGGGGAAAAAGTTACATCACTAGAAACAAGAGTATTGGTTTCCATGTATTTCAGTGTGTTTGGGAGAAAAGTCAGCTATTAACAAATGCCTGTCACAGAATCAGGGAGTGGTAGGGGTTAGAAAGGACCTCTGAAGATCATCAAGCCCAACTCTCCTAGAGTATCCTTCCTACCCTTTTTTCTGAATCAAGATTTATTGAGTCAGGCTGCAAAATCAAGCACAGATTATGGAATTTTCTTTCTGGAATGACAGAATTCAATATATTGGTAAGACAACTTGTCTTTGAGTTAGGAATTCAGTGTTTCCACTACTTGCACTTCAGACAAAGACTAACTTTTGCTAAGCAGCAGTACTGAAATAGCCAAACCCTTCCCACAAATTTGATGAGATTTTAAATGGTTCTTACGCCAACAATTGTCATTCACTCCAGAATTTCATGCAATCATTTCATTTCTCATGTCAATATACAGAAGACCTTATTTTCAAAATAAGGTAGCTTCAAATCCCAAATCCATCAGTTCATCATAACTACCATATTAGGGTTTGATTTCTATGTACAGTAAAAAAATAGTAATATGCCCTTAAAGATGCTGACTTACTCTAGTGGAAGGTGTTCCTGCCCATGGCAAGGGAGTTGGAACTAGAACACAGACTCATAGAATCACTGGAGTTAGAAGTGGCCTTTAAAGGTCATCTAGTTCAAGCCCCTCTTCTTCCCCACCACCAGCCTTTATCTTCCCAAAGCAGCTCCAGCTCCCCCTACACCAACTTCCACCCTGCCTAAACAGTTCCTGCTCCACCACCACCATTTTCACACCCATCCCAGTGCCAGGGGCAAGACCCTCAACCACTCAAGGTACTATGCAGAGGAGTTAAGCCCCATGAAGGAGACCCAGCCAGCACCCATGGGTGATATTGGAGGGATCTTCAAATTTCTTCCTACCTAACCGGGGGCCACCAGGCCCCCGGCCTTTGTTGTCACCACCACCATCACCCAGTGTGCACCATGGGGACTCACCAGTGATGAGAGGAGGATCCTCAGCCCAGATGGGCTCAGCTTGGGGCTTCTGCCTTTCCTGGGGGGAATTAAAAAGGGGGGTGGGTGGGGAGGACCAAATGGCTACACCTGGGGTGGGAGGAGATTCCAACAGAGCCCAGGTGCTCTGGGATCTGAAGGGAAAAAGGGAGGAAAGGGGCAGACTGTGAAACCAGTGTTATTGAGAAAGAATGGATATCAAAATAATATTCAAATATGAATTGCTGACTTTTAGTGATTGCTAGATGCTTAATACAGCTAGTTTCAGGATGTTCAACTATTCTTGGATATTAGATAATTTATTGACAAATCCAAACACGATTTTCATAGGCCAATATTAAGTTCAATAAACAAAAAAACCCACACACCTTGTGCTAAGGTAACTGTATAGCATATCAGTAAATTCTTTATCTCAACCCAGAGGAGTTTTTTGGGGGTTGTTTTCCTGCCCATCTGTGTGTGGGAGAGAGGGCTTGCTTCTGAGAGCAGGCTGTGTGAAGCCAGAACACTGCTATGCTGAAGATGGGTTTATCTAGCAGAGTTGAACTCTCCTATAGCTGAACAGGAATGGTCCATGCCACAATGAACCCTGTGGTCTCTCCTGTGTGAGTATGGAGACAATATGCACATGAGATGGTAACCCTTTGCTCTACAGGGACAAGTACATGAGTTACAGAGAAAAGAGGAGAGAATTATTCCAGGAGAGCTGCACTAGCCTACCACGAGCCATTCTCTGGTCCTAGTACATGAGCATCAGATCCAAATTTGAGTAGGGGAAGATCTCAAGAACTGACTGTATTGGAAGCTGAAGTAAGCATAACTGGGAATAAGTGGGAATAGCACCCCTGTAGAATCATTAAGGTTGGAAAAGATCTTTAATATCATTATGTCCAATCATAACCCAAATACCATGACCACTAATATCCTAATATCCAATGTAAATCTCCTCTGGCACAATTTTAAACCCATTTCCTCTTGTCCTGTCACTAGTTACTAGGGAGAAGAGTCAAACATTGGCCTCACTACAGCCTCCCATCAGGTAGCTGTAGAGAGCAGTAAGATCTCCCCTTAGCCTTCTCTCCTCAAGACTAAACAATCCCAGTTCTCTCAGCCACTCCTTATGTGTCCTTCAAACCCCTCACCAGCCTCGCTGCTCATTTCATGACCTCAATGTCTTTCTTATACTGCGGTGTCCAGAATTGAACACAGTACTCAAGCTGTGGCCTCACCAGGGCTAAGCACAGAGGCACTACCACTTCACTACTCCTGATGGACACACTATTCCTCATAACTGGCCAGGATGCTGTTGGCTTGACAGGACTTTCACACAGGAATTGAAGCATCAACCACATTTTACTCAATGACTTGAAACAATAAGCAAAATTCTGAATTTAGAAGTAGAAAAGGCACAGCATTTTATTTTTTTTCCCTTTCTTGAGACAAAAGCACATTATCTCTGTAAACTTCTATCTACCCATGTAGGAATAAATGTACTCTCCAAGCAAGTGAATAAAATAACCTTCTTCCGCAGTGGAATGATGTCTTATTCTAACAAAACAAACAAACAAGAATTGATTATAGCAACTGAAAGGTTTCACCCTATTAAAATTTGACAGGAGGGAAGCATTTTTTAAAAACAGTTGACAGGTTTATTCAGGATACTCAGCCACATCAGGGAAGAACAAAACTTTACAATCAAAACAGGAAAATACAAGTTGAATTCTTATGTTTCACAAACTGCCATGAACACACACAAGAAAAACAAAGAATAAACAGATATTCAGTTTGTGGATTGAGGGTTAAGTAATCAACTAACAAAATATTTATTCTAGTAACTTGGGAATTAAAGACCAAAAAGCAAATAATAAGTTGTTACAGATTTTCTTCCCAAATAAATTCACAAACAGTCATGTCAGATTTTATCCTTAGCAGTGTTCCGAGGAGTCAAAAGAGAAAAGGTGCAACATATGTTCAAAAACTGTATTATAGTTCTGCTTTGTCCAAAATCTACAGAAACAGTGTTGATAGACTGAGGTCACAGGGACAGAACTCAAGCCTTCAGCTTGCTAATGTCTGTTCCTTGTACCATAGTTTACATATAAACCTCATGTGTATGCTCATAACATTTTTTCTTGATTTTTACTTTTATCAGATTGGAACAAGTATATTATTTTTAATCATCATAAGAATGTAAAAGAGGGACATTATTTTACTTAAGTCCTTAAGGCTGTGCTATGCTGATGTAGCCCAACAACAGTGGTTTGAAGATTTGTATTTTTGCAGTGCAAGGAAAAACACAGCTAAGGAAAAAAGTAACATTTATAAATACCATTGAAATATTTTTACCATTAAGAATTGTTTAATATTCTGTAGACACAACAAGCCAGGAAACATGTAAAGTATTAACTGTATCTTTTAAAGACATAGTAATGTATTTCTGACAGACAAAATCTGTTTACAAAGCTTTACAACTTTTGAGGAATGAAGGTGTAATAGGAGGCATGGTTTTGAATAGCACATCACTTCAGCTAGTTTACTGCTAAATAATCTCATTACCTTCAACACAGGATGACTCTGTCTCTTCCAACCTGGTGTATTGTATTGTATTGTATTGTATTGTATTGTATTGTATTGTATTGTATTAAAAGCATTTGATATCCATTTGTGTCTACAGACTACAGTCCTTCCTGGCTAAGTTGAAGGTTTTTGGCCACAACAACCCCAGGCAGTGCTACAGGCTGGGGTCAGAGTGGCTGGAGAGTGGCCAGGCAGAGAGGGACCTGGGGGTTCTTGTTGATTGTAGGCTGAACATGAGCCTGCAGTGTGCCCAGGCAGCCAAGAAGGCCAATGGCATCCTGGCTTGCCTCAGGAACAGTGTGGCCAGCAGGAGCAGGGAGGTCATTGTGCCCCTGTACACTGCACTGGTTAGGCCACACCTTGAGTCCTGTGTCCAGTTCTGGGCCCCTCAGTTTAGGAACAATGTTGACTTGCTGGAACGTGTCCAGAGAAGGGCAACAAAGCTGGTGAGGGGTTTGGAACACAAGCCCTATGAGGAAAGGCTGAGGGAGCTGAGGTTGCTTAGCCTGGAGAAGAGGAGACTCAGGGGTGACCTTATTGCTCTCTACAACTACCTGAAGGGAGGTTGTAGCCAGGCAGAGGTTGGCCTCTTCTCCCAGGCAGCCACCACCAGAACAAGAGGACACAGTCTCAGGCTGCGCCAGGGCAGGTTTAGGCTGGATGTTAGGAAGAAGTTCTACACGGAGAGAGTGATTGGCCATTGGAATGGGCTGCCCGTGGAGGTGGTGGAGTCACCTTCACTGGAGGTGTTCAGGAGAAGACTTGATGGGGTGCTTGGCTGTATGGTCTAGTTGTTGGGTGGGTTGGACTGTTTGATGGGTTGGACGCAATGATCTTGAAGGTCTCTTCCAACCTGGTGTATTGTATTGTATTGTACTGTAACTGCACTTAATGGCAGATACCCAGTTCCATGATTCCTTTTACATACGTGCTGCTGTGTGTCTCTATCAGCTATTCGCAAAGTCTAAGCTACACTGTGATTTTGACACCGTTGGAGTAACAGGTCTGGCACACAAGCCCATAGAGACATGCTCCACATGTGAAAGCATACATTGCCTTTTGAGGTGTTCCAAGTAACTGCATTCTCAAAAGACATACTCCTGTCACCAATGTAGAATAATACCTTGATCTGTGCTTCTTAAGTCAGCCTGCACCGCTCCTAAAATCTCAGAGCAAATAAGCTTGAAATCTTCAGGCACAGTTTTTGTGAACCTATGAAACAGAAACCCCAGAAAAACTATGTACTAAACAGACAGAAAAGTCTCAGATGAGAAGGTTTATTTTCTAGAAGAAAACATTAGTAGCTGCCTGCACTTAAATATGAATTACAGTCAGCAGTTGAACAGGTGCAGCCCGACTGGAGAGATGTTCCTTCGCTTTGTGCTTGCTGTAATACTGCGGAATTACTTAACTGCAGAGTTAAAAAAGGCACACTCTGGAGGCTTAAAATATATGCTTCCATGTACAGAAAAATAAATGGGTTTATTGTGATACTCAATACCAATTTTCAGCCACAGCTATTTCTGTCACAATTACACATGTTCAACTGAAGTGCATTAAGATACACTTCTGTTACAGTAAGATAACTTAAATATCAACAAAGCTCACTGCTTATTTGTCCAAAAGGGCAAGGAATGTTCAGCACATGTGAAAAGAATTACTACCTTTTCTTGATTTTTTTTTTCAGGTTTTGTTTTTCAGAATTCTAGTGCAAAATGGTTCTGTTTTGAGGAAACCACTTGATACTGGTTGTGGCTAAGTTCCTGAAATCTACAACCTAACCTTTTTTTCCCTGTTTGCATATTACTGCAAGTAAGGATGATGATGCATTTCAGACTCATATCACAGCAGCTGTGCAACTCATTTATTTTGTTTGGCAGGCAGTAATAACAACTAATAAAACTCAACAATCTTGTAAATGAAAAAGCTCATACAGAATGCAAACATTCAGAGCTCAAAGCAAAATCAGACAGCAGATGAATGATAACAAAAAGGGATTTTGCTCTCCCACAACACTACCATGCTACCAGGGATAAAATACTTCTGCAGTTTTCACTAAATGCATCACATTTCTCATTTAATGAGAAAACAATTTCATCTCCGTGTTAAATAAACCATAATTTATTTTCCATCAGTAGCCTGGTAATATTTACAATCTTTATAATATTACACTTCACAGAATCACAGAACGTTAGGAGTTAGAGAGGACCTCAAAAGATCATCCAGGCCAACTACCCTGCCAGAGCAGGATCAGCTAGAGCAGGTCACACAGGAACGCATCCAGGCAGGTTTGGAAAATCTCCAAAGGAGACTCCTCGAGACCCCTGGGCAGCCTGTTTCAGTGTTCTGTCACCCTCACAGTAAAAAAGTATTTCCTTATGTTCATGTGGGACCTCCTATGCTCCAGCTTGCACCTGCTGCCACTTGTCCTATCATAGGACATCACTGAGAAGAGCCTGGCTCTGTCCTCCTGACACTTGCCCTTCATATAAACATTAATGAGGTAACTCCTCAGTCTCCTCCATGCTAAAGAGTTCCAGCTCCCTCAGCCTTTCCTTGTAAAGGAGATGTTCCACTCCCTTAATCATCTTTGTGGTTCTGTGCTGGACTCTTTCAAGCAGTTCCTTCTTATTCTTGAACCAAGGGGTCCAGAACTGGACACAATATTCCAGATTTGGCCTCATCAGGGCAGAGCAGAAGGGGAGGAGAACTTCTATCGACCTACTCACCACACCTCTTCTAATTCACCATAGGATGACATTTGTCATCTTGACCACAAGGGCACATTGCTGGCTCATGGCCATCCTGTTGTTCAGCAGGATTCCAAGGTCCATTTTCCCAGAATCATAGAATCATCCAGGCTGGAGAGGACCTCTGGGATCATGAAGTCCAGACATTTTGTCCACTCCACCAAATCTGTCACTACACCATGTCCCCAACCACCAGCTCTGTGGGGCTTTTAAACACCTCCAGGGATGGTGATTCAACCACCTCCCTGGGCAAACCTGTTCCAGTGCCTGACAACCCTTTCTGTGATACTTTTTTCCCCCCTAATGTTTAGTCTAAACCTCCCCTGGTGCAATACAATACAATACAATAAACCAGGTTGGAAGAGACCTTCAAGATCATCACGTCCAACCCATCAAACAACTAGATCATGTCACCAAGCACCCCATCAAGTCTCCTCCTGAACACCTCCAATGATGGTGACTCCACCACCTCCACGGGTAGCCGATTCCAATGGGCAATCACTCTCTCTGTATAGAACTTCCTCCTAACATCCAGTCTAAACCTGCCCTGGTGCAGCTTGAGACTGTGTCCCCTTGTTCTGGTGATGGCTGCCTGGGAGAAGAGACCAATCTCTGCCTGTCTACAACCTCCCTTCGGGTAGTTGTAGAGAGCAATAAGGTCACCCCTCAGTCTCCTCTTCTCCAGGCTAAGCAACCCCAGCTCCCTCAGCCTCTCTTCATAGGGCTTGTGTTCCAAACCCCTCACCAACCTTGTTGCCCTTCTCTGGACACGTTCCAGCAAGTCAACATCCTTCCTAAACTGAGGGGCCCAGAACTGGACACAGGACTCAAGGTGTGGTCTAACCAGTGCAGTGTACAGGGGCACAATGACCTCCCTGCTCCTGCTGGCCACACTGTTCCTGATGCAGGCCAGGATGCCATCGGCCCTCTTGGCTGCCTGGGCACACTGCAGGCTCATGTTCACCCTCCCATCAACCAGCACCCCCAGGTCCCTCTCTGCCTGGCCGCTCTCCAGCCACTCTGACCCCAGCCTGCAGCACATGCAGCTTGAGGCCATTCCCTTTTGTTTTATCATCATTTACTTGTGAGAAGAGACCGGTGCCTACCTGTCTACAACAAATCTATAACATATTTCCATTTAAAAATTACTATTCTGGATGCTTAACTAATCATTTACTTTCAGATACTTCTCTTTAGCTTTCAAATACTCCTATACAGCCATTAAAAAACCCCATAAAATTCACACTCTAAAAAAAAAACCCTAAAAACCAAACACAACTCCAAAAACCTCAAACCCTGAAAAACACAAAACCAAAAGTACTTTTACCAAGAGAAAAATAGTTCCTTACTTCTAAACCCCACTTTTTAAACTCCCCCTCCATCCCACTACAGACCAGCCTTTTCACATTCTATTAGATTTTTAGCCTTTTAAAATTTATAAAGAATACTTCCAAATGCTCTTCAAGCCTAACAGATACAGGTGTAGCTCAAGTATGAAATATGTGACAAAGACCTTCTAAAAGCCAAACAACATACAAAGTATTCAAATCAATGTAACATGTGCTATCAGTATTTTAAAACAGATTATCTGCTCTCTTTAAAACTGTGTAAATACAATGGCCTATTTCCTTTTCTTACAGAAAAGTAAGTTCCAGCAGTAGGGGGGAAAGAAAGATGAAGTAAAACAAGTCACAGGATTTGAATATTACATCATTTACATTTGGAAATGTATATGTTAAAGTCGCTTTTATACTTTCATACAAGGATTCATTTCTTGTAATTAACTTTTACATTATTTGAATCCTAGTCTTCAAAGCCAGCTCTTCAGAATTAACATCAGGATTTAACCCAAATCTCCAAGCCTTCCAACTTGCAAATAACTCATATGAATAATTTCATTAGAAGTTTTATGATACTCAGGTAAGTATAAGCTAGTCATGCTCAAGGACCTGCAGGATTAGATGTGTTTCCCAATTATATTTGCAGAGGAACAGGGTGAAAATGAATAAAGCTGTTTATTCAACAGCAGCAGTTAGTGTGTTCTCCACACTTTCTGTGGTAAGGAAGTGCATGAGAAAGGATTTGCCAGATACACAAGAATAGCAAGAGTAAGACAAGGAGGCCAGATGAAAACCAAAATAACTCTTCCCTGACCGAGACAGACAAATTCATATTTGCCATAGCCAGAAAACTAGCCATGCTTTATAACCTCCTTCAGTATAATTTCTTTTTGTCCCATTTAATTTTCTAAAATCCCTGTATCTGGACCTTTAGTATCTTTCAAAGCTCAGAAGGCTGAATACAGCTCCACCAACAAAGGCACCACAGCAGCTTTGGATCATATAGAAAAGGCAGATTTTTTGGTACTGAATCCCAGGGGTGAAAATACAAAAAGGCAAAGTTTTGCACCTGAATAACTGTGGAAAAATGAAAGGTCAAGAAGACATAGTTCAAACATAGATTTTATTCATACAGGCAAAGCACCAAGATTCAGTAAGCCATTCAACACTTACTGGGATGTAGAAGCAATTAGTTTATTTTGTTTTACTACTTTAGAAACTGTGAGTGATTAAAAAACATGGTGAATTCATCTGATCACATGAAGTCACATCAGTTCTGACTTGGCATATTAACACAAGCTGAGTATTATCATTTCCAGACACTTGACTGGCTGCCAAGTCACTGACAGAGTGCTACAACTCTTGTTATCTATGTTGTCCCATTACACAAGGTATAGAACAACTTCTAGAGATTGTATTAACTTACTAAGACAGTGCCCAAAATACTAAAGATTAAGTTATTTATCCAGAGCTCTCAGTAATAGGAAAGGATTTTACTGCGTTGGTCAAAAAATGCTAAAGGAGAAAACTGAGCTGTTTACACAATACACATTTCTTCTACAATAAAATAAATTTCACTTAAGAAATAAAATTAAGAAAGACAAGGCAACTGGGTGGCAATTCTTTCCCTGCAGAACTACAGTTTCATTAAGGCTAAAATTAACAAAAGCAGCAGTAGCTTATACGTTGTAACTAAACAGCAAAAAAACCTCACCAGAAAAGAAAACAACGCAGTCAACCTTGATACCTTCTTCCTTCTTCTAATGAGCAGAGGACTTGCCATCTAACAATCAGTTAGATATTTACTTCATTTACTCCTCTAATGCAGAATCAATGCAGTGTATTTTATCTGTCTGAAGCCCAAGAGGGTATCCTTACCTAGAATTCTTCTAACAGAGTATTAAATAAAGTCTGTCGAAGTACACAATATTGTGGGAAATAGAAAAACTGATCTATAGCAGTGGCAGATTCAGTTGCAAAATACATGACCAGTTATAACCCAGCAAAAGCCAACAATAGAGAACTTCTCAATATACAATACTGTGTACCACATTCTAACATGCTGATGCCACATATCTTCTACCTAGGTAACTTCCTGTACATTTTTCAAGATCAGAGAGTCAAAAGCTAAGGCAGGTATTTTTCTTCAAAATAATACAGTAACACAGGCTGAAACACTGGTACACGTCCAAGTGACACTACTGTCATGGAAGAGATTATACATACAAACATCTAAACCACAGGTATCTCCAACACAACAACGTGCCATAAATCTTAAAGACAAAACTCCGCATTACAAGCCTTATTTTTCCACATTCCTCTCTGCCGACCAGAAAGTATAATTAATCTTTAACAACCAAAAGAGAGAACTAGTATACATCCAAACGACAAATGACAAGCAAAGTCTCAATTTTCATGAAAGTCCAGAAACTCAACAGCTATTACTACAATGGTGTTAGGTACAACAAGCACAATTCACGCGCTAACTTCACTAAAGCAGCAGTGAACATCTTAGGGAAAGATCACTATTCTGCAAGTGGTGAAACAATTCAGACACCTCCAGCAAGGAGAAAGCTCACTAAAAGCAGCTATCTTTTAATGTCTCTCTTTAGAATATTTGTTGCTGCAGTTGAGCCAAATGAGATAGAGATGGAGACAAGGTGTTTATATGAACGGGAATATTAATCATCTCTCAACATCAAAAGAAGCACTCTGCAAAAACTCACTCAGCCCACAAAAATTTACATTAAAGCATCCAAACCTGTCTTACTAGAATTGAGTAGAGAATCACACTAAAGATCTCTCTTTCAAAAATTACTCATACTTTCAAGCTCAGTCATCCAAGGCTAAAAGCCTGTCCCTACACCAAAGTTTGCCTTAAAAAAATCTCACATCAAGTTTTGCACAAACACCCCAACCCCCTCCCAAAAAAAACCCAACACCAAAAAAAACACCAAAACATGTATATATCACATTTTCAAACACCAGAATTCTTATAAAGCCTTATAACTAAAAAGTCTAGGATAACACATCTCCATAACAAATTCATCTACACTACAGATCTTGTATGACATGCTGTAAATCCACACACAGACAAGCAAGAATAGGAGACCTCACTGAAAACCTTCAATCACAGTGAAGAGTTGAAGTGGAGAAGAAAATGAATAATTCAATTAAAGTAGGACAGCATATAGAAGTGTGCTACGAAACAAATTCAGTTCTTTGCAATATGCATTTGTGAATTAAAGGATTCAGGCACCACATATGAATCCTCTGTAAAAACAAAAGTAAACAAAAACCACACCAAAAAGACCCCATAAAATCAAAACACTAAATCATATAATTGTTTTCTAGCCGACAGATGCAGCACTATCATACCTGTTCTTTAACTGAAGCTAGAATGGCAGACGTTGTCTCAGTTTCAGATCCATCACCATTGGATGTGTTCAGCACAGGACTGAGGGAACTTGTCTTGTCAGAAGATGAGGGTTGGTCTGGAACAGGCATAGTTTCTGTAGTTCATGGAAAAACAAAGTATTGATTTTGTTATTAGAAACCTGATATATCACAAATCCTATGCGTGTAACAATAATAATACTAACCTAAGGAAAAAATTGTATAACATACTTCTCTTCTGTACTATAGAATGCATCCCTTATTCAAAACTAAAGCTAGTTCTAAAATAATTATAAAACAAAATATTAAATGATTTCCTGGTCTTATTCCAATAATTCACAGTACACTCTGCGAGGGTTCAAACCACTTACGGCTGCGATTTTTGTATAGTATTGCAGTGACAGCATCCAACATGAAATTACAACATGAAGAACGCAATGAAATATGAAATGCTTTTCAAACAGAAAACCAATAAATGCAAAAATGAGACAAATGTTAAACAAGTAGAGTTGACTTTCTAATGCACATTATTATTTAATATGTGTTATATTTTATGCCAAGGTAACTAACTCAGCCTTTCTTCTAGTCAAAGGATGATTTTGACAACGTTTTATCAGAGCGGTTTTGAGAAACCCAGTATAGCAGCTGTTAAGCACCATTTTTGAGACCTGTGTTTAAAAAAAAAATAAAAAAAAAAAAAAAAAAAAGGAGGGAGGGGTGAGATTCTTAGCACTTCAGGGAATTTCTAGTATTCTACTATTCTTCCTGTGGAAGGATTTATCTTTCTTATGGCTAAACTATTGTGTGGCATCTCTGTTTAAATGTCCCTGTAGGCACATCTCTGCAGGCAAGTTGTACCAGATTCCAGAAGTAAAGGAGCAGAGAGGCAGTTTGCATGGTCGTGCACAAGCAAGTTAAAATAAGATCACATTTATGAGGGAGCTGGCCAGATTTCTTCTGTGGAAGAGAATTTATTCTGGTGAAGACAACTGCCTCACAGGCTGCCAGATGGTTCAGCCTCCTGAAGGGCAGTGGGCACGTTCCTTGGGATGTTGTCAGAGGGGTCATAAGAGTACAGCACCCAACATTCACATTAACAGTAAAACTCCTGCTTGGCTCCCTTCTACTTTTAAAAGCCCACATTTTTATAAAATATAATTTCTTCTGGAAGAAATATAAAGTCTGAAAAGGGTAGCTGGTAAAGGCAAATATAAAATTCAATATCCAGAGAAAGCATCCTCACACTAGTTTGTCATGGAAATTAGGGCTCTAAAAGATGAGGAGATTACATTCTATAAAGCTTTGGCCCCGAAACCACAGTGCTGCCCAAGGACGCTCATTCAGCCCAGGTGTGTAGCCTTTTCCAATAGCTTTCTGAAGCTCAGGACACTGGCATCCACATGTTAAGACAAAACCATGAAAATAGATTATTCACCAAAAAGTAAGTTATTTCTCTTAAGAGAGAACACCCTCTATCTCAGGCTAGATTAGTTTATATACTGAAGCATAGGATTATATGTAATTTAAATTAAAGCAGCTACGTATTTTCCTATGGTCTACTTTTTGTAAGCAAATCACTGAAGGTTGTAAATATTGAATCTTTGATTCTGGTAATGCTCTTTCTCATGATACATACACCACTGGCAGCTAAAAACCAAGATACAACTACCCCTTCTATGGTAAGTACTGAAAAAAAATTCTATAATTTCAACATATCAACCTAGAAGAAATTCTGAATTATATTTTCTCCCCATCTGGACATCAATGGAGCTTGTTTCAGTTCTAATGAGTTTGTGCCATATAACTGAAGTTGCCACTTTCTTATAAAATACCAAAGAAAATTAATTCATGCACATACATATACACACTTATTCTATTAGAACAGAACAGAACAGAACAGAATAGAATAGAATAGAATAGAATAGAATAGAATAGAATAGAATAGAATAGAATAGACCAGGTTGGAAGAGACCTTCAAGATCATCATGTCCAACCCATCATCCAACACCATCTAATCAACTAAACCACAGCACCAAGTACTCCATCAAGTCTCCTCCTAAACACCTCCAGTGATAGCAACTCCACCACTTCCCTGGGCAGCTCATTCCAATGGGCAATCACTCTCTCTATGAAGAATTTCTTCCTAACATCCAGTCTAAACCTGCCCTGGCTGTGTCCTCTTGTTCTGGTGCTGATTGCCTGGGAGAAGAGACCAACCTCATAACCTCACCAAAGGGACCAAGTCTAACATGCAGTATGGGGATGGGACACTGGGGTAGGTAGGACAAGATGTCTTCTCTGTATGTTCATTTAATTGGTGCTCTTACTTTTTCTCGATACCAAAATCAGTAATTTAAAGCTTACATTAATTTGAAACATATCTAATTAAGTGAAATTCCTTGACTCAAAGACTAGTGAAAATCCCCAAGGGCAAATCCAAACAAGGCCCACTGGGACTTGGTAGTTTCCTGTTGCTGTTAGGTTTTCAGGAGGATGTGGGGAAAAAGAGGGCCTGAGTTGCTGGAAAACAATTATGTACTACACAAAATTCTTGCTGTAGCACAAACACTTCACAATATTTATAGTGTCTTTGAGAGGGACTGCAAGGCCACACGGACAATTGGGAAACTGCTCTCTGACTTGAAAAGATGCTACTGATAACACCGTTTTCTGCACGTTCAAAACAATTACATCCAGGCAATGCAGGCAGCAACTGCCTGCTGCTATTCTTCTGAACTTGTTCCAGGACTGTATTCAACTTCAGTACACTTTAATTTTCAGGCTTTAAGTTGAATACTTTGTTTTTGCCGAAGATCACTTCAAAACCAGCTTTTATAATCTACAATTTTGCAAGTATCAGTTTACATAGTAAAAAAAACCCACAAACCTCTGATCACACAACTGTCCTGAAGGATCAAACCCCAAAAAATGCCCTAACCCAGACAATAGGCTAAGCACCTGTGAATGTGAAAACCTGGATACTTTCTGGGGTCCAGATAAACATGTAGCACATGCAATTAACTTTGTAACACAGCTGTGAACTGTGTGCGTCCCTGGCCATGTTTGGATAGGCCCCATTCTATAGGTTCAGTTATCAGGTTTCTCTGCTACCAAAGGGCATTAATTGTCTTGGGACAGTATTTAAACCGGATGAGAAGGCAGGCAACTTGCCTTGTTCTTACCACGAAAGAGACAAGAGCCAAATGCTGCTGAACTTGCAGCTGAAGGGCCTGCCCTAGCAGACCAACTACACTTGGGCCTTGTTCTCACCATGCAAGCAAGCACAGCCAAATGCTGCCAGAGTAGCAGCGAAGAGTCTGTCCTAACAGGCAACAACTACACTCAGTCCTTGCACTTGGACCAAGGCAGAAAGGGGAAAGCTTCAAGAGAACTAAATCCCAGAAGAGCCACAGAAATGCTACAGCCCAGTGATGGAGCACATGAGAGAGGTCTCTAGCCCTCTCCAAGCCAAGAGCCTCTTGAATTATAGTCACAGCATCTGGGAAGGTACCAGACAAAGGATGTCTCAGTCCAGGGAGGAAAAGAGACTCAGTTCTTTTGAATATTTCCATGTTATGAAATTAGAGGTACAAATGAGGCCAAAACATCAGCAGCGAGGCTATTTATTAACAGAATAAAGTGGATTAACAGAATCAGGATCAGAAACAGGATCAGGAGAGAGAAACAGAAACAGAAATATCTGACATTAAAAGTAATATTTTCTGCACCTATTACAACAGTTCTTCTAGGCAAAGAATGTAATTTCTAAATCTCATTAGTTCAGATTATTATTACAGTTGTTCAAGGGGGGAAAAACTGCAGCCAACTGCACTTAGCAAGCTAATATCATTGAATCTACAGCGCCAGTATAAGACACTGGACATTAAATGGGACTTAAAATTGCTAGTATTACAGAAAACAAGGCTGAAATGGACCTCCAAACCTCCAGACAACTACCAAATCTCTCGACAAGGCAGATTTATTTTTTCTCTAAGTCATTCTGGGTACTTAGTACAAAGTACCTTAGCCGAAGAAAACTTACTTTAGTCCTATTCATTGTGGACACATAAAGCTAAATTTTCCTTCAGTCCTATTAAAAGAAAAAAACCACAACCCAGCATTGTCCCACATTATGATGACTCCTTTACCTTTCCTATTGCTCTTTCTTCTCTACAAAACCTACTCTGTTTCTTTTCATTTTTCCTCATAAAATAAGCTCTCCGATAGCCTTTTAACCCACACTCCTGGGAGCTTAGCACTGAAAACAAAGGAAAATTAGAGAAATTAAGCAGCTCAACTGAGTAAACCACAGCTGAGAAGCACAACACAAATTGGCTGCATTTAATATCCACAACAGCAGCAGTATTTTCTATTGTTGTCATAAAAATACAAATGAGATTCTGTTAAGTCAGAGAATATGCATGCCCCTGAGAGAATTGAATTAAAATCTTAGATGATCATAGATAAGATGAACAACAACAAAAAATACTACCAGCCTTTGGGGAACATACTGGGAAGTCAGATATAGCTAATTTATGGGTTCCCGTACTACACAGCACTGGCAAAACTATCGTAATTTTGTAGTCCCAAAAAAGGGTCCTTTACCTGATGTGAAAAGCCAATTGACAGAGTCAAGATACTTGTTTTATGTTGGTTCTGCAGAACTTGGTGCTAAACCATAAACTGCATATCCAGCACACTGTTAGTTCAAAGAGCTATCTAGTACAAACAAAAAAGAAACTGTGTATGATTGGTCACATGATTTTACATCACGCAAATCTTTGTTTGCACACACCATCCATTACCTATTTCATTATACTAAGGTGATTCTACATTTACATCCAAAAGACAAGTTTTTTAGTATTTAAATCACCACAGGCTATGTAGGGGACACCTCGGCATTTTCTTCTTTCCCCAAATCTGTCTCTGGTTTATGTAACAAAGCCATAATGAGTCATTATCCACAAAGGTTGACAGAATTTTACTGGTTTCTAGATACAGCTCTCAATTACTATCTCTTGTTTGTGATTATTTTAATCTTCAAGGTCATTCTGTCCTCTAGTCCTTTAAGGCCTTCCACTCTTGTTATCCTGGTTTCAGATCAGTTCAGCCTACACGTTTTTAACTCTATCCTTCCAACATCAGTTTGACCCTTTTTTCTGTTGTTATTGTCTTTCTAAGAGCATCTATAACTCTGTTCAGGCTGAACTCTAGCACAGAGGTACACAAACAATACATGGAGGTATGTTCTACACCACACACAAATCCTTAGGTAAAATAAAGTATTTTTATGATTCATAAATGTACATTGAAAATGGCAACATCAGATGCTATGGTTTTACTTTAAGGTTTCATTTTGTAGACACTTTTTATATTGATCTTAATCATACTGGGCAGGGATTTACTAGTAGAAAACTCAAGAGGTATAGCTATGAAGATATTACTGGTAAAAGCATTTTGGCGGCATTACTAAACAAGGAGATGTCACTCTCTCTTGGATAGGGTGGCTACATCTGCTTTTCAATGATCTTACTCTCCTCCTCCACATCAGAAATACTACTGTATCCATGTAGTACAACAACTGAAAAAACCAACAACCTGGAACTGAAAACTCAGCAGCATCAACAGTAAAATGAGCATTTAATTAATTTTCCAGTTTAAACGGCATTATTTTAATAGGTTCTTTTATAACCTACACTTAAAGAAAATGGGAGCATCACTTAAAGAGACAGACTTTTATTCTAAATATTAGACTGATAATCCCTTTAAAATCACTTTATTAATGTTGTTTGCATAGGCTAATGTTACATCACCCTTTCATGGGTAGAAAGTGTATATAAAGTTAAAAAAAATGGAACCAAAAAACATCAAACCCAAAGCTTCACAATATCTGGAAATCTATGGTAAAAGAGAAGGTACCTTCTGCTCTGGCAACTGCATCAAATCAATGGAATCAGAAAAATCCAAATATGTTTCCTAAATAAAAAGGTATCATGGTAAGTAGTATGTACTCCCCAGTGGGTTTTCCCTGTACAATGAATCAGTAAGAGCATTCATTACACTGTAAATCACATTGTCTTACTGGACAACAATCAAATTTGGCTTGTTACTGAGCTAGTCTGGAGAACCATGAATGACAGTGAAGTAGCCTTGGATAAGAACCAATCACTTAAAATAATCCCATAGGCATTTATGCATCTAGAAATACTTTTTGCTACCTTTCCTCTACCTTGGATATGCTGTCCAGAGATACAGTATGGCTGCCTTTTAATAATATATATTTCCATTTTTGCTATTAAAGTTGCTTCCCCACCCCCCTTTTTTTTTTGGCTATTCTTTCAAAACGATGGGGACTTATTATAAAATAAACATGTGGGTTGTATGGTTTTTTTTTTACTTAAAACCACATGCTTAGGGCTACACTTTCACAGAATGTTAGGGGCTGGAAGGGACCTCGAGAGCTCATCTAGTCCAACCCCCCTATACAGCCTTCCTCCTTGAAGTCAAACAAACAAAACACTTCCTAAAACATGCCCAATGATTTTAGCAGAACACAGAAGTGCTTATGAGAGAAAAGCCATAGTGTTTGACTCAAAGAGCTTTGAGAAAAAAGGGGAAGAGGAAGATGGCCCAGCTTTACATTTTTTTTTTTCTCTCAAACTTGAGTTAGCACCACTTATAGGTATATGAAGATTTAAAGATCAGACCCACACCATGAAGACAGGAGTATGTCAGTTAACTGCTCCCACCCCGCTTCTCTGCCAATACATAAATAGCAACTGAAAAAGTGACTAATCAGAACCAATAAACCACATGCCATCTTGAAACACATTCCTCCTTCATTGGTACTGAAACCACCAACCTAATCTGCAGGATTTTACCCTAAGCAGCTAGCATGCACCATCTGAAAACTGAGCAATCACCTAAATTTCTCAAGAAAATATTTCACAGTTAGGAGTCAGCAACATGATCACAAAGAGAAATCAGCATGAAAACTCATAATCTTGTCAATATTTTAGAGATCTCAGCATGAGGATTTACAACAATTTCAGTTTTGATGAAAAGTCTTTTCATAAATGAAAATTGTTCCATTCATGGACTCCAATAAGAGAGTATCATTTGTTGGTGTTACCAGGGGAACGGGAGTTCTTATTTCAGTGATAATGCAAATATCCACAAGCATACAGAGCAAAATGTACATCTGCAAACAACAGCCAGTAACACTCCTACAGAAAATGCTTAAAATCTTGTATGGCCCAGATACCACAGAAGTAGGTGACACTTATGTAATATGGGGTGCGTTGTGGTTTTGCCTGGTTTAGGGGGAGTTGTTTGGGTTTGTTTGGGCATTTGTTTTGTTTTGGTTTGGTTTGGTTTGACTAGGTGTGACTCAAAAATTTAAGTGATATCTGGTTGGGACAAAGTTAATTTTCACTGAGAGAGTCATTAGCCATTGGAATGGGCTGCCCAGGGAAGTGGTAGAGTCACCTTCCCTGGAGGTGTTCAAGAGGGGATTGGACATGGCACTTGGTGCCATGGTTTAGTCATGAGGTCTGTGGTGACAGGTTGGACTTGATGATCTTTGAGGTCTCTTCCAACCTTGGTGATTCTGTGCTTCTTTATATAAGCTCATATGGTGGTGCTGTGGTTTAGATTTGTGATTAATACAGTGTTTCAGCTAATGATGAACAATGCTTGCCCAGTATCAAGGCCTTCTTTGTTTCTCACTCAGCCCCTTAGTGAGGCTGGGAGAGAACACAACTGGGACAGCTGACCCCAGCTGACCAAGGGAATACTCCATACCATATAACATCACACTTAGCAATACAACTGGGAAGTAGCTGTTGTTTGGGACATGCCAGCCATCAGTCTGCTGGTGATAAGTGCTTTTGTATCACTTTTTTTCAGGGGAGGTTTTGATTTATTATGTTTGGTTTGTTTGTTTGTTGTTTGCTTGTTTTTTGCTTTTACTTACTAAACTGTCTTTATCTTGACTAATGAGTTCATTTTTATTACAGGTCCAGCTCTCTCCCACATCCTGCAAGTAGGCTTAGCTGGTGGCCAGAGTTAAACCCACCACGTACCATGACAAATTAGTTTCCCCTCAACACCACCAAACATAAGAGGAAACAACAACAAAAAAAATTGTAATGAAAGAGATGGGATCAATAGTAGCCACACCTGAGGACATTAATTCATTACAACAAACAGAAATATTGATGCAAGAGCACACATCTTTGGAGTCTAAGACAAGTAATCCTCCACTAAGGTGCTGTCCAAAATACTCTGTTTGTTACTACTACTTTAAATTTAAATAGCAGACTGATGCATGATGAATACTCAATGTTTCCCACAGCTCTGAACCTGAAGGAGGATAGACAGTTCTGGTATTGCTGTAATCATAGGGACTAATCTACTTCTTCACTAATTCCTCCAGTTAAGGAGCTTACTTATATATATCATACTGAATTGCACAGATCCTCTTTGCATCACATCTCACTCTTACTAGAGCCAGATGGCAAAATGCCTACTTCCAAGCCCAGGACAAATCTCTTCAATATACCTCCAGACTAACCTTCCGAGACACAATGTGTAGCAGTTAGAGCTGCACCAGGGAACCAAGAGAGCAGTCACTCTTGCAATCCTTTCCCAGCTGTATCCTTGAGAAGAGCTGGTAGAAGAGCACAAAGTTTCCTTGTTTATTTACTATATGCTAAAGTAGGGACCTGCTGGGATAAGGATGTCTTGTCTTAAATGTCTAGATCCACTTCCCCCAGTGTGAGATTAACATGACCATCAAACATTTCCTTAGCATATTCCTGAAGAGCCAAGATGTGTCTGCAGATAGTGACTGCCATGATTTTCTCTCTTTCCACACAGGTCATCCAGAACCTTCCCACACAGAAGTCTGCTGCCTCCCTAGAGCACAGGTCAGAGGTGTTACCAGAAGGCTGCATAGTCTGGTACAGCCCTCTGATTACTATCCCTTGCTAGTTATGCAGGTGGGAAGCAATGAAGTCGATACCAGAAGTCCAAAAGCAATCACAAGGGACTTTAGGCAGTGGGCAAACTGGTTGAGGGATCGGGGCCACAGGTAATTTTTTCATCCATACCCTTAGCTGCAGAAATGAATACTGAAAGCAACAGGAAATCAGGTATGATTAACAAGTGGCTCAGAGGCTGGTGCCACCAACTGCATTTTGTTTTTTTAGGGGGAACTTTATATGGCACCTGGTCTGCTAGCAACAGATGGAGTACATCTGTCTCAGAGGGGGAGAAGGATCCTGGCATGAGTTGGCAGAGCTTGCTGAAAGGGCTTTAAACTAGGCTTGAAGGGGGAGGGAGTTAAACATAGGTGCACTAGAGGATAGCCTTCAGTCTGACATTTCTCTTGAGGTGAGAGATGATGATAATATCAAAAGTGTCTTTGGCAAGTGGCAGGATGACACATCAGGGTTGGAAGGATGGGGTCTGCCCTCCAGAAGTCCAAGGATGTTGTTCTATTGACTCCCCTCCTAACTTCAGTAAGAATTGAAAACTTGACCATCTCATGGTCACTTGGACCAAGACAGCCACCAACCTTTGCATCTCCTACTAGTCCTTCTCTGCTTAAAACCAGCAGATCTAGTGTAGAGCCATCCCTCATTGGCTTTTTCACTAACTGTGTTAGGAAGATATCTTCCACGCATTCCAAGAACCTTTAGGACTGCTTCCTGTCTTCTGTGTTGTATTTCCAGCAGATATCTAGAAATTCAAAGTCCCCCACAAGACCAAGGGCTAGCAACTCTGAGACCTTCCCCAGACACCTGTAACACTCTTCATCAACCTCCTCACCATGGTTGGGTAGGCCCCCATTATGACATCTGCCTTTTTGGTCTTTCACCTGATTCTCATCCACAATCATTCAACCCTATAATCACCGTCACTGTCATGCTAAAGACAGTCAATACCTTCCCTATATAGGCCCACCTCACCATCTCTTCTTCTGGGCCTATCCCTTCTGAAGAGCCTACAGGCATCGAACACAGCACTCCAGGTATGGGATTCATCCCATCATGTTTCCACCAGGGCAATACTATGATAATTTTTCTGATGGATGATAGCTTCAAGCTCTTCTTGCTTATTACCCATATCCATACTATGCATTGGCTTAGATAGACTTCAGTTGGGGTGCCTTTTGGCAGGGTAGGGGACTGGTTGATTGCTCCCAGGCACTACTGTGAGTTCTAGCTCATCAATGTCCCTTGCATATTCCTTATCACATGGCCCACTGGCCCCTAGCTCCCCTGACATAGTATTTGAGCTATCACTCCACCCCACAAGTGTTCCAAGCTTGTCTCCAGCAAGTCTGGTCCTTCCATTTTCCCCTTCCAATCTAATTTAAAGCCCTGTCAATGAGCCCAGACAATTCTTTCAGAGGAGGCTGGGAGGGAATTTTCAACCCCGCACAGGAGGTGTACCCCATCTCCTGCCACCAGGCCTGGCACCATGTAAATTGACCTATGATCCGAAAAAACAAAGTCCCGTTGATCACTCCAGGCTTGAAGCCAAGAATTCATCTGGTGGGTCTTCCTCAATCTATTTGGATTTGTCCCTGCTACTGGGGGGGATGGAGGAGAACACTACCTGTGCTCCCACTCCCTTGAGCAGATGACCCAGGGCCCCAAAATCTCTCTTGACAGCTCTCAGTTTTCTTTTTTCTAGTTCATCATTGCCTATCTGGAAGGTCAACAGCAGATAATAATCTGTGGGCCACACAGGAGCTTTCTTGCCACATGCCACATTATGGGGAGAGGCTGAGGGAGCTGGGGTTGTTTAGCCTGGAGAAGAGGAGGCTCAGGGGCGACCTCATTGCTCTCTACAACTACCTGAAGGGTGGTTGTAGCCAGGAAGGGGTTGGCCTCTGCTCTCTAGCAACCAGCACCAGAACAAGGGGACACAGTCTCAAGCTGTGCCAGGGGAAGTTTAGGCTCGAGGTGAGGAGAAAGTTCTTCACCGAGAGAGTGATTCACCATTGGAATGGGCTGCCTGGGGAGGTGGCGGAGTCACCGTCCCTGGAGGTATTCAAGAGGGGACTGGATGTGGCACTTCGTGCCATGGTCTAGCCATGAGGTTTGTGGTGACAGGTTGGACTCGATGATCTTCGAGGTCTCTTCCAGCCTTGGCGATACTGTGATACTGTGATCCTTAACCCAGGCCCCAGGAAGGCAGTACACTTCCCTTAGAAGTGGAACAGTTCTGCATATTAGGTCTTCTGTTCCCTTTAGAAGGGAGTCACCTATTCACTAATTGCATTTGTAGGGCTTCATACCTATTTTGCAAGGGCACATGGGAGGCTGCGAGAGTAACTGTGAGAACACACCTGCCACACTGGGCATGAACTTGGTGCCACTGCTCCCCCAACAAGAACCAAAAAACCCAGGAAAGCAAACAAACAAACAAAAATCAAACAACAAACACACACACAAAACACAAAAAGAAAAAACAAAACCCTAACCAGCAGCCAAAAAAGCCACACAAAACCCTCCAAACCCTCTGCAACTCTTTAAAATAACTAAACATACATTTACAATTATTTTAAATGGGTAAGAAATTGGGAATTGTTTCATGATCTGCAAACACTTGCAACACTTACCAAATGAAAATACTAGACACAGAGTCTGTACTAGGCTAGAAATAGCTATGCCCATTTGCTGTATTCATGATTATCCACTTCCCTTAGTAATGGTGTTACAATTTGCTGGAGATATTTGAATATACAACCCCAAAGGAGAGACTCTAATGAATCTTTCTGACTTAAGTTATTACACTGTTGTCCATCAAGGATAACTCTTGATAATACACAGCAGTTTCCTGTCTTATTCATTAAATCATCAGATACATTCTGTGTGTTGAATTGATCTAGAATTGCTTTCATTGTTCAGTTGTGAGCCGTCTTTGAACACAAAGCATTATTACTATCACCTTTCGCCCATAAGTTCAAGCTGGGCTTTTAGAGGTACTTATGAATTACAATAGCCTTCCATAAAAGAAAGAAGAAAGAACTTGCTTTCAATTACTTTCTGAAAGAAAAGAAAAAGTAATACCCCAGATTTCATCTTATCTGAAGTGGATACAAACTCATATATCTGACCTGTCCTGAAGAGGACTCATATACTACCAAGGGAGAAGAAAAGCAGTTGTTGGATACAACATCAATCTGTTGGGTCTAGACAGTAATCAAGAAAAAGAAGAAAAATAAATTCCAAACCACATCACTTCCACATATTTCAGAATCTCCCAATGCTACCTACCCTGCTTAAATGTGTCTCTGGGCCATGAAATAGAGATATTGCATGCAGATAGAAGTAAGTTTAATAGAAGCATGAAAACGGCCTGCATTAATTTAGCTCTTAGTATATTGGAAGAATCCTGTGGCCCAAGATGAAACGTTGCCTCACTGTCTTTTGTTGACGACTCCAAGGTTGCCACATGACTCCAATACTGAAGTAAGAAAAGAAGTAATGTATTGTAAGAGATATCCAGGGAAAGAGAAAATAAAAAAACCCATCCATAGAAATAAAAAACCCCCACAACCCAAGAGTCAGGCACCACCACTACACTGCCCCCTGCAGGGAAATCACTCTGTGTCTCTAGAGAGACCTTTATTACTGACTTCATGTTTCCAAAGAGTCATCGCACCAGGTAGGTAACTGCTTTGGGCTCATTCAGGATACATTCCAAATACTATGTAGAAATGGAAATTTACATCAGCAACAAACAGCCCTAAGATGGATCTGAGGAAGTTAATATCATCTTTTTTTTTCAGTTAGGCTCACTTTTGTTCCTTTAAGGTATTTCAGTGATGTTGGGAAAAACAATACAAAATGAGATACAGAGATTTGCAATATAAGCACATAAAATTAGTTCAGTAAAAGCCAGCTGCCTGCAGTCTACTACTAGTTAATAGAGCAAAATGGGTACTTCTGCAAAGGGATTATTTCTATCAGAAGACAAGCCTGTAAGGCAGACAGGATGACTCATGTTTGGGGAGAAGAGGAATCATCTCCATTACCTGTAGCGGGTGCATAGACAACTATTTTAAACTCGATGACTACCTTTTCAGGTAGCTAAAATTAGGTAAGATAAATTGCATCTGAGATGTAGAATAAATATACCCACAAACAAGCACATCAGGGAAATGCTATATAATCAAAAGGTTATTCAAAACTTCTGTAAAGATGAGTATAAATATCCAGCACTAGAAATTGCCCCTGACATAAAAATGTTATAGCTTTTCCTGTACCTTTTCTGCTTCGTCCATAAAATTAAGTAACATCAGATATTTTTCCATATATCACCTTCAAAAGAAGTACATATGCGTGCAAATTCAGTAGAAAAATAATGTAAAATATGCAACATTTATGAGAGAGTTGATTGTTTTTTCCCTTTTGAGAATGAGATAATATAATACTCCTCCAGTGCAGGGAAAAATTTATTCCAAAGTAGAAACCTTAATGAGAATTACATTGTTTCTACCTGTTCTTTAGTTATATCTGTGCATTAAAAGCTGAGAACTCAATCAAGTGCTGAATGACAATATAAACAAATGTATTTGCCATAATACAGTTAGTTGAAAAAATATTAGTGAGTTTTTAGCTAGGAAGTTGGATATTAATGAACATGAAGGTAAGGAGATGGATGTTAATAAATATGCAAATATTAAAAGGAACAGTCATCACACAGAATTAATTACTCAGGTCAGAAGGGACCTCATCACATTCTGTTAGTTAACATCCTGATCAAAGCAGATCAAGATGATCTGCTTCAGCCATATATCAACCTTCAACACCAGACTGGCTGTTGAAACATCCTGGAATGAACATCCTACAGAGTCTCCAGGCAGTATTTTCCACTGCTTAATTACACTTACAGTGATTTTTTTTTTTTTTTTTTTAATCCCCTTTAAGTTAGGTCAAAGTATCTCCTCTCAGTTAATGAGATAACTTCCAGCCATACACCTCAGCAAAAGAGCCGGCCTTGGTCTTCTTGGTTAACTTCCTAACAGATACAAGGTGGTAGCTTCTAGGTCCCCCTAAGCCATCTCTTTTCTAGGCTTGAAAAAGCCCCATTTTTCAGCCTCTTCTCACAAAGCAAGTGCTCCTGCCACTGACCAGCCTGAAGGCCCTCTGCTGAGGTTGCTGCAGTTGTCTTTCCTGTACTGAGATGTCCCCCAAACCCGTTTAAGTTAGTCTAGGCACAGTCTAATTAGTCTAGGCTTGTTTAATTATATGCTAGTATTTCCTTTCATAACTAAGACTGATACCAAGATATAATTTTTGGTTTTCAACCCTCTTTCACGCCATGAGGATATAGATGACTCATCTAATTTGTGCAAAAAATCCATTTTCAAAGGTAACTGTGTATGAAATATTTTCTGCTTTGGGGGATTTTAATTACCATGAAATTCTACTTCTGTCCTATAGCTGGAACAAAATAACATTCATTGACTATTTATTTTACACTTTACAGAAAAGAATACCCTCTTTTTAAAATGCTTCTCTATTGTTACTTCATGGATTGTATTTATTATAGAGCTTGTTTGGCTTTGTTTGTTTTGCTCTTTTTCTGCCTCCTTTTCTTCACATAAATGTAACCCTTTCTGATTTTGACCTTTAATTGGCAATTCCTTATTTGTGCTCCCAAGTTCTGTCTGCTACAAACCTACGTTTGTGAACTGCAGCCACAATTTTGCTCTCATTATTTTGCTATACTGACGTCAACGGGTTTTTTTGCTTCATAAAGAAATCCTTTATGACCTTGTATGCTAATAGACCATAAATAGTTGCACAATGTCCCTTTATGATCTCCTTTTTCAGCTCATCAAATCTGATACATTTACCTCCTTAACTAAGATTACACAAACATTTTAAGTACAGAGTTGTCAACCGAAAGAGTAAATTCGATTTTTTTGAATTGCCATTTGTCACATTTCACAGTCATCTCAACCCAGAGAACAAGTAATATTTCCAAAGGCTTTCAGTTAAGATTTCCTTTTAAATTTTTCACAGATGGGGATGTCTGAGTCTATTTAGACCTTCAACACAGCAAGTTTAAACACACCGTCCCAAGTCCCTATAAAAGGGTAGGGAGTTGGGGCTGCTTTTTAGATCTGCTTCACAGAATTATTACAAACTGTCATTTGCTATTCATTTCAACAGGAGAGCTTAAACATAGATTTGCCTATTGTATCTCGCTTTTTCCAGATCTGATGTTTACTTTTCTCATCTTTCTATATTTTTTCAGAATAAATCTTTAATTTTGAAGATGTGCAACCCTTTTCTAAATGCCTAAAGTTACTTCATTATGCCTCTCTCAAATTCATAGCTTGATTATCTTATTCAAGGCCTATGTACATTTGTGCTTCCCATAGACCCTATACTTAGGCCATTAATGCCTCTTCTACCTTTGTACCTTCTTCTACATTGTCTCTTTATTCATAGGTGTTCATTAGGTGTTCAAGAGGGGATTGGACGTGGCACTTGGTGCCATGGTCTAGTCATGGGGTCTGTGGTGACAGGTTGGACTTGATGATCTTCGAGGTCTCTTCCAACCTTAGCGATACTGTGATACTGTGATAAACTCATGTAACATCTGTAAGATTATCTGACATCCATAAGCAAAGCCACATACAGATAAAAATTACTTGTAAAACCATATATATTCACACATTTTCTTCTTATCCCAAGTTTCTGCATGACTCAAATTATTTCAGAGAGCCTTTCTCATTTTTCTCCTATGAAACTCAATGGCAACAATCATACTGCTCATTTGGTTAGGAACAGCACAAGCAGGGTTACAAAGTCATTTCTAGTTTGACTTTATTTTAAAAAAATAAATGGTGTTATATGCAATACTATGATGATTTCTTGCCTGTGGGTGGTTTTAAAGCTTCTTTGGCTCTATTCTCTTACCCTTTGTATATAGCTGTTTAAGAGAATCTATATTATCCATGTTTTCTAGACATTTTTATAGGCTAACAGCTTTCCTCCTTCCTGCAGCATTTTATCCATGAGCTATGTTTCAAGAAAAACAGACACAGAGTTCTGCTTAACTTAAAATCCACCACAGCATTTCTTATAGGTGCAAACATAATGATTATAGGAAGGCAAAAATGCATTACAAACATAGACTTTGGCTTAATTTTCTACTCTGACTCTTTAACACCCTTGTCCAAACTCCAATAAGCATTGATTCAATTTCTCCAGTATTTCATATTTCTATGTAAATTCTTGAATAATCAGACATATATTTTGCTTCTCTGATGTATAAGAAGTTCTACTTCCAGCAAAACCCCAAAATTTGCTTCACTAAGCTAGTTTGAATAAATTGGTACTTTAGCTTTTACAAAACTGTCTATGAATTTATTGCAGGAGATTAGAAATTCTGGACTCAGTCCATAGCAGCCTATACCAGTTCTCCTAGATGATAAAAATCTTATGAAATTGCAGGTGAAAGATAAAAATATTAGCAGATGATAATGCTACTGACAGAATTAGTCTTAATAATGCTGAATTTAAGAACCTGATCAAATAATTTGAACTTCATGAAGAAAACATATACTTCCAATCTATGTTTTACCCAAGTTAAAATAATGAATCCTTAATCTCTGCTGAAGGCTACACAACCTTCTCTTCTGCCTTCACTTCGCATTTCTGCTTACTTCATATGCTCATGAGGAGGAGGTGCTGACCATATTTCCTTCTCTCTTTTTAAATTCCTCTACTCATGTGCTGCCCCTCAGCCCTGTGCTTGTTGCAACAGGCCAGGCACCACACCAGTGGGAATACAACCCAAATTAATGGTGCAGAAATGATACGGTGCACTGTAGGCACTGTTCTCATCCACAGCAAAACAGGTGCCTGACAACTTCCACATTAAAGGGTGGCTTAGACTGCTGATTTAATGCAGTAATGACTACAATGCTTTAAGTAAGAGTACAGTGAGGCAGGCATCTGACAAGCTGAAGTATGTTAACACGGCGAGAATTATTTGAGCACTGGTTAAGCTTTTATGTCTACAAGGCTATGGCAAGGATCACCTCCAAACAACTTTTTAAGGCAGACACTTCAGACAGACAAATTAATGATTTTCTTAAGCTGATGTGAAAACAGCATTTACAGTAGGCACTGCTTTTTTCCATTTGTGTGCAGAATAAACTTTACCACAGTTCTTCTGCAACAGCTCTGAGCAGGTGGACCCGTAGTTGTAAAAGATCACATTAACATAGAATGTTGAAATCTACACTACGAAGCACAAATGAAGAAAAATATTCTTGAATAGTCCTTCCCTGATTTCAAAAGGCGCCATTGAAAATCCAGTACCCAAAGTGAAAACTGGTGCAGGGGGAAACAGAAAAATAAACACAAAAGCCAAAACAATATTGGAACTTCAGGAAACTGGTCACTGTACCATATGCAAGACAAATGATGAATGCAAAACTTACATGAGAATTATTAGCACAACGCCTCTTTGCTCCAAAAATACACTTCAAAGTCTTGCACAGAATTCACAGTATCACCAAGGTTGGAAGAGACCTCAAAGATCATCAAGTCCAACCTGTCACCACAGACCCCATGACTAGACCATGGCACCAAGTCCAATCCCCTCTTGAGGAGGGAGGACATTGCTGCCCAGAGAGAACTCTCCTGCCCACTGCAGGCTTGAACTCGCGACCTTCCCAGTAAGAGTCTTACATGCTACCAACTTAGCCACATGGTCCCCACAAACAAATTCAAACAAAAAGGAAATGGCATCAGACTTTAGTATACCTTAAGAACAATTTGCTTTATGTAAACTTCTGCACCGGTGTGAGACAAGATGTAGTCATAAATGCTGGACAAAAATCATTCTTAAACAAGAACAGCCAACTTGAGTTGTTTGAGCTGTCACTTGGATATTGCACAAACATGCAAGACATGCCCACATTTTCTCCAGGGAACTCTGCAACAACAGAAACTAGCACCAGAGTAACATTTGAAAACAAAACAAAGAATTCCCCCAGCAATCATATTTCCTTTCTCAAGAAAGCAATTTTTAGGCTCTGTACCAGTGTGCCAGCTGGTAACCTCTGCCATCACAGCTCACAGAAGGTACACAGTTCATTGGCTCTTACATATTGGACTATATGGACAGTGCCACCACATTCCAGTAACATGAAAATGTCAGTGGACACTAACAGTTTACCTCTGTTTTATCTTTGCCCAGTTTATCTTCTGTCAATACACAGGCTCAACAGAGATGAAGAAACTGACAAAGGAAGGGTGATGCAATATGTTTTCCAGGAAGGAAAACATATTGAAGTGATTAATAGAAGGTATTGATGGCAACAATTCTTTTTAATTAGCTCTACATAGGTGACTTGCTAAGGACCCTAACTGATAGGAGTATTTCTCATTAGAAACATAACAAAAGCAGTAGTCTGTGACAGAGAATGTTGAGCTAAAATTGCCACTTCTAACGAAGAAGCCCCACATTTACAACAGCACTACTGAAAGTAGAAGAACAGAATTTAAAATCCAGATCTTGAACTCAAAAGCTCAATCTTGAAGCAGAAGTGTGTACAGAAGGGCACTTTCACATCATCCTTTTTGAAAGGGGGAAAAAAGAATGAAAAAAGGATACTGAAAGTGACATTCCTTAAATTTCATACATTCTACTGGTTTAAATGGCATCATATCCTTTTCAAGCTCCCACAAAAAGAGTAACTGCTGTATGACATGCACTACAATGCAAAATAAACGAAGGCATCTTAGGAAACTGTCTCTCAAAGACAGTTCGTTTGAATGACAGACAAGATTTTGGCATTTCACCTAACATATATTTATGGAACATAAAATCAAACTGGGCAGATGCAGTTTCTTTTGTCTCCCATTAGACAGCATACAGTGGCCTAAAGCAGTGAAACAAAAAATATTGTTCCACTGGGACAGCCATCTAAGCTTATATTGACAGTATGCATGTGCAATACTAACAAAAGAATCACCCATGCATCATTAATTCATAAAAGCATCACTGTAAAAAAAATGGAAAAAGGAGGAAAAATGTTTCAAAGCAGTTTATGATTCCAGTCTGATTAGAATTTGGCAGTGACACTCACCCCCCACTAATTCTGCTTCAGTTACACAGTGTATCTGCAGTATTTCAGCCGTGTCAACCTGACAAGGAATGGATTCCCCTCTCTGGAATTACTTTCTCAGAGTCTGAGTAACTGAGAAAAAAAATGGTTTGAAAGTTGAGGTATCTACTGTTAACAACTGTTTGGAGAGAAAAAGATAATCTCAAGCACCTTCTTCTATTTAAACCAGAGGGAAAAGTTCTCACCTATATAAATGCTAGAGCCTAGTGCAAAACCCAGAATGGCCAATATCCACAATATGTAACAAGACTCACTTTATGTTCAGACTTCTCTTGGCTTTCTATCATTTTCCTATATTTACTCTGCCTGCTAACATACCAAATTCCACGGCTACACTGAGCAATATCACCAGGATAGCTTGGTAAAAGGAAGAGATTTTATTATGACGTAATGTTTTGACTTCTCTTGACTCTTCCACCAGGAATAACAGTTCATATAATCAAATTTCATTCTGATCATGGTCATATCTACTGTGTTTAATATCATCAATAAATTACAGGCAAGTCATTGACATAGTTTACAGTATACTATTATTAGTTTTCCCCTTCTAGGTTTTTAACAATATAAAAGTTAAATTAGCTCAGCAGTTCTTTGCAAATATATACTTACTTCAAATAATTCTTACAAAAAATGAAATATGTCCCACTGGTATTATGTCAATTCATAATAGGCAAATGTATTTTTGTTTTACAATATATAAATGGGTTAATGAACATATGCTTAAATTATGTGTGATTGTAGTTTTTAGTAACTGCAATTATTTTACAGAGAAAATCATGCAGTTGTTCAGTGTATTGAATTCACTAGTTGAGGAAAACAAAACAAAACAAAACAAAACAAAACAAAACAAAGCATTCTCCAAAATCATTGCACATGAAAAATTTGTCAAACATTGTTACAATGAACACCTTGCCTGTGAAGAAAGGCTAAGAGAGTTGCTGTGGTTCAGTCAAAGAGAAGGTTCCAGGAAAACCTTACTGCATATTTTCAATGTGGCTTACAAAGAAAGACGCTTTCAGAACTGAATCACATGCAGAGGAACACTAATTTTGCCAATCCTTTTCAAGACAGTTAATTAAAAGAACAAAAGGATGATTTTTTTTTTCACCCTCAGGAAAAACAGTCTTTCTCAGTTTGTAAACAAGCAGTTTTCCATAAATGACATTGCTCAATACTTTAGCTGTAAATTATATGTGCATTAAATGAATGGCTAAAATGCAGGGTGCTGGTTGAGATGCTCAATAATATCTTACTATCTTACCAAAGAAGAAAGTTCTCATGAGTAGTTTTGTTAGTGGTGCTCCAAGTAAATACTGGAAATGGATCCATATGAAGCACTCCATTGCAAATTATTCCAAGCACACATTAATCACACATAAAGGCAAAGGCTGTTTAAACATATTCTTTGTTCAGTGACTACCCTTCACCCAAAAGTGAATGATCAGTAAAAACAACATTAGTACCTTGGCCATAAAAGAATCCACTTCATCATGCTAAATCAGCAGTCATTCAACCCACCTTGCATGCATTCATTTATTCAAAATCATGCCTGCTAACTTTATGACTTTACATTTTGGTTTCCTCCTCTAGGCTACATTCTGCAAAGCATCTTCCTAGTTTCTGTAGGCTCAGAATAAGGAAGAACGAACTTTCTCTCAACAGCACTACTATCTTCTGCTGAAGATGTAGGGCAGTCTATACCAACCCAAAAAAAAATTTACAAGTCAATCTAAGGTGAACACAGGATGAAGTTTAGATACCCACTGATAATGATCTTCACTCTTTTTTTATCTTAATGTCAAGGAATTTAAGTTCTGTTTATCATGCACCATTCACATCCACAAGAGTGCCAGATACGTAATTTTTCAATATAAATGGTATCTGCCCCTCAAATAACTCAGGTGCTGTTCAGGAAGATGACATTTCCACGAGAAATGAAGAAATAATAATACCTTTGAAAAGTTAACTTAGCAAAGCAATTATTACTGTCAAATAGACTACCAGTTTTCTTACTACAGCGAGTTTTTAAGGAAAAGTAGTTCAAACTCATATCCACATATTGTTTTAATTTCTAAATGTTTAAATTTTTAAAGCATTTTGAATATTGATTAAATACAATAGCATTGCTCAAATATAACAGAAGCTTAGGAAATATAATGATATTGATCCACACCTTTTGAAATCTTCCATGTACTGCTTTTATACCTGACATTTTTTGCCACGCTTCCTTAAGCCAAATCTGTCTCCTCTACTTTGGGAAAGAAAACAGTAGATCAAAAATCAAGTATCGTTGCATCCTTGACAAGTACTCTTTGATGGCGCTGAACTTCACATCATTCATGATTGGTAAGAACATTTGACAGAGGTTTGTGTTTCTGGAGTGATAAAATGTTGACAGAAAAATGAGTATGTTCAGGCTAGATCTATACGGATTTATTTTTCAAAATGACAAAGTATGAAAGGATGCACAATATCTGTAAGTTAGGCATGGGGGTTTTTTTTGTTTGTTTATTGACAGGTGTTTTTTTTAAAGTACACACAAAAGTCACTGAAATGTGACTTCTGATGTACTAGCCTAGGACTTTGCTATAAAAACTGTGTTATGCTATCTATAACACAGTATGAACGGGAGGCAAAACTGTAAGTGCTTTTATACTGTACTGCTGCTCTGTGACACTTGGCAATACATGTTTTATGTGAGATACACGATGCTGGGCAGTCAATACAAGTGCAAATCGCTTGGATGCAATGTCTTTTTGAAGACCGACTGTCTTTCCCTTCTCCACCCCAGCCGTACAAAGCATTTAACAGGTTCCAAGCACTGCATTTTTCACAGCCAGGAGGGAATTCTTGGCAGATGATACATATCTCTGGGATCTGCTACAGGCAGAAATGAATTCCAGAGAAAGCTTAGCTATAGTTGGAATGAATCACATGAATTCACTGGGTTTCCTTCCAACTATAGGCTATGACATCTTGCAACTATGTTCACTGGCCAGATAACAATTCATGTACTGATCTCTCAAACTGTAGGTAATGTGGGCAGCATCTTAATTGTCATTTTTAACAGGAAGCATTAGCATCTCAAATTTATACTACTGAGGGGTGTACAAAAATAGTGTGGTGACTGCAATTTTCTAAACATATCCAATACAAATCACCAAACGAAAGCAAACAAACTGTTGAGGCTTAGGGTTCACCAAGCCACTTGACAGCTACTTCTGTTCTAGCCAAAACTACAGCAGAAACAAAAAACCTTTGTCAAACACTCCCCCATCCCCTCTAAAAACACAAGGACAAAAATAGCTAAGATGGAGGCTAAACTTCTTCTTTTTCTTGTTCCAAATAAGCCAAGATGATTAAAGAAGCCACTTGTGAGTTTTGTTTAAAAGCTCAGGGTACCCTTCAAAACTTAATTTTATATAGCAGTTTCATCCAGCAAAAACTTATGGAAATCAAAAATCAAATTATCAATCATGATTGTTTTGAAGTGGATCAATGACACCGCAAACTAGAGCTCTGTAAAAGACTCTGTACATACATTATTCTTACAGAGTGGCAGAAAACCTGCATGATGGTATTTTCTGTCGTGAACTAAAAGGAAATAAAGCTGTTCTGCTAGGAAGACAATCTTTGTGCAAAAATGTTTATTAACATTATTATATCTATTAGTTAAAGGGGTTTAAGTCATGTTATAAAGAAAGCATTTTCCCTCCCTTCATCTAAATTTATCAGATCACGACATTTCCAGAATTAATCCAATGATTTTTGTCAACCAATACTGTCAGTTCTGTACCATTGTTATTTCAAAGAGTACATTGTTGTGGATATTAATAAGGAAATACCATCACAGTGCTATATAAACTTGAAGCTGTTAATCAGACCTTTGATAATTATGAAAACTGCCAATCCTGTATCACCATTTTGTTTTCCTACCCACTTGGCTACCAGCAGAGGATGTCACTTCTTATGGAAGACACATACTTTTATGATAGGAAAGCCTTTTGCTACATTTACATTGCATTTTGAGCATGACTTTGACCTTAAATCTATATACGAATTCCCCCACCATGTACGTATTAGCAACACAAGGTTGTACTGCACAGAGATACAAATGGGGACTCCTAGGTGTGGCAACCACACAACCTTAGCCTTTACACTTTAATCATGAAGGCAGAAAGAGAAATTAACTTTCTAAAATAACCATCAACTGAATATGCTTATGCTTACTGCAAAAACAAGCACCTCCAACAGTCATGAAGATATAATTCATTGAATCAGTGTGCACATCAGCTGAGGCCTGATAATTTCTTTTTGAAAAATGTCTCATACTCTAATTACATTTATCTGGCAGAATCATTGTCTGGCATCTTTATCAAGCAGAAATTGTTATGTTGCTACAACTTTTTATTTCACTAGTCAGTATTTTAATGAAAGAAAACTAGCAGTCACAAAGATGACATCTTTCTTAATTTATATCCTTGGCATTTAAGTGTTTATTAAGGAGCTGTTTTAATTTGGATGGACCTAAGACTAAAGTGGTTTAAAGAACACTAGGACTTAGCTGAGGTCACCCTCAAAGGAAAAAGAAGGGGGAAGCAGATGTAACACCAGCCAAACCCAGATTTTTGTGGTTTTACAGGACTCTAATTTACAGGACTATGCAACATCATTACAAGGAGGATTCCGTCCAAAGATGAAAGAGGTAGAACCCATAAAGAATGTTATACCGAATGGGTATAATTTATTTATTTTTAACTAGGGATTACCATGTGGATTATACCAATTCTACTTCACAATACCCAAGTGTGCATTTTTTTTTTTACTACTCCTAATGGAAGGAAATGGGAAAAGGACAAGAGGATATCCATAAGCTGCCAATAATTGTCTGCTTCATGCTTTGCAGAAAACAAAATGAAAGCAAATTTAACTACAGAGAGTCATGATAACCATCTTAAAACACCTAACCACTCCAGTAATCAGAGTATCTTTAATTTAGCAAAGACCTTTAAGTGTCAGAATGTTTTACCTAATTTCCTCAAAATCCAGTACAACCAGTGCAACAAACATTAAGCAGTTTGGGAATTTATTACTAAACCCACTGCAAAGTTTAACTTTTATAGTCTTCCCTTAGACACACGATGATGATGATGATGATGTTTATGCCTCCTCCTCAGTTTCACACCCATTAATAAAATCTGAATCTAGTTCAAACAGTAACAGAGACTGAATTAATCTAAATTGACT
This sequence comes from Picus viridis, assembly GCA_033816785.1. Classification (NCBI taxonomy): domain Eukaryota; kingdom Metazoa; phylum Chordata; class Aves; order Piciformes; family Picidae; genus Picus; species Picus viridis. The sequence continues at coordinate 25,923,785 of CM066575.1, forward strand.
TATTTTTCTATTATTGGAAAATTGTTTCATGCTTCTATTCCTGGTATCAGTAGTCACTGAATCTCAAACATAAAAGTGATCAAAAACTCTATGGGAGCAACATCTTACCCGGCCAAATTTTAAATGAGCATGTTCACCACATCATCTAGCATGATACACTGTTCAGAACACATTCTCATTTGTCCTTGTAACAAGTTGCAGGACTCCATAAGATTTCACATTTAGTTAGCTATACACTTAACTGGAACTCCTGAATAAGGAAAGAGCTTTCTCATAACACAGCTTTGAAGAAAACAACAACAACCACAAACATTTAAAAAAAAAATGGAGATGGATATTTTCCCCCTCTCCTTCATAAAAGCAAATCTCTCATGAAAGCCTCTAAGTACTGCCTACTTGATGTGCATGGTGGTGTCAGAAGCTCAAAAAACGCCCAATAAGAAGATAAAAAGAATGAAATCAAAAATCACAGTCAACCCATCATTAATTCTATAAAGAAAAGCTCTACTATGAAAACAACAAATATTTTATACTCTTTCTGCTAGTTTCAGGGAAAATACAGCTGATATAGTAAACGTACTGCTGTGGAAGGTAACAACAGACCTCAACATCTTATTTTCCTCATTTAATCACGTAACAATAAGGTGCCATATACCCAGATTTACCAATAACAAATTTGCTAAAAATCTGCAATTACTGTTTTTCAATACTCTGACAAATACACACATCTGCAATAAGATGTCACTGAAGTACATATAAAAAGGTAAGACTTAGAAAAATTTCCTGAAGAAACCTAACAGGTTCGTATATCAAGAAACAGAGAAAGATTCAGCAACTCAAGAGTACATTTTAGTGAGCAAACTCTGAGTACCAAATTATCATGAAGCGACTTTTTTTTTCTGGGGGGCCTGTTTCAAACTGCCTTAGTTTATACTCATTCCATTTTTTTATACAGATCAAATGTACTACAGAAATAAAACAAACCAAAAAAATTAAGTGCTGTTGAAAAAATAAAAAGGAAAGGCTTCTGAAGCCAAGGTAACTGCTGCCAGATCAAATAAGCATTTTTAGAAAGTCTGGGCAGAGGGGAAGAGCTTGGCAGGTAGCAAGACTATTTTTCTCTCCAGCTTTCAAATGAGCAATAAACTAAAGTCTATTCACTTCCATCTCTCATTTAACACAGCCACAGTCAAAGCAATGATTTCTTTGCTCAGATGAAGTGCCCTTTAAGCATGCCCTAGATTTGCAATGAATTCAGTGTGATTTTAGCTATACAACTTCTACTGACTTAAATGGAAAATGCATGACAAGTAGACCAAGAAATTTTTATAGAACTTCTTGAAATGGTTTTGGAAACCTTAAGGGATCTTTTATTCCAGTTCATACCACCAGCAAATTACAATGCATGGCATTTTAAGTACATGCATATAAAGAATTACAGTAACTGTACTTCTACTACTACAAAATACACCCATTTAGATGATGAAATATGATGGGATACTTCCATTCACTAGCCAATTAGTTTACTCAATTTATTACATCATATTAGACCTGGAAGAAAATCAACATCCCCTTTTATATTTAATTATAAGTAAATATATAATAAAAATAAAGTATATGTAACATGACGGTTCTTTCTAGCATAGATCCCAAGAGAGCAGCTTCAAATACAGCTTGAACAGCTAACACCATCTTGAAATGCTTCTGTATTAGTTTCTTTATCTGTCTGTGCTTCTTAGAAAATACAAAAGTTTAAAGTAAAGAAAAAAAAAGTGAGGTTTGGTCTCTTTATTTACTTAATAAACAAAGGTAAGATTTGAAATAATATCAGTGTGGTGCTGTTAGCTACAATTGCAGATGACTTAGATGAGAAGCAGCAACTGCATGCATGAATGAAGGCAATATATGCAGCAAGCTAAAGTATGTATATTGCTATAATTTTTATACTTTTGCATAAGGTCAAATACTAGCTCAGAATATTTACTATTTGAAGAAATATTGGCATTAAATACTACATCAGTTTCCAAAGCTATTGTATCAGTGGAAGACAGTTGATAACAACTGTTGTTCACTGCTGAAGCATTAAGAAACCTTAAACTTCTCCTAAGTTGCTTATCTTTTACAAAATTTCCCATTAGAAATGAAAATACTTCAAGACACAGAGCAGCAGATTAACCAGAGATTTAAAATAATTTTCCAAGCAGCAGCTTAACCAGAGACTTAAAATCATTTTCTCTAACTGCTACATATACTGAGGCATCCAATATAATTTTGTCTAGCTTATATTAAGAGAGTTAGACTTAACTACAGGGAAAATTAACAGAAAACTAAACAATTGAAAGCTAAGATGCCACACATCTGCAGGTCAACAGTATTGCCTGTCTTACTGTTGAATTTCCAATGGTAGAACATCCTAAGGAAACCTGATTAACTGAAGGACCACATTTCAATTCCTCAGCAAGAAAAGCAGATCCCCAGCTAGGAGAGAACGATTTTTGGAGGCTACATCTCTCTTTAAACCAACACTCTAGCAAGTTTACTTCCCTCTTGTATCTGCATTCAGGATCAAAACACTACAAAAACCTTAGAAATACTGGTTGTAAGAGTTGTGCCAATTTTCTAAAGGCATTGAGGGGCAAGTCCTCTGCTAGAACCAAAAAGATGGAGAAAATACAGCAAGTGTGCTTTTCTCAACACAGCAATCAAAAATAAATTCCTTTTTGTAGCAAGGTATCAGTGAATTAGAGAGTTAAGTCTCCTGTGGTTTGCCTCTTCTCTGGATGCAAAACCCATATGGATGAATAAATTGCATGTTCTTTGGAAGAAACTTTTCAGGCAAAATAGAGCTGGCATCTCATGCTTTGATATGATGAAAATCTTACGGCAGACTGAGTGACCACAAGTTTCCACCTCGTTCTCTAATCATACCATATCCTCGTTTACAGCCTACAAACAGGGACTTAATGTATCTTCCTAGAGAGCAGCAAGGCTAATGAAATCTATTCCTAAAGGGATCAGCTCAAGTGAAACTAAATGGAAGCCTACATAACAGCTCACCCTTCACCTGCATTTATAGCTCCCTAGAGTCAGTCTGTGTGAATCTGTTAATGTAAATCCACTTTATGCAGAATACTGAATCCAAATGAGCAAAAATTCTGAAAGGCGAGGAGAGAGTCCAAAATAAATTTTGCATCTTTTAAACTTACATAGATTTCTAATTTTTGCACATTTTCTGACTGGAACAAGAAAGCCCTGTGGCTCCATTCAGGAACCACAGTGCAGCTCATATTTTACAGATGAAATCTACTCAAACCATGGCTGATGCTTGCAAGGCAAACAGCACATTTCTTTGTGCAAATGTCGTTGTTGGGGATGGTTAAATGTTTGTATTTAGTGTAACAAATGCATATCCTATCTTTAGAGTGAATAACAACATAGAGGGCCAACATCCTGCTTAAATGCAGCCATTTTGAAATTCAGAAAGCAGAGAGAGAAAATGTCAAGACAACAAAGGAAAGTGAAGGGGAAGAAAAGAAGATGCAGTTCCTTGAGTCATGTCTTCCTAAAGTACAGTGCTGAGGCAAGTGTTAGAAAAAGTGTTTTGGTTGGTGGCTGGGGTTTTTGTTTGTTTGTTGTTTTAAAGAATGTACAATTTATCAGAGGCATACTTGGACTTGAACTGCAAGCCTTTCCTTAGTCCCTGGCTCAATTTAGTGGGATTGGAAACAAAGCCAATCACTTAAACCCCAGATTATCAAAGACATAAAAGAAATGCCTCAGAACAAGAGCTCTGCAGAGCTCTGCAAGTAGTGAGCAGAAGCAGATAAAAGCTGTTTTATCCCCTCTAGGAAGTGAACTGGCCAGGAATAAGGCATCTTGATGGGTCTCTAGCAAAGATAACACTGGCTATGCTCTGTCTATGGAGAGAAACAAGCGAACCAACCAACCAAACCAATGCACTTCCAGGACACATCCTCTGTCCCCTACCTCTCAGATGATTAAAGACATCTGGAAAAGTAATTTCAAAAGAAATTAAGGAGACTGCTTTAACTTTAGCTTCCTCAGGCAACATGAAATATATGAACTCTAGGACAAAATGCCTGCTAAGTGCCCACCTTGCCATTACCTCCTAGTGCTTACAGTTTTCCATTACTATTACTTCAAGAAAAAAAAAGCCGTAACATTGGAAGACAACTCCTGCTTCTGTGAGTGTTGTGAAAACCTAGTGGACATCAACTAGTCATCCCAACAAACAAGCATATGCTGCAAATTTTAAAACATTGTGTAATTAAAAAGACTATTTTAAAATGCTCACATATGGTGCTGCAGATTCACTCCTCAGAAAATGTCAACAGTTTTAACTACTGGGTTTCAAACAGCCTCTAAAAATTACATTTTCTCTTCCTCTTCCTTTAAAAGATACAGCCTCGCAGAAGTCATGCATTTCTCTAAACTGTCTTTACACCTCTGCTTTTGGATGAATGACTGAAATTATAAGCTTCATTATGTTCAAATTAAAAACAAATGACAAACAAAAAGAACCCAAACTAAAGGATGCAATTACATAAAGCCAAATCTATTACGTCAGTATTTTAGCATAGAGAAAGCCTATGAAAACTTAGTATTTTCCAGTTGTCCTAAATGCTACCTTCCATGTAGGTACATTTCAGTTACAACATACATGATTTTTCAAGATATCAAGTGCTGTGTTCAACCAATTTCCCCCGCCCCCCCCAAATTAAAACCCTTTTGTTGTTTTCAGACCTCAATAATGTTTAAGGGCAAATGAGTCATTTATGCATTTAATTTTTTTAAAAGTTTGAAAAGCTCCTTTAGAACACAACTAGCATCTTTATGTTCCATAAAGATTCAAAAGAAATTAGGGTCCTTAATAATTAAATTGGGATATGAAAGTACATTATGGCTTATAAACAGAATTTAAGGTTCTGATGAAGAACTTCACATCCTTTTTTCATCTCTTAATGAAACTTAAAGATAGGAGTAGCTCTACTTAATTAAAGCCAACATTGCTTTAAAGGGACTTTGATTAAGAGTAAGGAAGGTCATATGACTGCGACTACAATGACCTAGGTCTTATCACTGCCATTCTTAATTCACCTTGGTTGAATAATTTTTTCTCTTCTCCTCTCCATTTCCCTATTAGTAAAGCTAGAAAATGAAGAGCATGAAGAAAAAAGATGCTGACCTCTGTCACAGTGTCTCAAAGCAAAAAATATAAAAAATAAATACATTTGGAAAGCCACAGACCTGTGCCAGCTGGTGGTTGAGTCAGCAGCAATGACCAGTAAGCAACAACATTCGAGTCATTTAATTTGTATTTGTGTTTTGCAAAAGTAAAAGTTGCCCTGCTGGAATACTGATTGTTTGTTTCTGTGCTCTCTACAAAAACGTGGTTGTAGTGAGGTGGGGGTCAGTCTAATTTCTCTAGTATAAGGTGATAGAACAAGAGGAAATGGCTTGAAATTGTGCCAGGGGAGGTTTACATTGAATATTAGAAACAATTTCTTTATGGAAAGAGTGGTAAGGCCATGGAATAGGTTACCCAGGGAGGTGGTTGAGTCACCATATGGCATGATGGAGCCAAATGGGCCCAGCACAAAGCCAGACAGGTCCTGATGTGTCTAGACATGGTCCCCCTTTCCCCCCTCCCTCCTGTAGGATTATGGGGCAACGTGGGAAAAAGGACAAATGAACAGGCACCAACATGTCTGGGTAAACAAGTCTTTTGGGGTGAGAGCACATGTACTGGCAACTGCTTCTCCCAGACCAGGCCTATGCTTCTACCTTTTATGGCCACAGCCTAGCAGAGTCCCTTTTCATTGGGTAACTGTTTGCTGACTTTGGTTGCCCTATTGGCCCAATCGAATCTCGGGCAAGTGATAAAAACAGGCTGATTTGCATTTGCCTTGCCTTGCCTGCTTGGACCTGCCTTGCTTGAATCTGCCTTGCCTGGACTGTCTTGCCTTGAGTTGCCTGGTCCAAAACCTGGGATAGAAGCCACGAGCCCACTCACTGCAAGCTTGAGAAGCCAAAAGTCTTAGGATCCAAGCCTCACTTCCCCTTGCAACTGGAAGTTGAGCCATGCCTCAATTTACCTAGGAAGACACAAGACCCTGCTGTCCTGCTGGAGCCACACCAGCCATCTAAGACGGCGTGGTATTCCTGCCAGCAACCTGCCATGCTTGGCACGTAAGAGCACCCCAAAAAGCCTCAATGGCTAACACAGCAGCAGCACCCCTCCCATTTGGGGTAGAACCCTTCGCAATTAATTCATTGCCTCCTTGGCTTACTGGCTCTCGTCAAGTCTCCCCCACCGTGGTCAAGCACAATTTTGGGCCAGGGATTCTGTTACTCCTCCCATTTTGCTTAAAAACGTTAGAATTTGTTACCTCACCTAAATACTGTACATTTTCACTGTATATATTCCAGCTGTACAGTAAACCTATTGGATACTTTTGGGGCAATTTTCATATTAATAAAGAGTTATTAGTGTTTTTATTAATATTAATATTAATGGCATATTAATTTAATAAATTGGTACATTCTGTAACACCATACCTAGAGCTGTTGAAGACACATGTGGGCACGGCCCTTCAGGATGAGGCTTAATGGCCACGGTCATGTTAGGCTGAGGGTTGGACTGGATGATCTTAGAGGTCTTTTCCAATTAAAAAGAAAATCTGTGGTTTTCCGATGCTGTATATATCTATATTTTCTTAACAAAGTAGGCAGAAAAGCCCTACAGTGCAGAAAAATTATCATCCTCCACACAATGCTTTCTGCTGTCCCTGCTGAATACAGCAATCACAAATCTAGATTCAGATGTGAAAATGGTGCTTTTGGCAGAAACTTAAGCTTTGCACTATATGAAATCTGACAATCAAAGTTTGGTTTTAAGCTCAGGAAATCTTATCAGCTGTTTAACCATGCTAATTTGGATATCATACTTTAAAATGGCATTTCAATGACAGTAAGCACTGAAATCTTTACAGTACTTTATGATGGTATAGGCAAAACACTTTTACTAACAAGCCCTGTAAACTACATCCTGCAACTTTATTATATTTATGCACTCATTCAAACCCCTCATATGCTTGTACACAATGCATCTTTGACACTAATTCAGATGAAAATGCCCTTTTCATTTAATGGACATTACAATGGCAAACCTGAGGTTCACGTCATAAGAATTACAGTAGAAGACTAATGAAATGTTAAATTTAAAAGTCTGTACACCTACATTTTAAGGTCACCTTCACAAAAATAGCACAATGGGTTTGGTTCAATTTATATCAGTTTTCTGTTAAGATTCTGAATTGATTCCATAACTACATAAAAACAAGCTCAGTACACAAGTAGAGCTAACTATTGTCCTTGCCACATGGCCACAAAGCAATCTGCAAAGAAAAAGAAATTACTCTTTTCTGAGCTTCAATGCTTGAAAAGGTATTTTCCACAGTAAGTGACATTTCTCATCATAATTCTGAGAACTAATCAGATCAGTTTCAAGAAAATGTCAAGCTATTGCCCCAGGCAATGTTCTGAAAATTAAATTTACATTGCATTCCATTTGAGAGAAATTTTTTTTCCTAATGACTGCTTCTCTGTATAATAAAAATTAGCATATTTGCCATTTAATATACACATGGTTTCAGTTACAGTAAAGTTCACTGTTTTGAGTATGTTCAATGTGATAATCAGTAACTTCAGCTCTAATATTCCTCATATCAGGCAAGCAATAAACTTATTTCTGATATTGTTGCATTAAAACAAACAAACAACGCCTCCACCCCCTCCCAAAAAAGGCAACCACACACCCCCACCCGAAAAAAACACCCTTATCTTTTACTTGATAGACAATTTGCCTGAAGTCATTTTCATATGACCTTTTGCTGCAAAATCTGTAGTGCACTTCTGTACCACATATTTTGACCTGATTAGATAAGGTAGAGACCTCAAGTGGCAATTTTCTGGAGCTGGGAAGATACTGCAACTCTGGCCTTCCCCTTAAAAATCAACATGGTTGAAACGCCAGTGAAAGAGCCCTCTGCATTATCTGAACAGAATCAAGTGATTCCTTTACCATCTCACATCACCATAAAATGAGCTAGAAAAAGATGGTCAAGATAAATTTTTAAAAATAAATATAAAATGGTTCACAAAACAATACTGAGAATAGTTGTTAATGGTAACTATCATAAGAGAAGGGCATTCTGAGTGCAGTAGTAATCAGTCTGACATGTTATTACTCCCTGCGCCTAGATGATCAATCTGTGCTTATTAAAATTGTTGTTTGTGTGAGTGCAAGCACCATGAAAATGGAGATAGAATCCAGCATCGTGTAGGAAAAGGAAAAAAGAAATCAAAAGGGTAAAAAAAAAAAAAAGAAAAAGAGATTGAACAAATCTCATACAAAGAACTGTCACATTCCAGATTGAGAGAGAACTAATTATATGATAATGAACAAGCAGCAGCAGAGGGGAAAAGGAGTCCTACAGAGAAAGTTCAAGTGAAGGAATCTTTCGTACTGTCCAATTTAAACCTCCCCTGGAACATCTTGAAGGCACATCCTTTTGTCCTATCGATTGTGTGTGCCCAGGTGGCCAGGAGGGCTATTGGCATCCTGGCCTGCATTGGGAATGGTGTGGCCAGCAGGAGCAGGGAGGTCATTGTGCCCCTGTACTCTGCATTGGTTAGGCCACAACTTGAGTACTGTGTCCAGTTCTGGGACCCTCAGTTTAGGAAGGACATTGAGACACTTGAATGCGTCCAGAGAAGGGCAACAAGGCTGGGGAGAGGCCTTGAGCACAAGCCCTGTGAGGTGAGGCTGAGGGAGCTGGAGTTGTTTGGCGTGGAGAGGAGGAGGCTCAGGGGAGACCTCATTGCTCTCTACAGCTACCTGAAAGGTGGTTGTAGCCAGGGGGAAGTTGGTCTCTTCTCTCTAGCAATCAGCACCAGAACAGGAGGACACCGTCTCAAGCTGCACCAGGGGAAGTTTAGGCTCGAGGTGAGGAGGAAGTTCTTGACTGAGAGAGTCATTTGTCATTGGAGTGGGCTGCCCAGGGAGGTGGTGGAGTCACCGTCCTGGAGGTGTTCAGGAGGGGACTGGACGTGGCACTTGGTGCCATGGTCTCGTCATGAGGTCTGTGGTGTTGGGTTGGACTTGATGATCTTTGAGGTCTCTTCCAACCTTGGTGATACTGTGATACTGTGATTGTTACTTGGGGGAAAAGATTGACTCCCATCTTGATACAACCTACATTCAGGTACTTGTAGACAGCAAAGAGGTCCTCCCTCAGCCTCCCTTTCACCAGGCTAATCAACACCAGTTTCCTCAACCACTTCCCCTAAGACTTACTCTCCAAAACTTTAACAAGCTTCTTTGCTCATTCAACATGCTCAAGCACCTCAACGTCCTTCTTATAGTGAGAGGTCCAAAACTGAACACAGTGTTCAAGGTGCAGCCTCACAAGTGCTAAGCAGAGAAGTACAATCACTTCCCTGGTCCTGCTAGGCACATTTCTTGATACAGGCCAGGATGCTGTTGGCTTTCCTGAACATCTTAGCACCTTGCTGAGTCATGTTCAGCTGGCTGTCAATCAGCACCCCCAGGTCCTTTTTCGTCTGACAACTTTCAGACACTCTGACCCAAGTCTGTAGCTTTGCATGGGGTTGTTATGACCCAAGTACAGCTCCTGGCACTTGGCCTTGTTAAACCTTATAAACCAACCTCAGCTCATAAATCCATCCTGTCCAGATCCCTCTGCAGAGCCTTACCACCTTCAAGCTGATCAATACTCCCTCTCAGTGTCATCTGCAAACTTGCCAAGGGTGCACTCAATTCCCTCATAGAGGTCATCAATAAAGATGTAAAACAGCACTGGCCCCAAAACTGATCCCTGGAGAACACCACTAGTGACCAGTTCCCAGGTAGATTTAACTCCATTCACCACCACTCTTTGGGCCAGGCCAGCGAGCCAGCTCTCAACCCAGCCAAGCAGCCCACCCAGCCAAGCCACGAGCAGCCAGTTTCTCCAGCAAGGTGCTGTGGGAGACAGTATCAAACGCTTTAATAAAGTCCAGGTAACAATATCTGTAACTTGGTTGCCCTGCACATCCCGCATAATGACACTCAAGATGACTCTGATGACTCAAGTCATCAGATAAAAAAGTGTAAACAACGCATTTGAAAAACTGAAGCTTGGAATAACAAGGAAATAACCTTAAAACACTGCAATAGGTAACATGTAAATCATTCAGTTAGAAACATGAGTATAGCAAGCAGAGAATTTAGTGACAAACCCATTCTCATACTTTGAAAGCATTTTGAAGTCCTGCAATTCACTAGTATGAAGTAGTCAATATTTACAATCAAGTAGGTGGTAAAAACAAGCAGTAGCACTTTATTGTGTATTTATGGGTTACAAACATCTAATCCATTGCTTCTTCCAGCAAGTCACTCTACCAAGCTAGGACCAAAATGTTGGTTTCAGATTTACCAGGTACCAAACGGATTTCCTCCCCTCTAAGTCCCCTGCCCATCACATTCCATACTAAGATATTGGCTGCTCCCAAGTACTTGTTTTCTGCCTAAGCTTTTTGCTCAATCTTTTGGTTTTGTTGTTTTTTTCAGAGACGATGACCAATAAAAGAGCAGAGAGAGAACACTGCCCAGAGGCATGTGTATTATTCCAACAGTATCTTGACTTGCTCACTTTTTCAAGGGCTCTAAAGCATGGGTCCATAATATTTTCAAAGTCAAATAAGACAAGAGAAAAATGACGAGATGTCTGCTCATCTGTAGCTTTCCATGTTTGCACATAAGGGCCATATTCACTACCCACAAGTGCTGTAATGGAATTAAGAAGACTACAGGTATTTTTATGCTGCTATCAAGCACTTACCTGCAGAGCTAACAATTTCCAGACTTTACCCATTCACCCTCCCTAAGTACCTAGACTCAAGGATGCTGCTCATTCAGTTTTAAACATCTGAAGTATTAAGATACCTCTCGACTCAAATATAAAGTTAAAATACCTCTCAACTCAAATATAATGCTTATAACATGATTTGAAATTCCATCAACTGAAAGTCAATCTCTTGCATTAATGTGCTTTAAAAAAAAATATTTAAAAATCATTGTCTTGTTTTGCAAGAAACTGGAAAGTCTTTTCCCACAACTCCTAGGGAGTACCAGCCAAAGTTTCTGAGAAGCATGGTACTCTACTTTAAGATCCCGCTTTTAGAACACAAGTGAGCATCATTTTCCGTATTTCAAACCAGTGGCATTTTATGCCTTTTTAATATGCAATAGAAACATCAAGTATTTTCTTATCTGATAAATAAGAACACTTTATTCTAATGGCAAATTTTAAGGCATTAGTTTCTTTTCTCTTGTAAAGGATAGCATGGTAAGACATCATACCAGACATTGCTAACAATTATACAGAACAGTTCAGGACCCTGAGAAGCTAAATACAACACACAGTTGCTAACCTGTGTTAGCCTACTTGATTGATCTCACTTTTTCAGGTAGCAAATTATTCTGAAAAGCCTCTGGCAGGTATACATCATGCTAAAAATATTAAGGCTCTTAAGAAGTATAGACACAGAGCAATACTAAGTGACAAAATTGGAGCCTGAGTGAAGACTTAAGATGTCAAGATGTCTATAACCATATTTTATTGATCCTCTAGTAACCAAGAGCTTCTATGGCAGTTTCATCCAATCAGAACACAAAGCAATCTGTCAGCAAACAGAAAAGTACCTTTAAATTCACAATTCTAAAATTCACTATTCTAAATATTCTGTAGCCTGGGCTCCAACTGCTTCCATGTTTGCAAGGGAAAGGCTTATTGATAGATGGGGTGAATAATAAAAGTAAACTGTGAACACTGCACATGAGCAAAACGAAATGCTAAAACTGGTATCTAAAAATCTCAGAAAGTAACTCAATGCATATCAAGTAAAGAGTGACTATTCATTTTCCAGGCCTTTTCTCCCCATCTGGACAGCATTCTGCATCAAGCTCTTTGAGCTCAGTACATCTATTCTTAATATCTAGAAATATATCACCTTTCTCCCAATAAATCTCAATTCCTATTTCTCTCAAGTACAGGACATACATATTCACCAGAGGACTGCAAAGATACATCATGACTTATGACCAGCTAACCTATTCTTTCACAAACTGCAAACCCATAAACTCTTTCTATTTGACTGTTGAATGGCATCATTTTCAGGGCCACCAAACTTTCTAAACATTTAGGGATAGAAGTTTTCTTACATTAAGCAATACATCTTGTTTCTTTCGCTTTCACATGTTCCTCGCCATCATTTTTCAACAGTCCTGGCTCACTGGAGAGGTCCCAGATGACTGGAAGCTGGCAAACATGATGCCCATCCACAGGAAGAGCCAGATGGATGCAGCCTGACCTCAGTGCCAGGCAAGATTATGGAACAGGTCTTAAGTGCAACCACACAGCACTTACAGGATGGCCAAGGGATCAGACCTAGCCAGCATGGTTTCAGGAAGGGCCTCACCAACCTGATCTCCTTCTATGATCAGGTGACCACCTGGTGGATGTGGGGAAGGCTGTGGATGTATTCTACCTGAATTTCAGCAAGGCCTCTGACACCATCCCCTACAGCAAACTCCTGGCCAAGCTGTCAGCTAGTGGCTTGGACAGCAGCACTCTGTGCTGGGTTAGGAACTGGCTGGAGGGCCGAGCCCAGAGAGTGGTGGTGAATGGTAACACATCCAGCTGGCAACCAGTTACCAGTGGTGTCCCCCAGAGATCAGTGCTGGGCCCCATGCCCTTTAACATTTTTACTGATGATCTGGATGAGGGCATTGAGTCCATCATCAATAAATCTGCAGATGACACCAAGCTGGGGGCAGGTGTTGATATGTTAGAGCATGGGAGAGCTCTGCAGAGGGACCTTGACAGGCTGGGCAGATGGGCAGAGTCCAAGGGCATGAGATTTAACACATCTAAGTGCTGGGTTCTACACACTGGCCACAACAACCCCATGCAGTGCTACAGGCTGGGGTCAGAGTGGCTGGAGAGCAGCCAGGCAGACAGGGACCTGGGGTGCTGGTCGATAGTAGGCTGAACGTGAGCCTGCAGTGTGCTCAGATGGCCAAGAAGATCAATGGCATCCTGGCCTGTATCAGGAACAGTGTGGCCAGCAGGAGAAGGGAGGTCATTCTGCCCCTGTACACAGCACTGGTTAGGCCACACCTTCAGTACTGTGTCCAGTTCTGGGTCACTCAGTTTAGGAAGGATGTTGACTTGCTGGAACGTGTCCAGAGAAGGGCAACTAAGCTGGTGAGGGGTTTGGAGCGCAAGCCCTATGACGAGAGGCTGAGGGAGCTGGGGTTGCTTAGCCTGGAGAAGAGAAGGCTCAGGGAAGACCTTATTGCTGTCTACAACTACCTTAAGGGAAGTTGTAGCCAGGTGTTAGTCTCTTCTTCCAGGCAACCAGCACCAGAACAAGAGGACACAGTCTCAAGCTGCACCAGGGGAGATTTAGGCTGGATGTTAGGAAGAAGTTCTTCACAGAAAGAATGATTGGCCATTGGAATGGGCTGCCCAGGGAGGTGGTGGAGTCACCATCACTGGAGGTGTTTAGGAAGAGACTGGATGGGGTGCTTGGTGCCATGGTTTAGTTGATTAGGTGGTGTTGGATTATAGGTTGGACTTGATGATCTCAAAGGTCTTTTCCAACCTGGTTAATTCTACTTCTATTCTATTCTATTCTATTCTATTCTATTCTATTTCTATTCTATTCTATTCTCTTTTTTGTGTCCTACTCTCCATTCGACTTTGTAGAAGGTGCACCTGATTAAAAGAGAGCTGCATGTGCTACAACACAATTACTTCATTTGCAGTGGCATAAGGTGACATGTCTGAATTTCACAGCTTTGAAAGGTTAAGAGATTGGAAGTAGTCTCAGGACAGCAGTCATGCCAACCTCCTGTTCAAAGCAGGGTCAGCTATGAAATGAGACCAGATTGCTCAGGGAGGGCTTTATCCATCTGAGTCTTGAAACTCCCAGAGACAGAGACTCTTTGGGCAACACAGTTTGCTGCCTGCCTCTTCTCATAGTAAATTTCTTTTTCACCAGAAACAGAATTTTCCTGAACTGTGTAACTGATGATGGACTTATTATTTATGGTGCTGGTTATTATTTTTCTCAGACAAGAAAGTGACTCTGTAAATGTTATATAGAAAACTTCTTAAGAATGATGAATTTTAGTTGGTTTCAAACAGTATTTATTTTAACCTTTGGTTATTTAAGCCACTCACATTTCAGTGGCAAAAAATCATGCCATCTTTAGAAGCTCTTGTAGAAAAAAGAAATAATCAGGATGATTTTATGGAAAGCCTTAAAAATGTCAAATACAAGGGAAGTTGGAAGACAGAGATGTATTTTTAAAATGTTTTACTACTTTGATTCCACTGTGCCAGCAACCATCTCACAAACGAGCCTGGAAAATGGTGTTTAGCATACAGCTTGCCAAGAAGCTCCAACAGCAGCCTAAACCAAGAGCTGGCAAGTAATGAGGTACAGCTGAAATTGCTACAGCTGTAGAGACAGGAAAAACACTTGGAAAATATCAATTTAAAAAGTTGTGTCTCACACTTGGAACCATCTGGGCTGATAATATCCAACAGCAAAAACATCTCACAAGAGATAAGAAACACTGCAAAATTATTCATGTATCACAGTATCACAGTATCACCAAGGTTGGAAGAGACCTCGAAGATCATTGAGTCCAACCCAACACCACAGACCTCATGACGAGACCATGGCACCAAGTGCCACGTCCAATCCTCTCTTGAACACCTCCAGGGACGGTGACTCCACCACCTCCCCGGGCAGCCCATTCCAATGGCGAACAACTCTCTCAGTAAAGAACTTTCTCCTCACCTCGAGCCTAAACTTCCCCTGGCGCAGCTTAAGACTGTGTCCTCTTGTTCTGGTGCTGGTTGCTTGAGAGAAGAGACCAACTCCCTCCTGGCTACAACCCCACTTCAGGTAGATGTAGACAGCAATGAGGTCTCCCCTGAGCCTCCTCTTCTCCAGGCCAAACAATCCCAGCTCCCTCAGCCTCACCTCATAGGGCTTGTGCTTGAGGCCTCTCACCAGCCTCGTTGATGTTCTCTGGACATGTTCAAGTGTCTCAATGTCCTTCTTAAACTGAGGGGCCCAGAACTGGAGACAGTACTCAAGGTGTGGCCTAACCAGTGCAGAGTACAGGGGTACAATGACTTTCCTGCTCCTGCTGGCCACACTATTCTTGATACAGGCCAGTAGTTTGAGGACAGCCCTTTAAGCAACACAGTCCTGTTATCTGGATGATGCAGTGTGTCATGCCCCTGAAAACAAAATATACTTTAGCATATAAAAATACACCACTTCAGTCGCTGTCTAGTAAACTATGTGCCTAAGCGAAAAACTAAGCAAACGACCTTGTGAACACACAAGAAGAGCTAAATTCTGGTTTTTATTATTTTAAAAAGGTTTTCATTGGGTTTTCTGTTGCAACTAGCAAAGAATATAAATCTAAATATATTGGATCATGTATTTGGGGTAATTTAGTCACACAGATATCAAAAGTCTACAAAAAGACTAGAATAAACATGTTTTAAAGTCCTATCAGTATAGAAACATTTGTTACTACATTTATTACTCTCTCCTCATTTCTTTCTAGCATAGTCATATGTCACTACCAAGCTATGGTAATGATCTCACATTAACTGACTGCTGAGAATGTTTCTACTGCCATTGTAAAAAAAGGCAGTAAATGATCAACACCTAAATAAACTTACAAATTCATTAGGAAAAAAATAGTGAAGGAAAAAGCACTCTTGGATTGTCTGGAAGAGTCAGAGATTTCGGCGTAGACTACAAATTAGCAACAGCAAAGGGACTATGGTTAGGGGACATGATGATTTGGCACTGGCTGGGAACCAGATGTCCACCAAAGCCATCCTATCACTGCCCTTCTTAGATGGACAGGTGAGAGGGAAAATAAAATCAAAGACCCATCAGTCAAGATACAAGTAGTTTAATAGGGCAAAGACTGTACATGGAAGCAAGAGAAAAGATATTATTCTCTACTTCCCATCAGCAGATGATGTTCAGACACTTCCCAGGAAGCAGGACTTCCATACGCTTAGCAGTTGATCCAGCAGATACCATCAATGAAAGACCCACACACTTCCCTCTTTCACTGAGCTTTTATATCTGAGCTGACATCATATGGTATGAAATACCCCTCTGGTCAGTTTGGGTCAGCTGGCCTGGCTGTCTCCTCCCATGATCTTGCCCATCCCTCAGCCTGCTGTTGGGTGGGAAATGTTGACAAAGTACAGCGTTGGTGCTTGGCTCAGCAGTAGCCAAAACACTGCTGTGTTATCAACACCCAGCCACATCACTGTGAAACACAGCACTACGAAAGATGCTCTAGGGAGAATCAGCTCCAGCTGAGGCAAAACCAATACAGGCAAATACATACTGTCACTATTTTCTCCATGAAATGCATAGGAAAATATACACTAATATACACCATAGCTCTGGCTAGCTATTAAAATGGAATATGCAGTAAAATTCTCTGAGACCTTAATACCACCTCTTTCTGCACTGAACATTTGTCAAATTCAGGGCTCCTTTGATTTAAAAAAGACGATCAAGAAAGCTAAAATACATCTAGAAATATGACAGCTTGGAATGGAATGTACATCTCTGACAGTCCACAAATACTCTCAATAAAAAAAAATCACTGGAGGTGTTCAGGAGGAGACTTGATGGGGTGCTTGGTTGCATGGTTTAATTGATTAGGTGGTGTTGGATGATAGGTTGGATGCTATGATCATGAAGGTCTCTTCCAACCTGGTCTATTCTATTCTACTCCTATTCTATTCTATTCTATTCTATTCTATTCTATTCTATTCTATTCTATTCTATTCTATTCCTATCCTATCCTATCCTATCCTATCCTATCCTATCCTATCCTACTCTGCATCCAGTTACAAATAAGAATAAGCCTGTGGAATAGGAATAATCTGTGGAAATAGATTATCCTTCAGAATTGCATAATGACCGTGTTATTTGACTCAGTTACAACTACATAAAATGAAAATACAGCCCTAGAGAGCTTTGCTGTTGTTGGTTTTACACAGTAATTCAGTATATAGAATAGGACCCAAGTTTGGAACTGTCAGTTTAAATTTCTGCATTAAGGTTTACATTCACAATTTGATTTCAGTGATTCCAGTGTCATCTGGTATTTGAATGTCCTCTAGAGTACTGACACATGGACTTTTAAAAACAATTATTAAACTTAGACGTAAACATCTTACAAAGAAAGAAAGGATTACTTTTCCTACTTACAGAATGTAAATAGCAATAACTGCCTTGATACTGAGCATGGTCTGGCATACACCTGTGAGCCAACTCAAGTAAGATGTCCTGGCTGACTTGAAACTGCTAATGGTCAGCAGCCCATGCCCAGCCTAGGATTCTATCCCAGAAAAACCAGGACAGAGACTTAATAAAATAAAGAAGAATAAAGAAGGGGGAATGGATTTGGGAGTGGGGGGAGAGGGGGGTGGGTGTGGACATCCAGGCTACAGAATATCCCAGACTTTCTGCTTCATTCATAGATTTTTAGAGTAATTTATATTCTGGGAAAACATGAATATAAGTTAGGCTATGCCTAGAGCTCTAAGAGTTTGGGTGGTTGTGATGCCCTTAGCAAAATTAGAATAGAGTTATCCAACTCTTACTGAGCAGGATTCTCAATTCTTGGGCAAAATCAATGCATCTTCATAAAGAGTGATATATTACTGAAGCTCAGGTTACTTTTCCCCCAAGATATATCAAGTAATGCTTGGTTTAATAAAAAGCATAGTAAACAAAGTTACCTTATTTGTAATGAGCATTAATACTAGAATGATATTATTTCAAACTATTTTGGCTATGCTTTAGCAATGAAGGTGAAAATATAATTTCATGTAGCCTTTAAAAAAACAAGGCAAATGCAGTTAAATGATTACATTTAAATCTATTTTATTCAGTCTCTACGTGTACAATCTGCTGTGCAGACCCATAGGTGTACAGTCTTGGGAGATCATAACTGCTGCTCAAATGTGATTATGGATAAATGAGAGGCTAAAATTCAGGCACCTCTCCACTGAGTGAACCTTGACACACATTTATTTTCTGTTTACAATCTTCATAATTTTATTTTTTTCCCTGCAAATGCCAGTTAATTGCAACTGTGAGATTTTCATATTAAGTTTCAGACAGGAAAAACAAAATTCCAGACCCCTTATTCCGATGCTTACTGTGGTCTGTATGATGCTTTCACTGCTAGTGTTACACATTCATTGTGTCCAGTCTTATAAAAGAAAACAAAAAACCCCACACCCCTGCTATTTGGAATAGTTCTATAGATCATTATGATGCTGACGCAGTGAAACTATGTATATCCCCTAACATACATATCCAACATCTGTGAATACAAACTTCTAACAATGGTGCTGAGGAATAAAGTTTTGAAACCAAAGTCCACAGTGTAACAGAGAAAGAAATAAGAAGGGGGAAAAATGTGCAAGATTATGCTCACTACATCATCAGCCTACACATTGAATTTGAATCTTCCTCACATAAAAGCAAAATCTGGAAAGTTTTATCTTTAATACAGATTCACTCCTGTCATCTTGTAATTATCTTCCAAGCTGCCTTTATGCTTCCAAGGTCCTCAAATTTACATTAGAAAGAAAGAAAGAAAGGAAGGAAGAAAGAAATTATCTCCATCATCCCAATCCACAATTCTTTTAACATCCTTAGCTCACTCTTTCAGTCAGATTTCTTAAAACACTGAAGCATTGCCCTGAAAACAATCATAAGGAAACATTTGCAAAGTCATCCTTCTAAAAATGGAGTCCCTGTTCTATTTTTTCAGAGCTACAAAGCATTCAACATTGCATTGTCTAACATTCTCTTTTTTGCCTCTTGTTACTCATTACTGATTTAACTTCTATTGCAGTATCTTGTCCCCTTGGCTTTTGATTTGTTTGGTCTGGCCCCTTATTTTCATACAGGCACCATGGCAATGCTGCAGTAGAACACAAATTTCTTCTGGTACTGTGATGTGATAATTTGATTTCTTTTGTTACCATAGTAAAGTTCTGAAATTACAAATTTAAATAAAATTAATAAAGAAGTAGTTGTGCCACCAATTCAGTCAGCTTCTCTCCAAAAATATCCAAACCCCCAAACAACAAACTGAAGTACTGTTCAGCTGAACTTTTAGCTGCTCAGAAGTATGATTACCAGGAACACAACAGGTTGGCAGCAACTCTGGAGGTCATCTGCTTCAATCCCTTCTGCTCAACACAGTGCCACCTAGAGCAGGCTTTGGAATATCTCCATGGATGGAAACTCCACAACTCTCCAGGTAACCTGTGCCAGTGCATGGTTACCCTCATGGTAAAATGACAGATTGCTTTGGGTTGGAAGGGACCTTTAAAGGGCATCCAGTCCAACTCCACTGCAGTGAGCTGAGACATCTTTATCTAGATGAGGTTGTGCAGATCCCCATCCAACCTGACCTTGAATGTTGCAAGGGATGCAGCTTGTATAAAAACGTCTGATGATATTCAGAGGGAACCTCCTGTGTTTCACCCTCTGCCCATTGCCTCTAGTCCCATTACTGGGCACCACTTGCAAGGAGTCTGGCAGCTCCATCTTATTTGTACCCTCCTTTCAGGTGTTAATATACATTGACAAGATCCTCTGAGCCTTCTCTTCTCCAGGCTGGGGAGTCTCAGCTCTTTCAGCTTTTCCTTATGGGAGAGCGGCTTCAGTTCTTTTATCATCTTTGTGGCACTTCACTGAACTCTCTCCAGTGTGTCTTTGTACCTCATGTACTGGGTGCCCAGAACTGCACACAGCACTTCAGGTGTTGCCTCACATGTTGATCCTCCCCCATGAACTGCTGGCAACACAGCTCCTAATGCAGCCCAGGACAGTATTTACTGCCTTTGCATCACAGGCACATTGCCAATACATATTCAACTTGGTGTCCACCAGATTCTTTGGTCCTTTCCAGCAAAGCTATTTTCCAGCTAGGTAGCCCAAAGCATGTTGTGGTGCCTAGGACTGCCTTTCCCAGTTGTGGGTTATGCAGGCAGGAGACATCTGTAATGTCACACAACAGCCAATACAAGTTAACTGGAGTGGTTTTCAGGCAGTAACTGCAAAGTAGTGAAGCA
This sequence comes from Picus viridis, assembly GCA_033816785.1. Taxonomy (NCBI): domain Eukaryota; kingdom Metazoa; phylum Chordata; class Aves; order Piciformes; family Picidae; genus Picus; species Picus viridis. Next base: position 25,944,097 of record CM066575.1, read on the forward strand.
GAGCTTCATTGTGCTTTGCTTAGCTTCTCAGCTTCTGTTACAGTTCAGCAAGTTCTGCTTCATTTCACCTCTAATAAATAGGCTGCCTGTAGACATACAAAGTTGGTAGCCCTGCCTACGCATTCTTCATTGGTTTGTATCTCTGATTCTCCTTGCCCTTGCTGGTTTGTTTCTAAATACTTACATCCTTCTAACTGCATTCATGCTGATATGTAAGGTAGCATAAAACTGGAAGAATTATCATAGACCAACAGTTGGAGAGGGGAATGTTACTACTATGAAGCAGGATGTAGAAAAATAGACATGTCACTAAACACACAACACAATCTATGGAGAATGATTCGCTTTTCAAAGTGGAACAGTTTCCACTTTCCAAAAAGAACTTGAAGGATTTGTCATAGCAGATCAGATTGCCACTCTGTGAAATCTCGCATGCAGCCTCCAGCACTAGCCAATACCTGATGCTATACAGAAAAGTGAGCAGCAGCATACTGTACCTGGCTAATCTTGAGAAATTTGCTCTTCAACTGCTAAGCAGAGCACAAAAGAAAAGCCCTAAAGTCATTTTGCCTATGTTTAACTTTAGCAATATAGACACCTTCAGGTGACACTGCATTAAATGCAGTCAATTAGAGTTGGCTTCTTGCATTTAGTTGATAGAGCCAGTTTAGATAAATGTTCCAATAGCTACAAATAACATTGCTATGTCTTTCATAAAATCTAACAGTTACTGATGTGACATCCCTAGTCACTACATGAACAGGTAATGCCAGGGGTGTTTTGGGGTTTTTTTGCCTAGGCAAGAGGAATGGTGCATTCTGCAGGCATGCAGACTACTAAGATTGTGATCTGGACTTGTTCCTACTGTCCTTAACATTGAGGAGGTTAGATTCCTGCCGTAAGTCTAGAATATCCCCATGGAACTGAGTGTAGCAAACAACAACAACAAAAAATCATTAAGGATTATCACATCTGGTTTTGCAAAATTTTTCTCACCTGTTTATTGGTGTCCTTTCCCTCCCATCCCCATCTCCACCTTGCTCTCACATTCCTTCTTATCTCCTGTTTCTGTCTCTCCCAGAGAAAACTCCCAACAGATAAATTCCACATTGTATCCTGAAATAACACTCAGGCAGTTTTAGGATCCACATTTTGTGAATGGTTACCACAACTATCTCTGACAACACAATATGAAACTCATTTATTCAACCCCACACCAACATAATGGCTTAGTGGGGGGGAAGCAAAAAAACAACAACAAAAAGAACTCTTCTTAAATTACTTCTTATGACTAAACTACACCATATTCAGCTCACATTTTTATCAAGTTATCTCATTTGCTTTACAGACTGATGATGGTCTAGTTGGGGGCTGGTATCTAGTGGAGTCCCTCAGGGGTCAGTACCAGGGCCAGTACTGTTCTATAAATTCATCAATGACCTGGATTAGGGCACAGAGTGCACTGTCAACAAGTTTGCTGATGACACAAAACTGGGTAGACTGTAACACACTGGAAGTCTGTGCTGTCATTCAGTGAGGCTTAGACAGGCTGGAGAGCTGAGCAGGGAGAAATTCAACGAGGGCAAATGTAGAGTGTCTTGCACCTGCGAAAGAACAACCCCATGCAGCAGTATAGGTTGGGAACTGACCTGCTGGTGAACAGAGAAGGGGAAAGGGACCTAGGAGTCCTAATGGATGGAAGGTTAACCATCAGCCAGCAATGTGCTCTTGTGGCCAAGAAGACCAATGCCATTCTGGGGTGTAGTAGAATGAGTGTGGTTAGTAGTTAGAGAGAGGTTCTCCTCCCACTCTACTCTGCCCTGGTGAGGCTGCTTGTGGAATATTGTGTCTGGTTCTGGAACTCTCTGTTTAAGGACAGGGAACTGCTTGAAAGAGTCCAGCACAGAGCCACAAAAATGATTAAGGGAGTGAAACATCTTCCTTACAAGAAGAGACTGAGGGAGCTGGAGTTCTTTAGCTTGGAGGAGACTAAAGGGTGACCTCATTCATGTTGATAAAGATGTGCATGGTGAGTGCCAAGAGGATGGAATCAGGCTCTTCTTGGTGATGCACAATGACAGGACAAGGGGCAATGGGTGGAAAGTGATGTATAGGAAGTTCCATGGAAACATGAGGAAAAGGTTTTTCATTGTGAGGGTGACGGAACACTGGAACAGGCTGCCCAGGGGGTTGTGGAATCTCCTTCTCTGGAGATGTTCAAAACCACGCAGATGCGTTCCTGTGTGATCTGGTATAGGTGATCTTGCTCTGGCAGGGGAGTTGGACTAGATGACCTTTCGCAGTTTCTTCCAACCCCTAACATTCTGTGATTCTGCGATAAGGCCGTTTTTACATACCGTGGGGGTAGGAAGTAGATATAAAGAGTTTTGAAGATTTTGGTTAATACCTTGAGATTTTGAGATTTAAAACATATTTAAGATTTTCTCATTCTGTCTTTTTGGCTTCTTAAAACACATTTATCTAAACTGAAAATCTGCTGAGTGCTAGTTAGCTAAGCTAATTACTCTGCTTGTATAAAGCAATGCAAATACTTCTTAGGTATTTAACTTGGAACATAAACTTGAAAGTTACTTCATTTACAAATTTACTGGCTAATTTCTGGTTAAATGGTGAACCAATTAAATAAAGATCTATACCTTCTTTTCAAAGAGCAATAGTACTTCCAAGCCACAATGATAAAGCAGTCTGGGATGGGAGCTAATTAGGTTAAGCATCTTAATAATGCTCGAGTTGCTTCTGAAGTAGCAAGTCCAGCTGTTTTCTTGGTCAGAAAATAGGTTGGAAGTCTACAGTTTGTATGTACCAAATGTCTGTTGTAACATATTTGATCTTTTTACCCTTTAATAGCTGTAAGTTTGCATGGGAAAAGATAGCCAGGCATTGTCAAACCCTAGTTCAAATAAGCAGCTGAAATAAATCAAACTGCAAGCAGGGATTTCTGTATTAAGGTTCAACTAGACATAAATCTTTCTAACACACAGAAAACAGCCTGAGCTTGCACTGGTCACTCATGACTAACAACTCCAAGCTGCTGTAACACATGCCTGGAGTACCACATAGTGAAATAAGCAGGCCTCATTGTTGACTGGCACAGTTTAACTGGCAGTCTAGCTATTATCAACATAGGCTTAAGTGATTTGCTTCTCTACTTTCTGACTCTGTCAACATACACTGACTGTGAGGTCCTGAGATGTATCCCAGCTTGCAGACAAAAAACTACTACTGAAAGCCATGGTACTGCTGTGCTCAAAGACTGACATCAGTAGAAGAAATGGCTCATTATCAATAAAATGCTACATTTCATTGAGAAATGTCAGCTATATGTCCACCTCTGAATCAAGCATAACTTCCAAATAGATTTATGAAGGCTGCTCAAACAGATTATGAATGGCAACACCACTTAATAGGCCTCAAGCCTGGAACCGTTAGTCTTATCACAATTTGTAAACCCAAGAGTCCCCAAAATGGAGCCAGGGTTTACAGCTGAGAAAAACAGTACTTGCCCCACAAAGGGATAAACTGGTCACTTGGAAACCCTGAAATTAAGAAACAAGATACTTTTGCAGGGAGGCACAGGAGCAACAGCAGCAGAACTACTTCAATATACAAGGACTAGAGATCACACAACATTGACCAGTGCTCACATTAACGAGATAGAGAATCACTGTATCACACAGCTCTGCAGAACATACCATGATACCTCACAATCTCTCATTTTCACAGGCTTGTTGAAAGGGAGAAGGGAAATGTTTTCTGCTGGGCCCTTTCCATATAACATCTGAAAATGAACAGAGTATAGCTGATACAGAGACTTAGTCAGACAGCTTATATAAGAGTTATCAGGCATAAACTGTTTCAGGTATTTCAATGAGATGTGGAGACTGAAAGAGCATTATAGTTTTGGGGGGAGATATCAATAACCTTTATTTAAGACATGTTTGATTAAGGATACTATCTCATTTTCATACTTTAGCCGAGCAGACTTTCTTTCCCCAGCAGTGGCACAGATGTTGGCCACAGAGGGGAAGAAAGCTATTGCAGGGTTTTCACAAGGCTTGAAAACTTCTCGAAGTACATTATTCTAACAATTCAGAGCTCTGAACAGCTGAATCAAGCTTGCTATACAAGGTAACACTGCGAGGCATTTCAAAGAAAAGTAATCTGTTAATGCATCAACTACACTTGGCTGGGGCAAAAAAAGCTTAGATACAGATTTGGTTCTACTTCCTTTCAACAAATCAAAATAAAGTTCTTCATATATTTCTCTCAAAGAAATGTTAGTCAATATTAAGTCACAGAACTAGGAAACCCACAAGATTTTTCCTCTATCACATTTGTACAGAGCTGCAATTAAAGACTTATTTAAGCAAAAGACCTTAATGGGTTCTAGTCTCTATGAAGTCTATTTCAATTCAGTAGCCCTGATTAAGTCCCAATTTATAAGACTGGAGAGAGGCCAAAATAGGAAATCAGTATAACTCCTTAACAACATAGATTTTTAATTTCTTTTTAAGAGAGCAGTTCTGAAATAGATTGCAAGGCTTTCTAATGAAAATCAATGGCATTTTAAAGACAAAGCCTTAAAGCACAATCAAAGACTTAAAATGCCAAGAAAGGCAATGTGTGCTTCAAACTCTGATTTTCTCTTTTGTGCCCAAATTGGCCTGCTGGGTTCATAAGGTTAAGGCAAAAAGTGACTTTTTGATTTCCTGCTACCTGGCCAAGGCTAATGAACATTTTTAATAAACTTACATATGCAGTGCTAGGTAATGCCTTCTGATAGATTATTCAATGCTGATGTGAAGTCTTATTTTCTTTGCACCCTCCCTCAGCATCCTTTCCTTGAGCTCCTCTACTCCTTGCCTCACATAGTGCTCATACATGTGTTGCCATGCCCTTCCCCCTTGCAGCCCTGGCAATAGCCACCAGCAGCCCAAGGGCAGCTTCACAACTCTGGCTCCAACACTTCACAAGAAATGCTTTAAATGTTAGTGAGTCTGCTTCAAGTGTAACTGCAAATATTAGTAAGGGTCAGGAGAGGGTAAGAAGGATTATTTCCTATAGTTGGACATTGACTCTGAAATGACCTATTTTCTACAGATTAACAGGAGTTTTCTTGCTGCAGCTTAAGGCTCACTCTGCCATGATATGTTTTAGCCATATTGCATTAAAGATCTAAGTGAAATAAGCAGTGCTATTACCCCGTCTGCCATTTAGAAAAGAAAAAGTAGTTGAACAGACTGCAAATATCTAAAGCCAGCTCCAAAAAGACCTGAGACCAAGGGAATGCTTTTCCTGTTTCATGTAAATAGTATTGCACCACACCCACAGACAAGCCAAGGATGCTGACACTCCCCTGCCCCACTACCCTCAAGGAAGACAAAAGCCATTGACCTCAAGACCCAGTGGGATGTTTCATGGTTGAGCATGACACAAAACGGATCAATGCAAAGACATTTACAAACAATAATAAGAATACTCTCAGTGAGAATTTTTGAGTCAAAGGAAAATAGGTATTATGAAACCAATTAAAATGACAACATTTGATTAGACTGCTGTAACATCAATCATACTAACAATGAATTCTTGACATTGCATGTAAGATGTGCTTCTTTGACCTACAAATTATATGAAATACAGTGCAACACTGTATAGTCCTGATTCCTTAGCTTCTCCTTTTTCTATTATGAAGACCACACAGAAATATTTTCCCAGCTGTGTTCCCCTGTCCTGCTCTCCCTTCAAAGTGGTAGTTGACATAGTAGTATCAATGTCCTCCCTGCATCTCCTCTCTATCTGTTTGCCAGAATAATGACCTCCACTGAAACCAAGAAGCAGATACTACCTCCACCACCCATTTTTCTATCCACAGCTCCTATGAGTACTGATCCCAAGGTGCTGCCCAACAAAACCTTACCAGGGAAGGAAGGGATGCACACTGTATTAATGCAATCAAATGTAATACAGGGGTGCACTGTGTGTAAACATGCTTTTTTGTGCATTCGCTGCACTGAAAGTGTATGTGCTTGTCTGTTCTGGACAAACATCCTAACTTCATAACAGAAGTTCTCATAATTCTAAATAAAGAAAGACTGAAATTAACACCTTACCTCAATATCAGGCACTTTACGCAGAGTGCAGTATCTAGCATCCTGTGGAGATTCCTTTACATAATTACAGATTTAAGAGATCAAGTACACTGTGTTAGCTTAGGAACACTATTCCTTCCTATATCATTGGAAATCATTAACAGTAATGCATCAGCCTGATATGCAGGTAGTTTTGATCGTATCTTCTATTTGTAGAAACAACTAACACTTTTTCACCTCCGTATCACACATATTGAATTCATACTAATTCAAACTGACCCTTCTCTGTATGAAGTAATAATTTCCTTTTACTCTTAACTATTGAATATATGAAAATGTTACTTCATACACAATGCATGTTTGCATTCCCAAACATTGAGGTAAGTTAAATTCAATTCTGCTTATTCAACCTGTTCATGCACATACACTCTAAAACCACTCCAGTCTTAACTACAAACAGAAAACAAGAGTGGCAAATACCAACATTTTAGGTCTTCCTTGATCTACTTGATCATCAAATGGAACTACAAAAGAGGTATTAGTATTTGTTTAGGGAAATATTTGCACAGTATCAAGTAGCAACCCAACACCTGAGTCACTTTTCACAGAATTTTAGAAATCACCCAAATTTTATGTGTTTTAACCCATCAGAGAGCAGTCCCCCTGCACACTTATAGCTCTTACTAGCCGTACCCATCGTTTTCACACCCTGTGTCAGAAGGCCCACTCTGAGAATAGAGTTCTTCCAAACTCACTAAAAAGACAGATTTTCCTTTTGGTAGTCACATCAACGCAAAGTTAAGTTCATTCGGACAAGGAGATTTTTATTCACAGTAAAACCTTAATTCAGAAGAAACAGCAGAAGTACTGTAAATTTTAAATGGTACATAAAATAGTCATACACAAGTCAAAGAAACTGCAAATCTGCAAACTCTTACGTAGTACTGTCTAAAACCTATAGTTTCTCTCCATTTAATTTACAAGCTTTCTCTTACTTCACTGTTGCAATTGATTAAAAAGCCTGCATGACAGAACATGAAAACAACACTAAGATAATTGTATACTATTGCATATAATGAAAGTAACTGAAGTCCAGGCTTCTTAGACTTCTGCTTAAGTATTAGTTTATTTTTCCTTAAGGTGCAAGGAATAGCCTTTTGCTTAGACACAATTTGAGGAAGATTGGTAGTTTCTTGTTTTATTTTAAGATGACACCCTAAACACAAATTAACATTCCTTAACAGAAATCCATCACTACAGTGTGGATCTAGCAGCCTTCTTAATGCCATTGCTGCAAAACCAGCTACAGCAGACAAGTCTCTGCATCAGTTGTCCCCTAGGCCGCTCTCCCCAGATTGCTAGGAAAGCAATAGTGACAGCCTTCTCCATTGGTACCAGTCTTGGTAAAAAGAGTAGAAGACAATAATACAGAGTGACAATTGTCTTCTGGCCATGCTGATGAATTTCCTAGGGGAAAGGGTAAGCTCTAAAATGTAGGGAATGTTTGCATTCCCAGTACTCTTTTATATATATTTATTTCCAGCAAGAGACATGCATGATACATTAATATATTTCATGAAGGACTAGCATGAAAAACTATACAAAATACTGTGGCGACCTTAAAAGGTTGTGAACCTTAGTCATGTTTGTTTTTTTCTTCTCATCCCCAGTTCTGTCTGTTTCTTAGGCCCAGCTGTAACAAGGCAAGAATTTTCACTCTCACATTCACTCAGGCAACAATCAACAGTGATGCTACAGTGAATAATTTAAGGAAGTCTTTCAAAACAATAAAGTAACATACATTTCATAAAACAGAGTATTGAGGGGAAAAAAACCTGATCCCTCTGGATTATTTCCATTTAACCATTTAAAGCAAGCAGAAAACCTAAGAAGGTCTGCAGCATATTATAGCTTGATCCTGCTTAGGCTACTGCAGTACATCTCTTCCCTTAGGGCAAGCAGTTAGAGGCAGCCATACTGAGGCACTAGCAGTCCAGTGCCATGGTCCAGAACCCCTTGTCTGTTCTGAACCCCGAATCTCCAAATTAACAGGTTTTGCTTATTTGCTTATTCAAGTTTTTTTCTTTCTTACAATAGGAAAGTAAGTGAATACTTAAAATAGCATAAGAGAGAAATCATGGGGGGCTTAACTTGATAATGAAAGTTGTAATAATATAATATATTCTTGGTCAAAAAAAAAAGCAATGTCAGTGTTGTCTATCTGTTTTCATAACAGATAAATGAGAGAAGTACAATGTGTTTATTTCTCATGACAGATCAAACTATTTTTTCTTAGTCTTGATGTATCTCCATGCATAAAACCAATATCCACAAAAAATATTCTAAAATCAAATGGCTGCTCCCCTAGGTCTCCATTTCTTTCCCCTAGCACGCAGCCATTCCTACCCTCACCTCAAGCATACACTGCTAGCCAGAAGCTATGTGCCAAACGCCACCCTAAAGGTCCATCATAAAAAGTGCATTCTCTGCATGCACATCTCTTCTGGAGAGGAATATTTCTCAGAACCAAGGAACACAGAAGAATGGGATGCTCCTAGAGCACTTTTCCCTAGAAATTTCTCCATCAACTGGAATTACACAGAGTCATCATATCTATTTGTATTTTCTCAAAAGTGCAATCTGCTTTAGGTTAAAGGCAAAACACTCACGAAATTCTGTTTTATTGGACTACTAGTACTATATTATTTTATAAGTGTTTGGGATTTTTTTTTCTTGTGTGCCTCTTTATTAGCAATATCTTATTCACCGACTAGACTCCTCAATTAAATGGAAATTTCACAATAATGCTCACCCTGCCAGATCTACAGCATTGTTTTTCCTCTACAGTAACATGTCACAGAGAAAATTATTTGGTTTACTGTTTCATTTCTATTATCTCTCTACAACTACCTGAAGGGAGGTTGTGGACAGGTGGAGGTTGGTCTCTTCTCCCAGGCAGCCAGCACCAGAACAAGAGGACAGTCTCAAGCCGTGCCAGGGGAGGTTTAGACTGCATGTTAGGAAGAAGTTCTATACAGAGAGAGTGATTGCCCTTTGGAATGGACTGCCCAGGGAGGTGGTGGAGTCACCATCATTGCAGGTGTTCAGGAGGAGACTTGATGGGGTGCTTGGTGCCATGGTTTAGTTGTTTAGGTGGGTTGGATTGGTTGATAGGCTGGACACGATGATCTTGAAGGTCTCTTCCAACCTGGTTTATTGTATTGCATTGTATAGTGGCAATATGGAAATATTAATTAATATTCACACTGCAGCTATGAAACTTAAACTCTTCCATTCTTTCCCAGATAAATGCTTTCGTTTCCAGGTGCAGAAAACATTTCTGAACTGTTTTACAAGCTGATATTACTAGAACAAATGCCTCCACAATGGCTTTGAAAGAAGAAAAGAAACAGTTTCACAGTCATTGTGCAGCTTTCCTTAGGCACTGGGAAGTTTGAGTCAGCGCTCACACACAAAAAAATTGCTGGAGGCTTTCTGAAACTAAGTGTTTGCTCAGAAAGGTTTAACTTTTTTTGCTAACTATACAATCTCTTCTTCCTATTTATTGTATCACCATGCCATCTGTCAAACAGACTAACAAAATCTGCTAAAACCACAGAACATTTTTTGTCATACCTGTGCAGTAACTGGCAGCTCAGGCTAGCAATTTCTGATTAAGGCAAAAGTCCTAGAGCTGTATCTGTTAGATATATATAAAAATGCAAGACATAAGGAAATTCATCATGATCATTATCCAGGTATTAGAAATATAGGATGAACAAGAGTAATTGCCAACAAAAAACATAAAAAGCCACCCAGAGTTGTGCCAAATGTCTAGTGAGAAAAAGCAGCAGTGAACAGCAAAAAGCAGTGAATCAGGTTCTGAATATTAATTTCCAAGATTTTTCTCTATAGGACTATTTAAAGGTCCTTTTCATGCCAGCATCATCACTGACTCTTTTTAATGTCTCAGTTAATAAAACCAATTCCTCAAACTTGGTTTAACAAAATGTGAAACAAAGACATGGCAAAAAACATCATGAGAAACAAAGACAGGAAAAAGGAAAATCACTCTAGGCCAACTGCAAGCAAGTGAAGGGAAGTAATAAAAGTAACAATATATGTAGTGTTCTTAAATGTCAGAAACAAAAGATTCTTGTGCTGCATAACTAGAGAGATGTGCTGACTTACTAGTGGTTAGTCCTATCATGATGTATCATATCACTATAACAGAAAAGAGTTACAGAAAAAGATTAATTTCCAGTTCTTCTGTTACGACAAGTTGACAGTTGTTCAGTCTTGACGTATTCCTTTAACGATGTTTGTGTAAAAGCCTCTATAAGTCACTGTTTTCACAGTCATATTTGACAACAAGGAGGAAGCTGAAAAATTAATTGAAGCCCTGATATGGCACAAGCCTCCATATGAGGTCAACCATGAATATTTTCATGTGCACAGCTTTGAGTGTCAGAAAGTTACAGAAGGAGATATGACCACATTTAGCATGGAATTACTTCTAGTTTTTTTCTTCCAGCTGATGGTTGCACATATGCTAAATCACATTGTAAGGGGACCTAGGAAGAACGTTCCAACTTCATCTCTTTCATTTTCAAATCTTTCAGAGTTGGGCTCATTTTACAAAACAGCAGTAAGCATCCAGCAAGCAGCAGTTCTGACTGAGACATGCAAGTAACACACAGGGTCGGCCTCTGCTTGTTACTGATATATGTACTATGTTTCAAAAATATCTAACACCCAACACCAAAGGACTTCAAAACATCTAATCTTTGCTATGTTGTGCAGTCTCAGAGGACCAGTTCTCAGCATCATACAATTATAAAACAGACAAAAGTGGTCAGCTGCAAGTATTATGATCATCTTGCAATTCAGTAAACTACTCCTGAACACAAGCAGATCTTATCAGAGCTGAGCTCTCTGCCAGCTAATTTCAAAATGTAAACAAAGTATTTAATGAGTGCTTCAATATCTACTATTTATCTTCTCTTTTTAACACCTTTCCAGAAATCATTATTAAAACAAAACAAAACAAAACAAAACAAAAAGTGCTGCAGGAATCCAAACTAAAAATCTTTCTCCAGAATACCTGTGACTTTGGTTATATTATTAAAACTTGTCACATTTTTTACAGTCAACACATACACTGACTTATTAACAACTTCCATAAGCCACTGCTTCCCCGTGCCTTTCTCCACATTCTAGAGGAGCACTCTGTTATTTAGGGCTACTTTAACATAATTTAATAGGCAATGACAACACAACCACATTTACCTCCTGTGAACAGTGGAAGTACAACACAGCAGAAAAGGGGCAGTCCAGGAGGTTCCTAGAATGTGTGGATGACAACTTCCTGTTGCAGCTGGTGAGTGAGCCTACCAGGAGTACTGCCCTGATAGACCTACTATTTACAAACAGGGAAGGACTGGTGGAAGATGTGCTGGTCAGAGGTTGGCTGGGGCACAGAGACCATGATGCAATAGAATTTTCAATATGTGGTGAGGTTAGGAGGGCTGTCAGCAAAATCTCTACCTTGGGCTTCCAGAGGGCTTACTTTGATCTGTTCAGGATGCTGATTCAGAGAGTCCATTGGGAAGCAGCCCTCAAAAGCAAAGGGGCCCAGGAAGGCTGGGCTTACTTTAAGAATGAAGTTATGAACATGCAGGAGCAGGCTGTCCCTATGTGCCATAAAACAAGCTGGCAAGGAAGAAGACCAGCCTGGTTGAGCAAGGAGCTTTTGCAAGAACTCAAGGAAGAAAAGGAGTGTATCAACTTTGGAAAAAGGGGCAGATGAACCAGGAAGCATTTAAGGATATTGTAAGGTCATGTAGAAAGAGCATTAGAGATGCAAAAGCTCAGTTTGAGCTTCATCTGGCTGATTCTATCAAGGATAACTGTAAGTGTTTTTATAAATACACTAATAACAAAAGGAGTGTCAGGGAAAGTCTTCATTCCTTATTGGACAAAAGAGGCAATGTAGTAATAGAAGACAAAGAAAAGGCTGAGGCACTAAACACCTTCTTTGCCTGTGTCTTTAACAAAAAGACTGACGATCCCCAGGGCAACCAGGCTCTTGAGCTGGTAGATAGCGATGAGGATCAGACTATTCCTCCTGTAATCCAGAAGGAAGTAGTTAGTGACCTGCTGTGTCACTTAGATTCTAACAAATCAGTCAGTCCAGATGGGATTCATCCCAGGGTGCTTAGGGAGCTGGCACAAGAGCTGGCTAAACTGCTCTCCAGCATTTATCACTCGTCCTGGCTAACTGGGGAGGTCCCAGATGAGTGGAGATTGGCCAGTGTGACACCCATCCACAAGAAGGGCTAGAAGGAGGACCAGAAAACTATACGCCCATCATCCTGACTTCAGTACCTGGCAAGATTATGGAGCAGGTCATCCTGAGTGCCATGGAGTGGCATGTACAAGGCAACCAGGGAATCAGGCCCATACAACATGGGGTTAGGAAAGGAAGATCCTGCCTAACCGATCTGATTTCATTCTACGACTGGGTGACCCACCCGGTAGATGAGAAGAAGGCTGTGCATGTGGTCTACCTAGACTTCAGCAAAGCCTCTGACAGTCTCCCACAGCATCCTCCTGGAAAAGCTTGGAAAGGTGCACCCTTTGCTGGGTTAAAAACTGGCTGGATGACCAGGCACAGCAAGTGGTTGTGAATGGTGCAGCATCCAGTTGGTGTCTGGTGACCATTGGTGTCCCCCAGGGATCAGTAGTGATGACTTGGATAAGGGGATCAAGTCTACTGTTAGTAAATTTGTGGATAACACCAAGTTGGGGAGGGAGCGTGGATCTGCTGGAGGGTAGGAGGCTGCTGCATAGGAACCTGGACAGGCTGGGTCAATGGACTGAGAACAATGGTATGAGATTCAATAAGTCCAAGTGCAGGGTCCTACACTTTGGCCACAATAACCCCATGCAGAGCTACAGACTGGGGGAAGAGTGGCTGGAGAGCAGCCTGGCTGAGAGGGACCTGGGTGTGCTGGGTGACAACCATCTGAACATGAGCCAGCAGTGTGCCCAGGTGGCATGGAAGGCCAATGGCATCTTGGCTTGTGTCAGGAATAGTGTGGCCAGCAGGACTAGGGATGTAATTCTGCTCCTGAACATGGCACCTGGTGAGGCCTCACCTCAAGTGCTGTGTACAGTTCTGGGTCCCTCACTTCAGGAAGAATACTGAGGTGCTGGAGCAGGTCCAGAGGAGAACAATCAGACTGGTGAGAGGGCTGGAGGGAAAGTTGTATAAGGAAAAGCTGGGATTGTTCAGCCTGGAGAAGAGGAGACTTAGAGGGGACCTTATCACTCTCTACAACTACCTAAAAGGAAGTTGTAGTAAGGTAGGGGTCAGGCTCTTCTCCCAGGCAACTTGTGACAAGATGAGAGGGCATGGCCTGAAGCCATGCTAGGGGAGGTTTAGGTTAGATATTAGGAAGCAATTCCTCACAGAAAGGCTGATTAGGCACTGGAATGGACTTCCCAGTGAGGTGGTGGAGTCACCATCACTGGAGGTCTTCAAGGAAAGAGTGGATGTGGCACTTGGTGGCATGGTCTAGCTGATGTCATGGTGTCAGGTCATAGGCTGGACTTGATGATGTTAGAGGTCTTTTCCAGCCTCAGTAATTCTGTGATTCTGTGATTTTTGATCCTCAATAATAAATTATAGTGAAGATATTTTAGTGACAGTGGGAGACATTCAAATGTCTCCCACTGTAAAACAGTTAACATACCAGCAGTACTCTAAGATTTGGTAGCTATTTTGCATGTGTACATAATATGAACTGGCTCATATGAATTAAGTCACTAACCATATCTTATCTGACATTAGCTGTCTCTGTGGAGACTGTTTCGTTACCCACAGCAACATTTCTAAAAATCCATTTGATAATTCAACAGCAACAGACTTCATATGTGAAAGATTACATAGAATAGAATAGAATAGAATAGAATAGAATAGAATAGAATAGAATAGAATAGAATAGAATAGAATAGAATAGAATAGAATAGAATAGAATTACCAAGGTTGGAAGAGACCTTGAAGATCATCGAGTCCAACCTGTAACCACAACCTCACAACTAGACCATGGCACCAAGTGCCACATCCAGTCCCCTCCTGAACGCCTCCAGGGACGGAGACTCAACCACCTCCCCGGGCAGCCCATTCCAATGACGAATCACTCTCTCAGTGAAGAACTTTCTCCTCACCTCCAGCCTAAACTTCCCCTGGTGCAGCTTGAGACTGTGTCCCCTTGTTCTGGTGCTGGTTGCTAGGGAGAAGAGGCCAACCCCTTCCTGGCTACAACCGTCCTTCAGGTAGTCGTAGAGAGCAATGAGGTCACCCCTGAGCCTCCTCTTCTCCAGGCTAAACAGCCCCAGCTCCCTCAGCCTCTCCTCATAGGGCTTGTGCTCAAGGCCTCTCACCAGCCTTGTTGCCCTTCTCTGGACACGTTCAAGTGTCTCAATGTCCTTCTTAAACTGAGGGGCCCAGAACTGGACACAGTACTCAAGGTGCGGCCTAACCAAAGCAGAGTACAGGGGCACAATGACCTCCCTGCTCCTGCTGGCCATACTATTCCTAATGCAGGCCAGGATGCGGTTGGCCCTCTTGGCTGCCTGGGCACACTGCAGGCTCATGTTCAGCTTCCCATCAACCAGCACCCCCAGGTCCCTCTCTGCCTGGCCACTCTCCAGCCACTCTGACCCCAGCCTGTAGCGCTGCCTGGGGTTGTTATGGCCAATGTGCAGAATCCGGCACTTGGATGTGTTAAATCTCATGCCATTGGACTCTGCCCATCTGTCCAGCCTGTCGAGGTCCCTCTGCAAAGCCTCTCTGCCCTCCAGCAGATCAACTGCTGCCCCCAGCTTGGTGTCATCTGCAAATTTACTGATGATGGACTCAATGCCCTCATCCAGATCATCAATAAAGATGTTGAAGAGCATGGGGCCCAGCACTGATCCTTGGGGCACACCACTAGTGACAGGCCGCCAGCTGGATGTGGCACCATTCACCACCACTCTCTGGGCTCGGCCCTCCAGCCAGTTCCTAACCCAACACAGTGTGATCCTGTCCAAGCCATGGGCTGCCAGCTTGGCCAGGAGTTCAGAATACTTTGTTTTCTTTCTCAAACTGGTTTCAGAGTAGTCCTACGAATTCTCATCATACCTTTTCAGGCTAGTGAAGTGCGCCCAGGTGAACACCATGAGGTTCAACATGACAAGTACACAGCTCTGTACCTAGGTTGGGACAACCCTCACTATCAATATAGGCTGGGAGGATGATGTGCTTATCGCTACATGCTTTTGTAAACAGGCTGCTCCCATCTTTCTTGTAGGCCCTCTTCAGATACAGGAAAGCCTTTTTCACAGGATTATCAAGCAGTGAAATAGGCTTCCCAGGGAGGTGGTGGAGTCACCATCCCTGCAGATATTTAAAATATATGTGGATGTGGTGCTTATGGACATGGTTTAGTGCCAGAGACATAACAGTAGTAGTGGGATTGTGAGTTCTAGGCAAGCAGTTGAATTTGATGATCTCAAAGGCCTCTTCCAGCATCAACAGTTCTATGGTTTTATACAAGAACAAAACCAGCTGAACAAAGTGTATTTGATTAACTGCATCATGTCTTTAGTTTTACAGTACATATACACAGGCACTTGTTTCTCCTGTTTTTTGTTTTGCTTTAAATACAATTTAACATTGCTTTTTGTCATACTGCTTAAAAACTGTACTAACAATAGCTGTGAGGATAATTTAAAACTTCCATATTCATTTATTAGCCAATGCTGAAATCTGGAAATCCTTTTGATGAAGTATGTTTTCCAGAAACAGCACTCCTGATACACTACCAAGCTTTCTAAAATATTGTCTCTGATCATATAAGTGGACAAAGGCCACCAACAAGTGAAGTGGAGAAGAGAAGGCTCCGAGGTGACCTCATTGTGGCCTTCCAGTATCTGAAGGGGGCCTACAGGAAGGCTGGGGAGGGACTTCTCAGGATATCAGGTAGTGATAGGACTAGGGGGAATGGAATGAAGCTGGAGGTGGGGAGATTCAGGCTGGATGTGAAGAGGAGGTTCTTCACCATGAGAGTGGTGAAGCCCTGGAATGGGTTGTCCAGGGAGGTGGATGAGGCCCCGTCCCTGGAGGTGTTTAAGACCAGGCTGGATGAGGCTCTGGCTGGCCTGATCTAGTGTGGGGTGTCCCTGCCCATGGCAGGGGGGTTGGAACTAGATGATCCTTGTGGTCCCTTCCAACCCTGACTGATACTATGATACTATGAAGTGAAGCCACCAGTTAACTAGTAGGCATGTAGGCATGTTTTCTACTTTCTCTGCAGATCAGTGCAAAGGGTGCAGCATGTGGGAGACAACCATCTTCCAGCCACAGGCATAATATGGTGACTACTAACATCTGTTTCATCACTGTTGGGAAGATGAGAACTGTGTGTCAAACGTCAACAAAGAACACACCAAACACCTTCTATTGCCACTTGGAAAATGACTTGTGGAATACAGTTCCAGTTTCAGGTTTTCATTTTGCAAAAAATGCTCCTGACAGATGTAGTCAGGTCCATGCATTCTTATCACTGTTATCTGCATCCCACCCGCACACTTTGCAAAGGCATCTACTGAATGCTATACTCACACATCAAATCAGAACTGGAAAAAAAAATCACAAAAAGCTCTGGAAGTTCATTAGTATTTCTGGAGTTCTGCTCCTACAACCCAAGCAGTCACCACATATTCGCTATTAACATAAATTTATTCAAATACAAAGAAGCTATTATAGCAGCTCTCTAGCCACATGTTCTTGAAACATGTGACGATTAAAATATCCCACACACACTGAGAAGAAGTTACAGTGAATAAATTTGTTCCAGTGCTCTCTCACCCTGTGTTCACTTGCAGCATTCACAGTGCATTATGTTAAATTACATCTCTGTGATTCTGTACTAGGTATTTTCTATAGACGACCACCAACCATACTGGACGAGTTTGCCAGTTTAAAAAGCTCGTATTTAGGGGGCATTTGGACTTCAGTTGCCTACTCAGATTACCCAGTAAGAGACTGGATCCTGAGTGGTGTTCAGTGTGATTAAGCACTGAATACCTTGTATGCAGAGATTGACTGGCATTTGTGCTGTCCAACAGATAAAGGTGTCCATTTCTTTTCAGTCTGACAAAAAAGGTTACCTTCTGACTTTATTACATCAACATATCATAAAGTTACTGAGATTAGCACTTCTACAGATATGACAGGTCTATTGACATCTTCAAAGGACTTTTTTTTTAATTAAGCAGAGAAAAATAACCATGCAATAGGATGTAAATTCTGTGGAAAAGATAGAATTACTTTTTTTGTCATAAGGAACTCTGACCTACTGTTGATCATTAATAAAACCAGAAGCAAGGTGGAAACTGCCTCTATGCCTTCTTTCAGTGAAAAATGTCCTTTTGATTTCATGCCTCTATGATTATTCCAGGCTCTCAGATCATCAGTATTAATTAATCTTCAATCAGTTGTCAGATTGCAAAAGCATGTAATTTTTAAGGTTTTCAAGTTTGGCAAAATCTAAGGTGATTCAAATTACATTTAGGTAATGGATTACTTCTTGAATAAGGGTATGGGAATTCTAATCATGGAATTGTTAGGGTTGGAAGGGACCTCAGGGATCATCTAGTTCCAACCCCCATGCCATAGGCAGGGATACCTCACACTAGATCAGGTTGCTCAGAGCCACATCCAGCCTGGCCTTCAAAACCTTCAGGGATGGGGCTTCTACCATCTCCCTGAACAACCTGTTCCAGTGTCTCACCATCCTAATAGTCAGGTGCAACATCCTCTCTTGTCTCCAGTCCTAGTCATGTACTCCTCCCAAGTCTATGGTTGAATCCTGTTTAAAAGCACTCAATTTTTATTTTTTTTTCATTATTTGTTCCTTTCTTTTTTCCTTAACACAATTATTTTTACACTGACAGCTGCAGCAAGCATTTCCACCCAACTGCCTTTATTAGGGGAGAACAATTTTCCTGTATTTTTGATCAGTTTCTCAGTATAAGGGGTTAAGATAATCTTACCCCTATGCCCCATTTCCCTCTCTCTTTCCTGCACTGTCCAGGGATAAACGAGAAGAGGCCAGGAGTTAAGAGATTTACAGATAAATGGCAATTTACTGCAGCACCCACTCCTGTCAAGCAGCAAGCATTGCTCAGAATGGTGTAGGATACACGATTCAGCTTAAACCAATACATCCGGTTACCACATTTGATGACCAAGTTTACCTACTAATGAAGAGAGGTAAGAGTTATGCCCTCCATGCTTCCTAGGATTGATTTTTCACTCATTCAGCTACCCCTTCTCTACCACAACCCTTCACAAAGAAGCTATTCCTTACTCTGACTCTTTTACATCATTGCCATACTTTTAGATCATTGCATAATTCTGGTGGTGATGGGGATGAATCGACATCTGAGGGCACGGTGTCAAGTGGAGGGGACCAAGCTCTTTTGGGTGGTGCACAGCAATAAGCCAAGGATCAATGGTGACAAACTTGAACAGAGAAGGTTTCAGCTCCACATGAGGAGAAACTTCTTTGCAGTGAGGGTGGCAGAGCCCTGGAGCAGGCTGCCCAGAGATGTTTTGGAGTCTCCTTCTCTGGAGCCTTTCCAGCCCTGTTTGGATGTGTTCCTGTGTGACCTGTGCTGGATTCTATGGTCCTGCTCTGGCAGGGGTGTTGGACTAGAAGATCTCTAGAGGTGCCTTCCAACCCCTAACACCCTGTGAGCCTGTGAATCTCCTGGAAATACTAAATGCTGCCTCTTGAAAACTATTTGACATCTTTTTCTTGATAAGCTACAAGTAAGTAGGCCTGTCTTCTGGAAACTATCTCTGACAGTAAACATTCTGCTTCCCAGGATCTTGCTTGGTTCATGGAATACAATACAATACAATACAATACACCAGGTTGGAAGAGACCTTCAAGATCATCGCGTCCAACCCATCAAACAATCCAACCCACCCAACAACTAGACCATACAGCCAAGCACCCCATCAAGTCTTCTCCTGAACACCTCCAGTGAAGGTGACTCCACCACCTCCACGGGTAGCCGATTCCAATGGGCAATCACTCTCTCCGTGTAGAACTTCTTCCTAACATCCAGCCTAAACCTGCCCTGGCGCAGCCTGAGACTGTGTCCTCTTGTTCTGGTGCTGGATGCCTGGGAGAAGAGGCCAACCTCTGCCTGGCTACAACCTCCCTTCAGGTAGTTGTAGAGAGCAAGAAGGTCACCCCTCAGTCTCCTCTTCTCCAGGCTAAGCAACCCCAGCTCCCTCAGCCTCTCCTCATAGGGCTTGTGTTCCAAACCCCTCACCAGCTTTGTTGCCCTTCTCTGGACACGTTCCAGCAAGTCAACATCCTTCCTAAACTGAGGGGCCCAGAACTGGACACAGTACTCAAGGTGTGGCCTAACCAGTGCAGTGTACAGGGGCACAATGACCTCCCTGCTCCTGCTATCATTGTATCCTGAATCATTGTATAAATAATGCTCAGGAACTTAGGTGGTCATTTATTCCAAATTGCAGAAAGCAGTCAACTCTGAATTCAGACCAGGTTATTTAGGACCTTGCCAGGCAGGGCTTTAAAACCTCGAAGACAGAGATTCCACAACCTTGCCCGTCAATCTCTTCCAGTGTTTAATTATCTTCATAGTGATTGGATATTTCTCCTTAAGTCTGAGTCTCTTATCTTGATTTCTGCATGCTGTTTCTCATCTTCCTGCCAAGCAGCTCAGTGAAGAGATTAGCTCTGTTTTCTCGATTGCATCCTTGCCTGTAATGGAAGGCTGCCATTAGGTTCTCACCACCTTGAAGCATCTTGTCCAGGCTGAACAAGTTCCAGTCCCTCAGCTTCTCCTGACAGGGCATACATTTCGGCTGTCAACTGGTTTGGTGGCCCTCCACTATTCAGTATTCCAGTCAATCAATGGACTGGGCCGGGGGGGGGGAGGAGCAGAGGTGGTGTCAAAACCTCTATAAAATATTTCAGATGTGCTCTGATAAGCGCCAACAAAAAGGGGACTTAAACACATTTTTTCTTACCTGTTTGTAACACTGGTCTTGCCTAGATTTTCAGTCAATAGTTCAAATTTCTCCTTCTCATTATGGATTAACAAAATTTAAATACATCAGGGAAACACCTAAGTCACTTTCACAGTTCAGCTTCCATAACCATGCCTGAAGCAGTGGAGAACAGCTGAACTTGATTATTAGGGACAGAGGGAGAAATCATAGGCATAGAAAACCCCTGCTTCACCATGGGACAACTGTCCTTGTTTTTCCTGCAGTGACAGACGAATAATTGTGCTGTTCATGAGACTGAGAAAAATGAGATTGTAGAAATTTTATTCTGGCTCTGACAAGTATTTGATTGGGGAGATTAGAGGCTCTAAAATGTTTGGGAAAGAGATTGTACTTGAGTATTGCCTATGTTTAGGGAATACATATGCCAGACAGACGGTAAACAGCAGAAAAGAAAAAAAAATCTCAGCTAAATAGTACAATAATTGAAATAGCAGAGATGCTTGTCTTAAATTTTGTTGAAAATGCAATTGCTTGCTGTAGTCTGACACATTAGCGGCTAGGGGTTTTTTGCTTGAATTATTCTTGACAGATTTTAATGTTAATTGGTCCGGGGAATGTGCCAGACAACCAAAAACATTTACCACAAAACAAATGTGAAGGAAATATGTCTCAGAGTGGGGAGTCTCACAATTCACTTACAACTGCAGAGAATAAGCAACCATTCTCTAGAGGAAATGACAGGGCGAGGTGAAGAAAAAAATTTCTTTTGAACTGTCAAGTAACAAGCAAGTCTGTCCAAGATTTGCTTCCTGTACATTAAGTAGCAATAAAACATTAATTTCCATATACTAAAAATGCTGACTACAAACTCCAGCAAGGTATCAGCAGAAACACAAAGCAGTTGCAGTCAGCAGGATCTTCTCTGTACACAAATTACCATTTACAGCTAGCCAAAGAAAGTACTCAGGAAGGCAAAACATCTTGGATCTTGGCACATCCAACAGACCTACAGTAACTACAGTATTTTTGACCAGGTCTAGGCCACAATTTCTAAAGGAAGGGACCTTTGAACAACATGGGCACACAGCACAGCTTGTGTTGGTTGTGAAGCCAGCATTTCAGGCTGCTCGGGGCAGGCTCAACCAACAGCTCCACAATTCTAGTAAAACCCATTCTCACATGAGACCAGCATGCCTCAGTGAAAGGACTCTATCACAATATGAAATGGAGAGTGAGACTTTGAATCACTGAGTGTGCTGGGTGTTCAATTACTCATTTTCATTAGAACTTTGTGCACTTGTCTATTTTACAGACTCTCAAATTAATGAAAAGTTGAAAACATATGCACAGATATGGAGGTTAGTCAAGGAGATCTTTCTGTCTGGATGGATGGAAACTTGCCTCCGAGACATGTGGACCCATGAACACATGCAGTCTTTCTAAAAAGTCTGTACTTCAACTACAGAACACCAGTCAACTGCAATCGATAGCTCGTATACTACATCTTCGTACTACATCTTCTTACTACATCCTATATTCTAGTACTCACCAAGAAGTGTAACAGCTTTTTAGGAGCCTTGGTGTAGTAATAGCAGGCTTCCTTGCTGTTAGCATCCACAAAGATCAAGGAGGTATATGACTTTAAAACAGAAGAGATCCTAGTACATCCCTTCTACAGGGAAAATTTCATGTTTCACCTAGATTTGTTTTTCACTGTGGTTTCTTGTTTGTTATTGCTTTGAAGTGTTGGTGGGTTTGCTCTTTACTGTGGGACTGGGGGTAGAGTGTGAGGGCAGAACTTAGGGGTGTGTTCTTTCAAAAGTTCTAAGCTTTTCATGTAGGGAACTAACAGAGCTGTAGTAACTTCCCTATTTCCGCTGCTGCTGTCTGGTCCATGGATTTAAATGCTGTTATTTCAGATATGGCCACGTCTGCATGAATCTGTTGTGCTTTGATGTCCCAGATTCCCTGTCCTTTTTGCATGATTTTCATCATACAAAAATGAGTTAAGAGGGACAGTGGTTTTACTCAACTACATCATTAGTGTGGCCAGCAACAAAAAGTACTTAGTCAATGGTACTAAGCTCTTCTAGTATATTTTGAGATAAATTAATTCAGCCTTTACAACAACAAAGAAATAGACTAGGAATCCTGTGCCATCTGTGAATGTCACCAGCAGATTGGCCAGACTCCTAGAAAAGTGTCTGGTGATTAAAGTAAGTTAAAAAAACAAAAACAAACAACAGACAAATCAAGAAACAGGAAAGTGCAATCAATACAGAGAGTATATGCTTTGTTTCCAGGGTATAGTTTTATACATGCTCAAATTTATTAATACTTCTATAAGTATGCCAGAACTTATCAGCCATTCATTTTATAAATTAATTTCTTTAGCTTAACTCTGTCATGTGTATCCTCTTCATATAGTTTCCTGCCTATCTGAACAGTAAACCATTCTGTTTAAATGAAAAATGATAGACCAACACAACACCAGTTCTACTTTGTCTCCCTCATCCACCTTCAGGATCTAACTGAAATAACACAGACCTTCTTTCAGAATCCTGGTAGAATAATGTATAATTATCCTGATAGACCACCTCTCCTGAATGCTGTAGGAATAGTATTTTAAAAGAATTTAAAATAAATATTATGCTAATTGGTGGAAAGAAAAAAGGCATAGCTGAAAGAACAAACAATAAAGTAAGTAAAAGCTTTAGACTTTTTAAGGCTGATAGTGTGCTAATTATTCATTGACCTTTAACTTTTTACATCTTCATAAGAAATGCATTATTGGATGATCAATAATACCTTTTGGACAACTGCATTTAGTCAGCCTTGTTAGGGTATACTTCCAATAGAATAATTTAAAAGATCTCTCTCCTATAAAAGAAAACTTTAAGTTTATGCCCCTACAGGTAAAAGAACTCACTGATAAATGATCAGTTTGCTGCTGGTGAAAATACATTCAAAACTTTTAGGAAATTTTCTGGAATTGAATTTTCAAGTTAATTTTCTTACACCAAATCAACATCAATTCATGTAATCAACAGAAAATTTTTCCACTGTGCCTTTGCTTCAGTAAATTCTATTCATCCAGACTGATCTATGAGGCCAAACAATCTGTTGCCTAGGCACAGCAAGAACTTAGACTGGCATCCCAGTGGATCATCTTTCCTGATACTATTACTGTCTTACATTGTCCAGTCTCTCAAATTTCTTCACTATGCCAACACATGTATCCACAGCACACACTTCAACAGTTTGGGAAACAGGACTGCACCTTTCACCCCTGAGCTCCACAAGAGGAGGGAATATATAGTTCCTCATGTTTGGTCTGTAAACTCCTTTCTAAGGAAAACAAACTGAGGTAGAACCATGACACTGCCAAGACCTCTGCACAGACCTGCTTAACTCCTGCCACCATATGCTCATCTTGTTTGGGCAGAACAAAGCATCTCTACGTGATGGAACATGGAGATGAGAGAACGTGATAAAAGCCCAAGGCAAAGAATAACTGGGAAAAAAGAAAATTAAAAAGACTTCCCAGAACCTGGTTGCAGTGACAGAGGTATGGACTCTTCACACATGAAAAGAAGCTTGGTTTCAAGAGTACTATGTAAGAGAATATAAGTGAAACTACTTATTTTTTTGTTTTGTATTAATTCACCCAACACATGGCAGTAGGTGGAAAAAACAGAAGAAGAAATTAAGTTACAAAATTAATTTCTACAAATTTAATCACTACTGACACACACAAGATTCTGTATCATTTACATTCAGGAACAGTGTGGCCAGCAGGAACAGGGAGGTCATTGTGCCCCTGTACACTGCACTGGTTAGGCCGCACCTTGAGTACTGTGTCCAGTTCTGGGCCCCTCAGTTTAGGAACGATGTTGACTTGCTGGAACGTGTCCAGAGAAGGGCAACAAAGCTGGTGAGGGGTTTGGAACACAAGCCCTATGAGGAAAGGCTGAGGGAGCTGAGGTTGCTTAGCCTGGAGAAGAGGAGACTGAGGGGTGACCTTCTTGCTCTCTACAACTACCTGAAGGGAGGTTGTAGCCAGGCAGAGGTTGGCCTCTTCTCCCAGGCAGCCAGTACCAGAACAAGAGGACACAGTCTCAGGCTGCGCCAGGGCAGGTTTAGGCTGGATGTTAGGAAGAAGTTCTATACAGAGAGAGTGATTGCCCATTGGAATCGGCTACCCGTGGAGGTGGTGGATATCCTTCATTGGAGGTGTTCAGGAGAAGACTTGATGGGGTGCTTGGCTGCATGGTTTAGTTGTTGGGTGGGTTGGATTGGTTGATGGGTTGGACGTGATGATCTTGAAGGTCTCTTCCAACCTGTGTATTGTATTGTATTGTATTAAGTTTTGAAGAAGCATGTAGCTACACAAAGAAAAAGAATAGTCCTGTAAATGCCTCAAGCCATCCAAACCTTTTTTTCAAAGCATGGAGGGAAGATACAGCAAAACCATGTACAGCTTTTGTCATTGGTTTGACTTGCTATCTTGCATAAGGGTCTCCTGTATGAAGACACACACCAACAACACTTCCTACATTCTCACATTCAGCCCAAGCCCAAGCACACCAGGCCGCTCTCCAGGACCAAGCCACTGAAGAAGCGTAACACCAATTTGGTGATTGAGTTTCTCACTTTCTGGTTTGTTCTTATGTGTGTGTGGGGGGGTGGGTTGTTTGTTTTTGTTTGGGTATTTGGTTGGTTGGTTTTGGCTGGTTGGTTGGGTTTGGCTTTTTTTGTTTTTTTTTTTTTTTTTTTTTTTTTTTTTGCAGAGATGTTTGCAGAGAACGTATGCAGCACCCCACAGAGTTAAACTCCCACAAGCTTTAGTTATGTCAGGAGAAATGTATGAGATGGCTCACTGGTGAGATGATGCTGACTGCTGCCTGTATGTAGTAAATCTTGCAGCATTATCACAGTGTTACTGTATCAAATCTTAGAGAGGAAGGTGACTTTGAAAACAAAGTTGTCTTCATGGCCAAATATTTGCCAACGTAGAAAACCCCTAGGTCTGCACAACCTAGCCAGCAGTGAGGCTGCAAGGATCAGTGTGTCATTGGCACCCAGGACCCCCCAAGATGATGAGCTAAGGGGGTCCTGGGATAAAGTCATTCTGGGTAGGCTTTTTGCAACCTTCAGGAGGTGCCAATAACGATGAGTCTTTCCATCACGAGGGTCATCAGGACTTAGTCAATGTCCTTGGCCTCATGAAAATTCTGCATTTAGACCTGCTCAGTCCTACATCCCCTTTCCTGAAATTTATTCTTCCTGCTGCTTCCACACCCAGAAATTCCTAACCAGATCACCTTTCAGACTGTTACTAAAATCTATGCATGCAATAGGAGGAAACAGACCTCACTGATTTATTCCATCTGTATCTGAGTCCTCAGCAAGTACAAGAGACTATGGGAGGATAACTTTTGAAACATAAAACCTATTCCAAGCAAACACGCAACCAACAACCTTTTATAGATTTTTCCTCCTAAACCTTGTATACTTAGCAGACATCCAGGAGTAGAAGGACATATTTTCTGTTTTAATCCCATGTAAGCAAACATTTTCTTGTACTCAAGCGCTTTTAGAGCCTGGTATCTTTTTGCCCTCCAAATCTGATTTGTTTAATGCAAGCTTATCACCAGTTACTTATGCCTCATATAAATAAGTTAATCAGCCTTTTTAAGAAGATGTAGAAGTTTAAGACATTTTAATGTGCATTATTGTTCCAGAAAGTTATCAGTCAGGTACAAGAGGGTAAAAGACTTCCACAATCCCATGCACACAAAGCTGACTCTACTGCATTCACTGTTTGTAGCCTACTTACTCTGCTGCTTTTTCTTCTCATCTCCTATTAGGGAAGTAGAGGGGCAAATGCAGGACAGCATATTACACTGGAGGAAGCAGCAGCTTTATATTAACAGTTTTATCATTATCTGCAAATATACAATTCCTAGCTATAGAGGTATTTTGTTTTGCTTGATTCTTTTCCAAACATTCCTTGATAGAATTCAGAATCAACCTTCCAGCTGAATTGGTTTCTGGTGCAGCTAGCTGATACATTTATTCATTAGCTTTAATGAAGCCCTAAGCACAGTGACAGCAGGAATTAACACACAAAGCAAAGCCCAATATGCTCAAGAAGTACTGGAGTTTATTTTAAAACTAAACAAAGTTGGGGAGGGGAAAGTAAGTAAGTTGGGGGAAGGTTGGGCTTTTTTTCCCCTTTTTCCTTTTTTTTAAAAAAACATGTACAATCTTGATAGACAAGATACATAAGCTTCTCATTTTTCCCTAGCTGTGTGCATATTTGGCTATATCAGCTAAAATATGCATGGCATGTTCTATTCAAACACTCCCATAAAACTGCACATGCTTCTATTACTTTAGATTTAGAGAAACAGACTACCTGAAATTTGGTTCTAAAGTTTATTCATTATTTGTGATTATCCAAGAATTTTACTCATAACTCATGCATGGAAGATGAGGTCACACAAACCCAGTAAAAACATAATTGAAAGCAACAGCCTGAATCCATTAGTCCTGCAAAATTTAATACTACAAAACAATTTAAGCAATAACAAGTATTGTTATCAACCTTAAACATTTTAAGCCAAATATCTGGCATGTGTAAGGTAACTTACTCTCTGCCCTAGATAAAAAGAATCTTGACTTGTAGTATCTTCTCTACCCTCTCCTCTGCCTCATAAAGAACAGTTTAATGTTTTTCAGTAACATTCAGGTTTTACAGTCATTACAGTATTATTCATTCTGTGAATTCAGGGGGGTAGGAGGAGGGCTTTCTAGTATAGAACAATTTAATACTAATTTAAAGACAAGAAAAAAACAAAACTCTAAGACTGTTTCATTTTCTCATTAATGTCTTAGTAATAAAAATCAAAGTCACAATCCTTTATTACAAACTAAAATCTGTATGTGTAAAGTTCTGGAGGGCCATATGGGAAAAAAATGTATTTCCTTATTTTTAAATTAATAAAGGAGAAAATACTTTGTATACAGGTTAAGTAATTCACAGGATTTCATAGTTGCTTTATGGGTTATGTTCATTGTAACATTATCCTCAAAATACCACAACATAACTGTTGCTAATTATATCATGATGTTTCTTGAGTCATGATTGTATAAGTTTTAATCTGTGAAGTGCACAGTGGGGTTAAGCACACAGCAGAAGTTAGGAGTCTTGATAACCCCCACATATTCCAGTCTTCTACAGATTTATTTACCTTGACATCCCATTGGACATCAAAATCACTGGCAAGTAAGTAGTATTTTCCCTGAAGTTTACAACTGAAGCAGTATACAAACAATGCACATATTACCTGCTGAAGTTGGTCACTGAATAAGCCATTTCAAAACATATTTTAGTATTTTAATGCTAGTTTTTAGGCATCTTAAACATTACATAGCCATCTCAACAAACAGACTGCATTCTCCCAGTAATATACTTTTTCTGATTTTTAAAACTATGCTTACAGAATAAAGCACAACACACAATTAAACTGTAGTGCCTGAGATCATTAGTCAGTATATACACAGTCACTCCTCTATGAGCTCTTTCACTTGAACAATGAAAGATTATTTACAAACACTACAAATCAGCAGCAGCCGGTCTTTCCTTATTATAAATTGTTACCACAAAAAGAAATGTACAATTGATTGCAAACACAAAAAAGGAAGAGGGAAAGACAAACAAAACACTGAAGAAACTGGAAAGAATGAAGCAACCAAAAAATTCACCTCCCTAAAAAAAAACCACACCAAAACCCAAACCCCACAACCTACAGAAAAATCCCAACCCAACCAAAACAAACACAAAAATCAAACCTAACTTAGCACCCAAAAACCCAAACAAACCAAAAAAAACAACACCCCCAAAACCCCACCCACATCCCACACAACTAAAACACCATCCTAGTTTTGTCTGGGAGACCAATCAAGACAACCTGCTGAACCAGCTAAGGAGTATTCAATACCATGCTGGTGCCATGCCAGAAGTGATGGCAGGAGCAAAGGTGACGGGGCTTGGAGTTCAGAGTGTAAACCTGTGACACTTCCTGTCCCTGGGGTCTTTCTTCCAGATTCCTTTTTTTCCAGGGACACACACACAACACCTCTCTTCTGCTTTTGCTGGCTGCAGGTTTGGGAGGTCTGCTGGCTTCCTTCTGCTTTTTGCTGTGCTTTTCTGAACAGCAAAAATAGAGTTTCACATTGTACCATTAAACCCTCCTTATCAAAACCCACAAGGCCTTTTGTGTTTCTGTCACTCCTGATCTGTGTGTGGGAGTCTTGGTCTTGTGTGAGTGACTGTTTTTGGAACTCAGCTGCTGGCTGTGTTGAAACCAGGCCAAACATTCACTAAGAACAAAATTAAATATAACATTTTACAGTAGATTAAAGAGTTTATTCTTTACTCTGCCTTCTAATATCTTACCTAATTCAGTACTACTAGTAAGTATTTAGCAAGGACCTACCAGTCATTACTACCATATACTTCTGACAAACATTATTTCTTCTAGGATTGAGGTGGATAAAACTACCCAAAAATCACATAGGACCACACAGTTTGCCGTCACAGAAGCTAACACCAGCAGCAAGGGCTTTCCCTGCCAGAACACACTTAAACTAAATAGTTACACACAATCTTCTTTTATTCCTGTCTTACACCCATCACTTAGATTATTTTTTTTTTAACCCAGGAAGTGTCCTTCCTCCTAGTAAAATTTGACACTTCCTTAACTAGAAGTTCTCTGGGTGTGCCAAAGTTGCAAGTTCACACAGAGACAACTTCCACCATCACTAAGAACCAGGTATCACCCAGTTTGCTAAATGATTCCATTTTACGCTTGAGCATTACTTGCTGTGGAACAGGGCATGCAAGAAGAAAGCTGGTCACAGAAGCCAGAGTACTTCCAAAACCTGGCAGTAATACAATACACCAGATGGGTAATTTGCAGATGAGCCCACTACCTCAGACAAAAAAATCACTTTATCACATTCTGAAGTGAGCGCAGACCACTGGGACTTACCAGGGAGGAAGACAAAAGGCACACTCTCTTCAGTGAAAATATATTGCTGTTTTGCTTGCAATGTGGTAAAAATAAAAATAATACAGTTTACACTGAACATGTACATCCTGCAACATGACATTAAAATAATTATCAATATGACAACATCTTTCATACTCTCAGCGAAACATAACATCAGCCTACAGGCCCAGCAGAGAGCCTGCAGTGTTTCATATAAGCCCTTGCAAACCCTTCAAAATATTAGCAAGTTAAGATTCACATGATTCACAGACTTTCTGCTGAACATATGAAAAGGGCGTATTTCACAGCTACAGCAGAAACCCAAGCTCCTCACATCAGCAAAAAGCCCAGCAAAACACAGAAACACAGAGCTGGCCTTTGCTTGCTGACTCCAGCTAAGGCGCCTGACTGCACTGATGGACCATGTAATAGGCTTGCTGCTTTGATGAATATTCACCCTTACAGCCCTTTGCTTCACTTTCTCAAAAAGTTTCCAAAAATACTGTAAGAAGTTATTTGCAGAATATTTTCTCTGCTTGGCTAAACATTTTTTGCTAGATCACTAAAGTCAGATTAATTTTTAGAGTGGGGGAGGGGGAATCTGTATCTCAGGAAAAGATTCACAAGCACAAAATAGAACGTTTGAAAGGCAATTTTTACTCTTTGCTATTTTGATGCCTTTGCTATCGAAACAAAATGTTTAATTTGACTTCTCTCTATTATCAAAATTGCAGAAACTTCATATCTCAAGAGTCTGTCCCTAAAACAAATTTCCACTATTTTTCAGCACTTGTGGTACTTAAACTTACTAAAATGTAAGCTAATATCTGGTAAAGGTCATTTCAATTTCTGAAAGGTTGAAGGCTGAGAATAAGTGAATTTATTTAAAGGCATACTTGAAAAATTTTATTGACATTTGAACATGCTTTTACTTTGTGCACACAAAAATACCTTGTCTCTGTCATCTAGACACCTGAGAAATCACACTTCTAAATAACACAAAGCAAATGGAGTAATTTCTGTTTTCCAAAAATTAGCTGCAGAAGCTTATTAAAGCTCTGTTCTTCCTCAAACTTCACGATAAATATGACATTAAATCAAAGGACACATTTTAATTTAACATTTAGGAACTAATTTTGACTAATTTTAACTGACTTCTGAATGGTGTCTGAACTGGATGCAAATGACTAATAGTCGGCATTTATCTGCAAATGTTGTTCCTGAATCACAGATACACTCATCTAAGACTGAAATAATACTCCGTATCTTCAGAAAGTGGAAGCAGCTGCAATGAAAACTGGGGTTTGGCAGCTTCAGTCACTCTCTACTTGTAGGTATCAGAAGCAGCTTCAATCAAAGTTAAAACTGATTAACAAGCCCAACAAACTACACCATAGCAAATAAAAATGCCATCTTCATCAGCAAGATCAAACATCTAACTTTTAGACTGCATCTCCACAACAAGTTTGAAAGCGTGTTACAGAAGGAGATAAGCAGGTCTGTCCATACATCCCACACATAGATCTTTCATCCCATCATGTTCATTTCATTGGAAAAGCAGGTAATCTATACATTAGATTACAATATTAAAATAAAACAGACCTAATTATCGCAGGAGCACCACAGCTCAGGAGATCTCTTACTAGTTCAAATAAAAGTCCATCTTTAGGCAGTGCTGCAGAACGGGAAATTTATGCATTTTATTCCCCAAGTTCATGATAAGCAGGAGAATTTTCTGCTTTCAGAAAATTCTGAAAGCAGAGTTCATGACTGGAGAGCATGCTGCCGTCTATCTGCCAGAACAAGGGCAGAAGAGTGAAGTGTTGGAGTCGCAACATTAGCAATACAACACAGGCCACAGCAGGAAACAAATCCCTTCTAATGTAACTTCCTTGTTCTCTGTAGTTGAGGTACTTGAGAACACGCTTGAACAGATCCTGCTTCCTGAGCGATAAAAAACAAAGTATCTTCTTCAGAGGGTCATAAATGGACCACATCCTGAAATATCTGAAGGTGATGATTTTTGGTGAATCTGCTCCATAGCACCTCAAAGGCATGTTAAAAATGACAAACCCACTGTACAGTGGTCATCCACAACAGCAGCAAAAAACCTGCTAAGACTTTTTCTTTTGTACCTTTCCTTACACTGAAAAAAGAAATACGCTGCAACGAAAAGGCATGATGTCAGGATATGGATGCAACAAGTCTTGAAATCATAGTGAGTGTGGGAAGCTGGAAAATTAAGACCTTTTCTAAATCATCAATATTGGTGATCCTGTCATGATGCCCAGAACAGAGAAGCAACAGATGAAGTTTCTACAAGGAGGAAAAAAAAAATAAAATCAAAGGCTGTACCCATTCTCAGTAATGGACTTGAGAAGGATAGCAACTAATTTTCCTTTCCTGTGGACCAGTAAAAGCATACACACACTCTCAGTACTTAAAAAAGCAACATTGATAGGAATGTTTAAGCAAATGTTGTAGGACTAGCTTTTTCTTGACTCAGTAGCTACTCAGTTTATGATTATCATTAGCACCATCACCATAAGCTGTACCAAGTCAGCAGATGGAAAACTGAATTAATCTCCACTGTTACACACAGGATTGTTAAACCTCAGCAGAGTGAAAACAAAGACTGTGTTATCATTCAGCACTGCCACTGAGTGCTTGGTGGGAAGCCACGACACCTTGCATGAACCACACATTTCACAGTGCTGCTGTTGGCAAGGCCCTGTGAAGAGCATCAGAAACAAGTGGTGCAGTTATTCATGAGCTAAATGGATGCCAGAAGCACAATACACAAGGTAAAGGGATAGCAAAAGAAATCTGCACCTCTCTTTTCCTCTGACAAGACTGTTAAACTGGGCTTGAAAACAGAGAAGAGCCCACACACAGCCAGAAGGAAAAGGAAGGGAGCTAAGGACTTCTCTTGCACTTCCATGTATCAATACACATATCCTGTAAAAAACAAAAAACAGAACCAGCATAAAAAGGTGCAAAGATGTTTTACAGGAGATATCCTTACAGCATGCATATAGAGAAGAGACTTTCTGTAACAATGACCTAGACAGGTATTAAACTAGCAGGTGTTTAGCGTACATCTGGGAGACAGACAAAGCACTATTAATCTCAGAGAAAAATAATGCAGTGTGATAATGTGACATCTGGCCAGTTTTACAGTAAAAACACTGTAAACAATTTATTCTTCCCTCTCTGCTAAGTAAACAATGAATCTTTTCATTATCCATGTCAAAAGATGACAACAAAAACATATGAAACACCTGGGAAAGACTGCATTTTATGCTAAGTGGAAGAGGATGTTAGCACTTGCGAACCTGATTCTGTCCAAGTAAATGGATATCTGTACATGCGAGCAGATTTGTGTAAGAAAGATTCTAAAAGTGAAAACAAACTTCAAACCACGTTTGAATCTGGCTTTTCTCTTTTGTTCTCCTCTTGAGCATTTCTGTCAGCCTTTGTGACCTATTTGCCTGTTCTTAACCCATTCAAAGAGGAGATGGTCTTAACATATCTTTTAAAAAAACCCAACAAAATGTTTGTAAGATGAGATGACTCTGCAACTGCACACCACAAGTGCCTATGTGGAATTAGGTGTCTTTGGGCACCAAGACCATAAGCATGAATTATTCAGAAGACAGAATCAGATTTCCTTAGAATAAGCTAAAAAAACCAAACAACCAAAACCAACCAACCAAAAAATCCAATCAAATACATTCCATGCAAAACCCCCTACCCTAGTAAAGCTAACACACCTTTCTGAACTAGTATGAACTCAACTAATAGCCAAATACATTCTATTAATGGGTGTCTATTTAGAATTAACAATTGGCCTATTTAAGCAGCTTGAAGAGAAGCAGAATTACTGTTCATAATGTCTAATGTGCTCCTAATTTTCCACTGTGTTTTTGAACACTAACAAAACACAGCTTCATTTCTCCCATAAGTCAATGTATCTCACCAGCTAAAAAAACAACAGCAACAACAAAACCCACAACTACAATCATAACATAACACCAACCAAAACCCTCACACCCTCACATGGATAACTTTGGAAGATGCACATTTTATTTCTATGAAACTGTTATACATACCCATCTGACTAGCATTTAAACACTAAGTCACCTACTTTGTCTGTTAAAGTCAGTGAATTTTAATAGATTTATCACAAGGAAGGATACAGTAAACAAACTAGACTGAATCTTGTCCTGATTATTTCAGCTTGGTGATGTTTCAAGATCCCTTATATAACGCTCTTTCATTTTACCTGACATTATAATTGCTTTTTCAAGCATGATTTGTATAAATTGAGAAAGCAACTTCAGTTCCCCTTTCCAAAAGCCTTATCTTCAGCACTGCAGTTCTCTCTCTTTGTGACAGCTCTACACTTAGACCATGATGCAAAGAGCAGCTTTCAGAAGATGTAACTCCTTCAGTCCACACAGTCCAATGGCAGCATAAAACCCACATCTCTCCTGACAAAGCCAAATAGGCTCAAGGAAAGCTACACACCATTTAAATGATATCATAAATTATCCACTGATTAAGAGAAACTTTGATGCTTGAGCTAAAGCCCCCAGAGAATAGCCCAAGAGGCAATAGAGAATAGAATAGAATAGAATAGAATAGAATAGAATAGAATAGAATAGAATAGAATAGAATAGAATAGAATAGAATAGAATAGAATAGAATAGAATAGAATAGAATAGAATAGAATTACCAAGGTTGGAAGAGACCTTGAAGATCATCGAGTCCAACCTGTAACCACAAACGACAGAACAAGAGCTTGACTTGTTGACTCAAGGTCCACCAGCACAATGTCCTTCAGAAAGCAGTGGGAAATGCTTTAAAACTTTGAGACTTCAGTTCTGCCTGAACTAAGCAGAATGTCACAGTAATAGCTTTTCCCCCAATTCTTTCAAACACGTATTTGGATGTGTATATTACTTAAAATAAATAAATAAATCCACAGTTAAAGAGTCTGTTTTAAGAGGCCAACATCTTTATAAACCAAATAGAGTGATAAGAAGACCATGTTAGCATCCTTTGACAAAAAAAAAAAAAAAACCATGAAGAAGTGCTTGAGCAAGCAAAATACAACTGAAGTATCTTTTCAGGCAAACACGGAATACTCAAGCAGTTGCAATGGAGGGGGGCAGAGAGGGGTCTAATGGCTGAGCTGAAGGAATAAGCAATAAGACTGAGGACTATAAGAAAATGTGAAAGGGAGTTAGACTTGTGGAATCATGATCTACAGGCCCCCACAGCAGAGGTAGGTGACCCAAAAAACAGGGGGAATGGATACAGATCCCTTTTAGGAGAGGCAAAGGAAACCCTTCCTGGCCCCCTCACCTTCCCAGTTGCCCTTGCACAAGTATGGGGCACTGGAATTTGAGAGTGAGGTAAATGAGAATGCAGAAGAGACAACACCGGGGGGGTTGCCTGAAGCAAATCAATCTCCCACTTGCATTAGGACTTGTACCCTTAAAAAAAAAAAAAAAAAAAAAAGGAAGGCAATTGCTATTGGCAATTCCCTTCTGAGGGAAACAGAGGGCCCCATATGTTGGCGAGAGCCTTCCCACAGGGAAGGCTGCTGCCTCCCTGGGTTAGAGATGTTTCCAGAAGGCTGCCTAGTCTAGTACAGCCCTCCAATTACTATCCCTTACTAATTATACAGGTGGGAATTGATAAGGTCGAAACCAGAAGTCCAAAAGCAATCAAAAGAGACTTCAAGGCACTGGGGAGTCTGGTTGAAGGATCAGAAGCACAGGTAATTTTTTCATCAGTACTCTTAGTGGCAGGAAGGAATTCTGAAAAGAACAGGAAATCACACATGATTAAGAAGTGGCTCAGAGCCTGGTGCCACCAACAGAATTTTTGGTTTTTTGGTCTTGGGGAACTTTATATGGCACCAGGTCTGCTAGCGATAGATGGAATGCATCTGTCTCAGAGGGAGAAAAAGATTCTGGCACGTGATTAGCAGGGCTTGTTGAAAAGGCTTTAAACTAGGCTCCAAGAGGGAGGGGTTAAAACCAGGTGCACTAGAGATGAGCCTAAGGACAGCCTTCAGCCTGCCATTTTACTTGAGATGGGAGACAGTGACAAGTGGCAAGAAGACACACCAGGGTTGGAAGGATGGGGTGATAGTAAGGGTCTTCAGCCTGCTGCCCTGAAGCATGGTCATTTAGGCTCAGTTCCTCCAAAAAAGAAGCCACAGAGTTGAGACTTCTAGTGATCAGAGTGTCCAGCCCAGTGGGGGGACACAGGAAATAGTGTATTTCTACCCATAAATCCTGCACCCTTGTAATTCTGGCTGCAAATTCCCTCTCTGCCCCATGGGAGAGAGACACTCTCTTACCTGGTAATGATGGGTGAGTATCACAGGCCTCTTGGGCCTGAGTAACTTACTCTTTTTTCCCCTGGCACAATCTTGACCTGTTCAGGCCTAATGCCAGGGTAAAAAGCTGGGGGTACAATTCAGGCCTGGCCAGCCTGAAACCAGCCTAGCAATGGGGCAGGTGGGAAGAAAGAGCCCTGGGGGTTTTGGTAAACCCCAGGTGGGGTGAAGGAAAGCATTGGGTTTTTGATCTGGTGTAAAGGAACTTGTGTTTGAAGTTTATACTGGGGATTTCTTTGAACTTTATATGCTTTGCTATGCTCACCATTATGCTTTGTAGTTTTTGTAGTATATGAATTGCTTTTTCATTTAAGCTTTCCATTACTATCCAATCCATTTGTGTGAGCATTATTCTTTTGTTCCTTTTGGAGCAACAGAGCAATTTGTGCTGCTCTAAACTAGGACAGCTGTGAACACTGCAGCAAAGACAAGGTCTTACAGAGCTCAGCCAGGAGCCTCTGAGGTAATAGGAGACAGAACGGTAGCTCCCATAAAATGCCTTGAGGAACAATGGGGCACCCCTCAAAGAAGGTGACATGACCAGCAGCCCAGCTGAAATGCTTCTACGCCAATGCATGCAGCATGGGCAACAAACAAAGGAAGCTGGAAGCTACTCTGCTACAGGAAAGCTATGACATAGTGGCAATTACAGAAACATGGTGGGATGAATCCTATGACTGGAGTGTGGCTATCGATGGCTACAGCTGTTTAGAAGGGACAGGAGAGGAAGAAGGGGTTCAGGTGTTGTCCTCTATGTAAAGAAGTGGATAGAGTGTGAGGAGTTGTCACTAAAGAATAGCCATGAGTGGGTCCAAAGCTTATGGGTAGGTATTAGGTATTGGGACAACAAAGAGCCTTGTGGTAGAAGTCTATTTCAGGCCACCTGATCAAGGGGAGCCTATTGATGAAGCCCTCTTACTCCAGCTCAAGGAGATATCATGATCACAGGCCCTCATCCTTCCAGGGGATTTTAACCACCCTGACATCTGTTGGAAAAGTAGCAAGGGACAAGGTCAGGAAGACCAAGGCACAGCTGGAACTGAACTTGGCAAGGGATGTAAAGAACAAGAAAGGCTTCTACAGGTACATTAACCAGAAGAGGAAGGTTAGAGAAAGAATCCCCGCATTGATGAGCAACAGTGGTGAACTAGTACAAATAGACAACGAGAAGGCTGAGATTCTCAACACATTTTTTGCCTCAGTCTTCACTGGCAACCCCTCTCCTCGTGGCTCTCATGTTGATAGCCCACAAGTTGGAGACCAGGAAGACAAAGTCCCTCCCACTGTAAGTGAAGACAAGGTGTGTGATCATCTGAGGAACTTGAAGATATACAAGTCCATGGGACCTGATGAGATGCATCCCAGAGTCCTGAGGGAATTAGCTGGTGTAGTTGCCAAGCCACTCTCCATGACATTCAAAAAGGCATGGCAGTCAGGTGAAGTCCCTGGGGACTGGAAGAAAGGAACCATCACACCCATTTTTAAAAGGGGTAGAAAGGAGGACCCTGGGCATGACTGACCTGTCAGCCTCACCTCTGTCCTTGGGAAGCTCATGGAACAGATCCTCCTAGATGCCATGCTAAGGCACATGGAGGACAGGGAGGTGATTCAAGACAAGCCAGAATGACTTTACTGAGCCAAATCCTGCCTGACCAACCTAGTGGCTTCCTATGATAGAGTGACTATGACAGTAGATAAGGGATGACCTATACGTGTGATCTATTTGAACTTCTGCAAGGCCTTTGACACAGTCCCTCACAACATCTGACTTGCCAAGTTGGAGAGATATGGATTTGATGGGTGGACTGTTCAATGGATAAGGAATTGGCTGGATGTTTGCATCCAGAGGGTAGTGCTCAATGGCTTGAATTCCAGATGGAAAGCAGTGACAAGTGGTGTCCCTCAGGGGTCCGTAATGGAACCTGTGCTGTTGTGGTGGGTTGAAGTTTCCCCCAACATTTACTTTGCCAGACCAACTCAGTTAGAAACAAATGAAGGTGTATTTACAAGCAAAAACTACAATCTATGATGGAATGCGATGAATATGTACAAAATATACAGTATTTACAACATGAGACAGGTATTTACAATTAGCAAACAACACAAAAACCCCCTGGTCAAAAGACCGGGAAGCTCCCTCCTTCTCCTTCCCTGCCTCCCCTACCCCCAGTACAAAAGGGACAAGATAGAGGAGCAGAGAAGTTAGACTCAGCCAAAGCCAGCCAATAAGCACGTAATCTCTCCCAAGCAAAGCAAAATAGCCAGAGATCAGAAGAGAAAAAGGGAGAATTGTTATGGTACAGCTCATCTTATTCCAGATATTTACCCAATTAATTCATTTAGAATAATCTTTTGTTTTCCTTTTTACATCCAACCGTGATTTATTTATATTTTTCTACTTTTCTGCTCAAAATCTGTAACTGAATTTTAAAGGCATAGCCTAAAACCACCACAGCTGTTTAATATTTTTATCAATGCTACAGACAGTGGGATTGAGTGCACCATCAGCAAGTTTGCAGATGACACCAAGCTGAGTGGTGGTGTTGATACTCCAGAGGGACAGGATGTCATCCAGAGGGACCTGAACAAGCTGGAGAGGGGGGCCCAAGTGAACCTCATGAGGTCCAACATGAGCAAGGGCAGAGTTCTGCACCTGAGCCAGAACAATCGTCACTATCAATACAGGCTAGGGGACAAGGTGATAGAAAGCAGCCCTACAGAAAAGGACCTGAGGGTGCTGATGGATGAGAAGCTGGACATGAGCAGGCAGCATGCACTTGCAGCCCAGAAGGCTAATCACATCCTGGGTCGCACCAAAAGATGTGTGGCCAGCAAATCCAGAGAGGTCATTCTGCCACTTTACTCTGGTGAGACCTCACTTGGAGTACTGTGTACAGGTCTAGAGCCCCCAATATAGGAAGGACATAGACCTGATGGAGAGGATCTGGAGGAGGGCCATAACAATGATCAGGGAGTTGGAGCATCTCTTCTACAAAGACAGGCTGAGGGACCTGGGTGTGTTTGGCCTGGAGAAGAGGAGGCTCCAGGGAGATCTAATAGCAGCCTTCCAGTACCTGAAGGGGGCCCACAAGAAGGATGGAGAGAGACTGTTTACAAAGGCCTGTAGTGACAGGACGGGGGGCAATGGCTTCAAACTAGAGAAGAGTAGATTTAGACTGGATGTTAGGAAAAGTTTCTCTACTATGAGGGTGGTGGAACACTGGAACAGGTTGCCCAGGGAGGTGGTTGGGGCCCCATCCCTGGAGGTACTTGAACTGAGGGTTGACAGAACTCTGGGCAACCTGATCTAGTTGAGGATGCCCCTGCTTACTGCAGAGGGGCTTGGACTACATGACCTTTGGAGGTGACTTCCAATCCAGACCATTCTATGATTCTGTGAAACACTGTTTGCAACATGGAATAAGTCCAGACAGGACAAATCATCTCAGATCTTTATTCTTGTGAATAAAACCCCAGAAGCTGTTTTTAAAATCCTTTAAGCCAGACTGATAATTAGCCATATATAATTGAAATATAAAGCTGTTAAAACACTGAGTATAATAATATGCAAAAGAATCATTTTCTACTTGCATGTATACTTCTGTGTTAGCTATGAGATGATGAACTCCTAGTTCACTAAAGAACTGTCACTACTATGATGGAGGGAAAAAGACTAAGGTCTCATTATTGTCCGATGTGTTTTAATTTACAAACCCACAATGTTAATAGCTTTAGAATGATGTTGTTCTGAACTATGTATCATCATACAGCAAATAATTTCTGCATCACATAAAGGTGCTACGGTTACATTGCTCATTACTCCTCAGAAAAAACATAATCACAAATTGCCATTGTATTTTTGGGGAAACCAAGATTGAAAAGAGTAATCCATACTGTCTTGGAATGAGCTGGGCACAGGACCCCTCCATTTCTCTTATAGAGGAAGCAGTAAAATGCAAAACTGCAAGCTACAAAATTATGTTGTTTGACAAGTTTCCCATTATTCATAACAGGTACTGTAAGCTCAAAAAAATAATTCTAAGCAGTGAAATTTTACTGAATTTCTACAAATGTTTCTTTTAACAAGGTATTTGCTAAATTAAATCATAAGAAGTTATCTTGTCCAAGGAAATATTTGTGTGGAACGTAGCAAAATGAAAATATCTCTACCTTAAGTATGATAAGACACTATAAACACTGTATATGTATTTCATTACACTATAAACATCTTATTATCATACTACTAATTAAATAATTACTATAAAATTAAATACTAAAAAAAGAAATAAAATTGGGATAAACTAAGTTCACTTCTACAGTCATAATTCATGGTCTCTCATTTTAATCCATATGTCAAAACCCCTCCCAAAAAGAGAAACAAAAAAAAAAAACCCCAAACCCCCAAAACACCATGAAAACCTTCTAAGTATTTCACCAAGCACACACAAATGAGAGCATGTAATTCCAGTCCCTTTTTCACTTCCTGTAAATTTAGATAGGTGTTCTTTACGTACATGTAAATGACATCATAATGCAGTTATCCGATGGTAGGACCAGGTATTTAAGTAACACCCTCCCTGCCAATAAAAAAAGTAACAGGAGTCACTCTTGACAAACAACAAAATAATCACAGCTAGATATAACCATTGGGAAATGGACAAGAAGGTAATTACAAAATATTACCTATCATCTAGCATTACCAAGAGTAGAACACCAGAATATAAGAACTTAACACTAGATCGATATGGCAAAAATCCACGATAAAGAAAGAGCTCCACCACTTTTTATTGTGATAAACCTATCTCTGTGTATCAAAATTAAGACAAGTTACCCTAAATAATACTCTTTACCCTCAAGAAACAAAACTCCAGTGAGACACATCAAGGCTGGGAAAAGAGAAACCTCACAACTCAAGAATGGAAGTTCAACTTGTAGGTGTCTAAGCTGTTAAAAAACAAAGCCTACTCCCTAGTCTGTAAAATGTCATCTGCAGATTTTACTTCAATCTAAGGAAGTGATCTTTATTTCTTAAATAATGCATTTGTAGAAGAACAAGCTAGAAATATTAATACCTTTCTTTTTTTCCTGTTTAAAACGTAAATGCTTGCTTGATCTTCCCAATATTGCTAAGACATTTAAAACTAATAAAGTTTAATTAGCACTCGTGAGAAGCCTAAATTAAGTTTCAGAAGTGCTACACCTAGTCTTAAATTGCAAAACCAAGTATCACTACACTTCAAGGCTATTAGAAACCTGTGTTCTACACAGCTGTCCAAGCCCATACTGTACTGATGAATGGAAAAACTTAAGTCTCATAACACTAGTTGTTTACATTATTATTAAGAAATTAAGTGGCACACATTATTTTAAGTGTTTGGATATTCAGGTATTGAGAAGTACCAAAAAACTTACTAAGCCTGTGCTGATTGTAGAGTTGGGTTTACGAAATAGTTCTCAGTTATCATCATAGGAAAGCATTACATAGGACAATACACATGATCAGGTCCTGAGGAACTTGCACCACTCTCTGAAGAGAACAGCACCATTTTAAGGCTTCTTCACAGAAGTAGCTGAAGTATTTTAGAAAGTCATTAAACATTTATTACACAAACCCCACATAATTTGACACCCAGCTCTTTCTGTGTTCCTCCATCTTATTTGGTGAGTTCATATACACATGATGAAGAAATTAATCTCTGTAGCTTCATGAACAACTGTAGCAAAGACAAAACTCCAGCTTCAGCAAATTTTATGACCAGTTAAGCTTCTTGAGTTTTCTTTCTAAAAAACTCTTACTACATTCATTATGAAATAAGTCAATTAACAAAAATTTGGAACAGACATTTTTGACCATCTAAGACAGATGGTCAAAACAAACAAACAAACAAAAGACCAAAACAGGGCACAATCAAAAGCGTATTTCCCATACCTTTTACTGCAAGGATCCTATTTAAACCAGAGTCTCCCTAATACTCACAAAAAGTGGATAGAAGTGAAAATCTAGAAACAACCAGAAAAAGCAATGAATTGCCTTCTGGTACTAGTTTGGAGGAGTATTTAGACAGCAACATCAAATTCCAATTGTTCATGAATTTCAGACAGAGAAACATCCATCCTCAGGGCTGCACACAAGATTTTATTAGTTATTTTAAATTTTATGAGATTGTTACATTACAGCATCATTAAATGGAAAAAACAAAAACCACAACAACAACAAAACCAACACAGAATAAAAACCCAATACCAAAATCAGGGTTTCCTGTATCTGTAAACATATGATTCTTTTGGAATCATCTCAAAACCAGCAGTAACTTAAGTAATACCATCAGTAATGTAGCCAGATGTATTACTATTAGTTTAGTAAGTAGAAATAAATGAGCTTCAAAGTTTTTTTAAAGAGGAAGGATGGAATAAACAACCAGTACACTAAACACTACTGAGCAACTGAGAACAATTTAAATAACTGCCTTCAAAACGCATTCATCCAGTAATGAATCCATAGTAAAGCTACAAAATACTATCATCTGATCCAATACCCACAACAGAATAGTTTACCAACCTATTCATGTATTTTAAATACATACAGCCTTCCATAAATATACTAAGACTATCGTCATTTGATAGTTTTATTTCCATCATGAACTACAATCAGTATTAGAAGTCTAAATGCAATTAAATATTAGCCACCAACCCCAACTCTTGTATATTTTGTTACAAAATTAAACAGCTCTCCAACAGGAATTACCTCCCTGCAAGGCAGAAGCAGACTGCAATCAATTTACTCCTTTCAGCTGGCTAAAGATGATACCTTGATATTCTTTCCCATCTTCTGCAGGTGCATTTTCTAGATTATGATGCACTTCAGTAGGGCCCTTCTCAAAACACATGCAGTGTCTCAGCTGATTGCGCTGAAGGGTAAGTATCTTCAAACATTTGAGATCATTCTACTGATTTTTAACCCAATGTATACCGTTTGGGACAGATTCATCCCCTGTCCCTTTTTCTTAATCCCCAAGTTTCACTCTTTCCTAGAAATCACATTAGAATTTTATATGACTAGCTTCATAAATAAAACTATCTTAGCTTTTTGGTAAAACCAATCGATTCCATTAGTTGTATCCACTAGTCTTGCAATTCTAGCAAGGTTGTACTTTACTGGGACAACTTTTTCTCTTTAGCTGGTTTTCTCTCACCATTTTAACCACATTTCCACAGCACGGTAATCAGAATTAGCATCTTCAGTTCAGAATACAGGCTAAGTTTTTTTAAGACAAGATTTCTTTAGGTGCTTTAATTTGTAATGTTCTTAAAGTCATCTTTACGTAGGTGATGTAATTAATTTATATGCAGCACAGTTTCTGTAGACTAAATATTGATCATGAATCACAATAAATGCTCTGTTAATGCATACAAATTATCAAATTCATTAGAAGATTATACCATTTGAGGCAAACACCACTTTTTTCATTCATGTAAATCGTCTCACTGATGGCAACAGAATTTTGAGAGTAATTGATTTGATTGTGTTGACCAAAATACAAAAATTTCCCATACCTTGAAATGGTGGCAAGTGGGGGAAAATGGTCCTAGGTCTTACACAAAATCCCCAATCATGTCATATAGCAGAAGCTTCCAAATACCTGCAAGGTATTTTTGGAGATAACACATAATTACTGTCTACAACCACTTTAAAGCTGTTAAGGCTGTCCACAAGACTACAGTTGAGAAGAATTCCTAGGAATATTTCTAACTAAAATAGGGGAAGGTATCCAGGTACCTTTGGCACACCTACATGGAGACAAGGAAAAAAAAAAAAAGAAGCAAATTTTCTATCTCTGACAAGGTGCACCAGGAGCAATTACTAGCCTACTGATTTTGATAGTGTCCACTTGCTACAGCTGATTTGCAGTGACACTGCTTGAGATGTAGCCCAGCTGTCAATATCTTGTCATGTTATAGGAGTTTAACTGCTATTAAACAATGTTTCTTAAAAAAAAAAATCTCATCCAGTTTCTCTTAAAATACGGCTTAAAATGTAAGGAAGTCAATTAGAAGCAATTCATTAGAAACTATTAATTCCCGGAGCTTCTACCCTGTACCTGTCTCTACTGAGCACCTCCCCTTTCTCTTTTTTTTTTTTTTCCCTCCCCTTTTTTTCATTCCTCTTCAAAGCAGTGCATGCCAGAGCTAGTTAGGGCTTTTGAAAAACCAGGCAACAGCGAACGGCACAATGTTGGGCAAGATTAACACTTACAAAGGAATGGGAAAATATGTAATTTGCAGACATCTAGGCCCTGCTATTATAGGAAGTCTTGGACAAAGCAACAGTATTAATCTTAGTGTGCCCTGTGTGACATTAGAAAAATTGTGTATTCTTGCCATTTTGAGAAATATGAATACAGATTTAAGTATGTTTTTTTAAAAATAAAATAGATCCCAAACCAGTTCTGTCAATCATACAGCTAGTGCCCACTATAAAAAAAATACCCTACAACAAAAGACTGTCATCACAGAGCAGAAAGACTTCAGAACCAAAACTAAAGCAGCAGGCATTTTTAAGATACCTGAAATACTGAGACCAGGAAGAGCTTTCAGGAACTCAACACTGACCTGAACTTCTGACAGCAGGACAGAACAGAACCTAACAGCCTATTTAACCAAAACCAGTTTCTTGGCACCCCCTAGAGGTTTTTCTCCCAGAGACAAATAACTACAAAGACTAATTAATTATCATTATTGTGAAATACAGGAAAGCTTAAGATCCAGAACTCAAGTCTGTAATCAGTGCAGATTGGTGCAAAAACGTTTATGCAAGAATGCAAAGTCAGCACATTAGAGGATCAATTCTGGTGTCATTCTGTGTGAACAGATTGCTCCTCTCTTTCCATTAGGCCAAGATGTCTGGGTCAGTAGGAACAGAAACTAGAAAAACACACCACAATTAACTACCCTGTTAAAGGACAAAGGAATCTAGTTTTCCACCACATAATTCTCTATATAATTAAATGTTTCACTTAGTTTATATGAAAATAGCCAAACTCCAAAACAGCTAGTGAAATAAAAGATCACCCATCCATGCAACACTGTAAGACAATATTCCAAACCTTCAGTGTCACATGGATTATTTTATTCATAAAGTGGAAATTAAATTTTATTCATGTTATCTGAATAAAAGCAGTATTAGTCATCCAATTCTGTCACAAT
Organism: Picus viridis; assembly: GCA_033816785.1. Lineage (NCBI taxonomy): Eukaryota > Metazoa > Chordata > Aves > Piciformes > Picidae > Picus > Picus viridis. The sequence continues at coordinate 25,988,992 of CM066575.1, forward strand.
TTGCCAAGCCTCTTCTCCTGTCCATACAAACTATTAAGGAAAAATTACTTGAAAACTACCTTCTGACTTTTTGATCAAGTTGGTGTTAGGATGTAGCATCCTGTACTATATAATGAGGAATCACCTATTCAGATCTCACTAGATCATGCTCTCCAGGTCCAAGACAAATATGCTCAAACCTTCGTTTTCTGTTATCATCACCCTTAAGACTGAAAACAGAGAATGTTCAAAGCAGTTGTGCAGGTCTAAGCAACTTCCTCAAAACAAAGTAGAGAACAAACTGAGTGACCACTCATCTTTTGCTGCCAACATTTTTCCTTTGCTTTGTTGAGAAATCAAACAAAAAAAAACCCAACCCCAGGATATCCCAGGAGCAACACAAAAGAAGGGAGCACACTACATATACTTTTGCAGTTTCAGTATCAGAGTAATTTGAGTCATACACATTATTATATTCATAGTATACTATCATATACTGATAAGAAATTAAATGAAGACCAATTGGTAACAAAATCATAGTGTCTGCTTGAAGAAAAACATAATGAAACTCTTGAAATATCCTCATGGTGGCTCCTCAGAGATCCAACTCTAGCTACTATGAATTTTGCATTTCAGGAGACCAGTTTTTGAATGTAAAATAGTTGGTGTCAGGTAAAGTTGAATGGTGCTTGCTACACAGCCACCAGAAGCCATGTGAAACTTTTGAACTCCTCTACATCCTGTTATGTCTAAGTTTTCAGGGAGCATCAAAACATTCATTTGCCATCTGCCTGTCAGGAAACTTCTGCACACTGGACAAGCCACAGTTGCCAATGTAGCTGACATCCTTGAGATGATCAGAACATCCAATATTCAACCTGAAGACCATACACAGAATCACATGTCTAGAGAAAGCAGTTTGCCTACTGTGTTAATAGCAAGTGTTACTGAGAATACATCAGACCCATATCCAAGACTCTTCCCTCATCCCAAATAGCTTCCATTCCCAGTTTGAAGTCTAGTTCCTCATTCAATGTTAAGCAACAGTTAAAACCGGTACTACAGCTCAGTAATATCTGAATTTGAGACAATCCAGATGCCAAACCAGAACTCAAAGCACAGCTGAGAATTACCTAGAAACACAGAACTGTGCACATCTCTCCAGATGTGGATTCATCAGTGCACAGAAGAGAACGCACTTCCCTCTACTTCATGGTGCAGCCCAGGATGCTGTTGGGTCTTCTCTGACCTAAGCACACAGTGCTGTTTCATGTTCAATTTGTCCACCAGGAGCCCCAAATCCTTCTCTGCAAAGCTGCTTTCCTGACAGTTGGCCCCAGCATGTACTGGTGCAAGAAGCTACTCCAACCCAGGCACAGAATTTAGCATTTTGCCTGCCTTGAACTTCATAAGGTTCCTGTCAGCACCTTCTCCAAACTGTTAACATGTCTCTGAAGAGCAGCAGAGTCCTCTACAAACTTGCTGAGTATAACTCTGTCCCATCACCCAGATCACAAACGAAGATCTTAATACAGGACACGGTACTGATCCCTGGGGTACAGTGCTAGTGCCTGACGTAGAGCTGGACTTCATGCTGCTGACCACAACCCTTTGATGCAAGCAGTTCTGCCAGTTTTCAGCCCACATCACTATTCATTAATCTAATCAATACTTCGAGAGCTTGTCTATGTTATGGAAGACTATCAAAAGTCTCTCATTAAGTCATTGCTTCATCCACCAGAGTCATCTCCTCGTAGAAGGCTATCAAGCTTGTAAAGCATGTTTTCTTCATAAAGTGATGCTGACTACTCTGATTCACATTATTCTTCTTCTTATGTTTGGAAACTATTTCCAAGAGAATGTTCTGCATCAATTTCCCATGGGCTCAGGTGAGGCTGGCTGGCTTGTAGCTCCCTAGATCACCTTTCTTGAAGGCAGGAATGAGATTCACTTTCCCCCAGTCCTCAGGAACCTCTCTCCTCATCACCAAGACCTTTCAAAGATAATTATTAGAGTCTTTAAATCTCCTAAAACTAGTACAAAAGCAGAATGCTTAATGTAGGTGATAGGCAGATGCCATGACAAAACGGATCAGTACAAACTGCTTCACTCTGCAGTGAACAAATCTGCTAGTGTTTACAAGCCAATCATGAAGTCCATTTCAGCTGCTTATCAGCATTCGATCATTCGTCCATCTCTAACAAAGTTCAGAATGAAATAAAAGGAAAAGCCAGACTAGGACTACCCTGAGACTGATAATAAGATACCACGAAATACCACAGTAACATGCCCATGAGCAAGCTCTGCTTCTCTGTGATTAACAACAGCCTGGGCACTAACTCAGTAAAAAGCAGTATCCAAAACAAGCCAGCTAGTAGCTGGAAACATAGGTAATGAAGCTTAGAATAAAGCTCATGAATACAGCAGACTGAATGATGTTAGGGAAAGGTGCTCAACTGTGAAGCAGTGCGTTGGAAGAAGAATTGGGGGGGGGGAGGGAAAACAAAATTAGAAGTCTAACCATCTGTCTACCAAAAAGAACAATCTCTACCATGTATGAAGGAGATAATGTACTCTGCTGTAGCCACAAACAAACTTCTCTCCCGAAAACTATTGTTTATAAACTGAAATTTCTCTTACAAAATTTCTCTGTAGGAAAAAACATTGTCATTGACTTTGTATTTACCCTTTGAAGTCTAAGTAGTTTGTTAACTACGTATCACTTACTGATTGTAGTCTGAAAACCTACAGGAACAAAGTCGTGCTTTGAGCAGCTACTAGAAGGGAAATGTATACAAACATAAGGAGTGATTACTTATTCCCTTATGTACATCCATGTAGGAGAGTGATACATGTTCTAAAATTCACTGTATATTTCAATAGACTATACTGTCAAGGTTGATTACAATTATATAAATGATCAGAGTTGGGAAAATGAGATTAATAAATCAATTCTGTTCATCAAACTTTTTTTTTTTTTTAATTATTTTAACTGAAAGAGCAGCAGCTACAAAAGCTGCAACCACTGTTTCATGGAATTTACCAAGTTCAACAAAATTCATATTTCAAGTTAATGTTGCATTAAATGTATTTTTGATTGCATATTATATCACTACCTGCAAATTATTCCAGAACAATAACTATAATCAATAATATGGCCAAAAACTCTAATCACACATTCTTGCAGCCAAAGTAATTGCCCATATTTGTTGAGATTATTCGACTTCATACTCGACATGTGAAGTGATAAAGGTGACTTCTACCTAATACACAAAGTGCAGAGAAAAGCCTGTTGTTGCCTTCTGATCCACTCAGACAAAGCCTAGGGAAAATTATGTCAGCAAAAAACCACTTTTCAGATATCATCTTAAAAGCTCTGAGATACTTTTAAGACAAACAAAAATTAGAATAGTACTTAATATTTTGTGAATGTGACAGAAAATCACTGAGCAATCACCCAAATATTCTAGGACTTACCTAAGCTAATTATTCTGCTGAAAGAATCTTTGTTTCAACGTCAGCTTGACCCCTATTTGAAGAAGGCAACCTATGAACATAGGAAACTGATCCATTTGTCCTTCATTTTCCTGCTCTGAGACTGCTTGCTTCTCTTTGCTTGAAACAAATTAGGGAAGGATTGGAAATAAATTATTACTGGTACCACAACACAAGGAAGCTGTCTGTCCAGTTCTCTCTCTCAATACATAAGGAAGCAATGGCAACAGACTCTTGCTCACAAATGAGTTTAATACCATTTCTTACATGCTCTGTTAATAACAGTAGTATTAATGTCATAGTAAAGGATTGGCAGCAGACTGTTCACTGACACATTGTACAAACTCATTATTCTTGCAAAAGTAAGTTCTGGTTTTGTTCCTTAAACTTCTCATACAGTTTACCTGGGACCTCATACAGTTTACTTCCCCCTCCTTTTATGCCCTCCAAATGCCTTTTTTTTTGAAGAAGAAGGGACAGACATTCAGTAATGACATCTTCTGTTTCCAGGGGGGAAAATGGCTATCTTCAGTGGCTGTATTAGCTACATTTTTGAACTTTTCAGATGAAGGACTAATCTGGGAGTGTGTTCTGTACAGCATTGGTTCAACAGAGGTGGTGTGATCTAAGTTCACCACCAAAACATCACTGTAGTACAAAATAAAGAGCAACCACTGTGTTTCATTAATTAAATGATTGATAAATTAACATTACAGTCTATTACTCCATCTGCATTCTTGCATACTATTTTCTAAACATGCCCTGGCAGAGAGCTGGTTACATGCCACTGTGCACAGGCAGAGACAGCTGAAGCATAATCCTAACTGTGGTTCATGCGTCTGTTATTGCTTACAAAAGGTCAAAGAGTAACTCAGAGGCGTTGAGCACAGTCTTTCAAGGTAAGAAGCACTGAGACATTTACAGCTAGCTTCAAGGTCCTCTTCTAACTTAGGTGTGCAGTCCAGTTTCCTTACCATATTAGCCTACTGAATTTCAGCATCAATATTCAGTATCACTTCCACTCAAACACTAAAAAGTTAGGCTTCATGTTAGTAGCATCGTAAGAAAGTTTGCAACGAGCTGCACACAGGACGACTAAAGGAGTTTCCTGGGGCTTGTACCACAAGCCAGCCTGTATCTACAGGCAGCAGCTTCAGCCACTAGATAACACCTTGCACCATAAAATGATTATTTGCTCTCTAAAGTGGTGTGCTAAACTGTAGACTGATTAAATATATTAACACATACACAGTTGTTAGTAAGTTGTAACACTCACATCCTGACAAGATACCAGGAGAGATCCCAGACATTTAAAATACGTTTTTTCAAGGGGGGCAGAGGAGGGGGAGGGGGAAGGCAAAAGAGTTAAAAAAAAGCCGTAGCAGAATTTACAAGGCCACCAAAACTTCTGACACTCTATTTAAGCCATCAATGACTATTTCAAGACAAACAAACTAAAAGTCTTTGTCAAAAGAGGAAGCCTGCCTGACAGAAAGAAATAAATAACTGAGAGGCAGTATATGCTTTATATGCCTATTATGTTTGGGGTAATATCTGAATGTCATATTCAGGTGTTATTAAAAACTCTGCATATGTCTTCAAACTTCCAAAGTCTGGGATATAGAAATGGTCAGATGTTAAATTGCAAATCCCTTTTTATTCTTCTCTTCTAGACATATATGAAAAAGTGAAGATTAAAATATCAGAAGCATTACACAACATTCTATAAATTCATTCAGCAGGATAAGTCACTTTTTTGAAGAAACTCTAAAATGATTCATGTGCAATGAAAAAGCTTTGTGCTGACCTTCCTTTCTCTGACTGTTCCTGTGAAATGCAGAAGTATAGCTATGCTTTAAAAATACACTTTATATCTAACTCTGTCAAGAAAACTATCAGCTGTATATTTAAGGGAATGAAATACAAAACCAAAATTATTTTAGCTATCCTCAAACTCCATTTACAGAATCACAGAATCACCAAGGTTGGAAGAGACCTCAAAGATCATCAAGTCCAACCTGTCACCACAGACCTCATGACTAAACCATGGCACTTAAGCTAGGGTGGTTGAAAGATCTTTAGAGGTGGTTCAGGGCAAATTTGACATCAAAATTAAGGTTTAAGAAAAAAGCAAAATGTTTTGATGCAGTAGAGAATTTATCACAGTGATGTTGCTTCCTTTAGCTGATCCAAACCCATACACCTCAACAGGCAAGGTTCTTGATGAATTACACAGGCAATCTGAGGTGCTATAACTACCACTTATTGCTGAGGTTGATTTTCCTTCTGAATGGGTGCAGCCACTGGGTATCCATACCTCATTTCTACCTTTACCTATGTTCTCTCACTATGATACAGATCCTGAAGTATTTCTGTCTCTCTTAGACTATCTACTTAATGTATTTGTACAGTAACTGTTAAGTATTGTAGTCTTTCTCTGTAAGAAAACTAATACTTTTGCTTTAAAAAAGAGTAAACTAATTCACCTAATCAAAGTTTCCATGACTAACACACTTCCTAACAATAAGAAGGGTAATTTATAGAGTTTAAATTGTCTCATTTTTATTGTACAACTTCCAGTCAAACAACAATATCCTACATATTAATATATGTGCATTCAACAAACCTACAGAAAAAGGGGGTATTTCTAAATGCGTTCTCAGTATCCAAAGCTTGTACTTCTACCCTTAGATTAATAGAAAAAGTTGACTGAAGTCCAACAGCTTATTCCAAACATGAAGACTATATCACATCACTAAATGTCAAACTCATTAACCCTATTTTCAGTGTAAACACTAGTACAGCATCTTTGCAACATGACAGCATCTTAACACATACAACACATGGTTATCCAGCACATGGTTTTGCTGGATAAGCAGGTAAGCGTGAAAGAAAAGTGGAATCAAAACCAGAACAAACTACTACCACCTTGAATGTGCACAGAGGAAACCTGGCACCTACTTCTCCAGAGACAAATACTTCAAGAGTCTATATATAATAAGGATTCACCTGAATCCTTCTAGTCCACTGTGTAGGACCAATGCATTTCAGAAAGTGTATCAACGTGTAGCGCACTTAGGGAAATACTTTTGATTTGTAACCTCAAGAGCAATCACTTTTTGTCCTTCCCATTCCTTCCTATTCCCTCTTCAGTCTTAGGGAATGCTTTGTCCCATTGCTCCTTGCCAACTCAGTCTTTTGATACCAATCACTCATCCTCTTTCCTTAAGCAGTAATATGACTGTATTGCATAGCACTACAAATTAAGACAAAAAACAACTGCAAAAGCAATTTATGTTGTAGTGTGCTTCGCTCCTTGACAATCACTGCTGCAAGTCTGTTCTGTCAATAGACTATCAGCCATCTGTCATGTGGGGACCTGAAATACTGTCATCATCACTAAGCAGAAGCCAAGCAGTTCCTCATTGGATATTTTTTGTGGGGAGATCATGCTGACAGTCTCAGATAGAACGATTCATCGGCAGTGTTGGTTTGAGGACTTTGGTGGGCAGAGTGATGGTGTAGAGGAAAATCCCATTCCCTTTCGCAGGCCAGTTCTGATTTGAGTAAACATACAGATTTCACACACAAAGAAGAAAAACTCTGAAGTGACTTTGCCCAGCAGACTTTCCAATCAACTGATGCCAGCACATTCTGGAGGTCAGAGACACCAGATATCAAAAATCCAAGATGTTCCAAAATCCTAAAACCAGGTGAAGTTTATGTGGCATTTAGATAGCAATAAGCATCAAGTATAGCAAACTTCTCAAATACTAATGCTGAACTTACAATTTGCTTTAAACAGAAATCAAGCTAAACTATTTTACTCAATCTAACTGTGCAGCAAAGTTGTAGACATTCAAAGCAACACTTAAGGTGTAAAATACGATCAAACTAGAATTTTGGGTTTACCACTCAAAAATTGTTGTCTTCTTTGCTCAGTTTTAGTCTTTTTGTGCTAATAGACAGGAAATTGAAAAAAATATTTATTACTCACTACAATTTCACATCTCTTGGAACAGACCTATGCATGCACTGTATCTCCTAGACTCAGAGGTAGAAAAGTAAGTACTACAAAGGTGATTAATCTTGGCTACTTTTAATTATAAGGTGTTTACAGAAGGAGAACATTTAAGACAACTCTTCAAAACTCAACCTCAAAAGGCAAAGAAGAGATGTAAGGGTTAAGTTTTATATCGCCATCATTGCATTTCATCTACATAAACTGCTACACAGATCTACACTATAGAAGGTGACAGGGAATATAATGAATACCTGCTTCTTTCTGAAATTAGAAGTATTACCCATCCTTTAAGTGCTCATTATGACAATAAGCATTGAGAATTAAGTGAGCAGGTTCCCAGTGGAGGCACCCAGAGGCTAACAAACTTCCCTAATGTTACCAGAAATGCACACTTTGCTTCTTTCCCCAATAAAAACAAATAACAAACAACCATGTAATGACATGTAATAAAAAGACCTATCTACCTGAGAATATTAAAACAATTGCTTAACAGAATAATGCATGAGGCTTCTCAGATATGGTGCGGTTTCTGTTCAGTGCTCTCATTTATATGAAACAGATTCCTTGGTATCATGACTCTGTTTTTAGTGCCTGTTTTTAAAACTTTGCACTTCTAAATTTTACCCTTTGATTAGACATGCATGTTTCTAATTAAGCTGAACTCATCAGAGTCCCCCAAGACTCTTGAGGCTTTGTGCTATACATGTTCTTAGTAAACACAATAGAAGTCAGAAGGAGAAAATTAGTGCAGTAAGCTGCCATGCTGGTCAGAAACACCTTCAATAAAAACCAATCTATAAAACATCGTGTTTATACAGGAGAAAAGGAGGAAATTGTGTTGCATATCTCACATTCAACTATAGGATGCTGTACGTCATCAGTAAAAGCATGTGTAGTGTTAATCCTCAATAGGATCTAAGATGGATTGCAAACACTATTTGTTCCACAGTCAACCAAACTTTTCCTTCTGAAAATCATGTAGACATAGCTGAGAGGCACTTGGGAATTAACTTGATCTCTAAGCAGTACTTCCAACTTTGTTACTCAAAATCCTTCTGCTAGGCATTAATGCTATGATCACGGTTCAATGGCAGAAATACAGAAAACAGAAGTCAGTGGCCTTATGTTGGTTTAATGCCAATAACTATTTTGAGAATGCATTAGGCCTTTTATATTACTGGCACTTATAAAGAAGAGATGTACTATCACACTTCCAGTTTTTCCCCTGTACTACCAGATGATATACATCAGCACTGCAGTGGAAATCCACATGTAAAGTCACATTACTCCTGTGACTTAAGCTTCATCTGAAGTAAGAACAAGGAAGAATTATGCAATTCATCAATTACTGTCAAACTCCTTTACTAAAGCACAAATTTTTTTTTTAATACTCACAGTTTTTTGTTCTGTTCACTGTGTTTCTAAGCACAGTAGGTCAGCAGTTAGGCACTGAATTGAAGGTTCAGATTACCATCAGTGGTGATCAAGGATCTTCATTGAAAATATCTAGGAAGTGTCAAATACAACTGTCTTGTTGAAACTTGTCCAGGTGCTCACAGACTGACCTAGATTTTGTTTTTTAACAATTCACTAAATTATCCACTCTGTGTTTAGCATCTACACTGTTTAGGACCCCAACTCCCACTTTCTGTGAGACTTCACCTAAATTGCACAGAATCCAACTTTCAGAGGTATCATGCCATTCAGAAATGAGATGATGCCATTTGGCAAGATCAAAAGCTATCCTGAATCTGAGTTGTAAGAAATATGTGAGAAACAGATAATATTAAGAATCATAGAATTTTGGGGTTGGAAAAGACCATAAGATCACACAGTACAACCATAACCTAACATCTCCCTGTACACAACTGCTAGACCATGTCCCTAAGCACCCAATCCAAACATCTTTTAAACAGCTCCAGGGATGGTGACTACAACATTTCCCATGGCAACCTGTTCCAATGACTCTTTAAGTGAAGACATTTTTACTAATATCCAATCTAAACCTCCTCTGGTGCAACTGAAAGACATTTCCTCAAGTCCTATTAATTTGTTACCTGGCAGGGGTCCCCATCACTACAACCTCCTTTCAGGCAGTTGTAGAGAGTGATAAGGTCTCCTCTCAGCCTGCTCTCCTCCAGGCTGAACAACCCCAGCTCCTTCAACTGCTTCTCATAAGACTTGTATTCAAGATCCCTTACCAGCCTGGTTGCCATTTTGGGACACACTACAGCACCTCAATGTCCTTCTTGTGGTGAGGGGCACCAAACCGAACACAGTATTAGAGATGCAGCCCCACCAGGGCCAAATAAAGGGCCACCATCACTTCCCTGCTTCTGCTGGACACACCATTCCCGGCACAGACCATGATGCTGCTGGCCTTCTTGGATACCTGAGCACACTAATAGCTCACATTCAGCAAGATGTCCACCAGCACCCCAAGGTCCTTTTCTGCTCTCACCCAAGCCTGTAGCACTGCATGGGGGGTCTATGACCAAAGTGTAGGACCCAGCACTTGGCCTTGTTGAACATCACAGAGCTGGCCTCAGCCCATCAATCCAGCCTGCCCAGATCCCTCTGCAAAGCCTTCCTCACCTCCAGCAAACTGACACCCCCTCCTGGCTTGGTGTCATCTGCAAACTTATCAAGGGTGCATTTAGTCCCCTCAAGCCCTGGGGAATACCACTTGTGACTGGGCATCAACTGGATTTAATTCTGTTCACCACCACTCTTTGAGTCCAGCCATCCAGCCAGTTTTAGAACCAGCAGGGAGGAAACAGTCTAGGACATTCCCAGAGTGTGTGGAAGATAACTTCCTGACACAGTAGGTGAGTGAGCAAACTAGGGACAGTGCTCCTCTGGACCTGCTGTTTCTGAACAGAGGACTGGCAGGTGATGTGATGATTGGAGGATGCCTGAGGCATAGTAAAGTGATAGATTTCTCCATTCTTGTAGAAGGATGGGGGTCAGCAGGATGTCCAGCAGATATCTGGGATATCTGCTCCCCACAAGAATGAGGGCTAGCCATCATGAGATTTCTCCAAGTTGCTTATAGAATAATTCATCTGTCTTTCCATCTCAGTTGAGCGGCCTTTAACAGACTCCTATCACAGACTATTATGCCTTCAAGTACCTATTTATTCACAGAACTCATCTCTTGAATTCTGGCATACAAGACAACAAGCAGACTTTCTATATCTAATCTTGAGCCACTTCCATCACTGAAAAGTTTTAAGCTCTTGTTTCCTTTGATAATTGTTCTCTGACCTAGCTTTCTGCCTTCTCACTCTGTTTTTCACTGATTATGAACCTCCATATCCAGTTCCATGTCATTTTTCATGAAAAAAAAAAGAGCATTAAAAGGCTTTTGCCTTGCTGTATGCCAAAGTAAAGAAACAGTCAATCTTCTGGCAAGAAAAATGATTGCTTTTACACAAGCAAATTTGACTGAGACAATGACAACCTGCTTTAAAAGAAACCTCATTACTACCTAGTCAAGTACAACTTTAGGAAAAAACACCAGAATGCCAGGACTTGCTTCACATAGTCATGTATGTCATCTTAAGAGCTGAAGTTCCTATTCTTCACTTACTTAAATCTAAAATAATACAAATATTTTGGGGAAAAAATGAAACAAAACTAGACAAAACACCAAACAAAACCAAACACAAACAAAAACCCCCTACCACCTGTAGATCAGCTAAGATACCAGAAATACCCATATTTTGGTGGAAAACTGTTTAAAAATTGGTAAGGTTCACATGTTCTCAACATCTGATGCTTATTTTCTTACATTTCAGATACTCATCTTCAAAAACTGTGCAAGTACTCTCTTGGGAAGCACAAACTAAAATACAATAGACTCCCTGGTAGTCACTGTCTGGCACTTAAGAGTTATCTCTGAGACTCTTGCTAGTCAACCTTCCAAAGTGCTGGTTGTGATGGAAAGCATAGACTCTTAGGGGATGCAAGAGATTGCAAGTTTTAGTAATCCTAGCGGTGCTAAAAGGTACAGCAAATTTCTAACACCACACTGAAACCTATTTCTAATTATTTCCCCAAACATCTTAGTAATTTACAAGATACTAATCTGACACAAATGAACATAAGAGTTAAGTCTCATCCAGTAGAACAGAACAGAGCAGAACAGAGCAGAATAGAATACAATAGAGCAGAATAGAATAGAATAGAATAGAGCAGAATAGAATAGAATAGAATAGAATAGAATAGAATAGAATAGAATAGAATAGAATAGAATAGAATAGAATAGAATAGAACAAACCAGGTTGGAAGAGACCTTCGAGATCATAGCGTCCAACCCATCATCCAACACCATCTAATCAATTAAACCAGGGCACCAAGCACCCCACCAAGTCTCCTTCTAAACGCCTCCAATGAACTCTATCAGAATCCCTATTTACACTTCCTAATTTCATTTGACTCCCTTCAAAAATTCAGACTTAAAGACATATTTTATTGTTAGTTACTTGAATAATTATTGACTGTGTTAGGAGAGAAGAATGTACCTATGGGTAAAAAGAATGTTTATGTTACAGTAAGTAGACAAATTTAAGCTTTACTGTCATTTTCCAAAAGTAATTTTCTTGACCAAAATGAAATTGCTGCTCTTTGAGGATTTTCAGCAGATGATGTTGCAAACTTTGCAAGAAAAGAAAAAAATTATAAAAAAGAAAGGGGGGGGGGAGAGATGCAACAGGCTGGGGAAATGCAAAATCTTCCCCTAGAGAACCTTTTACGAAAAAGCCCTTTGGCTCTAAGACATTCTTGATTGAATAGAATAGAATAGAATAGAATAGAATAGAATAGAATAGAATAGAATAGAATAGAATAGACCAGGTTGGAAGAGACCTTCGAGAGAAGGAAGAGAATTAACCATGTTGGAAAAGACCTTTGAGATCATCAAGTACAACCTATCACCCAACCCACCTAAAAAACTAAATCATGCAACTAAGCCCCCTATCAAGTCTCCTCCTGACCACCTCCAGTGACGGTGACTTCACCACCTCCATAGGCAGCCCATTCCAATGGGGAATCACTCTCTCTGTATGGAACGTCTTCCTAATATCCAACCTAAACCTCCCTGGTGCAGTCTCAGACTGTGTCCTCTTGTTCTGGAGCTGGCTGCCTGGGAGAAGAGACTAACATCCACCTGTCTACAACCTCCCTTCAGGTAGTTGTAGATTTCACATGTTAGCACTCAAAGTGGACTCCGCATTTTTGCAGCTCCTCAAAACGAATGAAAACAAGTGGAAAACAGAAGTTTGGTTTACAGTAGAACCATTATGGTTAATGCAGTAAACCATAATATATAACACCAAACAGGATTATTTCATACATTAATTTTTTGAATGTTATTACTTTTTATTAAATCTGAGAAGTACAAAGTTTGAAAGTTCCATCATATCCCTGTGGTCTTCCCCAGATACTTTAGTAAAATAGGCAGTGGCCAAAAGGACAAGACAATACACACTCTTCCATGATTTATGTCCCTTGAAGTTATTACTTACTCTTATAACTGAATTTTGTAAAACAGAACAGGCAGATGAAGAGCCAGCAGCATGCACTAAAAGTTAGCATGACAAAAGCAATTTATACAAATACTATATACTTGCTGTCATAGATAAGATGATGTTTCTTTGTTTTTTTAGTTTTACACTAAACTGGCAACTAATAAAAAGTCATTTAACATGGCTATCAGTTTATATATAATCAGATGTGATATTTTTATTAATTGTCTTGAATTTATAATTTTGTTCATCATACTGCCAGAGAATCTGGTCAAGTAATCTGCTGTTACAAAAAAAAACCATTCATGACACCAAATTAGCACATCCCTAGTGGGTAGAAGAAATTGTTTCTGTATCGTGCTGTATTGAGACATCGTTCCAAGTGAGTTTAACTGTGGAAGAGCCATTAGCCAAAGGGTCATACTACAGTGCTTGAGGACTGCATGCCTGTCTTGCATGGAGACTCCCTGCTGACATACAAGAAACAACTTTTGCATCTTACAGAGTTGTGGTTGGTTCCTAACCTATGTTAGGAAGGACATCGAGACACTTGAACGTGTCCAGAGAAAGGCAACAAGGCTGGGGAGAGGCCTTGAGCACAAGCCCTATGAGGAGAGCCTGAGGGAGCTGGGGCTGTTTAGCCTGGAGAAGAGGAGGCTCAGGGGCGACCTCATTGCTCTCTACAACTACCTGAAAGGTGGTTGTAGCCAGGAAGGGGTTGGCCTCTTCTCCCTAGCAACCAGCACCAGAACAAGGGGACACAGTCTCAAGCTGCAACAGGGGAAGTTTAGGCTTGAAGTGAGGAGAAAGTTCTTCACTGAGAGAGTCATTCGCCATTGGAATGGGCTGCCCCGGGAGGTGGTGGAGTCACCGTCCTGGAGGTGTTCAAGAGGGGATTGGACAAGGCACTTGGTGCCATGGTCTAGTTGTGGGGTCTGTGGTGACAGGCTGGACTCGATGATCTTCGAGGTCTCTTCCAACCTTAGCGATACTGTGATACTGTGAAGATTATGCCCCCATCAAAAACAAAAACAAAAGGGAAAAAGTAAGAAAGGTGATTTTAAGTGGTGCAGTAAGTTTTGACAGGGGAAAAAAAAAACAACAAAACAAAACAAACCACAAACCACACAAAGCCCAAAATAATTGCTTCTTCAAAAGCAATGTTTCAGTTCTGTTTGAGTTGTTCTGTCATTTAAAAATGTATCATATTTTAAAATCCTGTCTCCATTAAGGTTTATTGCTTACTTCTATGTTATTAATAATTAAACGAATGAATTTAATATTGTGCAGTTAAGTAAGCATCAAAAAAGCATCCAGTAATAAGATCTTACTGAGACCTTCAAAGGGGAGAAACAGTTCATTTCATTTTTGTCAAACTTCAGGTGTAACTTAAAATATCAGACTCTTCATGACTTACAAGCACAATCAATAAGCATCAAAACCACAGGTCCTTATTCAGATAAAGAGTACTGCAATAATGTATTTTCCTTATCTTGCTGATACTCCTGAAAATAACTGCTTCTAGGAAATTCTGGAATGTATGTTTGAAATCCAAACAAGATAGAATTTCCATAAGTGATAAGTCCTAAAATTCCTATCACGCTGAACTACGACATAGAAAATGTATCTGAAATTGCGTGTAAAATTTAACACTCATGAGTTCTGCTGATTCTGTTATCTGCTCCATCTGCATGCTAATTTACAGCACTACCTAAAAATGCATTTCTTAAAACCCTTAAAATTTGATACTCTGGCATTTCCTTTGTAGCACAAGTTGATTTTACACATCTTGAGAAACAAATACTTAACACCAAATCACAGTCATTAAATTGAAACCATCCATCAGTAAGTGCAAATTATGCAAATCAGAATTATGCAAACACCTTTTCTTTTAGCTGCTACTATTTCAATTTTGTTCAGCTGTCTGTCAGAGTTCATCACACAATGATGAAACTATTTTGTTTCGTTACTCAAAAAAACAGAAAAACTCACAAGCTTGTTTCCCTGATGAGCTATTTATCACTTTTAATGTCTGTTAAGGTACCTGACAAACAGAACTCAAGCACCACAGCTGGAGTTCCTCTCCAAAAGCATCTTTCTTGCAATTCATGAAAAGTCATGTGATTGGCATTCAGAAATACTTTGCTTTCCACCAGTAGATTGCAGGGGTAGGTATTTCCTTTGGTGAGTATACTCAGCAGAGACCGCTACTCTATTTTTTCCAAGCCTCTTATATAACAGACTGCAAAAACTGTCTCTGAACAGTGTGATAAAGATGCGATCTCCTGTTTCGGTACTATGACATTCAAAATAATCACATTCAATGCAGTCCCAAGCCATTAATCAACTTCATACTAATGAGAATGATCTGTCACAAGTTCTCTGCAGTTCTGCAGGATGCAAACTGATAGTGTCAAGACTTCCAAAGGCACAAGTCATTCAGACTAAGAAGAAACAGCTTCACCAACTTGGCTTAGAATTAGCCTTTCAAGGATATTCAATCATCACGGAATGTTCAAGTTTTGCTTATATGTAACTGTCTTCCTAGGTGGTTTGGGTTTAGGGTTGAGGCTCCTCCCCAGATAACCTGTATAAATATGCTCATAAAACCCTCAAAGCCATTTCAGCATGAGAGGCCCACAGTTAGCAGCTTTCTCTGGAGACCTGCACCTAACTGCCTCACATGCCAACTAATTCAGCTGTTTGAACCCAACCTACATGAGTTAGATAGTAAGTTCTTTTTTTAAGACAGGATAAATACATCCTTAAGTATGTGATGAAAAAGATGGGGTTTCCTTCTTTTGATTCTGCAAAAGCCCACGACACACTTACATAAACTTCGGAGAATACTAGGTAGTCCTCTTGCTATCTTGAGATATGTAAGTCGTGATGTACTCTATGGAGAGGTTTGTTATGAATCACAGCTTAGGCCAATTCTCTCACTTTGCATACAGTCTATCTACACAGTCCGTGAAAATGACTCTGCATTGTTAAGTTTTTATTTTATCTTCCTATTGCCATTAAAAAGGCATATGTGTTTTAAGGAGCACAAATACCACATACTACAACTGTAGTTCAGACTGGACGTGAGAAGGAAGTTCTTCACCATAAGTGGTGAAGCCCTGGAATGGGTTGTCCAGGGAGGTGGTTGAGGCCTCATCCCTGGAGGTGTTTAAGACCAGGCTGGATGAGGGTCTGGCCAGCCTGATCTAGTGTGAGGCGTCCCTGCCCATGGCAGGGGTTGGAACTAGATGATCCTTGTGGTCCCTTTCAACCCTGACTGATTCTTTGATTCTGTGACTCTATGATTCTACAACCAAAAAAAGTTAGCAGCTGGGCTAATAAACAGGCCTATTAACTTCTAAATGTTTTCTGTATGTGTTGGATATTCTTCCATAATTCATAGGGCTAATCATAACATCCTGACTCTGAAAACAAAGCACAGTAACAAAAGTATGAGAAGGAAAATGTCTCTGCACAAGATAGTGTACTCCAATATTTCATATAATCCCTCCAGGTGAAAATTAACACGGCTTCTAAAATGATCTCCAGGTTGGGTTTGGGTTTTTTGGGGTGTTTTGGGTTTGTTTGTTTTTTCACTTTTCTCCAAGATCTCCGGTCAGACGAATTTTTCTATTACACGTTACTGCCTGTACTGCTGCTGCACCTCCTCTGTGGCGATTTGATTCAGCTGAAGCTACGCTTTGTCCGATCGATGCAAGCACATTACACACCAGAATAAGAGTAAGGTAAGGGAAAGAAAAGCATCTTCGCTTTCAGCCATTAAAAATAGAACAACGAAACATCACAGTGCACATCGCGGCTCGCCTCCCCACCCCCTTCGCCCGCTCCTCGAGCGCAGGATTTCGCAGACGGTGGCTTCAAAGGAAGAACTGCCCCCTCCGCGTCGCGCACACAGGCAGAAGCACAGCAGCAGGGACCCACAGACAAGACACACGGACACACGCAGCAGCAACCGCTCGGAGCCGCCCCGAGGCCCGGGCCATCGCGCGGCATTACCCGCCCGGGCTCCGCGCACGGCAGGGCGCTGCCTGCGCCCGCGGAACGCCGCAGCCCCACAGCCCTTCTTCTTCCTCCTCCTCCTTCCCGGCCCACGACTTCAGTGCCCTAACGAGTACATTAGTGCAGGGCGTCGGGAGACACGGTGCCGCGGATGCCCTACATAAGCAACGACTAACGTAGAAAGAAAGGAAGGGGGCGGTGGCGCGGGAGGAAGAAACGAGGGAAAATAACGCACTCCGTTACCTCCCCGCTGAAAGCACAAACACAGCTCCCAGCAGCCCAACCCAGCCCAGCTGCCTTGCCGAGAGGAGCAGTGCAGGAGCCCGCACCAAGAAGAAATATCACGCAAGCAGAAAGGGAGGAGGAGACGACGGACCTGGCACCATTACGATGTCTGTCGTACTTACCGATCGCCGCCGATTCAGTCTGCTTTCTCCCAAACATATACCAAAATCCAACAGCAAATCCTCAGTCCGCTAGGCAAGAATGTAAGGTGTGGGGGAAAGGGGGGGGCGAGCGACGGCCCCGAGCTTCACCGCAAGGTCCTGACCTTGCCCAGCTGCAGCATCTTCGTCTTGCCGCCCCCCTCCCCCCGCCCCCCAGGGCGTACGCGTGTTCCCGTGTGCGCCCGTGTCCCCCCGTGTCCGTGCGAGCGCGCTGATCCGACTCCGAGGGGTTCCGCCGCAGGACAACTGCCCGCTGATTGCCAGACCGAGGCGGGCTCAACATCCACCGGCCCACCGCTCGGACGAGGTACGGAGCTGCTGCGGCGGCGGCGGCTGGGGCAGGCTGCGCGGCGGCGCCGTAGCGCAGCGCGCCGGGCGGGCGCACCGGCCGCGGGATGTGGCCGAAGGAGACACAGCCGCCGCCGCAGCATCTGCCGCCGCACTCCCTCCCGCCCTGCCTCCTTCTCTCCCCGCCTGCCTCCGCCCCTCCCTCTCCCGTCCCCTCCCCAGCAGGAGCGCGCCCGCCGCGGCTGAGCCGCCGACTCGGGGGAGGGAGCCGGGCAGCTCCGCTCCCTCCGAGCCGCTGCCACCGCCTGCGCCGGGTGGGGCTGTGCCGGGTTCTATTGCCTCGCTGCGCGCGAAGCAGCGGCCTTGGTGCGGAGGAGCGCGTCTTTCTGTTCCCCCTGTCCGCCGCGGCCGAGGGGTTCTGGTTTCCTGGGGAAGGGGGATGCGGGGCGGCGGGCAGAGGACGCAGGTGTAGGGTCGCACTCCGGGGCAGCGGAAACTGGGCTAGTGGGGAGCAGCCCTTTGGCAGTGATAGTGGTTCCTGCAGTCCTGGGTTGGGCGTCGGATACTCGAAGTCTGCCAGCCAAGACGGTAAAAGCAACAGGGAAACTACAGCTTACTCCCCTGGCTCGGTTCTCCATCGGTTCTCTCTCCCCATCCTTGAGAAATCTAGGTAGAAAATTCTACCATGTTGTCATCAGACTTATTGGGAGCAAAGAAGGTAAGGAATATGGAAGGTGGTGTTTACTCCTACGTACGCTTAACCTTTTACTGAGAAACTTGTGTAAAATGCAATTGCAGCACTCACCTGAAAGTTGCCATTCCATCAGTCCTTTTAACTTGCTGCGCAGTTTTGTTATCTGAGGAAAAACACCGATTTTTTTGTTGTTGTTGCCAGGGGTAATTGCTGCTAAATCACGGTCGCAGCAAGTTGAGTATCAACGTAGCGATCGGGAAACCCATCTACTCGGCTGAGACGTCAGGGCAACGCCTACAGTCGGTTACTTGCCGCCTGAACCCGTGCCCTCCACGACACCGGCTTCGCAGGGACCAAACCCGTATCTCCCCCAGGCGTACGGGGCGGCTGGCGGCTCCCGCCGCAAGCGGGGCGAGCGAACCTGGGCGCCGGTGCTCTCATCCTCTCGGATAGTCTCGCCGAGTCCTTTCTACTACCAGTCCGCCGCACAGTTGGCTGAATAAATCATAGCAGGAGCTTTATTAACGGCTGGATTTGAAAGATGTATCTGTAGGCGGATTTTGGCGATTCGGTAGCGGTAAGGATCGCCACCGCGGTCGGGTTGCAGAGCGACTCGCTGCTGCCACCTTTCGCTTTGCGTTTTCGCAGCTTTCCCAACATTCGAGCTTCACCTCACTAAGGGTTGATGTAGTTACCCCTCCTTTCGTTTCACTAGAAGGGCAGAGAATGGGTCTCGCGTTCATTGCATTCCTCGTCCTGTGTCCAGCGCCAGAAAGACTTGTTTTCTGCCGTGCTCTCTTTTCCTGTTTTATTCCACTATAGGACTTAGCTTCATCGTACTATTGCTGTTTAATTGGGGAAGCATTAAATGCAGAATTCTGTGCACTTTGCCCTGACATCAGTGTTTATCGAGCTATCTCTAGCCTCACAATACACATACTTGTTTTCATTTCCTCAAAGAGATGCACCACAGGAAGAGAACATTAGTATTCAGAGGACCCTACTTAACTCAATAATATATTCAACTTTAAATAACTTAACAAATCTGTAGTAATTAAGAGGTTGCCCATCTGAATCGTTTCCTTATCTGATGAAAGAAGCAAAGTTGCCTTGCCTGTCTTTATCCAAACTTGTAAACAGCAGTACAGACCTGCCCCTGCACTCCCAAGGTCGGAAAAATGAAAAGGTGGAAGAATAAATGTTACCTGCACAGTAGCCTAGCCTACTGTTTGACAGTTAAGGCCCTTTCCTGGGAAGCAGGCTGCTCTTCTAGTCTCAAACTTCTAATCAGACATGTCAGTTGGCTCCCTCAGTTCTTGACAAATGTTCTAATTCTGAAGTGTTGCAGAGTATGAAGAGTCCCATCAGCAGCTACCCTTTCACAGGGAGAGAGAAAAAGGGAAAAACACCAGCTCATGATCTACATATGGATGAAGAACATAATGTCTATCAAGTGCAAGACTTGGGTATGTGATTCACAGTCTGAGACAGGCATCAAATACCGGACTGAAAATTGTAGAGGTAGATACCTACAGTCACTATCTTACTATTAAGCCTCAAGATGTACTTGCTGATAGAATTACTAGGTGTCATAGTATCCCACTGTAACAGTCCACTGTAGCATCCTGTGATCCAGTTTTTCTAGCCCAACTTTTTCTCTTCAGAAAGACATTTCTGTCAACAAAGGGCGAGGATACAGAAGGGCTAGAAACAGGATGTGTCCTCCTTTCCTTCCTTATGAAATACAGCCGTGTAATAAGAGTATTTTATGACCCTGGGCATTGTATACATCTGGCCTAATTGTAGGATAAGCAGTGTGCCAGTGAAAAATGCACCTAAGACACCTGATTCTCCCCATCTGTAAAGGTTACCCAGGTACCTATATCTGTGTGTAAGTACTAGTCTGGAAGTGGTGGTGCCTGGAAGTTTAAACACAGTAGTAATGAAGACATACAGCGATGAGAGCTCTCTGTAGGTGAAGCAAGGGCTGGAGTCTGAGGAGTTTTGAAGGAATATGGGAGGTGTCTGAAGATACCTGCTTTTCTTACACAAGATTTCCTCCTTTCTCATTACTATCTCACCTGATAGGCACTTGCCTTAAAGCATCACACTATTCGTAGAGCCACTCCTTCTCCTACAGCCCTGATTCTTCAGGCATCACCTTTCAACATTCCAATAGAAAAGAATAGAATTAGACTAGACTAGAGACTAGACTAGACTAGACTAGACTAGACTAGACTAGACTAGAATAGAATAGAATAGAATAGAATAGAATAGAATAGAATAGAATAGAATAGAATAGAATTAACCAGGTTGGAAAAGACCTTTGAGATCATCAAGTACAACCTAGCACCCAACACCATCTAATCAACTGAACCATGGCACCAAGTGCCTCATCCAGTCTCCTCTTAAACACCTCCAGTAACGGTGACTCCACCACCTCCCTAGGCAGCCCATTCCAATGGCAAATCATTCTTTCTGTGAAGAATTTCTTCCTAACATCCAGCCTAAACCTCCCTTGGTGCAGCTTGAGACTGTGTCCTCTTGTTCTGGTGCTGGTTGCCTGGGAGAAGAGACCAGCCCCCACCTGTCTACAACCTCCGTTCAGGTAGTTGTAGAGGGAAATAAGGTCTCCCCTGAGCCTCCTCTTCTTCCAGGCTAAGCAACCCCAGCTCCCTCAGCCTCTCCTCATAGGGCTGTGCTCCAAACTCCTCACCAGCTTAGTTGCCCTTCCCTGGACACATTCCAGCAACTCGATATCTTTCCTAAACTGAGGGGCCCAGAACTGGACACAGTACTCAAGGTATGGCCTAACCAGTGCAGTGTACAGGGGCACAATGACCTCCCTGCTCCTGCTGGCCACACTGTTTCTGATACAGGCCAGGATGCCATTGGTCCTCTTGGCTGCCTGGGCACACTGCTGGCTCATGTTCAGCCTACTATCAACCAGTACCCCCAGGTCCCTTTCTGCCTGGCTGCTCTCCAGCTACTCTGGCCCCAGTCTGTAGCACTGCCTGGGGTTGTTGTGGCCAGTGTGTAGAACCTGGCACTTAGATGTGTTAAATCTCATACTGTTGGACTCTGCCCATCAGTCCAGACTGTCAAGGTCCCTCTGTAGAGCTCTCCTACCCTCTAAAACATCAACACCTGCCACCAACTTGGTGTCACCTCTAAATTTATTGATGATGGACTCAATCCCCTCATCCAGGT
This sequence comes from Picus viridis, assembly GCA_033816785.1. Lineage (NCBI taxonomy): Eukaryota > Metazoa > Chordata > Aves > Piciformes > Picidae > Picus > Picus viridis. The sequence goes on from CM066575.1 coordinate 26,010,679, forward strand.
CATCAATAAAGATATTGAACAGGATGGGGCCCAGCACTGATCCCTGGGGGACACCACTAAGTGACTGGCTGCCAGCTGGATGTGGCACCATTCACCACCACTGTCTGAGCTCGGCCCTCCAGCCAGTTCCTAACCCAGTGCAGTGTGCTGCTGTCCAAGCCGCGAGCTGCCAGCTTGGCCAGGAGTTTGCTGTAGGGAATAGTGTCAAAGGCCTTGCTGAAGAGCAGGTAGACTACCTCCACAGCCTGCCCCACATCCACCAGGCAGTCACCTGATCATAGAAGGAGATCAGGTTGGTCAGGCAGGACCTGCCCTTCCTAAATCCATGCTGGATGGGTCTGATTCCTTGGCCATCCTGTAAGTGCTGTGTGATCGCACTCAAGATGACCTGTTCCATAATCTTCCGGGGCACCAAGGTCAGGCTGATGGGCCTGTAATTCCCTGGCTCATCCAACTGGCCCTTCTTGTGGATGGGCACCATGTTGGCCAGCTTCCAGTCTTCTGGGACCTCTGCAGTGAGCCAGGACTATTGAAAAATGATGGAGAGTGTCTTGGCCAGCTCATCTGCCAGCTCTCTCAGCACCCTAGGATGGATCCCATCCAGTCCCTTGGACTTGTGGGGATCCACGTGGCTGAGCAGGTCTCTAACTACTTTCTCCTGGATTACAGGGGATCTATACAGCTCCCTGCCTCCAACTGCCAGCTCAGGAGGCCAGTTGTCAGGAAGACAACCTATCTTGCTATTAAAAATTGAGGCAAAGGTGTTAAGTGCCTCTGCCTTTTCCTCATCTTTAGTTACTATATTCCCCTCCATGTCCACTACAGAGTGGAGGTTGTCCTTGCCCCTCCTCTTTCCATTAACATATTTGTAAAAGGATTTTTTTGTCCTTCACAGCAGTGGCCAGGCTAAGCTCTAAATGGGCTTTTCCCTCTCTTTTTCCTACATGACCTAGCAACATCCTTAAACATTTCATGGGTTACCTCACCTTCCACCAGGGGAGGTCAGACTGAACCCTATTTAAGGATACAGAGGAGTGGGACCAGGGAACTGAACCAGATCTCCACAAATGGCTTTTTGCTTCTGTTGCTGCTGTCATGGAGGAAGGATAAGGATGAACGATGATAGGTGAGGAGGTAAAAAGGAGTGGAACTGACTTCTGGAAGAGGTTGTCCCCTCTCTAATAGGTATTGTCTGCCTACTTCTTTCTCAGTGACTAAGCCTCTTGTTCTGACAAGCCAAAAGGAGGGACAGGTGGAGATTGCCCACATTTTTGGTCAGTCCCAGCCTTCTCAGACATAGTGTGTAATTTTAGACTTAGCCTGGTCTGTGCCTGGGAGCGCTGTATCTACCCTGATTTTCAGTTAACTTCCTTGAGGGTTTGTTTTTCCTTGAAAAAGATGGGAAATGAAAAGGAAATTATAATATCAAGGTAAATATTTTCAAGCACAAGGAACTGTATAAACATCGTTGTAATTTATATTTGTCTGTAGGATCAGCAAAGGTTCTTGATGCCTTAAGATTCTACATGGTCAAAATAATGAAAAAAAAAATAGTAATATGAATTGCAATAGACTTTTCAGACAGTGACTTCTAAATTACTGTATTATAAAGAACAATATAAACAACTGATTGTGGTGTTTTTTTTAACTTAGGCTCAAGAATTGCTTGCTACTGTAGCTAATTGTGGGTTTCATCCTGCTGACTAGAAACAGAACTTTGTGGAAATTTTCATCATCAGGGAAGAAATGAAGCTACCAGCAGAGGAATACAGGGAAAAGTCTATTACTCAGTAGTTAGACAAGGACTCTAAACTATGGGATACCTAGACATAAGCACTAGTTGTATTTGCATGTTCTGTCTTAATGTGTTTAGTTTTGCTTTAATCCTTCTTGTAACAGAGCTTGAGCATTATTTTCTGAATTTTTGGACAGAAGAGAAAGCAATTTATGGCTAGTTTGACTTGTTTACTTTCAGATCATGTTTAGAATTAAATGTATGCTTCATAAGAAGATTACTGAGGTCCTCTGTCTTGATTAGGGTCCAGTACTGTCCTTTGTCACACTGAAGTCAATAGGAACTGTCCATCATAAGAATGTAGCTGAAGTAAATCTAGGACTATGAAACAGATTAATGTTTCAGGCAATCAGTATGGAATAAAATCAGGAAATATGTTTCTTTACCCTTTTTATTAAACTGAAAAATCAGCTTATCGTAATTAGTTTTCCAAGTTCAGAGCAATACTTTAAAGTTACTGCAATTACTGTCCTATCAATTCCTAAGAATTATTTAAAGGTGGAAGTATTAAAAGAATTTGACAACATCCATTGAACTATATTTCAGATAAGAAAGAGCATATTTCTTGAGACATCCACTATGGTGTCTTGAAACCAAAGTGGGATGAATTTAAATAGCTGATTGAAATTTCTTCTCTCTTATTTGACTATGGTGTTGTCTTTAATAAGTAAAGTCAGCATTGAATTCTATTAATATTTGTAGTTTCCATTTGTATTACATACAGCATTGCTTACTTAACAGCAAAGTACATGTAAATCACACAGAATTGTCAGAGTTGGAAGGGACCTCAAGGATCATCTAGTTCTAACCACCCTGCAAGGGGCAGAGACACCTCTCACTAGATCATCCTTGTGGCCCTTCTGTGGACACATTCCATATCTTTCTTGTAACAGGGGTCCAGAACTGGATGCAGTACTCCAGGTGGGGTCTCATGAGAGTGGTGTAGAGGGGAAGAATCACCTCTCTTGACCTGCTGCCCACAGGATGCAACCCTTGATACAGCTGGCTTTCTGGGCTGCAAGTGCAAGCTGGTGGCTCACGTTGAGCTTCTCATCCACGAGCACCCCCAAGTCCTTTTCTTTGGGGCTGCTCTCAAGCCAGTTGCTGCACAGCCTATATCAGTGCTTGGGATTGCCGCAACCCAGATGCAGGACCTTCCCCTTGGTCTTGTTGAACCTCATGAGGCCCACCTCTCCAGCCTGTCAAGTTCCTTCTGGATGGTGTCTCTTTCCTTCAGTGTGTCTGCCACAGCACACATGTTGGTGTCATCAGCGAACTTGTTGAGGGTGCACTCAGTGCCACTGTCCATGTCACCAATGAAGAAGCTAAACAAGACTGGTCCCAGTACTGATCCCTGAGGGATTCCACTTATCACTGGCCTCCACTTGGACATGGACCAACTGGCAGCCACTCTTTGGGCCATCAAGCCAGTTCTTTATCCACCAAGTGGTCCATCCATCAAACCCATACTTTACCAGCTTGGAGATCAGGATGTTGTATGAGACAATGTCAAAGGCTTTGCCATTGAAGGAAAACTTTAATTTCTTAACTCTATGCTTTTTCATCAGAAAAAGTATCTCTGTATTTTCATCTAATCCTGTTACTAAATCTCTGTATTACTGCACACCTGCCCTCCCTTGTGCTATTTTTAACTTCATGGAAAACAGAAAGATATGTTTTATCAGCACCACCTGCTTAAATTAAGAAGGAAAAGATAACTGAATTTAGCAGTCTTATCTTCCATGCAAGAAGAAAAAATAGAATAAGCTGTAAAGTAGTAAAAAATACTGAGGATGTTTCTAAATCCTAATGTAAAGATTTTCAAAATTTATTTATTTTTCATCAGTTGCTTATTAAGAATGTATTTATGCTAAATTCCTGTCCCTGTGTTTCTGTCATAGCCTGTTGTTTTTTTATTGTTATTGCCTGCCACAGCCAGTTCTGTCATCCTTCACATTTATTTCCTTTGTGCTGCTGAGCCCTGTAGTATTTTCAGGTCAAGTTTCATTTTCAGTGCCCTGTTAATTCTATGCCATACTCCTTTATCCTAAAATACCACAGGACTTTTCATGCTTAATCTCAGGAACTGTGTCTTCCTTATCTGTCTATCATTGCATTCCTGTTTTTCATATGCAGATGCAGGAAACTATGACTACTTAGTAATGCATATAGAGTTGTGTCTCTGCTTCACCTGAAAACATTTAGTCTATTGTCTGTACCTGATCTTCAGTGGCTTAATGGAAAGATGGTATAGAATCAAAAGCTGAGAATACAAGAAGATGATACATGTCTGCCTCTTTCCTTTCCTTCCCATCATTCTTGAACAGAAGCTATATAATATAAATATTTCTTGAGGAATCTTGGGGTGTGCATGAAGGGCTGCTGAGCCCAGTGTAGTTTAAAGCCCAAAGGATGTCTCCTACTCTGCCTGTTTTCTGCTCTTCCAGGTGGTAGGTTCATTTGTTTGCAAGGCTTAGCATGCATTCCCAACAGACACACGGGTACAGCACACACAGAGATGTGTGTGTACAGCCACATAAGCAACAGCAACAAGAAGACTCTCAAAGAAATTAACAACACAGTGTAGTCCCATTCCTCCTCTCCAGATAGAAGGCATTCATGCACCTTCACTCTTCACTCAATCACAGTTCATGAATCTTTAGATCAGACATCTGCCCAGGATCTATGTCCAAATCCATGGCCCCATTTAGCCCTTCTCCATGTCTTTCCAGAGTTTGGTCTCTTCCAACTTGCCAGTTAGTCTATCTTGAAGTGTGCTATTGAATTATCTCCACACATGTCCATAAAGAGAGAAAGGTCACACAGAAAAGAGGGCAAAGTAGGGCTCAAGAAGTTAAGACAGACTGCAGTTACCAGGTATGGAACTCAGCTGGACAGGGATATTGACCTTTTCCCTGCCTTTGATTCTTCCCCCTGGACATCCTGTGATAAGTTTTACCCATTGCCATCATCCTCTTGGAGACTCTGAGAATAAGTTTGCTTTTCCATGTGAGACCCTTGATACTCATGTTCCCCCTCTGCACCCCTTCTTAGTTGTGAAAAACTGGGGAAACTTCAAGCCTTGGCTGCTTCGTTCAGTAGTGTTCCCTCAATCTGAGACCTGAGAGATCTGGCATTTAATATTGTCTCTACCATCTATCTAGGTGAGGTTTATTGCTTTTTCTGTCTCTTCTTTTTGTTTTTCAACAACATTATCAAGAAGCATAGAATCATAGAATAGTAGAAGTTGGCAGGGACCTCCAGGGATTATTGAGTCCAACCCTCCTGCCAAGAAAGAATCACCTAAGTAATGTCACACTGGAACACATCCAGATAGGTCTTGAAAGTTCCTGGAGAAGAAGATTCCACAAACATGCTGGGCAGCCTCTTCCAGTACTCCATCACCCTCACAGTAAAAAAAGTTTTCCTTATGTTGAAGTGGAACTTCCTGTGTTCCAATTTGCCCCTTGTCCTATCACAGGGCACTACTGAAAAGAGACTGGCTTCTTCTTCTTGACACCACCCTTCAGATATTTATTTATTAATGTTTATTAGTAGCATTAATACGATCCCCTCTCAGTTTTTTCTTCTCCAGACTAAACAGCCCCAGGTCTCTCAGCCCTTCCTCACAAGACAGATGTTCCAGTCCCTTAATCATCCTTGTAACTGTCTGTTATACTCTCTTTAGTATATGCCTCTCCCTCTTGAGCTGGGGAGCCCTGAACTGGACACAATACTCCTGATGTAGTTTCAGTAAGGCAGAATAGAGGGAGACGAGCATCTCCATGGATCTACTGGACACACTCTTCTTAATACACCCCAGGATACAATTGGCCTTCTTGGCCACAAGGGCACATTGCTGTTCCATGGATAACATTATCCACCAGGAGTCCAGGGTTGTTCTCCACTGAGCTATTTTACAGCAGCTCAACCCCTAATCTGTACTGGTGCATGTTTTTCCTCCCTAGGTGCAGGACTCAACACCTGTTAAACCTCACTGGGTTCCTCTTTGCCCAGCTCTCCAATCTGTCCAGACCTTGCTGAATGGCCATACAGTATTCCAGTGTATCAGCCAATCTTCCAAGCTTTGTATCACTAGCAACCTTGATGGGGATACACTCTAATCCCTCATGCAGGTCATTGATGAAGATGTTGAATTCATTTTGCATATCTACATGTCCTTTACATTTCACACAGCTTTCACCTTCCACATATCCTTACAGTATTTATTCTGCCATGTTTGAGCAACTAGAGCTCATCTGCTTAATAAAACTGATCTGCAACCAAAAATTAAACCCAATTCTCCTGAAGTCATTTTTTGACACAATTATGAGGCTATCATCACCCAATGTTCTTCTAAGCAATACAATGTGCTTTTTGCAGACTCAGAAGAGAGTGATGGTGACATAAAATTACTTTCATTTTTACACCATATTCTACTGTTAGAAATATACTGAGATTAAAACACCTCTGGTAACAACAATTAACTACCTGTTTTAGTTATAGCATATTTCAACGTGCAGACTCAACAAATACTCCAGTGTGAGCTGAATCTTTAATGCTGCTTTGACAGCTTTTCTACAGCAGCAACTGAGACAGTCTACATATTCTTCAGAGAACTCCTAGTATTCAGCTGTGACCGGTTTAGGCTGTGCTTTTAAGAGAAGGACACTTTCTGAACACTCTGGCCGAATATTTTGGTATATAAATGAAAACAAGAGATATGCTAATCCAATTTCATTGGTGGAACCCGGCTGTAGGTTCTTGTTTAGTCTTTCAGTCGGGAGGGGCAGTCAGTCGTCTTCTTCTTCCCCCTGTACTGTGAGCTGGCTCGTTTCTCTCTACGATTCTTGCTAACCAGATAAGAGAAAACTAACTTTTGCATCCGCTTTGAGCTTTAACAAGTTTTCACCCTTTTAATTACCTTCCTTTCTCTTTCTCTCTAACCCTTTTGGGAAAAAGGGGAGGTAGGGAGGGAGAAGGGAGGGGCAGGCTGAACCCCCTGGCCGCAGGGGGGGAGGGTTGGGGAAAGGTTTCCTGTATTACATACATTGCTGTATATTTCTGTATATATTGTAAATATTGTATATTTTTGTACATATTCATTGCATTCCATATCTGCTTGTAAAATACAGCTTTCATCTGCTTCTCCGGCTGAGTTAGCTGTGGAATTTTTCTGTGTGTGGGGGGAACCTTCCTACTCCACCACATCAGCAAAACCCCTGAAACCTAGAATGTTTTAGTTGAAGCACTCTACATTTCTCAGAGTATCTTCTTAATCTGTTTCTTGGCAGTTTCACTGCTGTAGTGCCTTATGCGAGAAGTTGCGCAAGAGACTACATTTCTCCTACAGAAAGGACTCTTGTTGAACACAAACTGTTATGTGACTCAAAAAACAAAGCAACTGAACAACTTTATCTCAGTTTGGAATGGTTAAAAACAATTACCTGTTGTAGAGAGTCTGTCAAGATATGTCATAGATCCCAACCCTTTCCCTGAGGCAGTTTACCCTTCTCTGTTGTGTCTATGTGTGACACAAGCCAGATCTTTTTCTTTATCTTGAGGCAATTAGGTTTTTTTAGTAAACAATAAATTTGAACTGTGGAAGAGCAGAAAGTATCTATGGAAGGTTTCAGGACAAGAAAGACCAACAAGCAACTGATAACAGAAGAATGGCCTGATGATAAGAAGAACTGACTGCAGTAAACAACCTGAAGTGTGAGAGAGAAAGATGTTTGCCTCCATGCAAGAACAGCTCAACCTGGTATGGGATGAAGATAACAATGGACAGCTGCATATCAAAGAAGAAAACTCAATTAGCAACAGGGGTGCAAAAATGTCAGGGAATTGCTTAGCCTGCTCATTTTTTCCCACATAAACTGCTTGGTCTGTACCAGTAAACGATTCCTGCTTCACCTTCATGGGAGTCCGTGCATGTGTTCTGACATTGAAGGTTGTCTTTGACCAAGAGCTCAAAGCAGTCAAAGAATGGGCAGGTGGGATTTAAAGTAATTTTGTCTTTTCCAAGAATTACAGCAGAAAAGCAGAGACTTTGTTAGATATTAGCATTAATAGATGAGGGGCGAGCAACTGATGTCGTTTACCTGGACTTGAGCAAAGCCTTTGACACTGTCCCGCACCACCTCCTGGTCTCCAAGCTGGCGACACATGGGTTTGATGGATGGACCACTAGATGGATAAAGAATTGGCTTGATGGCCGCACCCAAAGAGTGGCTGTCAACGGGTCCATGTCCCAGTGGAGGCCAGTGACAAGCGGAGTCCCTCAGGGATCAGTCCTGGGACCTGTCTTGTTCAACATCTTTGTGGGTGACATGGACAGTGACATCGAGTGCACCCTCATCAAGTTTGCTGATGACACCAAGCTGTGTGGTGCAGTGGACACGCTGGAGGGAAGGAATGCCATTCAGAGGGACCTGGACAGGCTGGAGAGGTGGGCACAAGCCAACCTCATGAGCTTCAACAAGACCAAGTGCAGGGTCCTGCATCTGGGTCGAGGCAATCCCAAGCACAAATACAGGCTGGGCAGGGACTGGCTGGAGAGCAGCCCTGAGGAGAGAGACTTGGGGGTGCTGGTGAACGAGAAGCTCAACATGAGCTCTCAATGTGCGCTTGCAGCCCGGAAAGCCAATCAGATCCTGGGCTGCATCAGGAGAAGTGTGACCAGCAGGTCAAGGGAGGTGCTTCTCCCCCTCTACTCAGCTCTGGTGAGACCCCACCTGGAGTACTGCGTCCAGTTCTGGAGCCCATATTACAGGAGGGATGTGGACGTGCTGGAGCGTGTCCAGAGAAGGGCCACGAGGATGATCAGAGGGCTGGAGCACCTCTCCTGTGAGGACAGACTGAAGGAGTTGGGGCTGTTCAGTCTGGAGAAGAGAAGGCTCCGAGGTGACCTCATTGTGGCCTTCCAGTATCTGAAGGGGGCCTACAGGAAGGCTGGGGAGGGACTTCTCAAGATCTCAGGTAGTGATAGGACTAGGGGGAATGGAACGAAGCTGGAAATGGGGAGATTCAGGCTAGATGTGAGGAAGAAGTTCTTCACCATGAGAGTGGTGAAGCCCTGGAATGAGTTATCCAGGGAGGTGGTTGAGGCCCAGTCCCTGGAGGTGTTTAAGCCCAGGCTGGACAAGGCTCTGGCCAGCGTGATCTAGTGTAGGGTGTCCCTGCCCATGGCAGGGGGTTGGAACTAGATGATCCTTGTGGTCCCTTCCAACCCTGACTGATTCTATGATTCTATGATTCTATATCATAGAACACACTGATGAATAAAAATGGTTTCTGAATGAAGTGACATATACTTTTTCAGCCTACAAACCTTAAAAACTCCTGTGGAAAGGACCAGTACTGCATCTCATGTAGCACAACACAAAAAAAAGAGAATATATCTTAGAAATTGGTGATGGTTGTGTTCATCACAGATTTCTAAGAGTCCATAAATTGAAGTAATTTTCTTCTGAAGTCCATCCCCACATGCTGAGACAGCCAGCTAATCTAGAGGGCAAGATATCCATCAGGTCTTCTGCAGCTCCACATTGAAAAACCCAGGGAAGGAACATTTTTTCTGGAGGCAATATTTTAAAGGGTACATATCTTTTGCTCAGGTTCAAAATCCTGATAAAAAAGCATTATTGCCCATATAACTATTGTTTTCTGGCATTGTTTTCTCATACAGTAGATCTTATCCTTTTCTCAATTGTGTCTAAAACCATTAAATATCACAAGTTAGATACAATACAATACACCAGGTTGAAAGAGACCTTCAAGATCATTGTGTCCAACCTATCAACCAATCCAACCCACCTAAACAACTAAACCATGGCACCAAGCACCCCATCAAGTCTCCTCCTGAACACCTCCAATGAAGGTGACTCCACCACCTCCATGGGCAGCCGATTCCAATGGGCAATCACTCTATCTGTATAGAACTTCTTCTTAACTTACCTTGCCTGAAATATTCAGCATTCCTTCCTGGTATATGGAGAACAGGACTATATAAGAGAAGCATGATGTGGACATGTGGATGGTTTAGAAATGTGCCATCTTTTGAAAATGATCCTCTGAGAGTAACCTTTTTATGCTCACATTGTTTATCTCTTCCCATAGGACTGATTTCTAACAGATTGCTGTTCACCTCTTGCTTGCAAAACAGCACACTGCATTTCTCTGAATTTCATGTTTGTCAGATCATTTATGCCATTTGTCAAAGTAATTTGGGTTTATAATGTTACAGTATCACAGTATCGCTAAGGTTGGAAGAGACCTCGAAGATCATCGGGTCCAACCTGCCACCACAGACCCCACGACTAGACCATGGCACCAAGTGCCATGTCCAATCCCCTCTTGAACACCTCCAGGGACGGTGACTCCACCACCTCCCTGGGCAGCACATTCCAATGGCGAATGACTCTCTCAGTGAAGAACTTTCTCCTCACCTCGAGCCTAAACTTCCCCTGGTGCAGCTTGAGACTGTGTCCCCTTGTTCTGGTGCTGGTTGCTAGAGAGAAGAGGCCAACCCCTTCCTGGCTACAACCACCTTTCAGGTAGTTGTAGAGAGCAATGAGGTCACCCCTGAGCCTCCTCTTCTCCAGGCTAAACAGCCCCAGCTCCCTCAGCCTCTCCTCATAGGGCTTGTGCTCAAGGCCTCTCCCCAGCCTTGTTGCCCTTCTCTGGACACGTTCAAGTGTCTCAATGTCCTTCTTAAACTGAGGGGCCCAGAACTGGACACAGTACTCAAGGTGTGGCCTAACCAATGCAGAGTACAGGGGCACAATGACCTCCCTGCTCCTGCTGGCCACACCATTCCTAATGCAGGCCATGTTATGGTTGAGCATACTTGTTTTCCATCAACTTGCTTTTATTTTAGTATTAAATTCATTAATGGCAAGATTTAAGTAAAACCAGATTCTGAGTAGGCCTCTTCTACTGTGGACACTAATTCATTGATAGTTACTCTTATGATTACAGTTTCCCAACAAGATTTACACCTACACTGTAGCAGATTTTACTCAAACCATCCTGTTGTAAATTTTGTCTAGATCACATCTCCCTAACCTGCTTTTCAGAATAGCACACAGGACATCGTTGAAAGTTTTATTATTTTCATGACATGAAACATGTTTCCTTGTTCCTGTGTTTCCATTCTATCCACAAGTCTCATTACCCCACTGCAGAATAGAATGATACTGATTTGGCAGATTTAATTTTTTATTCCAATCCCCATTAGTTCAATAGAGATCAAGAATGAGGAAAGGGCTGAGGTAATCAATAACTTCTTTGCCTCAGTCTTTAGTAGCAAACCCAATTGTTTGCTGCATACCAGTCTCCTGAGCTAGAAGATAGGGATGGGTAGCTGAACAAAGCACCCATAATTCAAGAGGAAATGGTTAGTGACCTGCTGCACCACTTAGACACACACATCTGTGGGTCCAGATGTCATACAAGTGAGGGTACTCAGGGAACTGATGGATCTCCAAGCTCTCTCCAAGCCACTTTCCATCATTTTCCAGCAGTCCTGGTTAACCAGTTAGGTCCCAGCTGACTGGAAATTGGAATGTGACACCACCCATCTACAAGAAGGACTGGAAGGAGGATCTGGGGAACTACAGACCTCTCAGTTTGACCTCAGTGCTGGGAAAGGTCATGGAACAGTTTGTCTTGAGTACTGTCATGCAGCACATGCAGGACAACCAGATGATCAGGCCCAGTCAGCATGGGTTCATGAAGGGCAGGTCCTGATTGATGAACCTGATCTCCTGCTATGACAAGGTGACCCACTTAGTGGATGAGGGAAAAGTTGTGGATGTTGTGTATCTGGACTTTAGTAAAGCCTTTGATACTGTCTCCCATAGCATCCTCATGAAGAAACTAGATGCTCATGGCTTGGATGGGTGGATCCTCAACATGGTAAAAACATGGATGGATGGTTTGGTCCAAAGACTGGTAGCGACTGGAGTTAAATCCAGTTGTTGGCCAGTCACAAGTGGTGTTTCCCAGTGCTCAGTATTTGGGCCAGTTCTCTCTAATATCTTTATCAATAGTCTCTACAAGGGGATCGAGTGTACCCTCAGCAAATTTGCAAGTGACTCCAACCTGTGTGAGAATGTTGATATGAGGGTAGGAAGGATCTGCAGAGGGACATGGACAGGTTGGTTCAATGGGCTGAGGTCAATTTTATGAGTTTCAGCAAGGTCAAGTCTGGGTCCTGTATTTGGATCACAACAAACCCATGCAACTACAGGCAAAAATAAGAATGTTTGGAAGGTTGCTCATCAGAGAACTGGGGGTGCTAATCAGCAGCCAGCTGAATATTAGCCAGCAGTGTACCCAGGTGGCCAGGAAGGCCAACAGCATCCTGCCCTGTATCAGGAATAGTGTGACCAGCAGAACCCAGGAAGTGATTGTCCCCCTGTACTCAGCACTGGTGAGGCCATATATTGATTACTGTGTTCAGCTTTGGGCCCTTCAATACAAGAAACATATTGAGATCCTGGAGCAGGTCCAGAGAAGGGCAACAAAGATGGAGAAGGGTATCGGCGATGGAGACTGGAATCAATACGGACGACCAGTATGATCTAGTATTGTTCCTTTATTGTTCCAATATTGTACGGCTATAGTGCAAGCATAGTGAGTATAGCACAGCAAAGTAAAGTGAATGGAAAGGACAGGAAAGTAAAAGTGCATATTAAGGGAACTTCTGCAACTTATATAAACTTGGGGGCATTGTTGGCATAGCTTCATTGGTTCCCCACGAGTGACCACACATCACACTATTATAGATTATTGGTCAAGCTACTACTAACATGCGAGGTTGTTGATGCAGGTGCGTGTCCTGTTAGTCCTAGGTAACTTTCTGTGTTTATAGCTACCAGTGTCCTGCTTTAGTTACATGCTGCAGGGACAGCACTGTTTTGCTACGCTGCTAGCAGCTTTTGAACTTTTGCTGAGCATGGCCTACCACCATGTCAGGCTCTAAGCCTACACTGCCAGATTGCTCACACTGCTCATGCTGGCATTGCCACAGGAGGGTCTGGAGAACAGGCCTTTCGAGGAGCAGCTGAGGGAAGTGGGATTATCTAGTCTAGAGGAAACATCGCAGAATTTAGTATTGCCAGACCAGGGTGTAACAAATGACATCTGGCAAGGCACAGTATCTTGGTCCTTTTTAATTAATAATATTTCCCATTGATTTTGAAGAAAAGACGACCATTTTTTCTACAAAATAAGAATTATCTAACAAATAATGTGAAGACATCTTAAGTCTGGACTGTATTATATACAGATGTGCAATGAAGGAATGTTTGTATTATGTGTCTTGGGCTGTAAAATATTGCCACGTTTTATCTGAGGAGGAAGTTGAGGGTCCATCTGTCTGCCCATTCTTCTTCTTCAATTTGTTCAGAAGAGAGAACTCATCAAAACTTGTGAGACTTCCATAGCACTACAGCACCTGCTTGTAGTCAACAATATTTTTCACTGTCTCTTTAGTCTCCAGGCTTTTTATAGCCTTCTTTTTCAATTGAATTCCCTTTGATATACCTAGTTCACAGATGCAGTTGCTCTTGGGCTGAGAAATTCCTTGGTTTCAGGAGAACATGTTATCATGCAAAATTCTCATGCAAATTTCTCAAGCTGTGCCAGAGGAAGTTTAGGGTTGAGGTGCAGAGAAAGTTCTTCACTGAGAGAGTGATTCGCCATTGGAATGGGCTGCCCAGGTAGGTGGTGGAGTCACCGTCCCTGGAGGCGTTCAAGAGGGGATTGGATGTGGCACTTGGTGCCATGGTCTAGTCATGAGGTCTATGGTGACAGGTTGGACTCGATGATCTTTGAGGTCTCTTCCAACCTTGGTGATACTGTGATACTGTGAAAATGGTGCTCTATCAAACTCAAGGACCTTCTTTGGGAAACTTTCATTGTGCTGAGCAGCTTAGCAGGAGTGTGTGCATTTTAGAAACCTTTTCTGCCCTATTGGTGATGAAAGTGTCTTGAAAGCATGGGGGCCACAGTTTCTTCTTGCCACGTGCCCGTGCCCATGCCCATGCCCATGCAAATGTGCACACATGTATACCTACATCTAATGTGCCAAAAAGGCACTGACAAACATGTATGAAAGGGGAAGGAGAGAACTGGTTCTGATAATGCACCTGTTAGGCAAATTAGAAGTTTCTTAGCCCCTTCCTCAAAGGTGCTGGAAAGTACATCCTCTCCTTTACATTTGGAGCAAGGCTACCCAGTCTTACCTACAGGAAGACAGTGACAGTATCCAGGAAGAAAAAAAAAGGAAGCAATGAGCAGGAGCACCTCAAATCAACTGAGTAGTGTCCCTGCCATCTTAAAGACCTGAACCACCCATGTTGCTTGGGTTCTCTGACTGTAACTGAAAGAAAGTAAGAGAGGTAGAAGTGGTCAGCAGAGGGGCTGTGATGAAAATGTGGACTATATGTGCTCTAGATGTAGTTAAAAAGTGAGGAGAATGCAGCCTGCACAAGACCTGGTATCACCTCTGCCACAGGGCCTTTTTCTCATCTTTGATGGATTTCAATGTGGTCCACAACTTGTTTCTGATTGCATTTGAACAGACATTTCTGTGTTGCAAGATACAGTCAAGTACAATTTTGGACACCATTTGGCAGCTTCTAGAAAACAAATAAGGGTTTTGAATATAGACATAAAATGTAGCCAATATTATTTTCAAAGGCAAAAAATGCTGAAAGGTTTTTCATTCTATGTTTGAAAAGCATCTTATCAGAGTGTGCCAGCAGTTAATTTTCCTAACATTCTATGTGTGTAACACAAAGGAATAACAAAAAACTAGAAAAGGTAAAAACAATCATAGATTGTTAGATAGACCATATGGTGAAGGCAGACCTTGAAGAACAATGAAGTCAATATCTTCTGGGCTTTAATGTTCATTTGTTTTCCTGTTTGTTTTTAATGTGCCCCATGGCAGTATTATAAATCTTCTTCATGTGTAACAAGTCTTACTACTTCTTTAGTTGCAATTACAAAAGGTGTTTTATGCTTATAAGCCATTCCAAACAGCAGTAATTCTATCTAATGTGTATCTGGAGCAGTAAAAAGATTGACTGTATTAATGCCTCATATAGAGTGATACATCAATCATTAATAAAGACTTTTGCTAATCTCCATCTGATTAATCTTCCCACTTTTCTCTCTGCTTTTTAAAGAGATAAAATCTTGAAATGTTTCAGCATTCCCTCTAACTCATCTAGTCTGTCAGTTTTTGTGTAGACCAGAAGATCTTAATTTATGAGTTACTTAGTGCTATGACCAGAAGAGAGAACAGAGTTTTTTGTTGGGATCATGGGTGTTACTTTTGTTAACACCTGTGGAAAACATACAGAAAATATCTTGGAGCGCTTCTGAATCTACGGATGAGGTGCTGCAAAAAGTTGACTGTAGGATCATCAACAGCCATGAAAAGTGTGATTATGTATACTGAGATGTAGGAGGAAAAAAAGATTGAGAAGCTCCTGAGTGGAATATCCAGTTACAAGGCTCCACCTGAGCTGGAAATAGAATTACCATTCCACTGTTGCAAGAATAAACTATCACCACAGTTTTTCTTGATGAAGTTTGTTCCATGTCCATCTCAGCAGGTAAAGCCTGTAGAATCTGATCACAAAAATTCTCTCAAGTGTAACTTTCTCTAACATAAATTCAATTAAAAATAAAAGTGAAGTACCTAAATTGACATCTATGTCTCTATATTTAGACCACTGACTTAGCAACTATTTTTCATAATTATGCTGTTCCCTGGTTCAAAACTAAAATCACAATTTATTAGGTTGTTAAAACAAACAAACAAACAAACAAACAAACAAACAAACAAATAACCCACCAATCAAAAGAAAATAGGAAGTATCAATCAAGGCTGAAAATGATCAGGTTTTCCTCAGTTCTACCTCTCACTTTTCTTCCATACAGTACTTGCTTCTTTTCTACAAGCACAAGTTAGGCTACAGTTTCATGCTCTTCATGAGTTTAATGTACAGGAAACAAATTCATACAAGAGAAAAAAATATTAAACCTATATATTTTGATGTGTGAGCAAATGGCCTTGCAATTAAATAAGTCTCAAAAATTTTTGTATAAAATAGTGAAATCTGTGACACAATTCATCCCTTGCCTCCTAGTATTAGTTATCTTTTGTATAAGTAATTGCATTTTTTCCATTTGCTAAAAAGAGTATTAATGTGGATTTTTGAAGGATGAAAAGACAACAATAAAAAAAGAGAACCAGAACTTTTTCACATCATGTTATGAGTAACATTTTAATGGTATTATGAACTTCATTAGCCTAGGTCAAATTAATTCTTCATGAGATACAATTTCATGTCCCACAGAGATGAAAAATCACATAAATGACTGTACACTTCTGTGCTTTTATAGGTGATGCTACTACACATGTCACAAAAATGTTCTCTTTTTCTTTTCTTTTTTTTTTTAAATGGGTCCTAATTCTGACATATGTTAGCAAAGGGGAATGTATTTTAAGAAGAAATGTTATAAGTCTTAAAAAGTAACTCTATCTGTAGAATAAGTGTATTATAAATTTCTTTTCATTTAATCAAGTTGTTTCCTAAATTTTCAGAATGTAACACATCACTTTTTAAGAGCATCAAGGCCAAGCAGTACCAAAACAAGCATCTTCTTTTTACTAATGAAGATGAAGCAGACACTTTTGTTTTTGTTAGTTTCCTTGAAGAGGAGCTGCTTCCCTAGAACTGTAGCCTATGGCTTGATCAACAAAACAATAACAAAATACTGACCAGTGCATAGTTGCTTAATGTTGGAACAAGAAGCATGTTTTGCTAAAACAGAAGCTCTGCATGTTTCTGTAACTCCAAAACTGCACTAGAGATCAAAGAAAAATAATAGATGTTGTGGTAGGTTGAAAGAGGACACAGTCTCAAGCTGCACCAGGGCAGGTTTAGACTGGACATTAGGAGGAAGTTCTATACAGAGAGAGTGATTCCCCATTGGAATCGGCTGCCTGGGGAAGTGGTGGGGTCACCGTCGTTGGAGGTGTTCAGGAGGAGACTTGATGGGGTGCTTGGTGACATGATCTAGTTGTTTGATGGGTTGGACACGATGATCTTGAAGGTCTCTTCCAACCTGTTTTTAAAAAAAAAAAAAAAAAAAAAAAAAAAAAAAAAATATTATTATTAATAATAATTATTATTATTATTATTATTATTATTATAATTATTATTATTATTATTATTATTATTATTATTATTATTATTATTATTATTATATTAAATTACCCCCCATCTAATTTGGAGAAACAACCCACACAATAAAATTGCCAGACCAGCTCAGTTGGGGATGGAAGCTACATTTGCCAGCAAACTAAAATATAGAAATATGAAATGTAATGAATACAATATATGTACAATACATAGATATATATTTATGTGTGTATATATATATATATTTTTACAATTTATAAACAGCACAGAAACTCCTCAGACCCACCGCCCCAGCTGGATGGATTCATCCGCCATTGGAATGGTCTGCCTGGGGAGGTGGTTGAGTCGCCGTCCCTGGAGGCGTTCAAGAGGGGACTGGATGTGGCACTTGGTACCATGGTCTAGTCATGAGGTCTCTGGTTACAGGTTGGACTCGATGATCTTCAAGGTCTCTTCCAACCTTGGTAATACTGTGATACTGTGATACTGTGATCAGTTATTAACAGTTATCAGAATATTTTATAAACTTTCATTGGCTTTGCTGAACTTGAGCTCACGACTGGGATAGATCTCATGAGCCTCGGTTATTACAGTCTCCAGAAATAGATCTGTTATTTTCTCAATGTAAGGCTGATTCAGTTCTACAGTTCACAAAATTGAAAAAAAAAGAAAGAAAACCAAATCTGTTGCTGCTGCATCATAGCGCTTGACATTTCTAAAGAATCTTAAAGTTTCCCTTGTGGTATCCACTGTTGCGCTGATGTCCAGGCTCTGGGAAGTTTAGTTATGAAATTACTCCCTTATGCAGAAGAGTACATGAGTAAGTAAGGGTCCAATCTAAACAAAAAAAGAGCTTCTCATAAGAAGTGGAGATTATTGGTTATTTTGCGGTATTGCATAGATATGAAACTTAATATTATATCACAGGAACCTAAGTTACTGTGCTTGCTGATGACTGAATTCTTGACTTACAAATAAGACTGTAGTGCAACTCTGAGTTGTTGTCTGACACTGAAAGTTTGCTAGAACTTATTTAGAGAACAGCCTAATGCTTGAAATAGAATTTATTGAGTAATATGCTTGTCACGTTGCTTCCGTAGGGAGTTCTAGAGCACAAACAAGTAACCTACAAATGATTATTACAGGTGGTGTGAGACTTAGTCCATATAAAAGAGAGGGAATGCAGCTGCTGTTTCTGTGGTACTTGATCTTGAAGTCTAGGAAGGAAAAACATGGACAAAAGTGACATCAAAAACTCAGGAGATTTGTCTGACTAATGCCTGCATTGTTAGGCCCATAATTACATGAAGTTTTAATAACAACTAATAATAACTGACAGACAAAAGCTATGCAGAAGTAAAGAGCAACTGCTGCCATATGTAGTCTTCTTCCTGCTCCAGCAGCAAGTTCTCATATTTCTCTCTCATCACTCTTGAATGCAGGCTCAAACCAACAACTCACAATTCTTCCCTGGTCTGGCTTTGCTAGTTCCTGAGATAAAGAACAAATCTTTTTATTCCCTGAAGAACAGGCTTTTCTGTGCTGGAGAAGTAAAAGGAGAGTTAGGTATGAGACAGGGTGACAAGGACAAAGAGAAAGAAGACTCTTTCTAGAAGAGAAGAGGATGAAGAAAATGGAGGAAGACAGGGACAGGAATAGCCTTAAAAGGTGGATGATATCAAAGAGACTGCAAGAGAGAACTGAAAGTGAAATACACAAGAAATATAAGGGCCTGCTGCAAACGTCACAGATCTGTGTTTTCGCTAGTGGGGACTGCTGTTAAAGAACTGACAGTCCTCAAACCAAAGCAGAATCATAGAATGAAAAAAGTGGATTGCTTGCTAGGAAGAACAAGAATTAGAAAGGTGGATGTAAGATGAAAAGAAAAAAAAATAAGATTAAAAGATCTGATGGAAACAAACAGAGAAAAAAAAATCTACTAATTGCTATTATAGAGGACAAATCTTATCACTGAAATGGCTCCAGCCTGACTAAGCTAGATGTTAAAATGTGCATAGGACCTGAATTAATATATTAGTCAAATTAGTTTTGGAGAAGGACTGAAAAAAACTTAGTACCACTGCCACAACATAAAAATATTCTATAGATTCCAAGAATTTAAATCTGTAGTTCTTCATAGTGTAAATACTATAGGTATTTATTGTTGTATACTTAACAGATTTTTATTTTCCTAGATATGTATCACAGAAAATAATTATTAATAAGAATAGCACTATCATTTCTGTTTGGGACAGCTGAGTGATTTTGTCATTAAAGAGTATAATAAATTGTCAAGTAGTAAAGCTAATACAAAAGGCTGATAAGTACTAAGTACACAATCCAATACCTTGAGTTGTTCACCTTAAATTAAAAGGAAGGATAAACAGACTGTCTGCTGAATAATATCTTTTTCTAGTTAACAATCATTCATTTGAGGTACATAAAGAAATTCAGAGAGGTCTGACTGATAAGATTCGTATGTCGAAGTCTCTGGAATTACATGAAGGAAACACACACAGTATTTGGAGTTTGTTGTCAAACAAGGGAAATCCTGTATGGGAGAGCTCTAGATTTAGCAGACTAACTAGACAGTTGAAACAGGATGCTAAGGAAAAAAAAAACCTGCAAACCTGTAAGGATGAAAAAACACTGACTATCAAGGAATCTGATCTGGGAGATCACAGAGTGAAAAAAGAAGATGGCACTTAACTGAAATTAGACTCATCCTAATCAGTGGGGGTCAAAATAACTACAGATGTGGCTCCAGCCTAAATTAGGATTCTGCTTCTGTTTGCATAAGGGACATTGATAAATATGTGGCAGGACCAGGATGCCTGTGAGAATGATGGGATAGAAATGGAAGCAGACATACCAAAATAACAGGAGAGATTGGGAAGGTTAGTAACTCCTTATCTGGTACCTCCTCAGCCTAACAAGCGGACTACCTAATGGGATGGTTTACCTGCAGTTTTTGACTGTGTAAATATAGGAAAGCTCACAAATCACTCTGGTAGCAATGATTTTTATTGAAAGTCCAAAACTGCATGGTCTCAAAAACCATTCATGAAGCAGTAACTTGTCAGAAGGAAAAAGTTATCTAGGCACCTGAAGATAATTTACTTTGAATACTGCAGTGTTCATAACTTGCAATATGTTGTCAAAGAGAAAGCAATTAAGACTAGGAAGACAAATAGAAGTTGGTATAACATGCAAGAACAAGAAGATCTTGCTAATAAGGACCAGTAAAAGAATTTTCTTCTGCAACTGAAAAGTTCATGAACAGGAAATGACAGTGGAGGAGAAATGTTTGAGTTCATCAAGATGAGTTATAAGTTATCAGTTTGATGTAGCCCACAGAAAGGAAATGAAATTAAGCATATCAGAAGAATTTGCAAGACAGAAAGTATTAATGTAGGGCTCTAAAATATTAATGTCCAGAGTCTGACAATATTGCAATCATCTATGTTCAAGAAAACAGAATTTGTGCTATAAGGAATATAGAGGCTGCTCAGCAAAGGGGAATAATTTTCTACAAACAGTGACTGACAGAATATGGTTTAATAGTCTCGCTAAACAAAGACCGAATGACATACATTTGATCCCTCTCTTGTCTAGAGTGAAAACTGTGGAGGGGATAATATTTGTACAAGAGAAAAAAAAAGATAAAGATAATATTTGTAGAAGGGGGAAAAAAGCTGTATGCTGTGTACAAGTATGTTTAGGTTGGAACTAAGAAGATACTCTTTAACAAAATGAGACTTTGAAACATCTTCAAGTGGGGTGAGAAAACTCAACAGTTTTCAGGAAACAATGTGGTTGATTTATGAAGCTATTCAACCCAACCGTTTGGCAGAGTTGAAGACTAACTGATTTTTTTCCCCTCTTGAAATGTTTATGAACTGTTTTGGATTGTACTATTGGTTTGGATTAGTATCCAATTGAAATTGGCAAATAGGGCCAGGTATTGAGTTGCAATATTCATCCTCTTTGTCTTAACCCTACAGAGCTGTAAAGTTTTCATCTGAAAGATTTGATTTTGGCCACTGCTAAATCTAGAGTGTGGGCTGGTCTAGAAAAATTTGAAATGGTTATTCCCATGCTTCTCTATTCTTATTTGTTAAAGAAACCATTTATTTAAACAAGAGCAGAAGAATGTAAACCCTCTGGTTATCATAAGCATTGCACCTTTGTGAGATACCAATTGCTTTATTGTCTCAAACAGGGTGTGACATGGCTTGACAGTGTGGCTTACAAGAACTGCAACACCACCATGGAAAGGCAAATGTGCACACTACACTCCGCAAAGCTCTGGAGGCACCATGCAGGGGGTGATGGGGAAACAGTAACTTTCAGGGGTCCTGGGGGTACTGGTTGATAGTAGGCTGAACATGAGCCAGCAGTGTGCCCAGGTGGCCAAGGAGGCCAGTGGGATCCTAGACTGTATCAGGAATGGTGTGGCCATTGTAGTGTACAGTGCCCCTGTACACTACACTGGTTAAGCCACACCTGGAGTACTGTGTTCAGTTCTGGGCCCCTCAGTTTAAGAAAGATACTGAGTTGCTGGAATGAGTCCAGAGAAGCACAACAAAGCTGGTGAGCAGTTTGGAGTACAACCTCTATGAGGAGCTGGGGTTGTTTAGCCTGGAAGAAGAGAAGGCTCAGGGGAGACCTTATTGCCCTCTACAACTACCTGAAAGGGGTTGGTCTCTTCTCCCAGCCAAACTTTGACAGAACAAGAGGGCATAGTCTCAAGCTGCACCAGGGGAGGTTTAGGCTGGATGTGAGGAAGAAATTCTTCACAGAAAGAGTGATTTGCCATTGGAATGGGCTGCCCAGGGAGGTGGTGGAGTCACCACCCCTGGAAGTGTTTAAAATAAGACTGAATGAGGCACTTAGTTGCCATGGTTTAGTTGATTAGATGGTGTTGGGTGATAGGTTGGACGTGATGATCTCAAAGGTCTTTTCCAACCTGGTTAATTCTGTGATTCTGTGAAACACTTGTGGGAGCTATGATTACAGCAGTTTTCACACTGCTCAAGCACTAGCTTATTCTCTTTTATGTATGTTTATGTTACTGTGTCTCTGTCTCACTTTGTTGGCTAGTTAAGGTATAGGTGTTATACTTCTTTTAGGGAAACAACTTTCTTTCAGTGCCTTCAGTAGTCTCTCCTTACCATCTCCACAAATGTGCCTCAAGGATACTGTCTGTTATATATTAACAGTCTGTTAATATTACAATGGACTCTGTGGTGCATTAAATCCTCTTACATAGAATCACAGAATCATAGGGGTTGGAAGGGAACTCTGAAGATCATCTAGTCCAGCTGTCCTGCTAGATCAGGGTCAACTAGATCAATCACTCTGGAACACATCCAGGTGGGGTTTGAATGCCTTACATACTACTGCTTCTTTCTCTCTCTGGGTTTGGTGTTTTTTTCCCCCCCTTCGTTGCATCTTCTTTTGGAATGGCTGATTTTAATTTAATATGTTTACCCGAAACAAAGTATGCTGTAAATAAAATCTTTAAAACCTGAAGCAAATTAGGTAATTTTGCAAAATACTTGAAATGTGCTTTGCCAAATCAGCACTGTGTATTAACAACTTGTAATAATTAAATAATAAATAACTAGGATTTCTTGTAATTCTGCTTCACAGTATGCAGCCTTGCAAATTGTCAAGAAACATGACTGATTCCAGCTTCTTTGCCAAAGCATGGAATCTACCATTCATGGGGGACTTAGGTTGCTTCTATTTTTCACCAACAGATGGTGCTCTGAATTTCCATATTCCTTAAAATATTCATGCTGCAATATGAATTTTACTAAATCTGGAACTTAATGGAACTACTTGGGAATTATTTTTTTCTTTCTTTCTTTCTTTCTTTTTTTTTTAACTTTAATTTTTATCTTCTAGGGAAAACAAAACAAAACAAAATAAAAACAAGAGACATATATATATAAAATGGTTTACTGGTATTTTTATGGGTCTTCCAAAACATTTTGTCATACCATAAAGCACATCTTGATACTTCATCAACAGGTAGCCATGACTAGCTCTCAGTGTACAATCATTAATGTCTCCACTTTTCCTCATGCGATCACATGGTCAGCTACAGAATACCTATTGCCTGGAAATATCCAGATATTAAGAACTGAAAGATTAAATCATAGTCCCATTCAAAACTCACAACTTATAATAATTAAGTACAGCATACAGTGCTGTATAACACATAGGGAAGTAGAAACCAGAACGTGGAGGAAGAGGCAGAGGTAAGAATAAGCAAACTTTTAGGTTTTATTTAAAATGACAATGCACAATATAAAACATCCCGAATCAGGATTCTCTGGAAAGTGTTCCAAGTTTTATGTTACAGATTTGGGAGGATTTGAAAATGCTAACCGTAGTAAAATTATGTAGGTAATGATTGTCTTATACTGACAGACCAGTCATAAGTAAAAATAGCTTTAAAGAATCTTAAAAGAAAATCCTTACAGTTCAGAACAGGGGCTCATGTTGTTCATCACAATTACATTGAGAAGTCAGTACAATCCCTTGGTTCCATACTTTTCGGGGTTAGATAGTTGGTAGGATGTGTGCATTCAGATGGACAATTTACTGATCTTTGTTTCCACAAACTTTGAGAATTTAGGTTCAGACAATCATTCATAGGCAGGGAATGGTGAAGCACACAGTATTTTTGCAGTCCTTCAGGCCAAGAGCAACTTTTGGCTGAAACTATCTTATATTTTAGAAGTGAAAAAAGCAGAGTGAAAATAAATTAAGAAAAAAAAATCAATCATACTTCTCCTAGCTTTACACTTTTGATTTATTGCTACATTTAGAGCCCATACCATGTCTTATAAATCATCACATCGCTGAGTAAACTCTAGTGATTCTCCATAGTTTTCTGTGTATGAGACTTCATCTTTTATTTCAGAGCCATGTAGTACTTAAAGTATTCAATCATTAATTTCAATGGATGAAATATATTTGTACAAAAGATTTTTTTCCAGAATATTATAGCCATTACACTTTTCTTCTGCAATGCAGTTGAACCCTTGTGCATAAAGTTACATTGCAATGATTTCATTTTAGTACTTCCTGTTTGTCTATATTTGTTGCGGGAAGAGGTAGTTAACTATTCCGTGTTTTGAGATTTCACTAAGAGTGATGGAGTCAGGATAGACATTATATGCTCCTAAGTAGTAAAGGATCTACCTTAAGTTTAGGGCAGTCTGTGCAACCTTTTTAATTTCTGATGCATGTCTAAACTTAAATGTTGGACACATTCAATGCCCAAAGCATTGAAGCACCGTCTTGAAGGACTGGTGGCTTTAAAAAGCTGTTTTCTTATATCACAGAATCATCCTTGTTCTTGTTTGATTTTGTTGGCATGTTTTTTCCATGGGATAGCAACATGTATCTCTAAAAAATGAGGAAACAATAATATCTATGCAAATGTACACTAGTTTATCTGCAACTGATCCATGATATCACACAATATGGATACTTCAATAATCATAGGAAAATTGGTCCACATTCATTATTTTTTTTGGTGTTGTAATGATTTAAATCAGAACAAAATGGGTCAAACCGAACCTGTGGGTTAACCTCTCTATTGTCCCAAAACAGAGTGAGGGAAAAGTAACACACAAAAATTCAGGACTGAGACACACAAAACAGTGAGATAATAGAGTTTACCGAGTGAAATCAGAAAAGCATGATACAGATTCTGTGATTCTGTGAAAATGCATAATTACCTTAGCCTATTTGCAGAAAAACCATGGCACAAAGCAGCAGCAAGTAGAGGCAAGGGAGCCAAAAACCAGAGCCAGAAAACTACTCCCTCCTTGTCCCACTGCCATCACAGCAGAAAAGACCAACAACCAAGAACCCAGAAACGGCAACTGGAACAGACAGCCTCCCATGTTACAATCTGAACTTCAAGCCCCATAATACTTTGCTCCAGCCAGTAATTTCATATTTTTTGGAGGCTGGCATGACTGCAGCATGGTATGAATAACAGCAACAGATTCAACTCAATCCATGACAGGTTTAGTTTCATTTCTTCAGTCAAAAATGTATTTTTTAAAGGGTATTTTATGGAGCTAAAAACAATGACAGGTAGATATAGCCTGTCTTGTTGATCTGAAGACACAGAGGAAGAGAAACTTGCTAGTATTATATGCTGCCCTGATCACTGCTTGTAGCCATGCAAAATCCTTAATCTGCCTCAACCTGGATGACTGCTTAGAAACCTATAGATACTTTTCAGTGCATCTGCTATATGATTTCTGCTAACAAGTACAAGTTTTTCAGACTGGTACCTGCTGTACACAGCATTATTGCAGATTATCTGCTCGGAAATCACATGGCTAGCTGAGATCTCACCCTGTTTCCAAACTGCTGTTGCTATCTACATTGCCAGATTTCACAAGGATGCTGTGATTTTTCAAGCTATCGAAGATTTCCCCTGTTACTTCCAGTACTTCATTAATCGGGGTATCTGTGTGCTGTGGGTTGAATTTGCCCCCAAAAAAGGAGAGATTTACCCCAGAATAAATTTGACACACTAGCTCAGAATCTTGGAAAGCAAAAATGAAATTATATTTGCAAAATGCTCTAAATATGAAATTATAGAAGGCAACAATCACATGCAGGGTATATTTACATATATTCACAATTCAACAACATCAGAAATGCTCCCTTACACAAAGTCAACTCTTCTCCCCCACTCCACCCTTCCCCCAGACAAAGCCAGGGGCCAAATAAAGCCAGCCACTTCCCTACCCACCCACCTCCCCCTCCCACTGCCAAAACAAAGATTATTCAGGCAGAAGCAAGGTCACAGAGAGAAGTAAGCTGCAAGAGGACAAGAACCTGTTCCAGTGTTTCACCACCCTCATACTAAAGAACTTCTTTCTAAAGTCCAATCCAAATCTATCCCTCTCTACTTTCAAACCATGGCTGGACACAGTATTCCAGGTGAGGTTTCACCAGAGCAGAGTGGCAGAGCCCCCTTTCTTGATCTGCTGGCTATGCTTCTTTTGGTGCAGCTCAGGATGTGATTGGCCTTCTGGGCTGCAAGTGTTCATTCTCCTTCTCTGAAAGTGGACTTTGCTGAAAAAGCAGTGCTAAGGCTATTTTTCTCATCTGAGATTTCTTAGCTGCTCTCAGCTCTTCTTCCTTGCATGTTAGAAAATCGTTAACAATTCCATAGCTTTTTAAGCAACATTTTTTGTTTCTTTTTCAGAAAAGATTTTATGAGAAGCTAATTTTTATTTTTGATTCATATAGTCTCATTTATACAATTTTAGTTTGTACAGTCATAAAGAAACTTAGCTGAATCCTCTTGCATTCCCTAAATACATTTGTGTGAACGTTAAACCTTAAAATTGGCTAATCAAAAAAATTATGCAGGAACCAAGAGCTAATAAAATCTTTAATCACTGAAGATGAAGACTATCAGTGCTGTTCTATAATAAACCCATTTTTATAAGTTCAGTAGATGACTAGATATTCTTGAACTCTTTTTATCAAATGGATCAATAAATAGCAAAAAAAATCTTGTTGTGGATAGCTGTTTTATTGTGGGAGGTTTTGTGGGTTTGGTGGTTTTTTTTTGTTGCCTTTTTTTTTTTTTTTTAATGGAAGAACTAGTTACTAATTGCTTACCAACTTTTTTTCCAGAAAATGTGGAAAATTATATGCTAACAATCTCTTTGATAGTATACTTTAGTATTTGGCATTGTCTTAGGAAGGATGTTCAAGGAAGGAGTGAGTAGGGACAAAAAGGAAACACAGTTATCACAATTATCAACATGTTTCTGACAAAGGTAGATCAAGGCAGACCACTGTCCCTTCCCTTCCCTTCCCTTCCCTTCCCTTCCCTTCCCTTCCCTTCCCTTCCCTTCCCTTCCCTTCCCTTCCCTTCCCTTCCCTTCCCTTCCCTTCCCTTCCCTTCCCTTCCCTTCCCTTCCCTTCCCTTCCCTTCCCTTCCCTTCCCTTCCCTTCCCTTCCCTTCCCTTCCCTTCCCCTTCCCTTCCCTTCCCTTCCCCTTCCCTTCCCCTTCCCCTTCCCCTTCCCCTTCCCCTTCCCCTTCCCCTTCCCCTTCCCCTTCCCCTTCCCCTTCCCCTTCCCCTTCCCCTTCCCCTTCCCCTTCCCCTTCCCCTTCCCCTTCCCCTTCCCCTTCCCCTTCCCCTTCCCCTTCCCCTTTTTTCTTTTTCCTTCCCCCCACCCTCCTTTTTTCTTTTCTTTTTCTTTTCTTCAATATCTGCAGTTTCTCAGAGAAGAGATCTAGTCCAGAGAATGTCACTGATCTAGATTTAGGTTGAGCATATGCTACATAAATCCTGCACAATTATAAAGTGACATGTGGGTGACTAAGATGGATAACAAATTGTGAGGTAGATAAAAACAAAAGTAAAAGGTAGAGTCTAACAGTTGTCAGAAAGGAGGAGGATTGTCTTTTGTCTAGGAATTAATCCTGTTTAATAGACGCAGCAGTAGCCACCAGGTAAAGAAGCAGCATGGGTGCATTTAACTGGGGAAAAAGAAAGCTGGAGAGTCTCTCTTGAGGAGGCATAGGAATAGAATGGTATTGAACAAAATAAAATCAGGCACTGAGGGAGACAGAAACAATTGCTGTAGTCTAATCAGCTGTCCAAATAGTAACAACAGAGGAGAAGATAAATCTAGATGCATGGTCCAAGGGAGAAGGCAAGCCAGCATGAGACAAGTGTGAAACATTTGGCAAAGAATTGAAGCAGAGTTTGGACAGAAAATGCAGGAGGTGGAGAATTATCAGAACTCTTCTTTGAGGCATTGGCAGGATGTCCTCTAGGATAACATATTAATCTTATGGTAGCTTTATTCCAGAAACTAAAATCTGATCTGAAGACAGCCTGTGGTTTACCAGATTAATTAAAGGGGAGGAGTATATATCTAAAGAAATGAGATTTAAAGTGTTTATTATTTAGAATGTTAACTGTAAAAAAGATATAAAGATAAATTTCAGGACAGGAAAAGAGCCATGTAAATGCATATTTTGACATAAGGATAAACTTGAAACTGTTATGAGTAGTATTAGTTGTATGCTAAAAAATAATCTACCAAAACAACATGAGAACAAAGAATCTTGTTTTGAGACAGAAGATGACAAGTTTATGGAAAAGATGGCAGAACATGAGAATTTTTGAAATCTGCAATGGAATCTCTGCCTAGCTGATGTATTGTTATACATTAGCATTCCATTTTGTCATTTTGCCTTCACTATTTGATAAAGGAAGTTATTTTATGTTATTTTTTTATCAAGAGATATGTTTTATTTTGCATCAAGGAATGTGATATCTGAAACTACTGATGTATTCATTTGCTAAAGTCTAGGTTTGGGAAATGAAAATTACTTATTATACCTCCATTTTCACCATTATTTATTTGAATTACATTCTTATAAACATTTCTGTCCATCCAATATGCTATATTTAACCCCACACACTAACTTTTGGGACATTTGTACAACGTCTCAGCAAAGAAGATTTCTTTGGTTCAATCCTTAAATTCTATACACTTGACTTGGTTCTACTTTCATTATGTCTTTCCATAAAGGTTTCTGTTGTGTGGATCGTAGATCTGCTTCCTATCTTGGCTTGTTGAAGAACTATTTTTATTTGTCTGCATTATTTATTTAGGACATTGTACTTTCATTTAAGAATTGTGTGACCATTTTAGGCTGTGCCTTTAAGAAAGGGACAGTTACTGGAACACTCTGGCTGAATGTTTTGGTGTAAAATGAAAACAAAGATAAGTCTAAACAAATTTCATTGGTAGATTGGTAGAAGGTAACTTTAAATTTTTAGATTTAGTTCAGTTTGAAACTCAGTCAGTTTAGTCTGTGTCTCTGTTTCAGTCCCTCTGAACAGCTGCTGCCTTTCCTCTGTGCTGGATGGAGTTGACCTTGAACTAACTGAGCTAACAGATAAGAAACTAATTCTTGCATATGCTTTGAGCTAACAGAATTTCCTCCTTAATAATTACCTTTTCTCTCTTTAACCCTTTTTGGGAAAAAGGGGGGAAGGGGAAGAAGGGGGGAAAGGGGAAGAAGGGGGAAAGGGGGAGAAGGGGGATTGTGGGGACCCCTTCCTTCCTGGAGGAGGGAAGGTCTTCTGTGTTATGTTCTTTGCTGTATATTTTTGTATATATTGTAAATACTGTACATTGTGTATATATTCATCTGCATTTCATCCTGCTTGTAAATATAGCTTGCCCATTTTCACTTCTCCGACTGAGTTAGCCATGGTTTCTTTGTGTGTGTGGGAGAACTGACACTCTCCCCGCCACAGATTAATATTCATTGTACTGCGATCTAAAAAAGCACGAAATAGCCTGCCCATTATACATTGCATCAAGTTAAAAATATGTTTTAAACAAAGTACTAAAAATGAATTTTTTCTTTCCTTATTTTGATTTCCATAGATACTGTTTGTCTCTATGCTTATAAAAACTTGGTCTTGGAATACTTACAGAATCTTGGTTTTGCAATGTCCCAACGTACCTGATTTTAGCTAGTCTAACACTAAAGCAGTCAGACTCAGTATGCACTCATTAATCTATCTGATCTGTCAGACCTAACACTGCACTCAATATCCTTCTTCCTACATTCTCATTTCTTTTCCCAGAGTTTCACTCCTAAAATTGTCCTTTGCTGCTTTCTGATTTCTCCAGTGCCTTTCTCTTCCTGCTACTCTTTCTACTCATATAAATCCACTGAATTCTTTGACCCCTACTTTGTTCACTCTCTCTAGCATAATCCCAACATGTTTTGCGCTTCCCTCACAAGCTCACAGGATTCATCATTTTTCAGTCTGAATCCCACATGAGTATAGTGCTGACAATAAACACATCTGAATGTGTCAAGATGGAAGAACACTTTATTAACAATGTTGCTGAAATTTTATAGTTGACTCATCCAAAGTATGAGAGGCTGAATGGTGATGTTGTACTCTTTTAGGGTGCATATTCTGTGATATATTAATCTGTGGGTCCTTGAGAATTCCAGTCTGTACCTAAGAACAAAATGCATAATATCTAAGAGCATAACACATAATACCTAAGAACAGAATGCATAGAACAGGGAGTGAAAGTGATCGTATGGTTAAAAGAAAACTATGCCAAAAAGAGAAGAAAAGTGATGAGATAAGAAATCAATTGTTCAACTTGCTTGGAAGATGATACAGAGGCAAAGGAATTGTGTATTTCATTTTTCAGCTTTTTCAATTTTCTTTTTCAATGTTCAAAACAAAGTCCTCAAATCAGTTGAGTTTGTCAAAATATTTTCATATACTTATGCTTAATGGAGATTACATGAACAAGACAAGAACCATATTTATCTCCTTTAAATGTTGCAGTCCTTGTATAACTGCATATTCATGGATACTATGTATTACATAATGCCTTTATATATAAAATTTGTCAATGGATCTCTAGTTTTTTTCTGGATAATTTCAATATTTAAAAAGTAAAATGAATTAAAAATAACTTGGGAAGGGAGTAAATTTTTTCTTCCTTTTTCTGTTTAAAAATAATCTTTGGCAAGCATTCCGCTACCATGCAGCAGGGACTGCCATAAATCACATAGATGTTATTGTGGATGCTTATCTACCAGCCTGCATAAAATAGCTGTATGAATGAGAATACCAAACTTGTCATTCAGCCTAGCAATCTGAAGCTTTTAATGCTGCTATGTTTACCTAGCCCTTGTCTAGTACATCCAAATGAAAAAATTGCAAGAGCAACCTTGTACTGAAACTTGTGATTCCTGCTTGCCCACTGTCTGTAAGTCACCTCTTGCTTTTTCATTTCACAATACTCTTCCTTAGAGCACTGAAGCATAGGGGCCATTTAAAGACTGAAACAACATTTTATTTTTTTCCTGTTTCTAAAAAGGGTACTTGAGATAGGATAAATGCAGAAGGAAGAATAAGCAGCACAGGTTAAAAAAGGTGAAAAATTAAGTAAAAAAAATCAAAGTGATGAAATGTGGAAAAAAGTGTGGTTAATTACTGTGCACAGCTAGTTGTAAAGAACCACTGGACCATGAAGCCAGAATCCTTGCCATCACCTTGATACACACCACACAGTAATGGGGGTTGGAAGGAATGGGGAAAGAGGTAGATGAGGCTGACAATCAGATGATGAGGCAAATGTGAGGCCTACAGTGATGAAATGAAAATCAGGGGTAGCCCAGTCCTTTCAAGGGCAGCAGGGCAACACATTCTCCCTTCCCTTCCTCCGCACACCCTGATACCCACAGACACCCCTGGCCAAACAAAAACATGGATTTACCTACCTCAATACCAATCTATGTGACCTACTCTAGGTGATCCTGCCCTGGCAGGAGGGCTGGATTAGACGATCTTTTGAGGTCACTTCAAACCTCTAACATTATGCATGTGTGTGTGGTTTCAAGGGCCAAATTGAATAGCTCCACTGTGAAACAAGGAAGCTACTGCATATGTTTTATGATCTCAGTATTGGTGCCTCATTAAATCCTCAATGACTTTCTTTGTAAAGGTTTGGAATAGTCACTTTGGCATGTGATCAATGCTAGTGCTTGCAGCCAAAAGTTTTATAACTGTCAGTATATACATTTGTGTTTGTTGAACTGATTTTATGTTTATTGGTTTGTTTGTGGGTTTTTTGTTAGTTAATCAGGTACCTGAAAGTTGGTGCCATTTTAGCACAGTATATCCTGTTTAACTTCCAGCTGCCACTCCAGAAGAAAAACAGACCCTCTGTTTACCCCTATCTGTCTCATATATATTTCTAAGATACCACTGGGAACAGAAAAGAGGATAGATCAATATGTTTAAGCACCTAAATAGCCCCTCATTACCTATGTAAAGGATAGGCAATGATCATTTTTCAAATCCTATGAGCATTTGTCAAACAAAATGTGGATCTATCCAATGTTAATTTTGCTTATTTAAAAAATCAGAGTTTCTGTGACCAGTGTTCTCCTACCAAAATATTTGGTACTGCAGCTCTTTCACAAAACCATGGATACATATCTATATCTACATATCCCCAAGTATAACCATTTCACCCTGAGGTGACATCCAACATGGTTAGTCTACTGTGAAATAAAGAAGATCAATATCATTTACAGGTCACGCAAATGCCAGGCTCAGCAGTTCCTTCAGTAATTAAATATGCTGGGGTAGATTTACTGCTCCAGTGGGATACCTCTGCAATGCTCTGCTAGTGCAAAATAATTTACTACAACTGATGTATCTGTAGATAAGCTGGAATGAGAGATGCTCAGCTTGTTTGGTACAGGGAACTGCAGGCTGCTTTCCAACTTTCTGGTTGTAACATTTACTTTAGATTTATGGAATTAAACAAACCTTTTGGGTCTCTCCTCTAGGGCGCTGTCTATTGTGCCTCTTCCACATGATGCAGAGTGGGGCTAGAATTGGAGATATATGTCACCTCATCTTCCTTCCTCTGCTATCTGAGTCCCAGGTGATGCAGAGCATGTGTCCACAGATTTTTTGACTGTTCAGGCCTAGCTATTCAAAGTGAGCCAGTCCACAGATCCCACTAGAGACACAATATGGATAAGATGAGCAACCTGGCTCTCTTTTGCTGCCAGCATTCATATCTTAATGTTTTAATTTTCTAGCATTTTATTTGCTTTCTCTCTAACGTATTTTCCATTTCAGAAAAGGAAGCTTTTTCATTCAAGAGTTGTATTTTTTGAGAATCTTGTTTCTTCTTCTTCTTCTTCTTCTTCTTTTTAATAGATGCTGCCAAATTTGGCTTTCAAGACATTGATCAATGAAATAATTCAACAAAAATTTGTCATGTCAGCACTTGTTTACTGACATTTCAGTTTCCTCATTTAGAAAGTCACAACCTAATCAGTGTGTTTGCTGTGCAGAAGTAATGAAAATGTCTGTCTTTTCAAGCTGATTCTTCATAGTACTGACTCAAAATTGTTACATATTCCAAGACATAATGCTTAATTGAGTCCAACCAGTTTCAAGGTATTATCAGAGAAGAATATACATCTGAAGGAATAGTTCATGGCAAGAAAGGACAGGAACAAATGTATAGGTAATATAGATCCATTTATATTGTGAAATGAGAAATACCTATGAAAGGGTGTTTCTAATTTCATTATTTTTGTTCAACTCTGTCATGTTGAGGGTAAGATCCTCAAATTTGCCTGTCTCAGAGCCCAGGACTCTTTCTGGAACTACATGGCTAAACTCCCATTTGCCTCCACTTTTCATTGCCTCAACAGAGCTCAGAAAGTTAAAACAATCAAATTATTTAATTGTTCAAAGTGACAGGTATAACAGATTCAGGATTGTGGTGATAAATGCACCAAATACAAGATGATCTCAGGATTAATAAATCTTCGGTAACATCCAACACAGACAGAGACACAAACCTTTGCAATAGCTCTCACAGAAATTCGGCAGAAGTTCAGCCATATATTGAAGGCACAATTCTCACCAAGAAAGGTGTCCCTGTCTTGGGTGGAGGAAAAAAGAGCACAGTCTGTCAACCATCCTTATCCTAGTCCTTTCCTCCTGTCACAGCTGCTGTTGCAGTTGTTGATGGTTCTGGCCCATGCTGCACTCCTTTGTTTGGTCTCTTCTCCCACGCAGCCAGTACCAGAACAAGAGGACACAGTCTCAGGCTGTGCCAGGGGAGGTTTAGGCTGGATGTTAGGAAGAAGTTCTATACAGAGAGAGTGATTGCCCATTGGAATCGGCTGCCCGTGGAGGTGGTGGAGTCACCTTCACTGGAGCTGTTCAGGAGGAGACTTGATGGGGTGCTTGGTGCCATGGTCTAGTTGTTTAGGTGGGTTGGATTGGTTGATGAGTTGGACGTGATGATCTTGAAGGTCTCTTCCAACCTGGTTTACTCTATTCTACTGTACTCTATTGTAAATATATATGCAGCTGGTCTCCATTTTGGGTCACCTAACAAAACTGCTTTTCCTTTGGCAGTTACAAAAACAAGGGTTCTTCTCACTGTTGAGCAAAAAATGTGCAGAAGTCATTGCTGCTGCTCAGAGACATTATTTGCACCCTGGCAAGTTTTTACATGAGATGAGGTCATCTTTCAGCTCCATTCCTTTCCTATCCTGACAACTGGCTAAAGCCTGACACAGCTGCAAATCGGTTGTGGTACTCTGTAGTTTCACAGAGAATGAAATATAAATAGGGTTGCTGTTGCTTCCCTTCCACATACCCCTGCCAAATTTCACCAGCTTTAGCTTTACTTTGCCAAAAAGATTAAAAGAAGAATTTAACCCTCTACTTGTAAAACAGAGCTAAGTAAACCACTGTCAAAATATCTTGAAAACATGTGCTTTTTTAAAAAGACCTTTACTTCCATTAGGTGACACTCATGTCATTTAGAACATGCTTTTGACACAGTTTCTAAAGATAAGGACATGACTGAAAAGCCTGCTGCTAATCGCTGAATCTGCTGGTTCAGAGTACTACATATAAAAGGATAATGGGCATTGGAAGGTTTGGTGCAAACCTGTATGTCTGTTAAAGAAATTGTTTTTAGAAACATTTTTGTAAAGATCCCAAGCAAGCCTTATCATATGACTCAAACACTTAAAGGAAAGACTCCTTAACACGGTAATATAAAGAGTTCTAGCAAGGCAAAACAAACAAAATTCTTCAGAGGCATTTGTTCTATGTCAAATTGTCACTAATTGATTGCTTGAATTGTATATGCTTGCCAGACAATCCTCTCAGAGAGGTTTTCAAAGTTCTGATTAGGAAGATACATCATGGAATGTTATTTTAGATACTAGATATAAACATAACAGTACAGAGTACATGTAACTGTATGGGCATGGCTGATGAGGTTATTGCAAGCTGACAAGCTCTTATGGACCTTGATGTAAAGCTGATCCAATTGTGTTTCTGAAATACCAGTTAAAGGACAAGGTAATTTCCCTTTCCCGGTAGCTAATCACTAAGATTGTGATTTACTTAATTTCCTCAGTATTTCTTTGACCGCTTTGGTTTGCTGTCATTTGTAAATATTCAATAATACAATTTTAGGATGGACTGGGTTTTCCATAGCTCTGTCTAATTCTGTATTTCTGTTTCCTGCATAGACACCTAACTCTATTTATAATTTTCTTGCAGTGACTTTTGTAGAGTAATTTGAGATACACAATTAAAAGCAGCGCTTGGAGATATTCCTCAGAAAATAATAATTTCCAAAGTGTTTATAAAGAATGAACGTAGTGTGATATGAAAGGAGACAAAGTCATTGTATATATATATAAAAAAAGGAAGAACATTCAAAGAATGGGATTAGACAGTTTTATCTTCTTGTATAGGAATATAAAATGAAGAAAACCTGATACTTCAGGTATCTTTGCTAAATTTAAAGGCACAAGCCTTCTCTGTTGCTTAGAACTTTTCCTGAAAACCCATGCTGCTGATCATTGTCAAAATCATAATACATTTTTCATACTTACTTGTTTTATGATTAGCACATTAAAGGGATGTAATTAATGCCTTTCATTAGCCTCATTTCTTGTGATTATAAATCTGAAATTAATTCTATTTTATTCACTTTGGAGAAGAAAAACATAACTGTGATCCTGCAGATTACTTTTAATCTGTTAATGCAATTTCTTTGAGATATAACCCTTACTTGTTCTGCATACAAATACAAGAAGAAGGTATCTGTTAGCTGAGAGAAATATATGAAAAGGGTATGCAACATAAGTGATAATACCTAAGAACATGCAGACCTTTTGCTCCAGAACCACTGATACTATTATGCTCTAAAAACATCTTATGGTGCAGACAAGTATGTCAAATAAGACTTTCAACAATATCGCATAATGGTAGCCATCTGTTTTAAGACCTCTTCCTCATGTTAATCTGAAATTCCAGAATGTTGATCCAGGGTGAGCAATCATACAACTGGGTTATGAAATGAACCAAGAGTCTTCTGGAGAAAGAAAGAATATAAAACTCTGTGAAAGGCCAAAAGACCAAAGTTGATAAAGTTGAAAGAGGTGGTTAA
The DNA here is from genome assembly GCA_033816785.1 of Picus viridis. Lineage (NCBI taxonomy): Eukaryota > Metazoa > Chordata > Aves > Piciformes > Picidae > Picus > Picus viridis. The sequence continues at coordinate 26,046,784 of CM066575.1, forward strand.
GAACACTATGTTTGCATTTGAATGAATAATCAATAACGTGTATTATTTGACTTGATTTTAAAATGCCTAGGATCACAAAACCACTACTGAGTCTGATCCATGAAGTTTCCTTTCTTTGCTTCCAAAAGCAAAGCAGCACTCCTGCATTTCCAGCAGAAAGGTAAAACAGTGATTTCCCATCCAATGCATTTAAAGACATGGAAATATAAAGTAGGAAGAAAAGACACATGGTTACTCTGGAGTAACCAGACAGAAAAAGAATCATAGACAAAGGATTGCAGGAGCTCTACTTTTATGAAAATAGCAATAATTTTAAAAAACTCTCAAATGGCTTTTAGATTTGTCCAGTTGTCAGATGAATACATATTATTTCAAAATTTTTCAGTTCTGTGAGGTCCATTTTTTCAGCTGTAAATTTTTTTTTCCTTATTTATGCATTCATCATACCCTTGATTTGTAAACACAGAAAGAATCTGGCTAAGTGGAAATATTATTCACAGTTCTGCAGCCAGGCAAGGCACTTTCCCTTCTGTCTTCTTTGTGTCCTATTGTTTTGTAAGGATAATGTGTTTTGTCACATTCATGAATTGCAGATCAGTTTCTCATGAACTAGCAGGACTGATAGCAGCAGTTTTCTTCTCAGCAGTCTATAATTTCACTCCTTTCTCACTGCTTGTCTATTATATTTTCCCCTTATCTATTGCCTTCTCTCCATAGATGGGCAAAGCTGCCTAGAATATGAGACAGCAATTACGTTCTGCAGATGATTTCTGTAAATTGCTCTACTTTTCAAGCACTTATAAACAAAATTATTTTAGCTGAGAGGACACAAACAGAAGAAAAGGGAAAAGAAATGTATGTGTCATTCACTTGGTTGAATATACAGCCTCCAGATTAGAAAGTGTCAATACTATTTACATATGTTAGATAATGTTCATTGGCTTCTTTCCTTAAAACTACTTTTAACATTCCTACTATTTCACAGTATATTTTTCTAGCTAGTGCCTTCTTTCTTTCTTTCTTTCTTTCTTTCTTTCTTTCTTTCTTTCTTTCTTTCTTTCTTTCTTTCTTTCTTTCTTTCTTTCTTTCTTTCTATCTAGTTGACTTCTGCATGTTTGATATGCATTTAGCTATCTTAGTTTTCATCATTTTTATCTGGAATAAAATATGAGAAGTATATTTTTAGAAAGAATGTAAATTAGTCATTGATAAGTCTGAGAAATATTGTACAAAAATTAGCGTTTTGGGGATTCTCATTATTTCCAATTCTACTGTGTGTTTTATCCTACAGAACCAAAAAGTTGTTCTATTACAAACTAATACAGTGATCACTTTACAGGTTATGGAATCAAAAAATCATTTGGGTTGGAAAAGGCCTCCAAAGATCATCTAGTCCAAATGCCCTGCCAAGGGCAGGGACTTCTTCTCTTAGATGAGATTGTTCAAAGCCCCATTCAACCTGACTTTGAACACTTTCAGTGATGAGGTATTCACAGCATCTCTGGGCAGCCCTCTCCTGAAGCTCATCAGCTGCATCATTCAGCGTCGTGTTATCTCCAGACTTCATGAGAATGTACTCAATCCCATCATGTCACTGATGAAGATATAAAATGGTACCGGTGCCTGTACGGACTGTTGAGGGATACCACGCACTACTAGTTTCTACTTGGTTTCTACTTGGAAATGGAACCAGTGGCTGGGACTCTGAACAGAGACATCCAGACAATTCCTTGTCCACTTAATCACCCATCTAATCCATATCTCTCAAATTTAGTTCTTCCCTTGTCTACTGATGCTGTCATTCCAGCACAGAGGGCCACTAGATTAGTCAGCTAATTTCCTCAAGATCCTGGTGTACATCTCATCGGGTCACATGGACTTACATATGTTCAGATTTCTCAATGGTCGCAAACTTAATACTCCCCCATCACGGGAAGAACTTCCTTCTCCCAGCCCCTGTCTTGTGGTTCAGGGGCTTGAGAGATCTGGAAAGAGAGATTGCCATTGAAAACTGAGTCAAAAAAAACCGAGTACCATAGTTTTCCGCATGTTGTTTGTCATCAACACTTCAGTCTTATTTATCAGCATGTTTTTCAGGAGGCCTGTCCTTGGTTCCACTGCCTGTGCATTTCCTTCTTATACTTCAGTTTGACCTTAGGTGTGCTGATCTCTGGCCTTCTTTTCCTGATTTCTTGCAGATGGGAATTGAGAGCTCCTGTGCTCTAAGAATAACAATCTCAAAGAACTGCCATCTTTGTTCACCTCCCTGACTCTTAACTATTTTAAACAACAAGTTTGCTCTCCTAAAATTCAACTGCCATACTACCTAACAGAGTGAAAATACCTGCAATACCTGCACATGGATAATGTAGACAAAATATTGAAAGAACATAATACAATAGGAAATCCCCAAATTCTCAGAAAAAGAAGAAACAACATTCATCTGAGGAATTTTTCTAGTAAGACTTTACTCTTCTACCATTTTTTTCTGTAGTGCTTCCTAGCCTGGATGGATTTATGCCCATGAGCATGACAAGAGCTTGTAGAGGCTCTGCTGGCACCACTCTTGCTGTAGATACCTGCATTCCTCATGCTTGTGTGACTTGCCTGTGACCTGTGGCTTTTTCAGCTGTCCTCCTTTGTTTTTTTTTTCTTTTTCTGCTTCCACCTCCTTTGTTTTTATTTTTCTGGTTTTTTCCTTTCTTCCCCCCCTCCTTTTTTGTCATGAAAGTCTTTGCACATAATCCCACATAGTTGTCCTTACTCAGAAATTAAGCAACACCGAAGTCTTTCTATAAATTCTCTGAATTAAAGCCATTCAGAAAGAATCAACCAAATTAATATTTGATTCAGACAGAAAAATATGCATAGACAACAATTTCCATGAACCTACATTGACTGAAGTGTCTTGGGGAGGAGAAATATGTAGAAAAGTTTTTCAGGTTTAGTTTTAGGAGATTTTAACGTGAAGTTGTATTCAAGTATTTAATATGTAATTAAGTACTGTGACTGCTGACCCAGCTTCATAAAACAGTAGCAATATATTAATTTTAGAAGATTATTTAAAAATGAAGTTGCTTAATGATGACTGAGATATTGATTTTGTATATTTACATTGGAATGAGATTTCAAATTGTTTACACAGTATCACAGTATCAGAGTATCGCCAAGGTTGGAAGAGACCTCAAAGATCATCAAGTCCAACCCAACACCACAGACCTCATGAGTAGACCATGGCACCAAGTGCCACGTCCAGTCCCCTCCTGAGCACCTCCAGGACGGTGACTCCACCACCTCCCTGGGCAGCCCACTCCAATGACAAATGAATCTTGCAGTGAAGAACTTCCTCCTCACCTCGAGCCTAAACTTCCCCTGGTGCAGCTTGAGACTGTGTCCCCTTGTTCTGGTGCTGGTTGCTAGAGAGAAGAGGCCAACCCCTTCCTGGCTACAACCACCTTTCAGGTAGTTGTAGAGAGCAATGAGGTCTCCCCTGAGCCTCCTCTTCTCCAGGCTAAACAGCCCCAGCTCCCTCAGCCTCTCCTCATAGGGCTTGTGCTCAAGGCCTCTCCCCAGCCTTGTTGCCCTTCTCTGGACACGTTCAAGTGTCTCGATGTCCTTCTTAAACTGAGGCGCCCAGAAATGGACACAGTACTCACATCCACATGTAAAATATATGTATCCACATGTAAAATAAAAGTCAGAAGTTTCTGCATCTGGAGTTGATTTAATAGAACAGAAATCAGGTGTATCAGTCTAGCCCATTGTGTCCAAACCCTTAAATTCAAGGGAGGTTTATCGATAGAATTAGATACATTTTGCAGGTACCAATTTTGAACTGAAGTGGTATTTTGGAGAGTTTGCTGAAGGTTCTGTATCATCTCAGATATGGGTTAATGACTTCAATTTTGCATTTAAACTTCTATAAATCTCATTTATTGGAAGATAAGTATATAAGATATATATCACACTTAAGATAATACAGTGGAGTTCTGCTTTCTCCTGTATATTCATCCACAATTTTGTCACTTAGTGACTCGCTACTATGAAGTACTTTAACATTTTTCAAACCCATTGCCCATATATAGTGTTCCAAATAGCTTATTAACTTTTACAGAGTTTTCCACCTCACTGCTCAACTTCTTCTCAAGATCATTAATGACTAAATTAAAAATGTGGGAGTCACGTGCAAATCTCCCGGGCATTCTTCTAATAATCTTTCTCCCCACTGAAAACTATTTCTGCCACTTGATTTCTTTCTATTAATAAGCAATTTATTTATCAATTTTAGTCTCCTTGTCCACAGTCATCTTGATCTCTTCAAGAGCCTTTGTTAGAACTGTTCAACACCTTTTCAAAGTCAAGGTTCTCTGTATCATCCTGCTTATCCCAGTCTGAGAGCTTGCTGACTACTTCAGAGAACTGTTAATTCACGAGAAGTGCTATTTCTTTTGCAAAAGCCATGCTGCTGCTCATTCCTTGGATTCCCCTGCAGTCTTCTGAAATACTTGGTGTCACGTGTGTCACTCCTCTTCCTCCACACTATTTCTGAGAGAGAGGTTTATGATTTGTTTCATATTCAAGTCCCCTTAGAGACCAAAGGATATTTATCACAGTATCACAGTATCACAGTATAACCAAGGTTGGAAGAGACCTCGAAGATCATCAAATCCAACCTGTCCCAACAGACCTCACAACTAGACCATGGCACCAAGTGCCATGTCCAATCTCCCCTTGAACACCTCCAGGGACGGCGACTCCACCACCTCCCTGGGCAGCCCATTCCAATGACGAATGACTCGCTCAGTGAAGAACTTTTTCCTCACCTCGAGTCTAAACCTCCCCTGGCACAGCTTGAGACTGTATTCCCTTGTTCTGGTGCTGGTTGCTAGGGAGAAGAGACCAACCCCTTCCTGTCTACAACCACCTTTCAGGTAGTTGTAGAGAGCAATGAGGTCACCCCTGATCCTTCTCTTCTCCAGGCTAAACAATCCCAGCTCCCTCAGCCTCTCCTCATAAGGCTTGTGCTCAAGGCCTCTCACCAGCCTTGTTGCCCTTCTCTGGACACGTTCAAGTGTCTCGATGTCCTTCTTAAACTGAGGCGCCCAGAAATGGACACAGTACTCAAGGTGTGGCCTAACCAATGCAGAGTACAGGGGCACAATGACCTCCATGCTCCTGCTGGCCACACTATTCCTAATAGAGGCCAGGATGCCATTGGCCCTCTTTGCCACCTGGGCACACTGCTGGCTCATGTTTAGGCAGGTGTCAATCAGCACCCCCAGGTCCCTCTCTGTTTGGCAGCTCTCCAGCTCTCCAGTATTGCAGATTTTTTACTCTTAATTTTATCTTTTCTTTCAGTAACTTCCACTGATAACTGAGCACATGCTTTAAAGTGTCTATAGCTAACAAAAGGTTGAGCTCAGAAATATCACAGAATTTATCCATGTTAAACAGGAATATAATCAAGGGATTTTTCTTCTCTTTATGATCTCCTTTCATCTGCGTGCTCTTTTCATATTCCAATTATTTTCCTCATGCTACAGACTCCCTAGAAGGCTTCTTCCTCATCTGTTTGAATATTGATTTAGTCTTCAGTATGATGGATTTTCTCAAGTCTTTGCTAGTTGGCTGTATTCCTTTACTTCAAGAAGCTATATGGTATTAGTAACTGTGTCATTGGGAAAAGTTAATCCCTTTAACTTTTTCTAACATTTCTCATAAATTAATCAGCAGTAGAACTTTTGATTTTGTAGCTTCAGGATTTTGGAATCCAAATCCTATGGTTACTTGTCACATGGTGACTTCCAATGATAGCATTTAAACCAATTCCTGCGCATCTGTCTGGGCCAAACCTAAAGACCTGTCTTTGACAGATTCTAGATATTTAATCCGTAAATCATACACAGATGTGTTGTTCACCCAGGCTACAAGGGAGCACTTCAGTCTCTTGCCTGTTGCATTTTGTTTCAGGTTCCAAACTCTCCTGTAATATTGCAAAAGATATCAACATGTTTGTTAGGTGAAGTCATATGTCCCCAGACAGGAACCACCTGTGAAAAAAGCATATTTCTTTTCATCATCAGAAAGGTCACTGTAAGGAGGAGCTTCCTCAGCACAAGTTGCTCTCTCCTCTGAAGGTTTTGTACAGTTGGTGCCTTCAGGCCAGTTTGTGATCACTTCCACCAGACCAGGACTCTCAAGATTTCCCATTTGACCTTTCTGTGTTATCAGAGCCATCCACTTAGACCATGTGGCATCTGTGGCATAATGTGGTATGGAACCTTTACCTTTGAACATCCAATTCAAAACTGGCAATCTAGGAGCTAGAAGAAGTAGTGACTCAGTTCCAATTACTTCAGAAGCAGCTTTTACTCCTTCATAGGCAGCTAGAATTTATTTTTCTCTTGGAATATAGTTTGCCTCTGAGCCTCTGTAGCCACGACTCCAGAAACGAAGTGGACACCCGTGTGTCTCACCTGGAGCTCTTTTCCATAAGCACCAGGTAGGACCATTGTCACTTGCAGCCATGTACAAAATGTTCTTAATGTCTGGATCAGTTCAGACAGGTGCAGAGCCATTGCTTGGACAACTTTTTGCTTTATTTGGTCAAAGGCTGCTTGTTGTTCAGGTCCCCACTGGAAACTCTTTCTCTTTGGAGTCACATCATAGAGATGTTTCACAATCTGACTGTATTCAGGAATGTGCAGTCTCCAAAATCCCACCTAAGAAACAAAGAGTTTCTTGTTTATGGGATTTGCCATGGTAAAGACTCTGTTCACCACATCCACTGGAATGTGTCGGCGTCCATCCTGCCACCCCACTCCCAGAAGCTGGATCTCTCTGGCAGGTCCTTTCACCTTGTCTCGCTTAATGGCAAAACCTGCGTTCAGGAGAATGTCAATGATTTTGTTACCTTTCTCGAAGACTTCTTCCACAGTTTTATCCCAGATGATGATATCATCGATGAACTGGATGTGTTCTGGAGCTCCATCTTTCTCCAAAGCATCATGGATCACTGCATGACAGATGCTTGAGCTGTGAACCCCACCCATTGGCAATCTGTTAAAAGTATACTGTACTCCTCTCCAGGTAAAGGCAAACTGAGGCCTGCATTCCTCTGCTATGTGAATAACTGGAGTCACTTCATTCAGGGCTCGGTAGTCAACTGTCAGACGCCAGTCTCCATTCTGCTTTCGCACAGGCCACACGGGACTGTTGAAGGTGAATGAGTTTGCTGATGACTTTCTGACTTTCCAACTGACGAAATCAAGTTTTGAATGGGCACCAAAGAGTCACGGTTGATTCTGTATTGTCTGTGATGCACAGTCTGAGGAGCAACCAGCAACTTTATATCCTCTCTCTCATGTTGTCCCACAACTGTGGATTCATCTGAAAGCTCAGATCTAATAGACAACTTCAATTTTCCTCCATCAGTTTCTACAGTTGCTATCCCAAAAGCCCATATGTAACCCTTAGGGTCTTTGAAACACCCTTCTCTTAGAAAATCAATTCCCAAAATACAAGGTGCATCAGGTCCTGTTACAACAGCATGTTTCTTCTGCTCTTTCCCAGTGAAACTTATGTCAACCTGTATCTTAGTCAAGTCTAGAGATCCACCAGTGACTCCCAGAATAGTTATAGGCTCTGATCCCTGATAATTTAATGGTATTATGGTGCATTGAGCTCTTGTGTCAACCAAGGCCCTGTACTTCTGAAATTTTGAAGTGCCAGGCCACTGAATGTACACATCCCAATAGATTCTCTTATCTCCATTATCCCTAAAAATATGAAATGCTGCATAAATTTGCATGTCATACAGCACTTTCAGCTTGTATTTAAACCAAAGGAACAGTTTATATGCCAAATATTTTATCAACCATGGCTGACACACACCACTTGTACAGCATTACAGTCAGAGCAGAATATATCAAACGCTACAAAACCCAAAACAGATTAATTTTGCTTCCTTAATCTGAGCAGTAATTAATCAATCAAGCAATTGTCCCATGTCGGGTGCCAATTATTTTTGTAATGTGGTGGGTTGAGATTCCCCTCTCCCAACATTAACTTTGCCAGACCAACTCAGTTAGAAGCAAATGAAAGCTGAAGCAAATGAAAGCTGTATTTACAAGCAAAACTACATTCTACAATGGAATGAAATGAATATGTACAGAATATACAGTATTTACAATACTATACAGATATATATCATTAGAAAACAACATGAAAATCCCCCTGGTCAAAGAGACCAAGGAAGCTGTTCCACTGCCCCCACCCCTCTCCACTCCCCCTGTCCCAAGAGAGGAAAGGAGCAGGGAGAAAGCAATGGGTTAGACTTAACTAAACAACAAAGCCAAGCCAAGGTCGGCGGCAAAGCAGGTTAATCTCCCTGAGTGCAGCAAGCAGAGACAAGGACAGAAAAGAGAGAGAATTGTTTTGGTACAGCCCATCTTATGCTAGACATTTATCCAATGAATTAGTTTAGAATACTCTTTAGTTTTCCTTTTTACACCCAATAGTGATTTATTTATATTTTTCTACTTTTCTGCTCAAAATCTGTAACTAAATTTTAAAGGCATAGCCTAAAACCACCACAGGGAAAAAGCTAGGACTTTACTTTTTTTTTTTTGGTATTTTTAAAAAGTACTTAGCTTAAAGAATCCCAAATATCCAGAGAATAGGGGGCAGAATTTTGCCACAAGCTTGGAGTATGAAAGCCTAGCCTATAATTTAGGAAAGCATAATAATTTCTCAGCATGTTTATTTGCTTATCTGACCAAAAATAGTGAATTAGAAAAATAAATGGCTTTTATAGCAATGACAACTCCTCTGATGGTAAAATATGGCAAATAACCCTGGTGAAAATCCATATGACCAAGCTATTATATCCCAAGCTCTACTTCTTATTTAATATAATTTTTATTATTATTTCTGAAGCATTCTCAGTTGACTATACTGTCACATAAAATACCACTGTAATACAGGAAAAATATGTTTTTTCTATACTATTGATTGTGCTCTGCATGAGTATAAATGTTGTCACCAGATGGAAGGCAGATCAATAGGTCAGAACATACTGATGATGTAAGATTTCCTCCAGGTTTCAAGATAAATATAACAAGTCTTTCAACTAGGGTTATAAAAACTTTCCCATTTTCTTTTTACACATTGTTTTAAAGAACCAGAAAACAGTCACTTACCTTGCAGTCTATTCTGCTATGGCAGTTTTATTGTCTTCATTCTGGCATATGATGGAAAGGTTATATATTTGCAGCATGGAATGGTTTAAGATATGAAAACACTAAGCTCTAAATAGGCCTTCATCAAAAATAAAATGTCACATACAAGGTCTTTTAAGAGAAACAAAACACTGAAATGCCATTGAAACAAATGAATGCCTACAAGCAAGAAATGAGGTACAGAAAGATATACACACGTGTGCATGCTGAAGTGCAGTATATGAAGGAATGCATGTCATGCCTCTGTAATCAGGAAAGGCAATGTAATGATAGACATTAATGACTAGCTTCAGGTCAGCTGAGCTATATTGCCTTATATTTAGATTTTGCCCAGAAAGGATAATTAAGGTACAATAACTTCTCCAAAGATGTAAAAACAAATTTTCAGTACTGCAGCTTGCTACTTGTTATGAGAGAAACTAAACCCCCCAAGGTGATAAGGGCAGAACATTTGAATCCTACGTTACTCTAGGGTACCTTTATGATGCCATTATGCCAGGCTTTTCATCAGCAGAACTAATGGACATGCACTAGTAATAGAGACATTTTAAAAAAGAAAAAAGAATAAAAGAATAAAATTAATAAGTAGGAATGGTCAATGTTATTTTAACTAAATGGAGAACTTGATTAACTAAAATATTATTCCCCCCACTACTGTCCTCACAGTTCAGCTGTCCTGTGCTTGACATTTACAACTACCTGAAAGGAGGCTATAGCACAATGAGTGTCAGTTTCTTCTCCCAATTAACAAGTGATAGGAGAGGAAAGAGCCTCAATTTGTGCCAGGGGAGGTTTAGATTGGACAATAGGAAATATTTCTTCACTGAATGGATTGTGAACCAGAGGAACAGGCTGCCCGAGGAGGTACTGGAGTCACTATTCCTGGGGGTATTTAGATGTGTAGACATGGTGCTCAAGAACATGGTGTAGTGTCAATGTGGTTTGGCGGTGTTAGGTGAACAGTTGGACCTGAATGATTCTATGATTGCACTAAGAGAGCTTTCCTGTAAGAGTTCAGTTCTTTTTGTTTAAACTTTAACTGTATAGCTTGCATGGGTTCATTGTGTTCCCAGCTGAGTTAGTAGGTGTTGTTTACAGACCTTGGTAAAGACAACCTAAAAATAATATTGGGATTTTTTGGTCTTGCCTATTGTGTTTGGTTTGTTGTTTTTTTTTCATCCAGCTATGGTCAGTAGGTAGCACATCTTCAACAATAATAATTGTAAACAGCCATTAAGTATTACTGACATGTAATAATTTTAGAGAGGGTCAGACAAGACAAGTTATAACCATTCTATACTTTCAAACTGCCTTAGGAGTATAATGCTGTAATTATGTAAGCTTTCTTAGGAGGTCTGAAAATCTACTGGGTGTTATAACAATACAATACAATACAATACAATACAATACAATACAATACAATACAATACACCAGGTTGGAAAAGACCTTCAAGATCATCGCGTCCAACCCATCAACCAATCCAACCCACCTAAACAACTAAACCATGGCACCAAGCACCCCATCAAGTCTCCTCCTGAACACCTCCAATGAAGGTGACTCCACCACCTCCACGGGCAGCCCATTTCAATGGGCAATCACTCTCTCTGTATAGAACTTCTTCCTAACATCCAGTCTAAACCTGTCCTGGCGCAGCCTGAGACTGTGTCCTCTTGTTCTGGTACTGGCTGCCTGTGAGAAGAGATCAACCTCTGCCTGTCTATGACCTCCCTTCAGGTAGTTGTAGGGAGCAATAAGGTCACCCCATCACAAGTTTATTTTTATCCTAGTTTCTTAAGAAAGGTTTTATCCAATCATATTGTCCACGTTCTTTTTTATCTGTCTGTCAGTCCCTCCAAAACTTTCAAACTCAGTATCCAATTGTGACCAAAATTGAAAGTGCTGTAACTAAAAATTTCCTACAAAATGTTCATGAAAATAAACTCTTGCATGGAAGTTGAAGGCTCAAATTAGTGTTCTGCTGGGTGAAAGATTGTATTCTGAGTACAAGAGGTTTGTCTGACAACTGGCCGATCAGCATGTTCATACAGTAAAGCCCGTTACAGCATTTGATGTCCAAATCAATTTATTTCATTGAGGGAAAGAAAACCTATCACAGTATCACAGTATCACAGCATCACAGTATCACCAAGGTTGGAAGAGACCTCGAAGATCATTGAGTCCAACCTGTCACCACAGACCCCATGACTAGACCATGGCACCAAGTGCCATGTCCAATCCCCTCTTGAGCACCTCCAGGGACGGTGACTCCACCACCTCCCCGGGCAGCCCATTCCAATGGCGAATGACTCTCTCGGTGAAGAACTTTCTCCTCACCTCGAGCCTAAAACGTAGTCCCAGATGATACCAATCCACAGAGACTCCCCACTCCTCCTCAAAAAAACCCAAACCAAACCAAACCAAAAAACCCAACACCATGAAAACCCCAATAACTTCATTCCTATTACTTTCCTTGGAATTTTTTTTTAATGGATTGATATTTTGCTATTGATGAGTTTTCCTCAGTATATTATTTGTTTTCTTTCAGTGATCTTTTTATGCACTAATTAATTCTCACAGCATGGGTATGAAGAAGTTGCATGTTATTATCTGTGTTTTTTCAGAAAATTAATTCCATTACAACATCTATGCTGGTTGAATCTATGCTGAGTGGCAAAATTAGATCAGTGCTGTTCTCATCTTTGTCAACAAACAAACAAACAAACAACTTCCTATCCTCACATAACTACGTTTGATAGTTCTAGTACATAACATATAACAGCATTTTGCACACTTTAAAATGAATTAGCATATTGGTTTTTTTCCCAAGGTAAAACTTGATTAATAATTACAGTTCAAGGAATTTTCTTCCTTGATAATTTGTTGCAGATTAATTTAATATGCAATTACAATATTATAGGGATTGTTGTAAACTGATATCATCACAGAAATAAACAAGTTAAGAAATTAGAGAAATGTTTGGAGACCATTATTAATTAACTATGTTGCTAATCATAATCTGGTATAGCTGTCTTTGATATTTGACAGTTTGAAATGATCCAGAAGAAAGAGCCTGGAAAAACTGGCACATGATATAATCTCTGGTCGTCTGGTCCTGAAGAGTCAGTTTACAAAGATTTCCACTCTAAGATTTCCACTCTGGCCTGCATTAGGAATAGTTTGGCCAGCAGGAGCAGGGAGGTCATTTTGCCCTTGTAGGCTGCACTGGTTAGGCCCCACCTTGAGTACTGTGTCCATTTCTGGGCGCCTCAGTTTAAGAAGGACATCGAGACACTTGAACGTGTCCAGAGAAGGGCAACAAGGCTGGGGAGAGGCCTTGAGCACAAGCCCTATGAGGCGAGGCTGAGGGAGCTGGGGCTTTTTAGCCTGGAGAAGAGAAAGCTCAGGGGCGACCTCATTGCTCTCTACAACTACCTGAAAGGTGGTTGTAGCCAGGAAAGGGTTGGCCTCTTCTCTCTAGCAACCAGCACCAGAACAAGGGGACACAGTCTCAAGCTGCACCAGGGGAAGTTTAGGTTCGAGGTGAGGAGAAAGTTCTTCACCGAGAGAGTCGTTTGCCATTGGAATGGGCTGCCCGGGGAGGTGGTGGAGTCACCGTCCCTGGAGGTATTCAAGAGGGGATTGGACGTGGCACTTGGTGCCATGGTCTAGTCATGGGGTCTGTGGTGACAGGTTGGACTCGATGATCTTCGAGGTCTCTTCCAACCTTAGCGATACTGTGATACTGTGAAGATTATGCCTAGAATGTCACTACAGAAGTACTCAGAGTACCAAGAATGTAAGACTCAAATTCCCTTCCATTTTCAACTCAAAACTTTCTCCTGGTGATATTTTTGTGGCAAGGAATGCCACACAGTAGCACTAAATCTAGCTGCTCCTTTTTGTCTCCTAAAAGAAATGGCAAAGGGATTTACCACTTTCTTGCCTTTTGTTCTCTCTGCTATTCTTTGTGGGGGTTTTGGTTTTGTTTTGTGTTGTTTTGAGAATATAATGCATTTTTATTCTTCACTAGAATAAACAGACATATTTCAGAAAACTTTCTTTTGCACTTTTCCACTGCTTTTCTTGGTTCACACTGATTTTTATTAAGCCTACTCCTAATGTGTCATTTCCTTTTCATAAATAAGATGACCAGACAAGAATCTTGTCCTGTAGTTGAGCTGTGTAATTGATACATAGTTCTTTTTCCTGCCTGGGCAATGTATACTCAAGCAGTTCATCTCAGCCCCTCCAGTATCCATTGTTTTGTACTTGTTAGCATTACCTTTCTATAGTAAAATGCTGCAGATTCTTGTCTTTTCCTTGCTGCCCTGAAAACCTTTGCAATATATTTTACAGCTACATGCCCCAAACCTTATTAATTCTTTGAGATCTGACTCCTTCATGCTTGCATTTTGTTCTAAACCATTAATTACTGCATTGAATTCTTCTAGTGCTGGCTTGAAAACTTGTGCCTTTCCACAGAAAGAAGATATTCTAAATGTTTAACATTTTGTTTCTTTTTTATCTGCATTGAATTTATGCACCCAGTTATTTTAAAATTAGATATAATTATGCAAATTAGACCTCACAAAATCACATTAAATCAACATTGCATTTAGAGGCAGGGCTGTAGCTGTGAGATGGAACAATGGATAACTGTGCAGCTGTATCAAAGCCTTCACTGCTGTTGCAGGGCTTCATAAGCTCCATTTCTATACTGCAGTGATGTACAGTAGGCAAAAGAAGTTATTGTAGTACTTTACTGACAGCATGTATTAGCTGAGATTCATAATCAGTGCCTTTGTAGCCTTTACTCCTGTATAGCTGCACCTTGATGGGAACATTGGGAATACACTGAAGGTCCTGTTCCTGCATGCCTAGACTCATGACCTTGTAATTTGCTTTGAAGTATAAAGATGTGGTGTAAGCTCTTCTTTCTTGATTGTGCTTAATTGCAATTCAATTATTTGAGTTTATATTGATAAAACTTGAGCTAAGTTTCCATGGCAACTGTAATGATCAGAACATTGTAATAAGGTATACAAACACTGCTCTGTTTGTAACTTAAAAAGGGATGAAGTCAAGTAAGGAACATAGAATCAGTGGCTTACATTCAATGATTCAAAATGGTGTGCATCTTGCTGACCTTTACTTAAACACCAAGTCTTCCTGGTGCTTAAGACTGCCTTTATGTCTCATGGGGACAGGACCCTTCAAATTCAATTATTTGAAAGAAAGTGTGTTCTAATTGTCTAATACATTTAAAAGCCTAATGACAGTATGTTTGAAAAATGTATTGATGATGGAGTCTAATGGAGACCTATGAGGTTGATTAAGGGACTTGAACATCTCTCCTATGAAGAAAGACTGAGAAAATTAGGGCTTTTTAATTTTGAGAAGAGAAGGCTGAGAGGGGATCTTATCAATGTCTATAAATATCTGAAGGGTGGGTGTCAAGATGAAGGTGATAGTCTTTTTTCAGTAGTGTCCAGTGATAGGGCAAAGAACAATGGGTACAAGCTAGAACACAGGAGGTTCCACCTCAACACAAGCAGACACTTCTTTACAGTGAGGATGATGGAGTACTGGAACAGGCTACCCAGAGAGGTTGTGGAGTCTCTTTCTCTGGAGAATTTCCAAACCTGCCTGGATGTGTTCCTGTGTGGCCTGCCTAGGTGATGCTGTGATATGTAGGAATGGATATGGAAGAGGAAGATACAGCTCTATTTTATAGTTAGTTTAATGAGACAGCCAAAGAACACTTGAAAAATCAGATTTACACATATATATACTTAGTTTTCCAGCAGAAGTAGTGTTGGCATATCAGTCACGCATGAGTGTCTAACATAAGTTTTTCCTTTGAAAAGATGACATAAATATGTTTCTTAAAACTAAATTAAGGGGGAAAAAAGTGTTAATCCATTACATAGCAGCAGCCAAACAGCCCCCAAAAATGATAAGCATAATTGAAGCTTTTATCTAACTCAAAGGACTGCCATGTAGGTATTTTGCACCTGTGTTCCAAGTCAAGAAAGTTTTTACAAAGACCAGCTCAATATTTCAAAAAATCTTTAGCAGACTATCAAGCAAGAAATGCTTCACGAGGCCTCATCTTAGTACCTCTGTTAGATATAAGAGGAGGAGACTGCATGGAATATGAAATATTAGAGTTAGTCTTCAAATCCATGGATCTATTCAATGTGTAGACTACTGTAAAATCAGCTGGCACTGAAAGTAAGACATCAGTGTAAATATTTCTGGAAAGTTAGGCACATATTGGTATGTCAGGTGTGTAGTGTAGGACAGTAAAGGGTGACATCACAAAAAGAGCAGGAAAAAGGGATGTTTCTTCCTCAGGAATATGTGTTTTTTATGTTCAATTTCAATGATGCTTTGTTTAATGCACATAAAAATGCAGTTTTATAAAGAAGTTGATGTAGATGGCATAATTTAAATGAAAAACTAAACAATTATGCTAATATAAGTAAATATCAGGTATTAAATTAATACAAATATTTAAATATAACTTGTTAGATTCATTAATATTTGCTGAAATAATGCAAAACTTTTGCAAATATTTATATATGTCAGGTCATTACTTACAACTAGAGAAATAAATTTCCTCTAAGTGGATTGTTGATACCAGGAACTTTTCCATATTTAAAGGCAATATGCTGTCTTCATATGTTTTGTTAAATATAAGGAACAGGATCATGGCATACTAATGTATAATGGTATTCTAGGCTGTATAATGTTTAATGTTCCTTCAACTAGATGCTTCTCTGCATTTTAGGCCACACCTCGAATACTGTGTCCAGTTCTGGGCCCCTCAGTTTAGGAAGGATGTTGACTTGCTGGAACGTGTCCAGAGAAGGGCAACAAGGTTGGTGAGGGTTTGGAACACAAGCCCTATGAAGAGAGGCTGAGGGAGATGGAGTTGCTTAGCCTGGAGAAGAGGAGACTCAGGGGTGACCTTATTGCTCTCTACAACTACCTGAAGGGAGGTTGTAGACAGGCAGAGGTTGGCCTCTTCTCCCAGGCAGCCATCACCAGAACAAGAGGACACAGTCTCAAGCTGCGCCAAGGCAGGTTTAGGCTGGATGTTAGGAGGAAGTTCTATACAGAGAGAGTGATTCCCCATTGGAATGGGCTGCCTGGGGAGGTGGTGGAGTCACCGTCATTGGAGGTGTTCAGGAGGAGACTTGATGGGGTGCTTGGTGACATGATCTAGTTGTTTGATGGGTTGGACGTGATGATCTTGAAGGTCTCTTCCAACCTGGTTTATTGTATTCAAAAGCTATCTTGCCACATCTCAATTTCATTATACATTTTAATTACTCTGAAGAGATTTCAATTAAATATTTTGTCTGAAAACTCTTTCAGCTCCCAAGTTTCTTACATATTTACTGTGCAGTTGTTTTCACCATTGTTTACGTTTGTCTTGCAAACATTTATTTTGGCATGGGACCAACTGTGCAGTGTATCTTCCCTGATTTTGCTGCTGAGGGTTTTTTCTGGTTTTGTTGGGTTTGGGGTTTGTTTGGATTTGTTTGTTTGTTTGCTCTGCTATTTAATTTAAAATGTTTTTAAAATCACCTATTTAAGAATAACAAATGAATATTTTTTTTTATCTTTGAAATTCCACAATAGCAAATATTGTACAGAATTACTTGTAGCATTACTTGGTTGTCCTCACCTTAATTTGAAATTGTGAAATACCTGTTGCCTAATTGTCTCAAACAGGGTGTGACTTTGCCTGATAGCGTGGCTTAAGAGCGCTGCAACAATACTGCTGAGAGGCCAATGTCCACGCTGCACTCTGCACAGCTCAGGAGGCACTGCCCCTACCCCACAGGGAACAGTGACTTCTCCATGTCGATGTGTTAGCAGACCACCCAATGGCTCTACTCAGCACCGGCCATACAGCTGGCCCTGCTGTGCCATTCCCTCTGATCAACACTGCTCTGCACTGCCTGTGCTGGCCACCTGCTTGCCACCATCTGTCCCCTGGCTTCTGCCACCAAGGCTGCACCACTCTGCACTGCCTACGCATCCTAGACAGCTCCCTCTGCCCACGCTGCTCCTCCAGCTATGCACTCCCACACCTCTCCGTTTCTGCCACTGCTGAGAGGGCACTCCTTTTCGAACAAGAACTTGGGACTCTTCCTGTGATAATTCTACAACTTGACTCCAGAGAATAGTGATATCTCTTCCTTGGCTCTCCAACACACAACCTCTCTCTTTTTCCTCTCTTCCTCTCTTTCTTTCTTTACTTTTCCCTCTCCTTTTACTTCCCATTTTCCCTGTGCTCCAGTCCAGTTCAATAAACCAAACTTATAAGCCATTTGGCACTTTTTTTCCTTTATTTATTCCAAAGGAATCATTTGAATCTTAGCACAACCTCCCCAGCTGACCATGGTTGGTACAGGATAACTGGGTCTTGGCAGAAATCTGGAAGATTTCTGACAGAAATAGGAAGAGAAAAATTAGGTGATTGACTTCTGTGAGTTCCTAGAACATATCCAAGTGTCCAGTCACAAGTTCTTTGAAAAATATTGTAAGAAGCAAAGAAGCATTCTGCTGTACAGCTCTAAAGAAAACAATCTGAAGAATAAGCTAAACAAATCCTGAAAGCTTTAGAAACACATCAAACATACCCAACTTGTCTTTCAAACACTTGTTATGAGTTATTAATATTTAATCAGGCAGAAATATTATGAAAAATAGATAAACTATCTATTAATCCAAAAAATGCCACCAAAACTTATTTACTATTTATATTTACACCTATGGGTATTTGGTTGGGTAAAAAAAATATTTCCACAATGTGTATATACAAACAGTTGTAACAATTTAAGCAAAAACAGAAATTTATAAACAGCAATTTAGTTTATGAAAGAGATGATTGGCAAATGCCAGCTTGCCCACAAGAGGAATTCTATGTCTGCTAAAGGAGTGACTGGCACAGAACCTTTAGAGAGGCTTTATAGAAAATAGTCACAACCTGGAGGCTGGAAATAAGCCTGGGATGCTTATTAGGTGGTGTGGTAGCTCCACTTCTACTTCAGGGATGGTAGAGGATAATGAGCCATGTGTTGGGAAAGATGCAAGAGCTATCAAGGAGTTAGGACTCACAGAAGAACCTGGGAATGATCAAATAGATGCAAAAGAGAAGGGGGATAATGATATTACCAGGCCTCTATGTGATAGGCTGAGGGATGACACACCAGGGTGGGAGGGATGGAGGGGCTTGTAAGAGCCTTCAGCCTGTTTTCATGCAGCATGCTGGGGACACAGCAGAACAGTCTAAGTTTCAGAGATGAGCCAGGAGCTCATGTGGTAGTAACAGCCAACAAGGAAATATCTGCACATGCAGAGGTCACTGGTAGGTTAGTGGCCATTGAGGTGGCCAGGAGTGGTCGGACAGCAGAAGTGAAAACTAATGGATTACCTCCATCTCTGAAATGCTTATATACCAATGTATGGAGTGTGGGGAATAAACAGGAGGAGCTGGAGATCTGCATTAGGCTGCATCACTATGACATAATTGGAATCACTGAAATATGGCAGGATAGCTCCCACAGCCGGAGTGTTGTCATGAATGGCTATGTACTGCTCAGGAACGACAGACCAACAAGGCAATGAGATGGTGTGGCTCTCTATGCACAAGAACAACTGGAATGTGTCAAGGTCCATCTGGGGGGAGGTAGAACAGGTTGAAAGCTTGTGGGTAAGAGTTAAGGGATGTGGAAAGGTATGTGAAACTGTTGTGGGTGTCTACTACAAACCACCCAATCAAGCAGAAGATGCTGCTGAGACCTTCTACAGTCAGCTGGAGAGAGCCTCTAGTACACATTCCTTGGTACTCATGGGTGACTTCAATCACTTTGACATTTGCAGGCAAACCCACACAGCCAGGCACAGCCAGTCCAAAGGCTCTCGCAGTGTGTTGATGATAACTTCCTGGAGGAGCCAACAAGGAGAAGTGCACTGATGGACCTTGTATTAACATAGAGAAGGACTGGTTGGGGACATTAAGGTTGGGAAGAGCTTTGGTGACAGTGACCATGACATAGTGGAGTTTAGTATTGTACAGGGCAGAAGCAAGGCAGTAAGTGGGATTACAACCCTGGACTTCCGCAGGGATAACTTTCTACTCCTCAGAGATACACTTGCAGGAATCCCATGGAATAAGGCTCTGGAGGGTAAAGGAGCCAAAGAAAGTTGGTCAATTTTTAAATGCCACTTCCTCTGAGCCCAAGATAGGTGTGTTCCCTTGAGTGAAATATCAAGTAGATGTGCCAGGGGACCTGTATGGATGAGCAAGGATCTTCTAAAAGAAATCCCATGGAAGAAAGAAACTTACAGTTCATGGAAGAAGGGACTTGTCACATGGGAGGCCTATAGAGTAGTTGCCAGGGTGTGTAGGAAGGAAGAAAGGAAGGTCAAAGCCCTCATGGAACTAAAACTGGCAAAGAAAGTTAAAGAGAACAGGAAGGGCTTCTTCAAATAAATCATTAGGAAAGAAGAATAGAATCATAGAATCACTTAGGTTGGAAAAGACCTCAGAGATCATCAAGTCCAACCTAGGGAAGGTGTGGCTGAATGAGGAGGTAGCCCTGGTAACTGAGGATGCAGAGAAAGCAGAGTTGCTGAATGCCTTCTTTGCTTCAGTCTTTACTCCTAAGACAGAACTCCTCTATGAAGTCCAGACACTGGATGAAGGAGAAGACTGGAATGAGTGAAGGCTCTCTACTAGTCAATGAAGACTGGGTTAGGGATCACTTACATAAATTGAGTGTTCACAAGTCCGTGGGGCCTGATGAGATGCACCCAAGACTGCTGAGAGAGCCAACCACCTCCCTGAGCAGCACATTCCAATGCCTGACCATTCTTTCTGTGAAAATTTTTTCCTAATGTCCAGTCTAAACCTACCCAGTCGTAGCTTGAGGCCATTCTCACTTGTTCTATCACTAATTACCTGAGAGAAGAGACCAGCACCAGACTTTCTACGATGTCCTTTCAGGTAGTTGTAGAGAATGATGAGGTGTCCCCTCAGCCTCCTCTTTTCCAAACTAAACAGCCCCAGCTCCCTAAGTTGCTCCTCATTAGTTTTATTGTCCAGGCCCTTCAATATTTCCAATATAGACTTCCCCCGCCCCCGGATCTTTGTGGGTTTTTTTTTTTCCCTCCCCAAAATTCTGTTTAGGCTAAAAGAAGATTTGGAAAAGTAAGAAGCTGTGTAGAGATGGTAAATTTTCTCTTTTGATACAAAAAGCTATTTCTTAACACCAGTGAGCAAAAGATGGTAGTAAAGATGAGTGTAAATGAGAAAGCACAAACAGAAAATACTATTTTAACTTCCCTGGTTTTTAACAAAAGAACTTTTCTCAGAGGTGCACTGTAACTCAGAGATTCAATGCTTTGAGAACCAGAAGGCAGCAGACCAACACATAGAATTCAGGCATCAACAGATACTAAATTAGAAAGGGAAAGGTGTTATTTAGAGTACAAAGCAAGACAAGTGCTGTCTCACCCGTGACAGCAGTGGGTTTGCTTTATGTTCAAAATAGTATGTATGTGCATAGCATTTTTTGCTCACAGTCTATAAAGAGTTGGAAATTTCAACTTCACTAAAGACGTCAGGCTCTAATGCATACTGGGTTATATAAGCAAGTGCGTTAAAACCCAGACCAGACAGAGGCGTGAAGAAAGCTCTCATAGCTAATAAGATGAAATACTGCTGGCCTTACCATTATAGAATAACTCAGTTTGGAAAGGACCTGAGAAAGTTTCTAATCCAGTCTCCTGCTCAAGGCAGGGTCAGCTGTGACATCAGACTGCAATGCTTGTGGGATAATTGCCTAGTTTACTGTAGGACATGTGCCTAGCTTACTTGGACAGGAAAGCAGGTTGATTTAGTGCACTTCAGGAGGAAAGCTGAGATGCTATCTGGGAAAGGAGATCCACAAAGCTGACCTGTCAAACAGATGAAGGAAGGAGACTTGTGAAGAAAATTTGGCCTTTTTTTGGCTAAAACTAATGAAGCAAGGCCAGAACCCCAAAGCACAGTGCTTCAAACCAGAAAGCTGTAGTGCCCAAGTGAAAGCCTTTGCCTAGTTAACTGCAATTTTAATACAAAGTTGACACCCCTCTGTCTGACAATGAGCCAAATGAAGTACATGCTAAACATATGACTCTGTTACTCAACTCTCTCCACCCAAAGCATGCTAAACATCTAAAAGGAAGAGACAACCAGGACTAGGGTATAAAAGAACACAAGATGAACACCTCTTCTGGGGAGAAAGACTGTGGATTTTCCTCCACCCAAGACAAGGATGCTTTCTTGGTAAGCATTGTGCATTCAATACATGGCTTAACTTTTGCTAGCATTGTAATTTCTCTTGTATACTATGGCTACTGTAAAGATTTCTGCCTTTATCAGATATTCACAAGGATTTGCTTACTTGAGCTTGACCACTTGCAATTAATCCATTTATCATGGGCAGTCCTGAATCTCTTGTATCTGTTGCTTTAATAACTTAAACCTATCAGATGTTATTACTTACTGAACCTGTGTCAGTGCAAGTCCTTACTGGGGCACTGGAAAAGAGGCAAAAGTTAATTTTGTTAAACAGTTTCAGTAAGAGTCCTGGGGCTCTGAGACAGACAGGTGTTGGGATCTCTACCTGTAATGCAACACTACTATGAATTTTGTGGTTAGCTCTTGAAGGCATTCAACAGTGGAGACATCATAGCTTCTCCAGGTCACCTGTTCTAGTTTCTGACTGTGTTTATGATCTTGTGTTGTCCCACCACCCACCACTCTAACGTGCCTGACTCCAGAGGAATCTGTCTAGGAGAATGAGCAGAAAATGTCCTCTGGCTGAAAAAAAGATCTATGATGTTTTCATGCACTATGTTGGCTAACAGCTTAAAGAAATTTTCTGTTTCTTGGTAGTCTGCACTTACATTGAAACTGTCTGTTCAGGACCGAGCAAAGAAACCATTATTCACATGGACACTCAAAACTTCTGTAAAAAGGCAGTTATTGTCAGAAGCCTCTGTTTACTCTTTCTGCTCATCTCAGAAGAGCAATTGTGTGTTGTTGAGGGTTAGAAAGGTAAAAAGTTATTTTCTTTCATAAAATGCATCAACTTTAGTAAGTAGTGTATTAAAGCTATTTTAATTTTTAAAAGATGCAGATAGTGCTCTAAAACGCTTCAAGCTGATGCTCTTCAGTGACTTTGGGCTTTTTCTTTTTTTTAAATAAGTTTGCAAGGAATGTTGAGTCAAGCGAAATATGATGCAGATTAAGCTAATCCTTTCATTTGGAAGGAGAGCCCTATTCTTTGGATCCAGTAATGAACTTGCCTTTCTTCAGCCTACCCAGTTGATCAGACCCTCACATAATTATTCTGAATGAATTTCACTCTCCTGTCCAGTTTCGATCTCCCAGGTGTTCATAACTTCCACATAACTTTCTGACATGCTTTCAGCACTGTGGAGAGTGGAAATGGACAGATTACATTCGAGATGATCTCTGCACTTGCCATCATGGAACAACTAGTTTTGAAGCTGCTTTGCAAGGAAATACAAAGATGACAGCAGGACAGGCAGAGGCAGATAACTCACGAACAAGGATTAGAGTACCACAGTACCTAGCATAGTAAACCGAGCAGCTCTGGTGATAGCAACTGGCTTCAGTCATAGGCCAGTCACAAGTACACATGTCTATACATGTAAGTACATGAACAGGTGGCACAGCAAAGAATCCACACTGTGAAGATCAGGCAGGGACCAAAAGTCATTATATGTGGATCCATATATGCATCTTTATCCTCAACTCTCTGGCCATAGAATAGAATAGAATAGAATAGAATAGAATAGAATAGAATAGAATAGAATAGAACGGAACGGAACGGAACGGAACAGAACGGAATGGAATGGAATGGAATGGAATGGAATGGAATGGAATAGCCAGGTTGGAAAAGATCTTCGAGATCATCAAGTCCAACCTATCATCCAACACCATCTAATCAACTAAACCATGGCACCAAACACCCCATCCAGTCTCTTCCTAAGCACCTCCAGTGATGGTGACTCCACCACCTCCCTGGGCAGCATATTGCAATGGCCAATCACTCTTTCTGTGAAGAACTTCTCCCTAATATCCACCCTAAAGCTCCCCTAGTGCAGCTTGAGATTGTGTCCTCTTGTTCTGTCACAGGTTGCCTGGGAGAAGAGAGCACAGCTGGATGGAGTACACAGATGAGGCTAGTCACAGTACTTGAAGCATATAGGTTTACTTATAGTCTATCTGTTAGCACTGAATGTTTGATAACTACTTACCAATTATTTAGCAATTTTTGTTACAAGAAGTTAATACACTTCATAGCAAATTCCTTTAAAATGTATTTTCTTTGCTTGCTTAAGGCCATTTAATGTCATATGATACTATCAAAACATTAGTGAAATGAAGTTATACCACATTTGCCTTCCTTATATTCAGTAAGCCATTTATTCTGGCAAAGGAGTGCCAGCAAATACATGCCTGGTATTTATTATACTCTCATCTTTTGCATATGCAAAAGCTGCATTTACTTAATTTACACAGCATTTACTTAATTAGTGGTAATGTCTTTCAAGACACCAGGGGCACCAGAGAACCACCCTGTGCCAGTATCAGTCATCCTTGCATGGAAAAAAATATACAAGGAAAGCAGCTCATCTTGCAAAGGATGAGGATGGATCAGGGTCACCGTAGGAACAAGAGGAAGAGACAGAGGTGGTAGTTCGATCTTTATCCATGGCTGAGCTGCTGAAAAGTATTATGGGGCTTGTAGTTTGGGTTGTAACACGAGGGGCTTCCTGTTTCCAATTACTACTTCTGGTTTCTGGTTTGGCATTTTTAGTTTCTTCCACTGGGCTGGCTGTGGGCTTGCGGGGAAGGGGTGTGGGTTCAGCAGCAGCAGCAGCTTCAGTTGCTGCTTCTGCTTTTCTGTGAAATAAGTAAAGTAATTTTACATTCTATCACTTCCATTAAACTCTCTATCTTGACCACAGAGCTTTTGTGTCACTTTTCCTCCCAGTCTTTGAGGGAGGGGCTTGCTTTTGGGAGTGGGCTGTCTTAAACTGGGTCAGTACTGTATTGCAGCAGCCTGGCCTCCAAGACCAACCCTAACCCTCTCTTCCTGTAACTCCTGAAGTTAAACAATAAAATCATTTTTTTACTACCTCTTAACACGTGGTAAACACTGAAATGTGACCAGAAATCTGATTTATCTTACTGCTTATTAATCCATTTTTCCCTTGTTCTGTCATTATTTCTGTTGTATGGTCACTACTGGTTGTATAAAATATTTGATTGTGAATATCCTTCTTTATGTGAACACTGGAGTTAAAAAGGGTATTAAACTTTTAAAGAAAAAAAGCATTTTCACCATATCATTGCCCTAACGAAAAGCTGTTTATAATTCTGATTGATAGCTTCTGACAATCATTCTTAAGTTAGAAACAGTCCCCTCCTGGTCCAAATGGAGCACTTCCCAAATGAAGTGATTCCCTCTTGGTCCACATGAAGCATTAATAATGAGCTTTTAGCTTCCTACATTAGTGAATTCAACAGTTATATCAAATTTTAAATAAGAAACATACTAAAGATGCATGGGTACAATAGAGATTAATCAAAAACAACACTTGATATATCTTCAGCCCTTATTCCTCGTAAGTGTGAATGGAAGAGAGTAAAAATCAAAGCACTCTAAACTATGCGATCTGCATGTAGGTCAATGCTAAACAATTGGGAAATGCAACACAGAATGAGATTGCGGATGACACCAAGCTGTGTGGTAGTGTTGATACACCAGAGAGAAGGGATGCCATCCAGAGGGCCTGGACAAA
This sequence comes from Picus viridis, assembly GCA_033816785.1. Classification (NCBI taxonomy): domain Eukaryota; kingdom Metazoa; phylum Chordata; class Aves; order Piciformes; family Picidae; genus Picus; species Picus viridis. The sequence continues at coordinate 26,071,927 of CM066575.1, forward strand.
ATGGAGAGGTGGGCCCAGGTGAACCTCATGAGGTTCAACAAGAGCAAGTGCAAGGTTCTGCACTTGGACTGGAACAATCCTTGCTATCCATACAGACTGGAGAAAGAGGTGTTAGAAAGCAGCCCTGTGGAGAAGGATTTGAGGGTGCTGATGGGTGAGAAGCTGGACATGAGAACACAGAAGGCAAATCACCTCCTGGGCTGCATCAAAAGATGCATTGCCAGCAGATCCAGGGAGGTGATTCTACCACTCTGCTCTGGTGAGACCTCACCTGGAGTACTGTGTGCAGGTCTGGAGCCCTCAAGATAGGAAGGACATGAGTCCAGAGGAGGGCCACAAAAATGATGAGGCAGGTGGAGCACCTCTGCTATGAGGACAGGCTGAAGGAACTGGGGTCATTCAGCCTGGAGAAGAGGAGGCTCTGGGGAGGCCTAATAGCAGCCTTCCAGTACCTGAAGGGGTTCTACAGGAAGGATGGAGAGAGACTATTTACAAAGGCTTGCGGTGACAGGATGAGGGGCAACAGCTTCAAACTAGAGAAGGGCAGATTTAGATTGGATATCAGGAAGAAGTTTGTCACTATGAGGGTGGTGGAACAGTGGAACGGGTTGCCCAGGGAGATGGTTGAGGCCCCTTTGCTGGAGATATTCAAGGTAAGACTTGACAAGGTCCTGAGCAGTCTGATCTGGGAGGTCAGACTAGATGACCTTTGGAGGTCCCTTTCAGCCTGGACCATCCTATGATTTATGATTCTCTAAAACAACATAGAAGAGTTTGCAAACATTCCCATATAGACATGATTAGAATCTATCCTGTCTCATTATAATATTAAAGGCTAATCAACTTAGTTAAAAACAATTCACTGTATACAGCTTGTATTAAAAGAGAAGAGTAATGTTCCATGAAAAAAACCACACCAAGGTCCATAAGGCTAATTTTCTTTCCATTTATTTCTGTGCATCACCTAGCTAAAAAGAAATATTAAAGAAAAAAGCCATAGCTAATAAGGCATCCACAGGAAGTAAGCAAAATGCTTTCTACTCTATGAACAATATTTAACATTATATCACTGTCATTATATGATCATTGAAAGAATAAGGGTCAGAAAGCAATGATGATACTAGGATTTTAATGGTAGGCATTCCAAAGTTCAGTGTTTGCTTCAATAGAAGCATACACTGCAAATAGACTTTTAGCCTTTTGGAAAAGAGTGGAAGCAGAGAAAGAAGAGAAATGTTCTATTCTGAAACAGCCTCTGCAAATACATTCTGTTTTCTGACTGTATCACTGTTCACCAGTGAGTGTGTGGCAAAATTTAGATGCTCTGTACCCACTCTCCTCTGTACCATTCATGGCTGACTTAAAAATGGAAGTTGCCAAGATAATGTGAATTTCACAGAGATTTCTAGTCTGACTTCCTTCTTTCCTATTCATCATTAGAAAATGTAATCTGGAACACAGAAAGAATATAAACCAGACTTTCCCCTTTATCTTAAACTATGTTTTCTAAAAATATGTGATTTTTTGAGAAAGTGTGTAAAATAAGCATACTTTCAATTTATAAGAGAATACAGCTTGCTTTCTCTTAGTGGAAGATGGCACATTCAATACACTCTCTTACATAGGACAATTTTTATTCCTTTTATTTTTCTAGTCAAGACCTAATTTACTGGGCCCTGGAGCTACAGATGTCTTTGAAGCCCTCTCTGTTTTGTTGAATTGGCTGTGAACAAAGAATTCTTTTGTATGTGATTCTCTAATATAAATTGAACTAAAATAACTTCAAGACTCAGCAAGCGAGAGAACTGACTAACTGTCTGAATAGAAAACCAAGCTCATAATTCTAACATAAACAATTGCAGAGCTGAATAAATAGACATGTAAGCAGTTATAAGAGCACTCCCAATAATGCATTTTTAATAGTCTAAGAAATGAGAGGAATCAACATAGTCCCTCAGGCTATGAAGAACTTTGAGTGGCTTTTATCTTACATCCTGTTAGATTATTAAAAGTTTTAATTATAACTATATTAATATTTCAAGTGTTCTCACCCTGCACAAATCCTCAAACAAGCAGAAACACAGAGTGAAAGTACTAAATTCTATTTATGACATTCTGAATATATACTTTTGTAGTCTAAATGGGAGAACAGTTAAGATTTTATGGTTTTATGTGCAGCTTTTAAGTCTGGAAGACAAAATGTAAAATCTGTTGCTTTGAATTTAGTGCAGGCATCAGCAAGGTAGGTAGGCATCTAAAAGCTGTCAAAGCTGCTTTTATGCTTGTGAAATCTTTCTGCAAGTATCAATGGAGGCATGACGTAATATGACAAATATACAAGGATGTAACAGATTGCATAACACGTTGACCCACACTTCAAACCTAATATTCTGTGTATGATGTCAGTAAGTTGAAAGTCTTATATGTATCAACCTGTCATTGTCACTGCTCAATGTTTCTTGCATTTAATAAATGCTGCAAATATACAACACACTATGCAGACAAGCAATTCTTTATTGTCACAAACGTCTCAACAGTCTCCTAGAAAGTCGGAAATGAATAATGTGGTAGTTTGAGGCTATGCCTTTAAAAATTTTTCACAGATCTTGACCAGAATGTATAAAAATGTAAATAAATCACTATTGGGTGTAAAAAGGAAAAAAATGGTAGTTCTAAACAATCCCATTGGAGAGATAAGGGTCTTAAACTATTTGTACCAAAACAATCTCATTCCTCTTCTCTTTCTTCTTTGCTCTGGGAGAGATACTAACTCGCTTTTACTTGACCTTGGCTGCCTAATTTTGGCTAAGTTCTAACTTCCCTGCTCGTCTCTCTTGGTCTCTTATATGTACATGGGGGGAGCAAGGGGAATGCAGGGAGAGCAAAGCTATTAGCTTACCCTGGTCTTTGACCATGGCGGGTCTTGTGCTGTTCATTAATTATAAATACCAGTAAATATTGTAAATATTGTGTATTTGTACATATTCATTGCATTTCATTGTAGATCGTAGTTTTGCTTGTAAATACAGCTTTCATTTGCTTCCAGCTGAGTTGGTCTGGCAAATTTAATGTTGGGGGGCAATTTTCAACCCACCACAAATAGGAATCCAATGTCAGCTAAAATTAGTGTCTGTTGATGTCTCAGAGGACCAGGAAATGGGGAAAGATTATCCCCATCTCTGCAAATGAATTGAAAATCTGATGTTAACTCTGAAATGCTGGAGCGAAATTCCCTTTGATCAGAAGAAACTTAGACTGTGTTTGACTACAGTAAAATTCAAAGTCAGAACTGTCTTTAGTTATGAATTCCAAGAGAATGAACTTGCATATATGAAGGAGTGTATTTTTAAAACGGTTAAGGTTTTATTTATGTATCCAAATGAATGATCAGATTGCAGAATAGACTATACATCAGATGCTAAGTTATGAAAAATCTGACATGATGGTCTTTGTGGGTGCTTAGTACTAGAAAAATTGATTATATTTAATTATCTGGAAATTTTGCAGAGTTTTTTTTTTAAACTACTTGAGCTGTGAGTCTTCAGCACTGGGAACAAAACACAGCTTGATCCATATTGCATTTTGTCCCAGAATTAAAAATATTAACAAATATGTGTATAAAAGCATATGTTGCTCATGCCCACTTCTTCCCAAGAAAAAAGCACTGGCCTATATCAAGAGTTAAGCACTAAAGATATGAGCTATTCTTTTTCTATGCTGCGCCTTTTTGCCACAAGCGTTAGCTGAGTATGCTGTCCAGAAGCTGACGTGCAGTGTGCTATATGTAGTAATTAGATTCAATACTTATTCTGGAGCTTCTGGAGATAGAGTCATAATACAATACAATACAATACAATACAACAATACAATACAATACAATACACCAGGTTGAAAGGGACCTTCAAGATCATTGCATCCAACCCATCAACCAATCCAACCCACCTAAACAACTAAACCATACAACCAAGCACCCCATCAAGCCTCTTCCTGAACACCTCCAATGAAGGTGACTCCACCACCTCCACGGGCAGTCCATTCCAATGGGCAATCACTCTCTCTGTATAGAACTTCTTCCTAACATCCAGTCTAAACCTGCCCTGGCACAGCCTGAGACTGTGTCCTTTTGTTCTGGTGCTGGCTGCCTGGGAGAAGAGACCAAGCTCTGCCTGGCTACAACCTCCCTTTAGGTAGTTGTAGAGAGCAATAAGGTCACCCTTCAGTCTTCTCTTCTCCAGGCTAGCAACCCCAGCTCCCTCAGCCTTTCCTTGTAGGGCTTGTGTTCCAAACCCCTCACCAACTTCGTTGCCCTTCTCTGCACACGTTCCAGCAAGACAACATCCTTCCTAAACTGAGGAGTCCAGAACTGGACACAGTACTCGAGGTGCGGCCTAACCAGCGCAGTGTACAGGGGCAGAATGACCTCCCTGCTCCTGCTGGCCACACTGTTCCTGATGCAAGCCAGGATGCCATTGGCCTTCTTGGCTGCCTGGGCACACTGCAGACTCATGTTCAGCCTACAATCAACCAGTACCCCCATGTCCCTCTCTGCCTGGCCACTCTCCAGCCACTCTGACCCCAACCTGTAGCACTGCATGAGTCTTCTTGCCGATTTCTGGTGAACACCTCATTAATGGGAAACCAGGTAAAGTACTGACTTGTATGTAGCTGGTTGGTTGTTGTTTTTTATTTCTTGCAAGAAAATAAATTATTTATTCCTCCTTTCAGAATATTTTAAAATACAGATGAGGCTCTAAACTGTGTTTGATAACTTGAGTAGAGCAAACACACATTCCTAAAGAAAACAGCTTACTACAAAATAAATACGAAACCCAAATAAATGCAAAATAACTTTAAAAATCCTACAAGAACTTGCACATTGAATTCAGAGTCCACCTCATACCTCACAGCTGAGTAAAGGAATAAAGGAGAATTCCTCTCTTAATCATGTGGAAGTTGTGAGAATTATAGTGTAAGGTATGGCTAGAATGACTTGTCTTTTTTTTTCTTAATGAAGTGGAGGTCTAGTGTATTGGGAGCCATGGTGAAAACTTGAGGCAAATCACAACAGCTACACTGTTATTAGTATCACCGAACACTAAAATAAGTTAAATTATGGATTTAACAACACTGAATTCTAGCCTTACAGTTCTTAGCTATCCAGACCTCATACTGGTTTCACTGAGAATTTTAACTTTGTAAAGAGCATCAGTCCTTATGCAGCTTTAAATCTCATTAAGTTTCTATTATACTGACATATCAAAGAGAAAATATGGTGTCATATTGATATTTACTGCTAGAATGTGTTAGAAAACAAGGTTTTTATTGAAGGTGCTTAGGAAACAAGTACCTTTTTCTTGTATGTTTAACATGAATTAATTGTTATGCAAAAACAGCAGCATAAGCCTAACTGTGTGACTAAAAATCTATATGGAAATAAATTAATGATAAAATGGTGAATGTCTTCACATAGCATTAATGAAGTCAAGAAAAAAATTGTATTGTGTAATTCTATATGCAGTCACTGAATTAAAGAAACAAGGTGGCCCTCTTTTCTTCTGGATGGATGAATTTAAACCACTCTTTCTAGTGGTAGTGTTGCTGCTGCAATGACAATGTAAGATGCAGGAAAGAAAAAGTTAACAAGCAGCAATAACCATTCTTTTATTACATCCACTGACATAGCTAGAGAAAATCAGAGAAGGTTTAAGGCAAAAAAATACTTCTTCAGGTCAGTGAACAGAAGAAGTAAACATGAAAACTAAAAGCAACTTTGGAAGAAAAGATTGGAAATTAATTAGATATGTATCAGCCAGACTATTTCTGAAAGATAAGACAGCTGGTAATTGTGAAGTGGAAAAGATTTTGTGGGAGACATCTCTATTTGTCAAAAAATCCATTTCTGAGAGAGCTGTTAAGGTATCAATCTCCTAAGGGAAGGTGAGAAACAAGCACTTTATGGTCTTTACATTGTACAGAAGCAAAATATTGCAACATGACCTAAAACTGATGTCTATATTTACCTTGTCATTTTAGACATTAAGTAAAACTATGAGTTTGTGCAGCAGAAGGCTGAAAAATGTATGTTCCTAATTACTGTTATCTTTTAATGACTTTTTGTTGCTGCTCTTAAATCCTGGTCTACTTTCTCCTTTCATGATGCAACTCTTAGGTGCCTATAATTCAGATAGTTTTGGAGTCTTAATTCAAAGGGCTTTTGGAAAACAACTTGGACAAAATCATAGAAGATTTGAAAAGAAAATAAATACATGAAAGGAATAAGAGATAAAGTACTAGCATGTCCAAAAATTACTTACAGCGAAGAAATAAGGAATTTAAATGAAAGATTCATCCCTCATCCCATCCTTCTGGACGGCATCCCTTCCCTCCAGTGTGTCTGCTGCACCACACAGCTTGGTGTTGTCAGCAAACTTGCTGAGGGTGCACTCAACGCCACTTTCCATGTTGCCAACAAAGATGTTAAACAGGACTGGTCCCAGTACTAATCCCGAGGCACTCCACTTATCACTGGCCTCCACTTGGATGGTGTTTTCAAACAGAACAAATTGGACCAACTTGCTCTAACTTGGCAAATACAATCTGAGTGGCAGCCAAGGAAAATTTCAACCAGTTTCACAGTATGAGTTGAATTGTTTACATTGTTCTTATAATGTTGCCACTTGTTTTAATTTTTGCATTTTAAGTCTGAGTGTAACTGCTACTTTGTGGTATCTTCTACTGAATGATTGGAAGGTTAATATAAGACTTAAATTATTGTTTTTAGGTAAGGTTTTTGTTCTACAAAGATGTGCTACTAAAGATCTTAAATTCCTCACACTATCATTACAGGTTATTTTGCCTACATGGAAAATGAAATCTGTTCTTCAGGCTTAAGTGGCTTAGTGCCAGTTGCTCACCAAGCTGGTCTTACCTTGCTCTAGAATTTGATGGAAGGAGAAAAAGAGACCCCAAAGTTACTGTGGGTGGCAAGTTTGTTTTCAGACTAGTAGTGAAACTTCACTGCTGCTTCTAATCACTTCATTGTCACTGGAATTGTTTATTGTAATTGGCCTAGACAAAATGCTGCATATGCGTATTTCCCTGATGTTATTTATTTACCCTCTCTCAACTTCCTGTCATCATCCTAGAATCACAGAGTGGTAAGTATTGGAAGGGACTTCTGGAGATCATCTAGTCCAAACCTCCTGCTAACTCAGGCATGCCTAGATCAGGTTGCACAGGAATGCATTGTGTATGTGAGAACTGAATATATTGTTTTAGACTGGCACTTTGTTCTAGCTTGTTGTGGTTTAGATTCATGCAGCCATTCACACACTGCCCCCACCCACTGTTGGGATGTGAAGGAAAATTTGAAACAAAAAAATCCCTGTGGGTTGAGATAAGGAGAATTTAACATAGCGTAACAATAAAAATGACAAATTAACAGGAATAACAATAATACTAACAAAGTAATATATAAAGCAAGTGGCATAAAATACATCCCACTCACCTGGTGCCTCAGCAAGCCAAAAACCTGGGCCAGCCCTCCCCTGTAGAGCAGGCATGCTGTCAGTATTGTATTGAATACCCCATTGGCTGGTTCTGTTGAATAGCCTGTGTGTGGCCACTCTCAGTTCGTTGTGAGAAAATTCACTCTGAACCTAGGACAGAGATGGACAAGTTTCTGAAAGTTAAAACCAGTTTATGAAATTATCTTCTAGTATTACCCCTTATTTTTCCTTCCATACATTTACACTGACAAAAGGTAGTCCATATTGACTTAGTTTTATAACATGTATGCATTAATGTTCCTTTTTTAAGACTTTGTACCAACTTGGCCACCAGGCTTAGAAAAAGCGTTTTGCTCAGTTTTCATTTAGGCATCATTAAATGAAGCATGTGATTTTGCTCACATACATTATAGCTTTAGAAGTCTGGAAATGTGTTTACATGCATGGAATAGATACAGTCATCCTACATCGTACTTTACATCCTCCCCATGTCTTGTAAATCCTACCTTCTTTATGTAATTGCTATGATTGATTTACAAATCTTCCCAATAAATCCTAAATTAAAATGAATAGACTTGTAAATCCTTTCTCTGCATTTGAAGTATGGAACAAGTAGATGATTTATAAGTGAGGTCTTCAAAGCCTGATGGCTACAATTAAATATGTATCCAGTCTTATTCCTCTTCCTTCTCTGCCTTCTCAGCTTTACTTGTAAATCTGCTTCTTTCATTAGATTAAGTTGTATTTAAATGAGACAAGTTCTGTAAACTTTCACATGCTTCAAATGACTTAACTACATCACTGTAATTATGCCAGATTCTCCCGTTCCGAACTGTACTGAAGAAAATGAATGGAAACCAAAGACCCAAGAGAGTATGCAAGATGTGTCAAGAAGCAATGCTGGAAATTCAGTTGAAAGCATTTACTTTTAAAAGACACTAATTATGGCATGCTCCATTGTGATGTCTGATTTTTGTATGACATTCCAGGTTTCTTTTTAATGGCTCCGCAGAATGTTATTCCTGAAAAATTAACACCTCTTGTGCTATCAGTTCTGGATTCACAGGCAATTAGAACTCTTAATTTATAAACTCAAGAGTGCCTTATGCCTGCTTTTAGTTACAGGCTGTATGAGAAACATGGAAGACAGTTTCTGTTCATGTCTCTGATAGCATCAAGTGTATAATTCAAATTACTTTCATAAGATCTTTGGGTCCACATGCTTGTAGAACATTGTCTGTGTGCTTGTACAATCTCCCAACAGGCAATTAAGAGACCTGCACATATCCAAATTGAATGAAATAATTGTGCTTGAAAATACTGTATGTCTTATTGAATATATATTAAGTGGAAAAAACCCCTTTGTTATTTTGCCAACATCTTTAAAGTCAAGGTTGTGTGTAAATCTTTCTGCTTGTCATGCAGATACTGAAGACTATTTAATATTTCAGTGGTCCTGTGAAATCCTCCCTTCACTCAATATAACTCTCTTTTTTTTCAGTCTGGCCTCCAAGTGAAGCACCTACCCTACCCCCAGGTGGTAAGAAAGGTAACACAAAAATACCCCCTCTGGTCTGACACAAGTTTCATTAGATGGTACGCTATACAGTTACCTTAGCAAAAAAGCACAGCAAAAGCAGAAACCAACAATAAAATGGTTCCCCCCACTCCAAGCATGCTGCAGGCAGGCCAACACCAGACCAATTGGAAGCCTCTCATGTTACATGCTGAACTTCAAGCCCAGCCAGCACTTCATTTTGAAGCTGGCACGATGTCCGCATGACATTGAATACTTAACCCCAGATTCAACTCAACCCATGACAATGACAATGTGGTTGCTAAACCCCTTCTCCCAAGAAGAAAAGTTGTAATATTGCAAATATTTACAAGTGCTTAGCATTATTAAACATTTTAAGAGTTCCTCTCCTCAAAATTCAGCCAATTGACCACCTGTCCCACATCCTAGTTTGACTTCCACTTTTTGTAACCAGCTCCCTGACATACCACAAGCCTGATTTCAGGTAGCAGGACAAAATCCCACTTTTTTCTTCTTACAAGGCCACATACTCTTATAGCCTCCCCTACACAGATCCCTATGTATCCCTCCACAGGGTTTTCTTGCCTGCCTCCCTTGGGTTTTAGAGTTTGTTGGGTTTTTTTTTTGAAAAGAGGTACTTTTAAATTCAGGAATGCCTATGTTTGTGCTTATATGTGACATCATATACAGGAGGTATGGCAGTGAAGTTTGCAGAGTACCTTCAGTTGAAGAACCTCTCTAATCTGAAGTCCATTGATTATTCAAAACAAAATGATTTTTAAATGTTTGGCAGTAATCATTTGACTGAAAACTGTTACAGAAACTTCAGCTGGCTACAGAAGTGAGTCTGAATACTAATCTTGAACATTAAGCATGCAAAAGAATTATTTCACTGCTGCTCTAACTAACAGGTATCTTTGGCTATGAATTGCCCTGGGTATCTCCATAATTCCTCAGTTCTGAGTAATGAGTTAAAGCAAATGGACATCTCTAAACTATACTGTAAGGACTACCTGGCACCTGGGGAAAAGCAATTGTTGAAGGTTGTTCTATTCTCCCTTCCCTTCAACATTTAGATTAAGTCACTTCTGTATCAGCAACAAGCTACTGGTGCATGTAAAAGATTTCATTAGAATAGAAAAGAGTAATGAGTTCAAAGAGAACACTTCATTTCTTTTTACATAAAACAGAGAGGAAATAATGTTACAGTTCAGTTTTCCCTACAACCCCCTTCAAAGAGTGTAAAGAATATATAAATGGAGTTATCAGTGCAAATACATATTAATTTTTCAAGAGTTATTTACTTCTATAACAGAGACCATTGTGATACCTTAACATCTTGGTTGTAGACAAGGGACAATATTTGTATTACAGTAGAACTATAGCTCTCAGCTGAGTGGAAGAAATACTGGATTTTCTATAGCACTGTTCTCCCATCTCTCTTTCTACAGTTTTGGTTAGCAAATTTCCAGCTAGAAAAGTCTAAAAGCCAAATTCTGTCCGGAACAAAGATGACAACTTTGTAATTATGTCTGAAATTTTGTAGTGATGGTTTACTAGATCTTTTGGGTGTCATTACATTTACAAATGAAATTCTAATTGAATGCTGAAATCTAAAGTAATTGAAATGCAGTCAAGTGTCCTATTTATACAATACAATACAATAATACAATACACCAGGTTGGAAGAGACCTTCAAGATCATCGCGTCCAACCCATCAACCAATCCAACCCACCCAACATCTAAACCTGTGTGGCCTGTGCAAAAGGTATCTTGACCTAGAGAAGAAACAACCTTTGTCCCTCAGAGTCTCAACAGCCACAGTCATCGTCGCAGCTCAGTTTTATAATGAAATTGCTGTTGCTATAATCACAACTCATAGTTTATTTCAAGGCTGTACATCCCTGTCCTTGTTACTGAACATCACATTTGTTATAATTGTTTTGATTTGGTCAGTGATAGTGAAGAAAGAGAACCTAATTCCTCATATTTTAATGCATTTGTATCCATTTTGACAGAGGACAGATAAATATTTTGCTCAAAGTCAGTACATGAAACAAGCAGCACATTATGGGAAAGAATACCTTTGACAAATAAAATGGGATTTTTGCAATAGAATTGAATATGTATCTCTTTCCCCCCACCTTCAACCTGTCAATACTATTCTTATAGACAAAAATCAGGATTTAAAGATTCTAGAGACTGGAAAATTATTATATCAACCATCTTAAACAATTTTTTCTATTTTCAGTCTGGCAAATAATGGTGCAGCAAAAGTGAACTCGGCATTAAGGATTACAGAAAATAATAGTTGAAAACATTTTGAGGCAATGAAAGTCACTCAATGATCTGTAAAATTCATAGAAGCAAGTTCTGAAGTTCATTGTAGACAGTATCAAATTAAAATGGGTGAAAAAATAAGTATAAAAATAAGTAATTGTGACCGGTTTAGGCTGTGCCTTTAAGAAAGAGACACTTTCTGAACACTCTGGGCGAATATTTTGATATTAGAATGAAAACAATGATATGCTAATTCAATTTCATTGGTGGAACCCGGTTGTAGTTTTTTTGTTTAGTCTTTCAGTCGGGGAGGGTAGTCAGTAGTCGTCTTCTTCTTCCCCCTGTGCTGTGAGCTGGCTCGTTTCTCTCTACGATTCCTGCTAACCAGATAAGAAAACTAACTTTGCATTCGCTTTGAGCTTTAACAAAGTTTTCCCCTTTTAATTACCTTCCTTTCTCTCTCTCTCTCTAACCCTTTTGGGAAAAAGGGGTGGTAGGGAGGGAGAAGGGAGCGGCAGGCCGAACCCCCTGGCCGCAGGGGGGTTGGCGAAAGGTTTCCTGTATTACATACATTGCTGTATATTTCTGTATATATTGTAAATACTGTATATTTTTGTACATATTCATTGCATTCCATATCTGCTTGTAAAATACAGCTTTCATCTGCTTCTCCAGCTGAGTTAGCTGTGGAATTCTTTTGTGTGTGTGGGGGAACTTTCCTACTCCACCACATATTTTTAATTGGCGCCCAACGTGGGGCTTGTGGATAATTGCTGTCCAGAAGCTGGGCTAAAAGGTTGCTTGATTTATTGCCTGCTCGAGTCGGAGTTGCAAACATGAAAGTGTTTTGGCTTTTAGAACGTTTGGTCTTTTCAGTTTGTTCGGTACTGGTCTACAAGTACTTCATGGGAATGATTTTCGATCGCTTAGGCAGATACTTGATGTATAGATTGTATTTATGGTTTAAGTATAAGATTCAGCTTCTTTACGACCGGTGCCTGGGATTCTTCTGGCTTAACAGATACGGGAATGTGACCTCTAGCACTCTGCCCATAGAGATAAAGGAGTTTAAGATCCCGGTAGGCGAAAGGGTTGTTTTAAGTGATGGCTGGGATCCAAAGGTGATTTATTTGATGTGTTTAAATCTGCTGCTGGTGATGGTGATTGCGTACTTGTTATATGCTCTGTATCGGAAGGAAAAAGTGGCTAAAGCGTGCTTTGTAATTAAGCGTAGATCGAAACGCAGAAAGCGCAGCTCTAACTCTACCCCAGAAGTGTCTAGTGATGAGGAAAATGCAGAATCTGTATCAGTTAACGACAAGGCTAAAAAGTCCATCGGAAAGGCTGCTCTGAACGGTGCTGTTGGTGGCTCTGGCAATCAGCCAGCGGCAGCGGCAGCTCCTAACATGGCTTCCACGCCCTCGGCAGCCATTAATGGGGCAAAGCCATTTCCTCCTTCTTCTTCGGCAGGACCGGAAGTGTCCTCCGCAGCAGCTGATTCGTCTCAAAACCTGTCAGCTTCTATTAAGCCAGCTGTAAATCCAAACACAGCTCCAGTTAAGCAGGTAGCTGTTTTAAGTACGAGAGGAAAAAAGGGCAAAGCTGATCCAGATGCTGATGGGGAAGAGCAGCAGGATCCTGGTGAGGGAACTTCTGCTCAAAGAGACCCTGCTGAGATGGAGGAAAAGGTTTGTCTTAAAGATATAGCTGAGTTATTGAGATCATCACTGGATGGAGATGCAGGGCAAATTGCTGATAGCAGAACAACTAAAGGTGGTACTCCTGACCTTAAGCAGATTCTTAGGAGAGTGACAGTAAGATTATTGGGACAAGAACTTCAGGAAGATGAGGCAGAGGAGGAGGAGTCAGATGACATTGAGAGCTGTTCGTCACCCAGGGAGGAATTGAGGAATGTGCGTAAAGATTACATCAGAGCAGATAAGGAGCCAATCCTAGCTTGGCTTGGTAGATGCTATGATACAGGTGCTCCAGCTCTGGTAGTTGGAGACAAGTCAGCAGCTCAACTAGGAACTCTCTCAAAGGATAATGGAATAGATAGACATCTAGGCAGGACTCTCGGCAAGGTTACTCTGTGGATACGCCTTTTAATGGCAACTCTCATGAGGTATCCTTCCCGAGATGATCTTCCATGGAATGCCAAACCCTGGACTACCATAGATGAGGGAATCAAGCGTCTGAGAGAATTTGCTGTTAGAGAGGTACTCTATGGTGGCCATGAGACTCTGAATCCTGATGAAATTCCTGTAGGAACTGGTCTTGCTAAAAAGCTCATCAAACTTGCTCCTCCTAATTATGCAAATATTCTGGCAAGCAGAATTGTGGCAAGAAATTATGGTGGTGCTTCTCCTATGGTTGGCCAATTCACTGATCAGATGAGACAACTGGAGGATAGCATGACACGTGTTTCTTTGGTTTCAGCCATTGAAACTCTGTCTGGAAAAATTGAGAATTGCATGAAAGAGCTGAAGGATGAATTTAAAAATACATTCTCCCAATTGGCACAAAGAGATAATTCCAATTCTTCCTCCAGATGGATACAAGTTTCCTCTGTGAGGAATAGACGTCCTCCAAGGATGTCATTCCAAAACAGGTCATTCCAAAACAGGTCTAACCAAAACAGACCACCAAGGCAATCACGTGCGAGTATCTGGATAACTCTGCGTGATCAGTTTGGTGAGAACATGAACAGATGGGATGGTCAACCAACTGCTAATCTTTTCAGGAGACTGAGGGAACTGCAAAGTGGCAGAACCCGAGGTAGCAATACCAGAAGGGTAGTTGTTACTTCTACGGTTCCCCAGGACAACTCTAATAGCTCCAACAGTGGCTCCAGTTCTAACACTGCACACTGTGCTCATTGCACATGTGGGCATGTTCCCCATAACTAGGGGTGCCCTGCCTCCCGCCAGGGGGAGGAGAGGGGTAACAGAGATAACAGAATCTATTGGGATGTGTACATCCAGTGGCCTGGCACTTCACAATTTCAGAAGTACAGGGCCTTGGTTGACACAGGGGCTCAGTGCACCATAATGCCATCAAATTATCAGGGATCAGAAGCTATAACTATTCTGGGAGTCACTGGTGGATCTCAAGAGTTAACTAAGGTGGAGGTTGATATAAGTTTAACTGGTAAACAGTGGAGAAAGCATACAGTTGTGACCGGACCTGACGCACCTTGTATTTTGGGAATTGATTTTCTGAGAGAAGGGCGTTTCAAAGACCCTAGGGGTTACAAATGGGCTTTTGGAGTAGCATCTGTAGAAACTGATGGACAAAAGCTGAAGCTGTCTGTCAGACCTGAGCTTTCTGTTCAATCTGCAGTTGTGGGACAACACAAGATTCAGGACATTAAATTGCCGGTTGCTTCTCAGACTGTGCATCACAGACAATACAGAACCAACCGTGACTCTTTGTTGCCCATTCAGAATCTGATTCATCAGTTGGAGAGTCAGAAAGTCATCAGCAAAACTCATTCACCTTTTGTGAGAGACTAAAGCTTGTCTCTCCTGGTGACTCAACAAAGATAAAATCACTTGCTGTTTGTCCAGACAATAGCTGATGTGCTTTGGGCAGAGCCACTGGAAGGACTCTTGGAAGGTGCAAAGATAACATTGCTCACGGGACTGCAGCTGGCCTACAACAATGGTCCAAGGGCCCAGCATTCACACCTTCAGGACAAGATCATTTCCAGCCATCAGATACCCCAGGAAAGGACAATGGTTCCTGATATGTAAAGAGTGCGTGGGGAGCTAGATGGAGCAGGAGGAGGCGGAGGCCTTCCCCCTCCATCCAGTGGCTGCCCAAACTCACCTGAGTACACAGAAAGATTTCCTGGGGAACGATACCTGGACCTAAAGATGATTTCCCAGAACGATATCCTGGGGAACAACACCTGGACACTTGCCTAAGGGCTAAAAAACTGTATAAAAGACTGGAGCAGCTACTGGCTTTTTAAGAGGAGAAAATTGGAGAAGCAAGATGCAGAAGAAAGCTGACGGCAGCACACGCTGGAAACATCCCGGGGCCAACACAATGGATCTTGGACTCTCCGTGCCCTAAGTTCCGGCTGCTGCAACTCATGGAGCTGAAGAAGCTGCCCAGAGGACCTCATCCCTTCTACAGCCAAAGCCTCAGCACCCTTCCTCTACAGACCCAACATCTCCTGCAGCACCGTTTCTCTACAGACCCAACATCTCCTGCAGCACCGTTTCTCTACAGACCCAACATCTCCTGCAGCACCTTTCCTCCACAGACTCAAACTGTCTTGGGGGGTGAGTGGTGTGGTAATATAATTCTTTCCCTCTTCTCCCTTTCTTCTACTCTCTCTCTCTCCCCTTCTGATCCCTCCACTTTATTTATGTCCATCCACTGTAGTTATGTAATAAATAGTCTAGCTGTTGATATTTTGGCCTCGTTTGTGCCTCTAATTTCACAACACGGGAATATTCATTAAAAACCTCAATTCTTTCCCTCTCCGGATCGAGACACCTTTCAACAGTCCAGTGTGGCCTGTGCGAAAGCCGAATGGAGACTGGCGTCTGACAGTCGACTACCGAGCCCTGAATGAAGTAACTCCACCTATGAGTGCAGCAGTACCAGACATGATGGAACTGCAGTATGAGCTGGAATCCAAAGAGGCCAAATGGTATGCTACCATAGACATTGCTAATGCCTTCTTCTCTATTCCCATAGCAGAGGAATGCAGGCCTCAGTTTGCTTTCACCTGGAGAGGAATCCAGTACACTTTCAACAGGTTGCCAATGGGCTGGATCCACAGCTCCAGCATCTGTCATGCAGTGATCCACGATGCTCTGGAAGAAGGTGGTGCTCCAGAACACATCCAGTTCATCGATGACATCATCGTCTGGGGTAAAACTGCTGAGGAAGTCTTCGAGAAAGGTAACAAAATCATTGACATTCTTCTGAATGCAGGTTTCGCCATCAAGCGAGACAAAGTGAAAGGACCTACCAGAGAGATCCAGTTTCTGGGAGTGCGGTGGCAGGATGGACGCTGACACATTCCAGTGGATGTGGTAAATAGAGTCTCTACCATGGCAAATCCCATGAACAAGCAAGAAACTCTACGTTTCTTGGGGATAGTGGGATTTTGGAGACTGCACATTCCTGGATACAGTCAGATTGTGAAACCTCTGTATGATGTGACTCGAAAGAGAAACCATTTCCACTGGGGACCTGAACAACAAGCAGCCTTTGACCAGATAAAGCAAGAGGTAGTGCAAGCAATGGGTCTGGGACCTGTCCGAGATGGTCCAGACATTAAGAACATTTTGTACACGGCTGCAAGTGACAATGGTCCAACCTGGTGCTTGTGGCAAAGAGCTCCAGGTGAGACACGTGGACGACCTCTTGGTTTCTGGAGTTGAGGTTACAGAGGTTCAGAGGCTAATTATACTCCAACAGAGAAAGAGATTCTAGCTGCCTATGAAGGAGTGAAAGCAGCTTCTGAAGTAATTGGAACTGAATCACAACTTCTCTTAGCTCCCAGATTACCAGTTTTGAATTGGATGTTCAAAGGCAAAGGTTCCACACCACATCATGCAACAGATTCCACCTGGTCTAAGTGGATGGCTCTGATAACACAGAGAGCTCGAATGGGAAATCTTGAAAGACCTGGTCTGGTGGAGGTGATCTCAAGTTGGCCTGAAGGTACCAACTGTACTAAACCTCCAGAGGAGAGAGTAACTCGTGCTGAGGAAGCTCCTCCTTACAATGACCTATCTGATGATGAAAAGAAATATGCTTTGTTCACAGACGGTTCCTGTCGTCTTGTCGGGAACAAGCGAAGGTGGAAGTCTGCAGTGTGGAGTCCAACACACCGAGTTGCAGAAGCAAAGGATGGAGAAGGAGAATCCAGTCAATTCGCAGAGGTAAAAGCCGTCCAGCTAGCTCTCGACGTAGCTGAACGTGAGAGATGGCCAAAGCTTTATCTCTACACCGACTCATGGATGGTAGCCAATGCTCTGTGGGGTTGGCTAAAGAACTGGAAAAAAGAGCGGTTGGCAGAGGAAAGGAAAGGCCATTTGGGCAGCCGACCTGTGGCAGGACATTGCTGATCGAATCGAGAGAATTCCAGTGAAGGTGAGACACATTGATGCTCACATTCCTAAGAGCAAAGCTACTGAGGAACAGCAACACAACCATCAAGCAGATCTAGCTGCAAGAGTTTCTCCAGTAGACATGGACTCTGATCTTGATCTCGACTGGAAACACCGAGGTGAGATATTCTTAGCTCGGTGGGCTCACGATTCGTCAGGACATCAAGGCAGAGATGCAACCTACCAGTGGGCACGTGACAGATCCATAGACATTTCCATGGATGCTATCACACAAGTCATCCATGACTGTGACATTTGCGCTGCTATTAAGCAGGCAAAACGACTTAAGCCCTTATGGTATGGTGACAGATGGTCCAAGTACAAGTATGGTGAAGCTTGGCAAGTTGACTACATCACTCTACCACGTTCTTGTTCTGGTATGCAGTATGTGCTTACTATGGTAGAGGCAAACACTGGATGGTTGGAAACTTATCCAGTACCACATGCAACTGCACGCAACACCATTCTCGGTCTGGAGAGACAAATCCTGTGGAGACACGGAACTCCAGAGAGGATTGAGTCAGACAATGGAACTCATTTCAAAAACAACCTTGTAAAGAGTTGGGCCAAAGAGCACGGCATCGAGTGGATATTCCACATTCCCTACTATGCACCAGCTGCAGGGAAGATTGAACGCTACAACGGTTTGTTGAAGACCACTCTTAAAGCCATGGGGGGTGGATCTTTGAAAAACTGGGAAAAACATTTAGCACAAGCAACCTGGATGGTAAATAGTAGAGGTTCAGTGAACCGAGCTGGACCTGCACATTCAGATCTGCTACAGAAAGTAGAAGGTGTTGTTGAGTTCCTGTTGTTAAAGAAAAGAATCTGTTAGGTAAAACTGTTTGGGTATTTTCTCCCTCAGGAGAGGCTAAACCTGTCCGAGGGGTGGTTTCAGCTGAAGGTCTGGGTCACACTTATTGGGTAATGCAAGAGAATGGTGAAATTCAGTGTATTCCACAAAGAAATTTGACTTTAGCTGAAAGAGTTTAAATTCAGAGTGTTGTACAGCTACATCGCGCCCAAAGGAAGAATCCCTGAGGAATCCACGGTGCACGAACCCTGAGAACCCTGAGTCAACTGAGAGTCCCTGTTTCCCTGTTTCCCTGTTTTCCCTTTTCTTCGCTTCGTCTGCAAAGAGACAAACTGTTTTCCATTTTTCCTGTTTCTTGGACTTCTGAATCATCTACACCTGAGGATAGCCGGAATGGACTATGAACTTTACTTACAAACTGTGGATATTGTTTTAGATTGGATGGACAGTATGAACAGCCAATGAAATTGTTTAGCAGGGGTAGATTGTGACCAGTTTAGGCTGTGCCTTTAAGAAAGAGACACTTTCTGAACACTCTGGGCGAATATTTTGATATTAGAATGAAAACAATGATATGCTAATTCAATTTCATTGGTGGAACCCGGTTGTAGTTTTTTTGTTTAGTCTTTCAGTCGGGGAGGGTAGTCAGTAATCGTCTTCTTCTTCCCCTGTGCTGTGAGCTGGCTCGTTTCTCTCTACGATTCCTGCTAACCAGATAAGAAAACTAACTTTGCATTCGCTTTGAGCTTTAACAAAGTTTTCCCCTTTTAATTACCTTCCTTTTCTCTCTCTCTCTCTAACCCTTTTGGGAAAAAGGGGTGGTAGGGAGGGAGAAGGGAGCGGCAGGCCGAACCCCCTGGCCGCAGGGAGGGGTTGGCGAAAGGTTTCCTGTATTACATACATTGCTGTATATTTCTGTATATATTGTAAATATTGTATATTTTTGTACATATTCATTGCATTCCATATCTGCTTGTAAAATACAGCTTTCATCTGCTTCTCCGGCTGAGTTAGCTGTGGAATTCTTTTGTGTGTGGGGGGGAACTTTCCTACTCCACCACAGTAATTTTCTAGAAACAGCAGATTGGATTTCACTTTTTCTCAAGGAGAGCTGCAGCACCATCAGCAGCTATAGGAGTTTGCTGACACTTTTTTTGATACAGTGAGGAACTGGATTCAGGTTCTGTTACTTTTTCCACAATATTGTGTAACAGTCAGGGAGTAAGGGCCTTGGACTCATCCTGTGGATTTGGCTGCTGGAACTTAGGTAGTGAGGTAGCACAGCTGAGGGTTGCCCCCTTCCCAAACATCTTTCTAGGAACCATGTTTCCAGTCCTGTCTATCTTCTCAGAAGCTCCTGACCTCTCCCCAGGGAATGCATGGGGCTAGAGCTGCCTGCGGTGCCCCCAACCTGTCCTGCTCCCTGACTGGGGTATTGGGACAGGCCCTGGTGGTACTTCTGACTGGGGAGTATATCCTCATCAGAGTGTCAGACGTATATCCGCGTCAGAGTGTCAAAACAAATAAACTGCTTAATATGTCTATTGAGGCAAAATACAGATCTTTTTACAGATCAATATTCACTTGCAGATACTACTGTACATTTGTGGGATGCTTGATGAGAAATATGCTGAAGGAACCAAGAGTTAGTTCTGCAAAGAGACTTAACACAAGGAGGAAAAAAGCACTGAGGTCTTCCCTGAAAATTGGAATGAAGCCATGATGTTCCTGAGCCATTCAGTTTCTCCCACGCTCTTTTTAACAGCCTGCTTCTGAATACTTGTATGGAGAAAGGGAAAGTGCACTGGAAACCATATGGAGCCTCCATTTCCCCAACCATTTGCAGCTCATGTAGGCACTTTATCTGCTTAGTCGTTTCATATCTCATTAATCTCAATCCATTCTTACACTGGCTTCCACTCTCCTTACTTCTAGAGCAATCCTTCGCCTTTTTTGTTGACTACTTAGGATAGCCCCTGTAAATACTTTTACATTTTATATTCTCCACCTTGATTGTTGGCTTTTCCCCCCACCTATATGTGTTAGTGTCAGTGGATCAAAAGAAAGGTGGTTAAAGCAGCAAAATGAGATGGTAGTTCCCTATTGCTTTCCTCAGAAATCAAAATATTTTCTTGTCTTACTGAGCAGAAGAGAAGACTGGACATGTTTGCAGATGGAAAAGCATTGAAAGCAAAGCACCAGTGTCATGCTATATTTATAGCAATTTATGTACACTGAAGTGAAAACTGTCATTTTGTCATGTCACAAAACACTAACACTGTGTTTATGAATCCTTCTGTCACAGAATTACTTAAGAGTGTTAGCAATGAAGTCAAATATAACTGCACAGTAAGAAATCACAACTCTCAGAAATCTCAAATTTCAAATCAAGCAGACCTTCAGACCACTTCAAACTGCTGTTTAGCTTACAAAATTGTCATATTAAAAATATAACACTTCAGTGGTTTGTTCTGCTGTGAATCCATGAGACACAGTTTTAGTGTGTATTTGTATACTCATATAAAAATAAAATGAAGAATTAATTCAGGGCTTTAATGCCCCGGTCACAAATGAATAAAACAAAATTAGAAGTAACTAGAGTGTAGAGCACTACATTTGCTTCATTTTCTCAGGAAGGCAAAGAGTCTAAGTTTAGGACTTGCATCTTCACAACTTTGGAAACCAAAATTGTTTTGTGTATTTTTGTGTATTTTGTAACTGTGCTAATGTTCTCAGCTAGTGATATTGTGCATGTACCTACCTTAGCTCTGCTGGACTGCTGTTGTCTAATTTATACAATTGCTTTAAAAAACAAGTGCAGCACAGATTCATCTCTGTTCCTATTGTTGCTGGCAATAATGTGGACAAAACAGAAATCTGTACACTGGGCTGTGGCATATAGTAGCAAATATGATGGATATCAGAGTATGTTATCCTGCAGTTTCATTAGTAGTAAAAACACTTCTAATACATAATTAAGATGGAAATAAATATAATTCTAAATGAAACCTGTAAAAATTATCAGCTAACCTGTTTGTTAAATTAATTTTTTAGGTTGTGTACCTTGGTGAATTACCTATGGATTCCTCAAGAAAGTTCTGCTTAGTCTTCTGGTTTATCTCATCCAGAACTATTGAAAGGAGGAAAAAAATCCATCAAAGAGAGTTCTTCAAATAGCAAAAATGCTAGACAGCTACAGTGGTTTGGTCTTGTGATGAATGTGGTCTTTTATCCTTCCATTATGCATCTCAGATTATTTTTGGTCCCTCTTTTGCATACTTCCTCCTTAATGCAGTAGATGGCTGCAATTAGATCCTCCCAAGTCTTCTCTTACATATGTTAAATAAACCAAATTCCCTCAATCTCTTTATGTATATCTGATGGTAACTATTTCAGCGCTATTTCAATGGACCTTTTCTGGTCTGTTATATGTGACATTATATTGCCTTACAACTGAACTTGGATTTGCTTTGCATAAATTCTGTCAGTGATTTCTTCTTGTTTTGTTTTGTTTTGGTGTTTTGTTTTTTAGCAGCTTGAGAAATGTCCATCTCCAAGCAAGGCAAAATTTGGCAGAGACTGAAAAGTGGTCTGAACTCAAAACTCAAACCTTACAAGCAGTATTTATATAACAAACTGACACTATCTGGCCTAGAATCCATAGCTGTGCAGAGCTAGAAAATCACTGTAGACTTGGTAACATTGACTGTGGGGACTGCCCGTTGAGATTCTGTGCGTAAAGGGAAAAAAAATAATGGAGTATGAGATCATTCTCATGACATTATTTAAAAAATAATGAATGTCATGAAATGTTCAGCTAAGAACAATGGATTCACAAGGGTATCTACTGGCCTTTTTTCAGTTAGAGTTCTATAAATGTCTAATCACAGAATGTATCTGGTTGGAAGAGACTTTGAAGACAATCCAGTCCTACCTTCGACCTTCACTTGGGTCACAACCACCCCAAGCAACACTACAGGCTTGGGGAACTGTGGCTGGAAATTCATAGAATCATAGAATCAGTCAGGGTTGGAAGGGACCACAAGGATCATCTAGTTCCAACCCCCTGCCATGGGCAGGGACACCCTACACTAGATCAGGCTGGCCAGAGCCTCGTCCAGCCTGGTCTTAAACACCTCCAGGGACGGGGCCTCAACCACCTCTCTGGATAACCCATTCCATGGCTTCACCACTCTCATGGTGAAGAACTTCTTCCTCACATCTAGCCTGAATCTCCCCATTTCCAGCTTCATTCCGTTCCCCCTAGTCCTATCACTACCTGAAAGCTGTCTAGCAGGAAGGGAGTTCTAATCAACAAGCAACTGAATATGAACAAACAGTATACCCAGGTGGCCAGCAAAGCCAATGACATCCTGGCTTGTATTCTGTGTCCAGCAGGAGTAGGGAGGTGTTCGTCCCCTTGTACTCAGCTCTGGTGAGGCCACACCTCGAGTATTGTGTTCAGTTTTGGGCACCTCAACACAAGAGAAATGTGGAGATGCTGGAGCGAGTGCAGAGGAGGGCAATGAAGCTGGTGAAGGGCCTGGAGAATAAATCTTATGCAGAGCGACTGAGGGAGCTGGGGCTGTTCAGTTTGAAAAAGAGGAGGCTGAGGGGAGACTTCATTGCTCTCTACAACTACCTGAAAGGATGTTGTGGATAGGCTGGTGCTGGTCTCTTCTCACAGGTAATTAGTGATAGAACAAGAGGGAACAGCATCAAGCTGTGACTAGGTAGGTTTAGATTGGACATTAGAAAAAAAAAAAAAAATCATTGAAAGAGTGGTCAGGCATTGGAATGTGCTGCCCAGGGTGGTGGTTGAATCACCAGTCCTGGATGTGTTTAAAGGTTGTTTGGACGTGGTGCTTGGGGATATGGTTTAGGGGTGAACTTTGTAGAGTTATAGGTTGGACTTGGTGAACCTGAAGGTCTTTTCCAACCTGAACATTTCTGTGATTGTGTGAAAAACGTTAATATATATTAAAAAAGACTCACTTCTTTGGGCAAAAGGGCTGAACAAGTGACTCAGTCTTTTGATCTGCTCCAGAGAAGGGCAACAAAGTTGGTGAGGGGTTTGGAACACAAGCCTTATGAGGAGAGGCTGAGGGAGCTGGGGTTGCTTAGCCTGGAGAAGAGGAGGCTCAGGGGAGACCTTCGTGCTCTCTACAACTACCTGAAGGGAGGTTGTAGACAGGCAGAGGTTGGTCTCTTCTCCCAGGCAACCAGCACCAGAACAAGAGGACACAGCCTCAAGCTGCACCAGGGAAGGTTTAGGCTGGAGGTTAGGAAGAAATTCTACACAGAGAGAGTGATTGCCCATTGGAATGGGCTGCCCGGGGACGTGGTGGAGTCACCATCATTGGAGGTGTTCAGGAGGAGACCTGATAGGGTGCTTGGTTGCATGGTTTAGTTGATTAGGTGGGTTGGATGACAGGTTGGACGCAATGATCTCAAAGTTCTCTTCCAACCAGGTTTATTCTATTCTAATCTTCTATTCTACTCTAAGTTCTATAAAGACAGGACAACCTTTTTCTCCTGATAAAAAAAATTGTAATATTTCCTGCAGGGTCTACCAAGACTTAATTCTTTCCATGAGTATTTGCTTAGTAGTTGTAGCTATCTTTTCTGAGAGTGATAACTCACCACGTTTTCCAAATTTTGCAGGGTTACAATACAATCAGAAAAGTCTATTGTCTATTATCTTCCTTAGGTACAGTAGATATTGTTAATTTACTTTGAATGGAAGAAAGAAATCCTTGATAAAGACTGCTGGATTTTCTAACCCAGTTTTAAAGAAAGATATGACGAAGAGAAAGAAGGGAAGGGAAGGGAAGGGAAGGGAAGGGAAGGGGAAGGGAAGGGAAGGGAAGGGAAGGGAAGGGAAGGGAAGGGAAGGGAAGGGAAGGGAAGGGAAGGGAAGGGAAGGGAAGGGAAGGGAAGGGAAGGGAAGGGAAGGGAAGGGAAGGGAAGGGAAGGGAAGGGAAGGGAAGGGAAGGGAAGGGAAGGGAAGGGAAGGGAAGGGAAGGGAAGGGAAGGGAAGGGAAGGGAAGGGAAGGGAAGGGAAGGGAAGGGAAGGGAGGAGAGGAGAGGTTCGGAGAGGAGAGGTTCAGAGAGGAGAGGTTTGGAGAGGTTCGGAGAGGAGAGGTTCGGAGAGGAGAGGTTCGGAGAGGAGAGGAGAGGTTCGGAGAGGAGAGGTTCGGAGAGGAGAGGTTCGGAGAGGAGAGGAGAGCTTAGGAGAGGAGAGGTTCGGAGAGGAGAGGTTCGGAGAGGAGAGGAGAGGTTCGGAGAGGAGAGGTTCGGAGAGGTTCGGAGAGGAGAGGTTCGGAGAAGAGAAGAGAAGAGAAGAGAAGAGAAGAGAAGAGAAGAGAAGAGAAGAGAAGAGAAGAGAAGAGAAGAGAAGAGAAGAGAAGAGAAGAGAAGAGAAGAGAAGAGAAGAGAAGAGAAGAGAAGAGAAGAGAAGAGAAGAGAAGAGAAGAGAAGAGAAGAGAAGAGAAGAGAAGAGAAGAGAAGAGAAGAGAAGAGAAGAGAAGAGAAGAGAAGAGAAGAGAAGAGAAGAGAAGAGAAGAGAAGAGAAGAGAAGAGAAGAGCCAACCAACGGCTCAGGTGTTCTAAGATCACAGTATCACCAAGGTTGGAAGAGACCTCAAAGACCTCAAGTCCAACCTGTCACCACAGACCTCATGACTAGGCCATGGCACCAAGTGCCACGTCCAGTCCCCTCTTGAACACCTCCAGGGCAGCCCATTCCAATGATGAATGACTCTCTCAGTGAAGAACTTCCTCCTCACCTCGAGCCTAAGCTTCCCTAACTTCCTTGCTCCTGCTGGCCACACTATTCCTAATGCAGGCCAGGATGCCATTGGCCGCCTTGGCCACCTGGGCACACTGCTAATACAATGTTGATTAAAGACAAGTAGTAGGCATTTTTTGGTAATAAACTCAAAAAGAAAATCATTACCATAACAGCTTCTACTGCTGATCCACAAGTCTCCCACAGCTTTCAAATACTCCTACAGTTATGCTGTAGTCAATCTAAAATAAAAAAATAATCAAAAAATCAAATAATTAAATAAGATGTAGCTATTTAAATATGGAAAGAAAACAGAAAGTCAATTTGATGTTAAAATTTAGTTCTCCCTCATCTTGACTTCTACATTAGCACTGAAGTATAGTTTATGATTCTGCCTTGTTCTTTTTAGAGAAGAAATGAAGAACTCTACAGATACAAAATCATATTCTGATGGATGTATTCTGTGTTGAGAGAATGTGATGTCTTGTACTTGTACCTCTCATTATCTTGATGTACTGCATCTTCAGTAGAGAGAAAACTGTTCTTCACAATGAAATAAAATGTATTTCTAGGAAAATAATGACGCCAAAGAGGCAGAAATTGAAAACAATCTGACTTGCAAATACTATGTAAAATGTGAACTAGTAGTAAATACAAATGTTTTCATCAGCTTTGATTTTCAGATCTGTAAGGGACATGCTCAGAATGGAGTTTAGTCTCCAGCTTTTGTCCTAGGCCAGTAGAACAAGTTTCCCTTTTGAAAGTCATCTTAAGTGCTACCCACATGCATGCATTTAAAACACTGACATTGTATTAAAAAGAGCAAAGAACACCCTACACTACCAGGCACTGCCTCTTAGTTTCACTGTCTTTGTATTTCTAGGAGTTCTTTAGAAAACAAAAGAGTCCCTGTTACAGTAAGACTTGAGGAGTTCAAACTACGCTGCTCCATAATTAGGAGTCGAACTGCACCTAACTTCAACATTTTGGAATTGATGGTTTAAAGTTAAGGCTAAGTTAGTGAACAGTTTATAAATACAAGAGTTCAGTGAATGAAACAAACAAAACAATTCACTGTCCTGTGTATTATTAACAGTAGCATCATTTTCTTAAGCAACTGGAAGTGGCTATAAAGCACACTGAAGATAAGACACCTCTTTGTAACTCAGGACATGTATCTGGACACCCAATATTTTATTCAGCTTTCCACAAAGGCTTTCTGTCACCACTAAAGGGAAAATTTATTTTCAGACTATTTTTTTCTCTGAAAATGTCATCATATATATTCAATGCTTTGCTATTTAGACATTTTTAATTTCCTACAAAATAGAGTAAATAATAGCTTATCCCATGGTGGAGTAAATATTGGTTTTACAGGGCATTAATCTAGGATGCATTACCCAATACACAAGTGATGGTGAGCAGAGAGAGTAATTGATCATGTAGAATAAACTGAGAAGTTTTTATGACATAATCACTACAGTAAGGCTATCATTTATAGAGATGAAGTTTCTCCATTGCTCATTGTTAATTGTCAGAATGACAGCTAATTGTGTCACTAAACTAGGTATGAAGAGCTTCTGATGACTGTGGGGCATTCTGTTCCCCCTGTTGCTAGCAGTACCAGCCTAAACTAAGTGACAGAATCAACAAAAGTCAATCAAATCAACCATAACTGTTAATAAAATACTAAATTAAATTTCCACTGATGATTTATCTAAAGCTAAAATGCAACACCTTGGTAGTACCCTGTATTAAATTCTCTTTGAAGGGAACTAAGACCTAAGTGAAAATGGTACGTTTTTCTCCATGGCAAAAATTGCCACCGTCCATGGAAATACTATTGAGCTTCTGATAGTTGCTCATTATTACACTGTTGGAAGCAGGAATTAGCTACTTCCTGTTTGATAGTTTTATGGACAGAACTCTGTTAGGGGAAAAAAAAACCCTCAAGTCATCTCAAGCCTGACACTGTTTTTATCTGCTAATAAAGTTAACTTTGAGAGGCGCTTATAAGAGATGACTGAAAAGTGAAAATATTGATTTGTTCTCAACTATTTTTTTGGGGGTAAAATAAAAACCTAAATTCTAGAAAAGTCATCATTCAGAGGTTCATTTACTGATTATAGAAATAGTCAGAAGTTGAGAGGGCTTTCCTGTTATTTCTTCTCTTCCACCAAACTGGAAGCATATATTCAAGAACATGGCCTCTTGAAGCACATCCACTATCAGAGTGCTATCACCCTAATATCTAAAGGCCTCTGAAATCCTTTCCAACCTCACGAAGCTGGTTTTATGTAGTAACCCAAAATCAGTAAACACAACTGTATTTTCTAAATGCTGTAGTATATTTTACAGGTCATGAGAAAAAGACATTGTAGCAAAAGATAATATAGCTGTTTGTTGTTGTTGTTGTTTTTTTTTTCCACAATGCCTTTTTTAATTTTTTTAATATTCTGGTTCTAAAATCTCACACAATAAGTCTGCATGTTGAAGTTTATATTGCTAACTTTGTAACTAGTTATTTAAAAGCAGGTTGAAACAGTGCAGAAAAATAATTATAGAAAATCATCCTCTGCAAAGAATTTCATTAGTGGTATCAATATTAAGATTGAAATATTCAAATCATGATCTTAATTTGGTTACTTTCCCTGTAGGAATGTGTTGACCTTTCTGGAAAACTTGAAGTTTAGAGTTCACAGTTCAATGTCAGTGATAGAAGTATCACAGTATCACAGTATCACCAAGGTAGGAGGAGACCTCAAAGATCATCAAGTCCAACCTGTCACCCAAGACCTCATGACTACACCATGGCACCGAGTGCCATGTCCAATCCTGTCTTGAACACCTCCAGGGATGGTGACTCCACCATTTCCCTGGGCAGCCCATTCCAATGACGAATGACTCTCTCAGTGAAGAACTTTCTCCTCACCTTGAGCCTAAACTTCCCCTGGTGCAGCTTGAGACTGTGTCCTCTTGTTCTGGTGCTGGTTGCCTGGGAGAAGATACCAACCCCCTCCTGGCTACGACCACCCTTCAGGTAGTTGTAGAGAGCAATGAGGTCACCCCTGAGCTTCTTCTTCTCCAGGCTAAACAGCCCCAGCTCCCTCAGCCTCTCCTCATAGGGCTTGTACTCAAGGCCTCTCCCCAGCCTCGTTGCCCTTCTCTGGACACGTTCAAGTGTCTCGATGTCCTTCTTAAACTGAGTGGCCCAGAACTGGACACAGTACTCAAGGTGTGGCCTAACCAGTGCTGAGTACAGGGGCACAATGACTTCCCTGCTCCTGCTGGCCACACTATTCTTGATGCAGGCCAGGATGGCATTGGCCTTTTTGGCGTGCAGAACAGCAGGTACTTAACAGGCTTGGTAGCATGAACACAATATTTTAGAAATCTTGCATGGTCTAATTTTTTCTTAATTGTATCTCAGTTCTTTTGCCTCTATTTATTGCACAAAATTTTATACCAATTGCAATTTTAAATACAAGGCAGATAAAAATAGTTTCTTTGGTCAAAGAAATTTGTGCGGTGCTGAGAGTTTTGTATGACAACTGTTTTAAGATTGAGTATTCAAACCCAGAAATCTTCATCTGTGGACAAGAGTGACATACATTTAAGAGGAAAACCAAAGTAATCTCTACTAAAATAAGATAGGATTGCTTTCAGAAACACTAAATGTGAATTCAAACCCCTGTGCTTTATTTTTTTCTTTATTATTCCTTGTTTCCCCCAGGAAAGATGGTTATCTTAAATCACTACTACTGTGCTTTTTGGCTTTATTTTACAGAAATCCTCCTGTGAGGACAAAAGAGTGAAAGACTGTGTGTGAAGATGCATGTAAGTATTGAGGTCAGGAGAGCATTTTGCTGTCTGGGAAAGAGCACTTTCAGAAGAAGTTGCATTAACATAGGAGAATGGATACACAGGGTTTGTATACAGGAGCACTCCCCTCATGCAGATCTTCCGTGATTTAAGCATGACTTCACTTATCTGCTTTTATTCAACCTGAAGCCTATTCTAATTCTGCACACAAGTGAGGTGATCAGATAAGCTCTGTAGCACAGGACATGAAGGTTTGCAAGACACTCTGCTGATGGCCTAGATTTTCCTCTTTCCCAGACTCACTCTGCTTATTCCAGCAGCAAAGAGCAATCATATCCAAAGCAATTCTTCCCAAATTAAGTGGTTCTCTGTAACTAATCAATCACTAGAAAATGACAAAGAATGATCTATGCATCAATATTAAAATTATTTGGTATTTTTTAGATTTAAATATTGCTTCTGGACGCTAAAAATTATCATCAGTTGAGATCCTGTATAGAGAAATATTTTAACCTAAACAATAGAAATATTTGGACAGATATGTTTGAAGAAACTGTGAGGATAATAACAAAGGATGGAAATGATTGTCCTTGCTATTGATTCTACATTTAAAAAGAAAAATTGCAAAGGTCTACTAGAAACAAAAATTAATTTCAAAGGTTATTTGTTTGATATAGATGTGTGATACCATTTGCAGAAAAAAAAGAAACTGCACTTGCTCCATTTGTTGTCATTCTGGAAAGACAGGGACACCTAGCTACTATGTTACAGGCCTTTCCAGAGCAGAGCTGATAACTGAAATCGAACAAGAGCATGTGCATAATTAGCTAACCGTAACATTTGTATCTTTGAAGTGGTTAAGATGAGAAGGCTCTCTTGTCCAGAACACTCTTCTAGGGTGTTTCTCCAGCCCCTTGCTGTTCTGTGGCTGCATTATTTGCCCATGCCATTATGGAAGCAAGCATAAACGCAAGGTGCAAAAAGAAATGTTATGCCAACAAAAGGTGTAAAGCTTCTGCTCACTCTTCCTGCTATTTTGTATGTCTAGGTTTGTTACATGCTGAATGCTAGATTCTTAAATGCCTCACTAATGATGAGAATTGCTTTATCTCCAGTAAACAAGGGAGTTGGCTCTGTAACTCTGTAACTTTCTTTCCTAAGGCTGAAATTGACTTTGAGTAATTTTTGGTTGGCTTGTTTTCTTGTTTTGTCTCAACCCAGAGTTTGGTTTTGGTTTTGGTGTTGTGTGTGTGTGTGTGTGTGTTGTTTATCCCTCACTTCTGTGTCGGGGGAGGCAGACAGATTAACCTGTTGTTTTTTCCTTAAACCATTACAATTACACAGTTATTTCAAAAGGGAAGTTGAAGAAACAATTTTATAATTCATCATCTATGCTTTCTTCTGTTGGTATAGTTTCCCTTGGGAGGGTAAAAGATGAGATACTCCAGGTACTCCAGAAAGAATGTTATCATTCTCTTTATATTTGAACTTAACTTACCCCAACCAAAGTCATATATTTTGTAGGACTGTCCTACATACTGTTTTCCAGTAAATGATTAGGTACTTAATCTCACATTGCTGTCATGCTCTGGTTGCTGCTGATGCCTGATCAAAAATTTTATCTACAGCTTCTTTTCATATGGACATTTCTTTTGTTCTTTTTCCTTTTATCTTCACCCAGAAAAATGCAACAAATTTGCCTCTCACTCCTTTCTCAACTTCAGAGAGTGACTTCAAAGCATTCTTGATCTACAGTAAATATTGTTTCCTTTTTTTCCTGTTCATGATTCCTGAACAAACTTTCTATTTTACCAGCCTCCCAATTCTAGTGATTTGTTTCACCAGCTTTCTGTGATGTTGATTAACCAAGTTTTTTGGTTGTAAAGCAACAATTCAGATATTGTATCTTCTGTTCTTGTTCCAAGTTCATGCTGTAATAGTAAAAATTACTTTTCTTGATTATAGAAGGTAGAAGTAAACATCTTTATACCTCAGTACAATTTCAGTGGCATTGAATAAGCCATATCTCATCCATGAGGATTCACGATCACTAATACTGAGACACAACATTAGGAAACTTGGCATGACCAAGCTACTTTCCTTGAATATTCACACTAAGCCCACCTTTTCTTCAGGGTTGATATTTCAGGTTGGCAGATGGTTGTTTTGTCTTTTAGCATGGTAATTATTAATAATGCTTGTCATATTACAGGTAAGTTCTTAGAGACCAGGACTCTTACTAGAACTGTCTGCAAAATTGTTTGCCTCTCTTTTCCTAGTGGCCTAATAAGGCCTTGCACTGTCACCAGAATACATGTCATTGATGAAACTCCATTTCTATAGTCCAAGCCTGCAACTGTGATACTTGTAGTGCACTTGTTTCAAGCATATTATAGATCAGGCCATTGAGTCATCATTGTGGAAACCTAGATCTGTTTGAAATTATCTGTGTCTTTCCTAGCAGTTTTAAGAACTGCTTTGAACTCTCAAATTTGTATAATATACTTCATGTCCAAAGTCTAATCTGCAACTGTGGTACTTGTAGTACACTTGTTTCAAGCACATTATAGATCAGGTCATTGAGTCATCAGTGTGGAAACCTAGATCTGTTTGAAATTATCTGTGTTGTTCCTAGCAGTTTTTAAAACTGCTTTGACCTCTCAAATTCTTATAACATACTTCATGTCCGAAGTCTAACGTAAGTAATATCATATTTTATTTAGGCCTAAACGTAACACAGCTTAAAAACATTTCAATGGCAACCCTTGGTGTCAGAATAGAAACTGAAGACCTAACGTGACTCAACCAGATGGAAATCTGCATCAAGTAGTTTAAATATTTATAGCAAAATATAAACAGTGAAATATAAATCTATGTATAGTTTTGAAAAAAAGTGGTTAGGAAAGGTGGTTTCATTTAAGAGCTGTAGAAGTCAGAAGTTCATTTTAAGGATTGCTTTTTGACTGATGAGTTCATTTGTATCATGCAGCATTTCTAGGTTGCATATTCTTTAAAAAAATCTATCTATGTGTATAAATGATCTCATTTACTTCAAGCTGATTCTTTTCAGGTATCACTTTCAAGTGGTTTTACTGAGGTAAATAACAGTTAAGCTAATGGTAACTGCAAGATCAAGAATTGATAAAATTGTGTGTAAATCCTAGCATGTCCTGTGGCAAAGGCCTGCATTTCTCTTTGTAGGAAAGCAATTTAAAAATATCATCTTAGAGGAAATTAAGAAACCTATGTACAATCAGTGGTTTAGATATGACACCCCAAACCATCACTCCCTAAATGTCCTTATGCATGCCTTGAAAGTTTGTGGTACTGTTTTTCTCTTGTTCTGCATGTTGCTTATTTAGTATGATTTGGTAACTCCTTTTCTTTCTCAGCCACACAGGAAAGCAGCTGGAGATCCAGTGAGGCTATGGATCACTAGTAGAATCAGAGCAGATTTGGCACAAGCCCACATGCAGATTTCCTGCTAAATGTCAATGCCACAACTCCTTTTAGAAATGCTAGAAGAAAATAGCACCATGCATACAGAATGTGCCCAAGGGCTTATGCTCACCTCAGCCGGAAAGAGATTGAGCTCATGCTTTCACACCAAGTTCCTGAGATTCTGGAGAGCTCTGGACAGTCAGGCTGTCCTACTACTGGAGAAAGGGCATGAAAGACTTTTCAGGATTCATGGATCAGGTAGAGTAATGGTCATGAGAGCTTTCATCTGTAATCTGGTAACAAAGTAATTTGATTTTTCAGTATGTACAAAGTAGTTCCTGAATAAAATGAAGGTAAATTAAGCAACGCTGCTAAGATACAAGAGATACCTGGTTTGAACCCTGGGTAGCTCAGAACAGGGAGTGTTCCAACAGTGGTATGAAGGCTAGGCAGATAATAAGGTCTGCTTTGAATGATATTTAAGAAAAAAAAATGTTAATATTGTTCAGTTATGTTTTCCAGGTTAGAAGCTCTAACACCATTGTGGTATAAATTCCACCCTAAGGTTTAAGCATTGAATGTTGCAACTCCTAACTTGCAAGAATGTGAACATTCTTTGCAAATGTTGCTGTGTTTATACTAAGTATTACCAAACAGCTCTATATCTTATGCATAAATTATCTTATAGAAAAATGTCACAATACCTTCTTTCTATTGAACATATGTATATGGGTTATATGTATTAGTTACAGAAAGATTATGATGTAACTGTTTAGAATAATGACAAAACAGGCCACAGCTTTAGACTATAAAAATAAAATTTTCCTGAGTTTGGTCAATGGTAACATATTTATTGATGATCTGGTTTTAACATTAATCATCACCAATACATGTGCAAGCCTCCTTGTCTTTTGACAGTCACATTCTAAATTAACGGTGAGTGTATAACACCATGGAGCAGGTGCCATGGAGTTAGTACTGATGGGTACAGTCCTTGGTGATTCCTAATTGCAGAGGTCCCATTGATCGTGCTTGAGAGTTTGTCAACAAAAGGAGTTAGAACTGAAACGACCTTGTTTTCCTTCAGTTGTTCTAGTTCTCCTCACTTGTGCTTGGTGTGTTTACACTGGTTACCTTCTGTCAAAAGAGGAAGGGGGTCCTCCTCCACTCTGATCTCATTGTCTTACACTCTGCCTTTTGAGTCATCCTTGTCTATTAGAAGGATGCAATCTCTGTTTATCTTGTTCACTGTCTGTGAGCTTTAGACATCTGGATGTCTCTTACATGCAACTGGACCTAGCTTTTCTTGTCTTTGGTGAATGTTACACATTTAAGTAAAATGGTATTTGGCTATGCCATCACAGTATTATAAGTAAGTTATATAGATATAATACATCAAAACATATATAAATACATATATAATTAACTACTGTTAATTATGACATTTAATAGCATAATAGTTATGGTATAGCTAATGTTCATTATATACTGATGAGGCCATTTATAATTTACTGGTGTCACAGGCCTCTGCATTGAATATTATTATCTTATTTGTCTTGAGTTAATGATTTTCACATTTCCCCTCCTGTTTTTTCTGAGGGGAAACAAAAAAAAAAAAAAAAAAAAAAAAAGGCACAAATCCTTTGCAATGAAAGAACTTTTGTGGAGGACAACTTCTACATTCTGACTGTCTGAAGTGATGACCCAGCTTCTTTTACCCAGTGAACCAGCCACAACAGAACTGATTTGCTTTTTCTGTTGTTAGCTACAATGCCACGCTGGAACACAAAGGTGCCATTTCCCATCTCCTAAGTGACTGTACAACTGTATGAAAGGAAGCATTAAGTTCCCTCCAGGATCAGTATGGTGGATATTAATGCCTCTGATGTTGAAGTGGTTTATTTCTTTCCTTATACAAATATCCAAGAGAAAACATAATTATACAGACAATTCTGAATGGCAAATTAATAAATCCTCTATAAAGTTCTTATTTTGCAGCTGGGATGTTGCCTGCTCTAGATTAAAAACATTTTGCCAAGTACTTAAGGTGCTCAAAAATTACAAACCAGGATGTATGTTCATTTTTGGGGGGGGTGGAGGGGGAATACCTTCTGTATCTGCTTCAGCTATGCTTCTCTTAGCTCTCACTTCAAAGTAATACTGCTTTAACAGCTCTCAAAGCAGTATTTTGCTACCAAAGTACTTTGCTTCCAAACAATAAAAAATGAAGCCAGTTATTTCTTGGTGCAGATCTATTTCTTACTGACATATTCTGAGTTGTTAAACTGTAATAAATCATGAAGCTCATCCTAAGCAAAGACTTGCTCAAAATGGTGAAGTAAATCAAGCTGTTCTTTCAGTTTATAAGTAGTTACTCAATGCAAAACAAAAAAAGAAATCAATTTCATAAATATTACACAGCAGTTCAATTGAAGCTTTATCACACTCCACTGTGATCATGGAACACAGCCTGACTGAAGAACGATACATTGATGTGTGTTTTTTAACAGCTGTAAAGCATTTGTTTGGACTGTACTGAGTTTACTTCAGCTGAAAATCTACCTTAGGAAACAATGAGAGTCTCTGGGAACACTCTTTCAAACACCAGCCCTGAGTGACAATTCTATCAAAGTAAACCAAGGGAATGTAAACAAAATAATTCTGATTAGCAACAACCCATAATACAGTTCTTCCCTGACCTACTTCCTGTGTTAAAGTGGGAGAGTGTGTCTCTCCTGGAGAGGAGAATTAGTCTTCATTGAGGTTGTTGTGGACAGTTTTAAATTCTCAGTAGTTAAAACCTGGCTTTGACATTTACCCATTGCTGCCTGTAGAGTGAAACAGCGGGTGCCTATTGTCTTCTCCTCTCACTCTCTCTGTTCCTTGTTACATTCAGTGCTTAGGCTAAAAGAGAGTGTATCGACTACAAAACTTTCCAGATGCCTTGATTAAAATCAACCCCTTCTTCAGTTTCATATTGCTCGTTTGCTTGGTTTGTCTGTCTGTAAGCAATACAGCTGATCTTCAACACACATGAACAACCAGTCATATACTACAGGGGATCTTTAAAAATGAGGTAGAATCAAAACACAAATACCATATGATCTCCATGTGGTAATAAAAAACATATTTTCTTTTATGTGATGGTGAGAATCTAATGACTAGCACAGACTATCTGGAAAATCATGGAAACACATTCAATCACAGAAATAATTCAAAGTGCATAGCATTCTAGAAAGTGGTCAGAAACTCAGTCCAATAGAAAAAACACACTCAGAATTATTTCAAAACACAGCTGACCCCTTTGAAAGAAAGAGGCACTTTGGAAGAAACCAAGAAACTAAACTTTCTGTTGCATTAGCAACAAAACCTGAATCAAACAAGATATGAACTGGAATCAGTTCCTATCATTGGTGTCCAGCTTCACAAGAATTGGCATTATGTACTACGGAAAAGTGCATGCATGAGAGATGAGACATTAAGAGAAAAGTGAACTCAGAAAGGTTAATATAGCAGAGCTTACTTTTTCCAAATGCTTGTCTATTTTTTACAGCCTAGGAAATTCAGAAGTGCTCCTGGAATGAAACATTATTTATAAATAATTTCATGATCCAAGTGACTAGTGACAACATGAAAAGATAGTTATACTATATTAGGGATCCATAAGGGTAAGATATCAATGCTTGCAAAACATCAAGATTAGGAAGAAAACTACGTTCACCTCTGCAGCCATATGAACTATGGAATCTTTGTTCCACAGAGCTCAGGGGACCTATTTCTGTTTCATGAGGGGTAAGAAACAGCATTAAAAATCATGAGATTTATCAAAAATACAGAATATCTTTTTAGATGAGTTGTGCAATATCCTGCTGTCCTCTGTCCACTGAAACACAAGATCAAGTCGTAAGAAGAGTTCTGTAATGAAAACGTGTACCTTATCTTCTTTTCATTTTGTGATCCCGTTTTAGGATCTCTCAATAAGAATGAGTATATGGACCCCATATACTCTCTCTGCTAGCCTGCTTAATTTTTTTCCTGGTTTCAACTGGGATAGAGTTAATTTTCTTCCTGATAGCTGGTATAGTGCTTTGTTTCGGATTTAGTGTGAGAATAATGCTACTATGTCAAGTATTTTTCTGTTTCCCATTCTCTGACATTAAACAGGTGCACAAGAAGCTGGGAGGAAACATGACCATGACAGTTGATCCGAACCAGCAAAAAGAGGTATTTCATACCCTAGAAGGTCATGCTCAGCGTATAAACTAGGCAGAGATGGCCATGAGAGGCTGGTTGCTGCTTAGGCATCAATCAACAGGTGGTAAGCAACTACACTGTGCATCAGTTGTCTGTTCTTGGGTTTTCTTTCTCTCTTTTTGTTATATTCCTTTACATTGAAGATATTATTATTAGAAGTAGTAGTAATAATAATTGTTGTTGTAATTATTGATTTTTGTTATATTATTATATTTTACTTTAGTTATTAAAGTGTTCTCACCTTAATGCATTAGTTTTACTGTTTTTTCAATTCTCCTCCCCATTCCAGTGGGAGAAGGGAAGTTTGAGCCAGGAGCTGCATGGTGCTTGCTTGCTGATGTTAAATCATGACAATTATGTATTCGTTTCAGTAAGACTGCTGTGCTTCACAGGCTTGCTGCAGTTCAACAAAAAAGAAAACAGGTCTCTTTAAACTTTGCCCTTTAACCTTTTTTTTTCTCCTTCTTACTTGACTATAACATACAGTGTCTGGCACAAATAATTTTGCCTAGTGTGAAAACTGATGGAACAGGACAACAAACTGGCATAATGCCTGTCTTTGCTTTCTGCAATACATTTGTCACATCAAAGACATACTACACTACTGACATTATACAATACTAGCTCTCCATATCATGTTTTGGAATCATATTGAAATAAACAGAGTGCCTCCTTCCACAAAGTTTAGATCAATTCTTCTAATCAGGCAGCACAATGTAATATTCATATAATGAAAAATATCTTAGCCTACTCATCAAAAATATAACTAAATAACTATAATAGACTTTGTCTTATTTATATAACTCTGAAGATCCTAAATTGTGTTTTTCATTAATCTGTTATTCTCCACTAGTGAATAAATTACTATAATTGGAGAATGCCTCATTCTCTAATTACAGTTAAGAAAAAAAAAAAAAAGGAAGTCATTACCAGAATTAACCTTTTTCTGTGGTTAATTTAAATATATGCCATACAAATAACCTCACTTGAAACAGTTGGACAGTTCAGAAGCATTAATTTTGTTTGCCCCAAAAGCTTTTGTGTTAGAAATATGTAAATGCACATATTTATCTCAAGTTCTGCTGCTAATTTGGGAACTTGTAGGTTTCTCATACTGTAGTACTGTATTTGTTTTCTATTTTTTCAGTCAGCAACAAGAGTTAATAAATATACTGACCTCAAACACACATGCACAGTTGACTTTAACCTTAAAGAGAAATTTATTTAAATGCAGTTTAAAAAAAAGGTCTATTTGGGCTAGCTAATGGTTTGTTAAAAATAACAGAAGCAAAAGTAGAGTCTTTTTCTAGAGACATTATGTTTCAGATCATATTCTAACCTCTACACAGTTCACCTTATTCTTATCCTAGCTCAGTATACTGTAAAGGTCCTAAGTGTCATGATTTGGGTTTATATTCAAAGCAAAAGCTCTAATGGCTCAGATTACGAATAAACCGAGGGACTGCCACTAGCCTTCCCCTGTGTCAGCTGTTTTCACTGCTTTTTTTGTGCCCTGTGTTGGAGTGCCAGAAGAATGTTATGGTTTTAGTGCCCCCCACACCCTTTTCCCCTCCTGCCTCCTCCCTCCCCTCTCACCAAGAGATAAGACAGGAAAGGGAAAAAAGAGGCAGGGAGAGTTTTCTAGTTGATTTACACAGAATATTTACTCCTTCACTACACAAGTATCAATTACATCAGTGTATATATGAAACAGAAGGAAAAGGAAAGGGAAAATACTGTCCAGAAATCCTGAAAACAAGTGAAAAACACCCACACACTTGGGACCAGGAAAGCAGGAGAAACCCAGAGTCCCCTGTCCAGGATGGTAACACCCTACAGTCATAAAATGTCATAAATTCATGATTTCTGATAGTGGGGAATATCAGTCTCCTTTTCTCAAACCACTGCAATTACCTACTGTCTGACTGAGCACAAAATAATATAAATGACATAATACATTAACAGGGATAAGTGACAAAAGTAATTTGAAAGAAAAAAAAACCTGCTGTGATAATCTCAATTTTGGCATTTGAATATTGGTTTGCATAAAGAATGTTGCTAAACCAGTAGTATAACTTGCTTCTAACAAATGGGTTTCATCGTATTTCAACAAACACTTGTGCTCTGATGCTAAAATATAATCTAATACCATTAATCTGCAAAAAGTGCATTCTCTGACAGCAAAAATAAGACTATATTTTTCAGGCCTGTGTCTTACAGGCATATTACAGTTTGAATAATAGAGGTTCTATGATGAGAGAACATTTGAACAACTAGATTCTTACTCTCAGTCAACCCAAATCTACACTTATTATATGGAAAATTCTTAATTTTATTTAATTTTATTGCATTTCTTGCTATGCCATGATCTTTTTCAATTACACTTTAAACAGCCCACCAAAGCCCACCAAGGCACCCCTTCTTAGATGAACAGGGAAGAGGGGAAAATATAACAAAAGCCAGTTATAAGACAGAAACAATTTAATAACAAGTACAAGTGATACACTGCACAGAAGCGAAAGCAGAGAGATGTTAATCTCTGCTTCCCACCAGAAGAACAGTGGTTGGCTCCAGGAAGCAGGGCTCTCTATGTGTATTGGTTCCTCTGGAGGACAGACACCATGGATGAATCTCCCCCATTTCCTTCTTTCACTTTGTTCTTATGTCTGAACTGATGTTACACGGCATGGAATACCCCTTTGGCCAGTTTGGATCGGTTGGCTTGGCTGCATCCCCTCAGCATACTCTTTGAGGAAAGGAAATGTTGGAAAAACACAGACTGGGTGCTTGGCTCAGCAGTAGACAAAACACTGGTGTGTTAGCAACACCCAGCTACAGAACTGCAAAACACAGCACTAGAAAGATGCTTTGATGAGAATAACCATAACTACCGCTGTTGTAAACCAGCCTGATGTGTCAGCTCGGCCCACCGAGATAACAATTGTCCAGGGGATATGGTAGACAGCTAAGAAAGGTGGAGGTCACTCAGCACTGACCCCTGTAAGCCCATTGGGCTGCACACTAGTCGCATATGCATTGTAATGTGACAAGGGCATGGGCCAGTTGGAGCTACAATGAATGAACCGGGAACAGCATAAAAACCTTGATTTTAGCTGGGGGAATGTCACCTAGGACATCTCAGACTGGAGGCAACAAGCCCAGGAACCTCTCGCCCCTGCCCTGCACTGCTGAAAGAGGGCCCCAAGGTTGTAATTGTGTCTCTGTCTCTCCCACTCTCTCTTTCTCTATTCTCTCTCTCTTTCTCTCTCCATTTTCTTTTCCTTCTTTCTCTGTTTTGTTTGTAATTAATAGAGAGTCTTGTTTTGATATATGACCTTGTTTGTGTCTTAATTTCACTCACAGGAATATTCAAAAGAACTGCATCTTCTTCCAGATTGAGACAAATGGTGACAAAAATTTTTATGGCATCCAGTCCAAATCTCCCCAGTAGCAACTTGTACCCAGGTATTCAGCTATAATGATTAAAACACATAGCTTCAGAGGAAGAAAAACCTGAACTGAATTTTTAAACACATACATGTATTTCTCATTACTATACTTAAAATTAGCTGTTCTGTGCAGTTACAGTTACATAATTCAAATGTTCAAGTAACTTCATATGAGGTCTGTAATATTATGGCGATTCGTGCAATTAGTGTTTTTAAAGGTGCACTGGATTTAATATAATATTCATTAATAGCTTAGTTTCATTCCATCTGCCTTTCATGTTTTGCAAGTATGATTAATATTTCTGCCCACTACAAAGACTTCTCATAACCATTCACTGCAATAAATATGAAATGGAAAGATTTGGTTGAGGGTGAAAAATTTTGGAAGACAGGGTGAAAAATTTTGTTCTGCAGGTAAATACTCTCAGATAATGGATTTTGAACATTGGAGTTTCTATATTGCATACAGATCCATTTTGACTGTTGTGGTGGGTTGAAGTTTCCCCCCAGCATTAACTTCGCTAGACCAACTCAGTTAGAAGCAGATGAAGCTGTATGTACAAGCAAAAACTACACTCTACAATGGAATGCAATGAACATGTACAAAATATACAGTATTTACAATATTATACAGATGCTTACAATTAGCAAACAACAGGAAAACTTCCCTGGTCAGAGACCAGGGAAGACATTCCACTTCCCCCACTCCCCAACCCCCCTACACCCCTGTCCCAAGAGAGAAAAGGAACAGAGAGAAAGCAGTGGGCTAGATTTAACTAAACAGTTCAGCCAAGACCAGCCGACAAGCAGGTTAATCTCTCCTGAGCAAAGCAAAACAGCAGAGATCAGGAAAGAAGAGAGAAT
This sequence comes from Picus viridis, assembly GCA_033816785.1. Classification (NCBI taxonomy): domain Eukaryota; kingdom Metazoa; phylum Chordata; class Aves; order Piciformes; family Picidae; genus Picus; species Picus viridis. The sequence continues at coordinate 26,112,823 of CM066575.1, forward strand.
TGCTTAGGTACAGCCCACCTTATTCTAGATATTTATCCAATGAATTAGTTTAGAATAGTATTTTGTTTTCCTTTTTACACCCAATAGTGATTTATTTGTGTTTTTCTGTTCAAAATCTGTAACTAAATTTTAAAGGCATAACCTAAACCCACCAGAACTGTGGGACATGTTTATGTTACTTCCCTGTAGAAATGGTGATTTGGTTGTAACTACTCCTGCTTCTTTCAGCCAAACCACACTGGAAATATATATCAATGGTGACAGCACAAAAAGCCATCTACTACAGCATCAACTGCTCTGAGGGAAAAAGTGAGGGCTTCCTAAATAATGGCATAAAATGTGAGGAGCATTACTTGGCTTCAGAGCTTTAAAATATCCTAGGAAACCTCTTCACTGAGCTGATGATCTTGTGTTCTTCTGGAAAAGCCACACCAATTCAGAAGTAAGCTTGTGTAAAAAGAAATAAGGTCTGTGAAAAATCCTGTCACTTAAGGAATCTTACTTTCTTGCTTTAAAGTTTAAACATAAAAACCAAACAAAATCAGCATAAGGTATTTTACTTTCCTTTTATGCAAGTATATATACAAAAATTATTCTCACTTTCATCCCTATGCTGATGTACTTTGTGGTATGAAGGAAATGGTTTTTAGATTAATTTGTCACAAATTTCCACTTAAGTGTTAAGATATTTTTAATTTGGCACCAATTTTACTATTAGTTCTGTTAGATGAATTTTATGACATTTACAATAAAAAACATGTACTGTCACTGAAACTGGATAGTCTTAATGGCAGGTATTATGAGAAAGACAATCACTTGCCAACTGTTGTCAGACTAAGTCTCTATTTTAATGGAAACTTCAAAGCAGGTATTTGTGGCTGGCAAAGTACTGGGTTGGTCTCATAACAAATATTTAGAGACTTATATAAGTACAGCAGAGCACTATACAAGGTAATTTTGTTACTGTGTTTTACTGATAACCCAGCTGCCATGGTTTCTGGATGAGTATCAAAACTTTTGGAAATTCTTCATTGTTTTGTCATTGTTTTGGTTTGACAGCTGGCACAGTGTCTGCACCAGGTTGAAAGAGGCCCTTTTCCAGAATTTCAAATATATTCTGTGCTCTTATCTGAAAGAAAGCTGCTTCTCTGCTGAATGGATGTGAAATGATTCATATGGGAACACTCAGGGAATATGGGAGACTCAGGGGAGTCATGACGCTTTAAAGAGGCGTTTCTCCATGAGCATTCATGCAGACACTAAGCGTGCAGAAAGCTGCATATCATCAAAACAGGTAGTGCCAAATCTGCTACATGCCACTACTAGAGCCTCCTACCAGAACCAGCATTTCCAGTGTTCTGTGCTCTGGCATGTTTAGAACAAGTGTTTTGAAACGCTTCATGTTAAAAGTCATGACAGCTTCAAATAACTTCTTGATTTCTTTTCCCCCATACTGTCAGGACCCTGTGTAAAAAACTGTGGGTGCTCAGCTAAATAAAAATAGCACAGTAAAAACCACTGAGACAAATTTCTTCCTTTCCTATGTTGTAGAAGCCCCAAGAACATGCTCATCTTGCAAATCTTCCAAGGGACATTGTTTTGTGATATGCCATTAGACATTTGCTGGGACTTTGGTTTCACAGAGACAACATAGATCAGCAAGCCAAACTTAAAGCCAGTGCCAGCCAAACATTGGTGTCTCCACTATGCTGTCCAATGACTTTCGTCTTGAAGAGTTGTAGCAACCTTTCCTTTCCTTTTGTCATTGAAGAGCAATAGTGACCATTATTTTATAGCAGAAGGGCTATCCCACCCATATTGTCTCCACAGACTACCCCACGAATCATTCTCTGAAAGAGACAGTCAAATATCAGTTGTTCTGCCTAAATCCTTTAAGTGTAAACCTCAGTGAATGAGCTTCACTAAATCCGGTTTTGCTTACACAATCCTCTTAGCCAATTGTTTCCTCTTTTTGCTATTTTATAAAAATCCCAATAAATTGCAATACCAATTACCTCATTCTGCCTCAGTGAAGTTTCAAGTTTTATTGCTATAATTCAATCAAATCTGTGAGAAATCCTGGTGTTATCTTTCAAATCTCTGAAAAATGCCTCTTGTTGCTGATAATTTTATTTTATGTATTTGATTCTAGTGTACCTTTTGTGTGATTTTACAGTCTTGGTTATCTAGATTTGCATTTTCCAACTTCAATTGGCATGCTGAAAAGTGTAGAGTATCTCACTACCTGATGACCTATATTGCATATCTCACATGCTAGGGAAGAAAGTTGCACAAACCCCTACTTTTTAGTCATACACAAACACACAAATCATGTATGAAAAGACATCTTGTCTTACGTATCACTCTTCACAGAATGTAAAGGACCAGCAGCCAACAAACTCCAGTTCTCCTTTACTACCTGAACTCTGCAATGTTTTCTTCCAAAGTTTCTTTTAACCTAGCAAGCCCAAGGCCTCAAAAAGTTAAAAAACCCATCTGGTTTCTCATGCTGGGAAACAACTGTTTCAGTATTTGGTTCTCCAAAGTGCATTTTCTTACCCCTTACAGCTGCTACTCAAGAAAAAGAAGATGCTGTAATCCCAGTCCTAGAAGCACAGAAGGATAACCTGGGGACTGGAATAAATTGAATTTTTGGTCTGATTATGCCAGAAGAAGAGCTACTGCCTGGAGAATTTCCCAGTAGAAGCACATGGAGAAATATTGTTGAATAAGTTCTGAAGAACTTATAGAAACATAGGACAGTGCTCTTTCAGGAAAATGAAAGTTATTTTAATGAAGGTCAAGGAGAACAACCAGTGGCCAGGGAAGATTTATTTAATGTACCCCTATTCTAATGGGTTCACTCAAAACTTCATCTGGAAAGACATCAGTGTACACCACATTGCCTACAAGTATGTGAGGTATTGTGAGGCAAATGAATGCAGTCTCCACTCTGTGCTAGCATTGAAATCTGGGGTCTAACACAAGGGACCACATTTCAGAGACTGTGCATTAATTTCTCATACCTGCCTTTCACAGCTACCAGATAGTGCCTGTCAGAGCAGCTTAATGTATCACCACTTGTTCCTTAGTAGCTCAGAGAAAACCTGGGGAGAAAAAATTTGTAAGTACTTCTAGAGAAAATGAACAAAAAGTGACCTTTTTGCACACACCCAGCACTCTTACCATTGCTGGCATCTTAATCCCTCCCGATGCTACAACCAAAGAAAGCCACTTTTCCTAGATGATGCATGTGGCAGTACATCTAAAAACCCTTTTCCTCCCACAAAGATCAGTTGGGGGGAAACAGGGAAGTTGGGATGAAGGGAGCCAGAAGACATATCTCCCTCTCCCAGGATTGCTGAATTCACATGGGCTTTTCCCCCAAGCCACACGTCCTGCCAGGCACAGACACCATGCAGGGTTGAGTCTGGGCATGTTTAAGCAGAGAACTGATGGTTATCACTTCTGGCCTTTTGTTTGGTACCATACAACAAAAACTATCTGGCTTTGTTAAAATAGGTGAGCTGCAGAAAGCACAAGCTCTTTCCTCTTGGGTTTTTGCCCTCCATGCATGTGGGTTATAAGCAGCAGCAGCAGTTCAGGAGAATTTTCTGATAAGAGACAAGAAGAGAAATTCCCATAACCAGCAAGTGAGTAATTGATATGTTCCTACAGTCTCCAGGAACTTCTTTCCTTTTGTTAGTGGGGTAACATACTGCTTTTTTATTTATATTTTTGCAAACAGTGTTCTCAAACCATTTGTAACCATCCCTTTTGTGAAGACAATTTCTCAACCAAACACCAAACCTTTATAACTTTTATCACTTTTGTACATAGTTATGTGGGAGGTGGGGCCAAATTAATAAATAATGTCTATTTTTATTAATGTCACATCTTGTTATCTTTTATTTGTAACACTGCCATACAAAATGACATATCAGAGTGGCAGATCCCACCCAGGACACAATTAATTTCTCAAATAAATTACCAACTGGAATTCCAAATGTTTTTTTCTCTTGGCTCTATAGGAGCATATTCTTGATATGGCTACTGCTAGCGACCTATCAGGCACAACAGAAGTGGTCAGGGTGGGTTGATGAGAAAGAAGGCATTTTTAAAGTAGATTTTCACTCAAGCCAAAGTATTCCCTTCTAATTCTAATACTGCATTGTGAAAAGAAGATTTTCTGCTAATTACCATCACATCACATGCTAAGATCATGCTTATTGTTTCCAGGCCTTGCCTTGCCCAGAACCTAGTGTCCTTATGTCAGCCTCTCTACAGGCTGACATATAGCTGTAACAGAAACAATGAGTCCTCGGGGAGTGAGAGCATCACATATCTGGAGGGAGTGGGTAGAGGCACACAGTTGTTCCTTGTGGCTTATTTGCAACACTTGGAAAACTAAAACACCTTTAAAAGGTTTACATTTTATCATTCACAGGAGCATGACTTGATTTTTCAGGACAGTAATTGATGGGAGAAAATAACTCTCCATCTTTAAAACACAGTATAAGTCATGTGTTAGGCAAAAAGTCTTCATCACAGAACAGTTGAGGTCTAAATCGCCATTTCTCTATAGTACACTCAGCAATATTACTGATTAATGGAATGGAAAAGCATAAAGAAGATTTTTAATTGCTAATTGCTGTTGCCTCTGGAATCAGGTAGTGAGAAGTGGGAGGAATAAAGTGAGGAAGAAAAAAATGCTACTATCAAACATCTGCCTCATTTACTTATGATGGCATGAACAGGTTTTAACTCCAAGAATTGCTTATTCATGTAAGATGTTCACCTTATAACTTGTACTAATTATCACTATGGGGAAATTAAATCATCTGATAAGGTAAGCAACACTAAAAACACTGTTTGGATAAGGATAAATTGTCTCTATGAATGCTATTCATTAAAAATTATTGTAATACAAGATATTTGAGCCGTGTTCTCTGCAAACTTGCTGAGGGCACGCTATGACCTATCACCTATATCATTAATGAAGATGTGGAATATGACTGGATCTAGTGTTGACCCCTGAATAACAGCACTAGTTGCTGGCCTCCAACTAGACTTTGGTCCTCTGGGCCCAGAAATAAAGCCAGTCTTCAACAAACCTGAGAGAAACCTCTCTTGAGCAAGTAAATCACCTGGTGACCATGATGATTACATTTAAGAACTGAGCAGTGTCTCAATGAAGATAAGCTCATCTGAGAAAATAGACACCCTTGAGTGAAGTTAATTTTCTGGGGATCTGGTGGAAGATGGAGGATGAGAAGCTGGATGTGAGCACATAGTGTGCACTTGCAGCCTAAAAGAGAAATCACATCCTGGGCTGCATCAAAAGACGCATTGCCAGCAGATCCAGAGAGGTGATTCTGCCACTTTGCTCCAGTGAGACCTCACCTGGAGTACTGTGTACAGGTCCAGAGCCCTCAAGATAGGAAGGACATGGGCCTGATGGAACAGGTCCAGAGGAGGGCCACAAAAATGATCAGGGGTTGGAGCACCTCTGCTACAAGGACAGGCTGAGGGAGCTGGGGTTGCTCAGCCTGGAGAAGAGGAGGCTCTGGGGAGACCTAATAGCAGCCTTTTAGTACCTGAAGGGTTCCTACAGGAAGGAAAGGGAGAAGCTGGATACAAAGGCCTTCAGTGAAAGGATGAGGGGCAATGGCTTCAAACTAGAGAAGGGCAGATTTAGATTGGATGTTAAGAACAAATTCTGTACTATGAGGGTGGTGGAACACCAAAACAGGTTGCCCAGGGAGATGGCTGAGGCCCCTTCCCTGGAGATGTTCAAGGCGAGGCTTGATGAGGTGCTGGGCAGCCTGGTCTAGCTGAGGGTGACCCTGCTGACTGGGGGGAGGTGGGGGTGTCAGACTGGATGACCTTGGAAGGTCCCCAGACCATTCTATGATTCCATGAGCACAATACTGGAGGTGTGGTTTCACCAGAGCTGAGTACAAGGGGACAATCACCTCCCTACTCCTGCTGGACAAAGCATTTCTAATGGAGGCCAGGATGCCACGGGCTTTCTTGATCACCTGGGCACATTGCTTACTCATATTCATCTGCTTGTCATTTAACAGCCCCCCCACCCCCATTCCCTTTCTGCTAGACAGCTTTCCAGCCACACTTCTCCAAGCCTGTAGCATTGCTTGGGGTTGTTGTGACCCCACTGCAGAACCTGGTATTTGGCCTTGTTGAAGCTTATCCTCTTCACATTGGCCCACCAGTATAATCTATCCAGGTCCCTTTCTAGAGCCTCCCTACCCTCATTCAGAAGGGGAATTATAGAGTGGTTTGGTGGGCATTGGCCCCAACCCAGGGTCTTACTCTGTGACTTTAATGAGAAGGTTGGAATATATCACCTCCTGAACTTTATTCCAGCATGAATTACTCTGTGTTTTTGATCTTTATGTTCAAGATGAAGATGTTGATTCAGAAAAATCTGGTTGTTGCAGCTCCAGTGAGAGACTCTGTAGGCTGAGAAACAAGCACATACCTGTAATTTCACAGAATCAACAATCAATTTTAGAAAATCTTCAAGCATTGGAGATTTTTCTGAACAGATGCAGTATTCAGACAGAGTTAAAGAGGACTGGTGCTTATAGTGACACAGATCATAGTTACATCTTAAACTTTTGCAAAGATATCAGAAAATAACTCCCACAGAATTTGAGGACGAACCAAGGAACCTCGAAACACTTCCTTGCTAAAAGTATTCAAGAGCTACAAAATTTACAGCAGTGAAAAAGAAAATAATTAAATTTTGTTACTTCTCCAGGGAAAAGTTTGAGGGAAAAGCCCTGATTGCAGGGGATAAAAATCAGTCTTTGCTGTGTAATGAATGTTGGTATCCATGAGTTGGATAAATATGTTCTTACCTTACGATATGTGCTTTTCAAATAGAAAATCTGTGTCCTGACCAGGCAATATTTGTGCATGTTACTTTCTTGCCATGTAGGGGTAATATTAGTAGCTTAGTTGATCTTCTCTTTATTTACTTGATGTTTCTTTTGTGCTTTGTCATAGCTCTAGCACATAATAAATACCAAATATGACTTTCATTTTGGCAGGAATACGCTGAAATTAATACAGGCTGGGCAGTGACTGGCTGGAGAGCAGCCCTGAGGAGAGAGACTTGGGGGTGCTGGTGGACGAGAAGCTCAACACGAGCTCTCAAAGTGCACTTGCAGCCCGGAAAGCCAATCAGATCCTGGGCTGCATCAGGAGAAGTGTGACCAGCAGGTCACTTCTTCCCCTCTACTCAGCTCTGGTGAGACCCCACCTGGAGCACTGCGTCCAGTTCTGGAGCCCCTATTACAGAAGGAATGTGGAGGTGCCGGAGCGTGTCCACAGAAGGGCCACGAGGATGATCAGAGGGCTGGAGCACCTCTCCTGTGAGGACAGACTGAAGGAGTTGGGGCTGTTCAGTCTGGAGAAGAGAAGGCTCCGAGGTGACCTCATTGTGGCCTTCCAGTATCTGAAGGGGGCCTACAGGAAGGCTGGGGAGGGACTTCTCAGGGTATCAGGTAGTGATAGGACTAGGGGGAACGGAATGAAGCTGGAAATAGGGAAATATAGGCTAGATGTGAGAAAGAAGTTCTTCACCATGAGAGTGGTGAAGCCATGGAATGGGTTATCCAGGGAGGTGGTTGAAGCCCCGTCCCTGGAGGTGTTTAAGCCCAGGCTGGACGAGGCTCTGGCCAGCCTGATCTAGTGTAGGGTGTCCCTGCCCATGGCAGGGGTTGGAACTAGATGATCCTTGTGGTCCCTTCCAACCCTGACTGATTCTATGATTCTATGATTAAAACTGTCAATAAAGGAAACTAGAAAGAACAAAGGGGCACGTATTAAGCGTTATGGTAAAACAAGAAATCACAGCATGTGTTTTTCAAGTCGCTCCTATATGATATGTAAGAGGCTCACTGAGTACTGGTGAGATGCAAGAGCAACTCTCCACTGAGCTCTCCCTGGTATTCAAAAGCCACCTAAGACTCAGAGAAGGAAAATGCAAAAAGTGCAATATAAAAGAAATTCTCACTTTACACCAGCGCTGGAATCCAGGCTTATGTTCTGTTAGTGTTTGAGGGTTTTTTCAATTCACAACTGCAGAACATCAGGAAGATACTGAATTCCCATCATCTGGTCGTTAACTGTTGTATTTTACTGGCTCTGGCTGCTACTAAGGGCTTCATGTATCTGATCTTTGAAAAAGATTTTTGTCTAAGAGCAAGCAAGATCTTCAAAGGCAGAAGTGCTTTCTATATTTCTTCTCATATATAATTAATGAATAATGTGAGTGTATTTGAGTGTATTAACTGTCTTACTACTTGAAATGAGCAGAGACTTTATGCAGAACTGAAGGCCACTGAAATCTTCATATAACTGATATTTATAATTAGTGAAAAATTTAGCTTTTATTCTGACTTTTGATGAGTTCTTCATCATTTATAATCCTAGAAACATAGAATCATTAAGGTTGAAAAAGTCCTCCGAGATCACATCCAACCACTAACCTAACACTGTCATGTCCACCACTAAACCATGTCCTAAGTGCCGGATCTACACGTTTTCTGAGCACTTCCAGGGCTGTTAATTCTACCACTTCCCTGGGCAGCCTATTACAGTATTTAACCAATATTCCAATATTAACTCAGTGAAGAAATCTTTCCTAATATCCAATAAAAACTTCCCCTATTGCATCTTGATGCTATTTCCTCTCATCCTGTCACTTGTTACCTGGGAGAAGAGACCAACCTCCTTTCAGGTAGTTGGAGAGAGAGGTAAGATCTCCCCTCAGCCTCCCTTTCTCCAGACTACACAATGCCAGTTCCCTCAGTCATAAGACCCTTCACCATCTTCGTTGCCCTTCTTTGGAGTTGATGCAAAGACATTGAGTTGTTTCATTAACTTGATGTCTTTCTTGTAGTGAGGGCCCCCAAACTGAACACAGTATTTGAAGTGTGGCCTCATCAATGCTGAGTAGAGGGGGACTGCCCTAATCCTGCTGGCCATGCTATTCGTGAATCAGGCCAAGGTGTTGTCCTTCTTGTCCACCTAGGGTCACTGCTGGCTCACATTCAGCCAGCTGTGAAACAGCACCCCAAGTCCTTTTCTGCTGGGCAGCTTTCCAGCTACTCTGCCCCAACCCTGTAGTATTGCATGGGGTTGTGACCTAAGTGCAGCACCCAGCACTTGGCCTTGTTGAACCTCACACAACTGGCACTGGCTCATTGATTCAGTCTGTCTGGATCCCACTGTAGAACCTTCCTACCCTGGAGTTGGTCACCACTTCTGCCCAGCTTGGTGTTGTCTGAAAACTTACTAAAACAGCCCTCAATTGCCTCATCCAGATCATCAATAGAGATATTAAACAGAACTGTCCCCAGCACTGAGCCTTGGGAATGCCACTCGTGACCATTTGCCAATTGGATTTAACTCTACCAGTCTCTGGCTTCAGAAATTCATTCAGTTTTTCACTCAGCAAAGTGTCTACCCATCCAACCCAAGATTTGGACATTTAGACATATCTGCTCTGAAAGAATGAATGGGACATTGGAAGGAGGAAATTACAAGCTCTAGTGAAGCCTTCTGTGTAAATAAGCAGTTAGAGAAAAATGTTTTCAGGTTCTGATAAAAATTGAGTGTAATTTGTCACCAATAAGTCATGGAATGTGTGATTATATCTTTAAAGACCATATATAGATCAAAATAGTAGTTTAAGAGAAATCTGCAGAAAAAATCATCATGATTTTGGCAGAAGTCAGGACCCTGGCATTTAAATAAATAAATAAATTCAAGATTCACTGTATTTTATCATGTTCTATGTCATCTAAAGAACTTAATATGGTAAATACTGAGAAGAAAGTTTGAGGAAAAAAAGATATCTGTATACCTTTTAGCTACTTTAACTGTGCTATTATTGCTCAAATGATATAATAGCTCAATTAAACATCAGATTAGACTACAGGATGCAGATGGTAGGGAATATTTAAAAGAATGTTCCATGTTGACAAAAAGCTAAAATTGTTGGACCAGAAAATGAACAAATGCAATCAAAGAAGGTGGGTACAGCAACAAAACTTGATATTACTATAAAGTAATATGAAGTACTTTTTAAGAGGCTTGTGTTATTCTTGGATTGCAAAAAAGCAAACTAAGAGATTTCTGTATTGAGTTATAATGTTTTCACTATTAAAAAATTACAGTATATGAAGTTTCCAGTCACATGAGCCAGTGCAAAGGATGTTGTGAATATTTTTAAACAATCTGACCTCAGGTACTTGAAAAGTATGTGTCTAGGTATTGGTGATGGTGGGGGAATGCAGAGGTGAGGAAAGGAAACTGGGGCTGAGAGAAACTGTGAGAAACATCCCTGGGAGCCTCGAGAATGGGAGAGGGGTACTAGGTGCTCTGATCACCCCAGTGGAGATGCTCCTGGAGCCTCTGGAGAGACACTAGTGGAGTAGGTGTTTCCCTACAGCCCCTGGATGTGGATCATGGTGGAACATGGAGCAGGCACTGAAGAAACCAACTATGCAGCTGGATATTCCCTGAAGGAACATGGGTCATGGACAGTCCACTCTGGAGACTTTTCATGAAAGATTGCAGGTCGTGAGAAGTATGATAGTACTCATATCAAAGGTATAAGTAGCACATCCTAGTTTTATCAGAGTTTAAGAAAAAGAGAAAAATGTAACTCAGACATCCTTTTGGTGGTTTTTGTTATTCAACGATTTAAGGCCCATCGAAGCCAAAAGTCAATATTTATTCCTTAGTTTGTTTCTCTATATTGTTCTTGATTTTATCATATCCCTTGGTTTTCTGCAGTTTAGACAAAAAGTGTTGCAACAGGTTTCTTCTCTTCTCTTCTGTGGACACTACCTTGTTATCTTCTGTGTAGTTCTGAGCAATGGGGAGGCTGGCTAATCAAGAACTACAATCGGTACACGAGATGGTCTATGTATATCATTTTCCATGCTCCCATATGCTATTTTTCTTATGTGGATACAGAATTTAATTTGCAATGTTTAGTCAGCATCATAAGACTCTGATGCAGTTCTTCAGAGTCACTTTTAGTTTAGACTGTCATAAAGATGATTTTTTCAATGCAAACTTAATAACCTTGTTACTCACTCTCTTTATCAAGCACTTGTGAGTATGTTAACCCAGCCACTTCCTTCTGCTCTCTCACTATTATTGCCCCTCCGTGAGGCAACCTTCCCTGCTAACCACTGCAATATAGTTTCTAAAGAGTAAATATTTACTGAACTACTGAAGACCCATGGGATTATTCCTTGACAACTGTGAATTACTTGCTTGGAGGCACTCTGGCAAGACAGTGCAATATTTACCTTGTCAAGCCTACAGATTTTAGATACAATTCTTGCCCACACTGCAAGAAATTCTTCTGCATACATAAGTATTCCAAAGTTGAAAGGTATAACATTTTTCTGAGGCAATTCCCCCCATGCCCCAGAACCTGTTCTTTAATCATTCATGTAAAACTATAGATAATATTAGACTTTTTTGATACATTGGTGCCATAGATGCTCATTGGGAGAAATATAATAATCTTAGAGGGATATGAAAGTAAACTAATAGAATTTATGGAAATGAATGAAATCCTCTGCTGCTATTAACTGGGTTCTTAAATCTGTCTATTAATTATTGTTGGAATATATGAAACATATAGAGCAAAAACACTCAATTACTGATGTATGCAGGGAAAGGATTAGATTTAACAGTTCCCCTCCTAACAAGATTGTCTCTGTCAGTTTAAATCCTGCACTCTCAAATCTATTGAATAGCAGCTGGTCTCTAGGGACCCCCTTTATAAGCACACCTTGGGGGTTTCTTTACATCCAGATAAAACCCCAGGAGACTGATACATTTCTTTGCCAAGCAGAACCAAAGAATTGTAAGAAGAATCTTTTTATAATGCAGGATCTCTTTATATAGCAAAAAAAAGCTCCACATTTATTTGAAAGAATTTATTTGACATTTATTTGAATTTACTTTAATTGAATTTATTAACATTTATTTGAAAGAATAAATGTTAATAATAGCATATTCTGAGCTACTTAATAGGCTTATTACTTTATCATACTCTTGTAATGATGTTTATATTTGTGTAATAATAATGTTGTACTGTATCCCTGAGTTTAACTAAGTAACATTCTGTGGAGGACTTGAAAATCCTTTCCCTCTTTTCATTTTCTCCTTCAACTCAGGTTGTGGTGTTTGTCCCATGGTAAGACAGAATTACTTTGAAGAAAAAGGCTGTCTCAAGATCACCTGACCTCATTCTCATGGGTGACTTCAACCTGCCTGATATCTGTTGGGATCTCAACACAGCAGAGAGGAGGCAGTCTAGGAGGTTCTTAGAGTGCATGGAGGACAGCTTCTTATCCCAGGTGCTGCGTGAGCCTACCAGGGGTAAGGCTATGCTTGACCTCCTCTTCACCAACAGGGAAGGGCTGGTGGGTGATGTGGTGGTCGGAGGGTGTTTAGGCACCAGTGACCACGACATAATAGAGTTTTCAGTATGCAGCCAAGCCAAGAGGGGGAGCAAGAAGACCTCCACTCTGGACTTCCGGAGGGCAGACTTCAGGCTACTCAAGGAACTAATTCAGAAGGTTCCTTGGGAATCAGCCCTTAAAAACAAAGGGGTCCAGGAGAGCTGGACCTACTTCAAGGAAGAACTATTGAAGGCGCAAGAACAGGCTGTGCCGGTGTGCCGGAAGATGAGCCGCCGGGGCAGACGGCCAGCCTGGATGGGCAATGAACTTTTAATAGAACTTAGGGAAAAAAGAGGGTGTATCATCTTTGGAAGAAAGGGGAGGCAACCTACAGAATGTTTAGGGATGTTGCTAGGTTGTGCAGGAAGAAAATTAGGGAGGCAAAAGCCCATTTAGAACTTAGACTGGCCTCTGCTGTGAAGGATAACAAAAGTCCTTCTATAAATACATCAATAGCAAGAAGAAGGGCAAGGACAACCTCCACTCCTTGGTTGACACGGAGGGGAACGTTGTAACAAAGAATGAGGAAAAGGCAGAGGTACTTAACACCTTCTTTGCCTCAGTCTTCACTAGCAGGGCAGAACGTCTTCCAGACAGCTGGCCTGCAGAGCTGGCAGAAGGAGCCAGAGAGCTGCATAGTTTCCCACTGCTCCAAGAGGAAGTTAGAGATCTACTGAGCCGCTTGGACCCCCACAAGGCCATGGGACCGGATGGGATCCATCCTAGGGTGCTGAGATTGCTGACAGATGAGCTGTCCAAGCCACTTTCCATCATTTTTCAGCAGTCCTGGCTCACTGGAGAGGTCCCAGAAGACTGGAAGCTGGCTAACGTGGTGCCCATCCACAAGAAGGGCCGGTTGGATGAGCCAGGGAATTATAGGCCTGTCAGCCTGACCTCAGTGCCAGGCAAGATTATGGAACGGCTCATCTCGAGTGCGATCACACAGCACTTACAGGATGGCCAGGGGCTCAGGCCTAGCCAGCATGGATTTAGGAGGGGCAGGTCCTGCCTGACCAACCTGATCTCCTTCTATGATCAGGTGACCCGCCTGGTGGATGTGGGGAGGCCTGTGGATGTGGTCTACCTGGACCTCAGCAAGGCCTTTGACACCGTTCCCCACAGCAAACTCCTGGCCAAGCTGGCAGCCCGTGGCTTGGACAGGAGCACACTGCGTTGGGTTAGGAACTGGCTGGAGGGCCGAGCCCAGAGAGTGATGGTGAATGGCACCACATCCAGCTGGCGGCCTGTCACTAGTGGTGTGCCCCAGGGATCAGTACTGGGCCCCATGCTCTTCAACATCTTTATTGATGATCGGGATGAGGGCATTGAGTCCATCATCAGTAAATTTGCAGATGACACCAAGCTGGGGGCAGCAGTTGATTTGCTGGAGGGCAGAGAGGCTTTGCAGAGGGACCTCGACAGGCTGGACAGATGGGCAGAGTCCAATGGCATGAGATTTAACACATCCAAGTGCCGGATTCTGCACATTGGCCACAACAACCCCAGGCAGTGCTACAGGCTGGGGTCAGAGTGGCTGGAGAGTGGCCAGGCAGAGAGGGACCTGGGGGTACTGGTTGATTGTAGGCTGAACATGAGCCTGCAGTGTGCCCAGGCAGCCAAGAAGGCCAATGGCATCCTGGCTTGCATCAGGAACAGTGTGGCCAGCAGGAGCAGGGAGGTCATTCTGCCCCTGTACACTGCACTGGTTAGGCCACACCTTGAGTACTGTGTCCAGTTCTGGGCCCCTCAGTTTAGGAACGATGTTGACTTGCTGGAACATGTCCAGAGAAGGGCAACAAAGCTGGTGAGGGGTTTGGAACACAAGCCCTATGAGGAAAGGCTGAGGGAGCTGGGGTTGCTTAGCCTGGAGAAGAGGAGACTGAGGGGTGACCTTATTGCTCTCTACAACTACCTGAAGGGAGGTTGTAGCCAGGCAGAGGTTGGCCTCTTCTCCCAGGCAGCCAGCACCAGAACAAGAGGACACAGTCTCAGGCTGCGCCAGGGCAGGTTTAGGCTGGATGTTAGGAAGAAGTTCTACACGGAGAGAGTGATTGCCCATTGGAATCGGCTACCCGTGGAGGTGGTGGAGTCACCTTCACTGGAGGTGTTCAGGAGAAGACTTGATGGGGTGCTTGGCTGTATGGTCTAGTTGTTGGGTGGGTTGGATTGTTTGATGGGTTGGACGCGATGATCTTGAAGGTCTCTTCCAACCTGGTGTATTGTATTGTATTGTATTATTATTGTAAAATAAGGATTTCCACAGTTCAGGGACCTTTCACATCCAGGACAATTCTGGATCAAAAAATAATTCCTGACTATGATGCACATAATTTACATCATTGTTTGAGCATAAAGTGGAAGTCATTTGGATGTGGTGCTTGGGGATATGGTCTAGGGCTGAACCTTGTAGAGTAGGGTTATCAGTTGGACTTGGTGATCCTGAGGATCTTTTCCAACCTGAATGTTTCTGTGATTCTTTAATACTTCTTGGAAATATTTTGCCTCAGAGCATCTTAGGAATGTATTTGCCTTCTTTGTGGATGCATCACCTTTTTTCAGGAATTTGATTCCACTGAAAGGAACAATTAAATTAAAGAGACATAGAAATAATCTCATTCCCACACTGTCATTATATTAACTCAGTAAATAGTACATTTCTTACAGATTTCTTCCCATCATTATGCATCAGATTCTCTCTTTTTTTGTCATAAACCCAGACTTTTTGGTTTAACAATTTCATTTTCCCCAACACATCTCACTTGATGATCCTCCACATGCATAATTCAAATGAGGCTCAAACAAAAACATTCAGAAAGAATAGAATAAAATTTTATGTACCCAGTTCAGTTGGTTCCAAAGCATAATGTAGGATATGTCACCTCTCTGGAAGTACAATTTTCAGAAACATATTGCAAATGACTTTAGGCAGGTAAGAACGTGTTGAGAAACAAAAGAGGTTTATATTGTTAGCCACCATTATTATAAGAAACAATAAGAAAAGGAGATGAGTACCTCCCTTGCAAATACATAGGCAATTAAATATCCTATATACATTTATAAGTATATGAAAATTATGGATATAAATATTGAACTATATTATTGTTTCAAAACACATGCTCATCAGGGGGAGACACTTCCTTTAACCCTCCTTTTCTGATTAATGTGCCTGTAGAAGCCTTTCTTGTTTTACTTTGCATCCCTTGCCAAGTTCAGTTCCAGCTGTGCCTTGGCCTTCCTGACCTCAGCCCTGCACAGACAGGCAACGTCCCTGTACTCATCCCAAGATGCCTGTCCCCTCTTCCACTGCCTGCGTAGTCCTGTCTCACCTTTTAATTTGACCAGCAGGTCTTGACTCAACCATGGTCATCCCTTGCCTTCCTTGTTTGATTTCTTACACCCGGGGATTAAGATCTCTTGTGCTTTATGGAAAGCATCCTGCCAGATGCCAACTCTGTTCTGCTCCCTTCTCTGAGGGCTGTTTCCTTCTCCTTCTTCTCCTTGAAAACCTGGAAGTTTGCTTTCCTATAATTTAAAGTCCTGACCATAGTTTTCATTGGCTTCATACCCCTTAGGACAGTGAACTGCACTAGCATGTGACCGCTACAGCCCAGACTGCTTTCATCCTGACATCCCTTATGGCTTCACGTGCATTTGTGACTATCAGGTCCAATAATGCATCCTCTTGAATAGGGCTGTTAATTTCTTGTCTTAAGAAGTTGTCATCTAGGCAATCCAGGAGTCTTCTGGACTGCTTACAGCTTGCATTGGTACTTTTTCAACAGATATTGGGGTGGTTAAAATCTCCCAGAATGATAAGAGCCTGCGATCATGATGTTCTTGAGACAGAGCAAGAAGGCTTCATCAATAGGCTCCCCTTGACTGGGTGGCCTGCAGTAGACTCCTACCACAAGGCTCCATTTGCTGTCCCAATCCCTAATTCCTACCCCATAGGCTTGGCTATTCTTTAGTGACAACCCTTCACACTATCCACTTCTTTACATAGAGGGCAACACCTCCACTCCTTCTTCCTCTCTTGTCCCTTATGAACAGCTTGTAGCCATCAATAGTCGCATTCCAGTCATAGGATACATCCCAACAATTTTTCCTTCAACAGATTACAGAAAACAATACAGAGTGAATGCAAAACATCAGACTACTCACATTTTATTGAAATATTAGATAATATCACTTCATCTATTTACTGAGCCAAATTTGTGTCATTCTATCATTACATTGTGAAAATACAGAAGTCTTGTTTACAGTTTAATAACAATCCAGAAAGGTGAACTGAGATGGAAGGCTCTAACAGAGGCTTCATTCTCAGTTTATCAAATAAATAAAACATAATAGGAGCCAGAAAGATATGAGTTTTGTTTATAATTATAACAAGAGAACTAATCATAAATAAAAATAAAAAATAAAGGAGTATGCTTGGGGGCAGATAGTAAAACTGATAAAACACAACAGGTAGGCAATGACCAAAGAGTGAAGCATATCATATATTTAAACTGAAATATCTCAGCAACATTCTCTGATTGAATGATTGGAGGAATGTAGAAAATGGAAAAAGAAACTGGAAATAATTTCTGACCAGAAAAAGCTCAGATCATAAAAATATGTCAGGAACCACAATGTGAGAAATTTCATGGTGCTTTCAGCTAGATCAGGTGAGACTCCCTGAAGTGCCATGTTGCTTAACCCTTATCCAACCTGTCCACAATTCTGTGAGTCTTCTCCTCATACATGGTGTGTTGCTAATAGTTTACTTAACACACAATGCATGTCCTTCCTACTTTAGTGCACAGAAACCTTCTTGTGCAACCACTTGTGTAATTGTAGAGTGATTTTCACTGACTATTTACAAGTTTATTACCTATGTACAATGACAACTGCTGGATTAGTAGCTCTCTGGAATCTCTGGATGAGATGTGTCTCTTTGGAATGGGGAGATTCTCCACCCAGGATGTTAATCTGCACTCTGAAACATGCCAGTTGATATGGGTTCAGAATGAGCTGCCTGAGGCAGATCTCAGGGCAGTCAGAAGGCAGCAACAATTCAAGTACTTAACTATAAACATGGCTTGGAGTTCAGTCAATCACTTGGTCTGAAGTTGGTCCACTGTTCTAATTTAGTGCACTGCCTCATCTGTACAGATGAATAAATGGGAAGTTAACTGAGGAGTTAATGACTTAAGTGCATTAGATGTGGGCACAATCAGCCCCAGCACTGCAATACACCACTGCAATATGATTACAATTTTAAATCTCATTTGTAACTTAAATTCCACTCATGTTGCCACAGGACTAAACTGAAATGTATGACTACTTCACGGTATGCATATGTGCTTACTGTATCATTTGGTTACTGATTGTTCACTAATTACTGGTAATTACTTGGTCTCCCGGTATCCTGGCTTGATTATGATCATAATCTGCATAGGTCATTATGAAAGCTCATGCAACTCCCACACGTTACAGCACTGCAGATATATCTCTTGAAGTAGCATGTCTTTTGAGTTCTACAACTAATGAGCTATAAAAAGTGTGAAGGTGGAAAATATAAAAGGCCAGAATATTCGGAGTATTTTCTCCACAGTTAGCAGCACCTGATAATCTAGCTGAGTTTAACTCTGCACTTATACCACAAAAGAGCAGAACTGTTAAGACAGGCATTTATTTGCAACTTTAATTTCCAGAATAATTTTAGGAAACTGGGTAGCTTAACATGACTGGCAGTTATTCAACCTTTTTCATGACCCAACGAAATGCCTTCAAACTGCATATTGCATAGAGCAGTCCGCAAAATAATTTGCCAGAAACTAACATTTAAGAAGTAAAATTTGCTCATACTGAGTACACTGCCTTGAAAATTGTTATATCAACCACAGAATTTTGTCATGCTAAAGGCACTAAATATCTAAATATTGATTCACATAAAATGCAATCAAAAGTTGAAAATAAGATGTACTTGTCATGTATCCAATGGTTTCTATAGTTACACATACATATCCTCACACACAGACAGATAATTGTTTACTTTGATATTTCCACTTGTGCTGTCATTTGCCAACAGCCAATGAAATGATCATCCAGTTTCAGAATAAATACCTAACCATGGAGATCATGAAGCATACCACAGAATAAAAATGTAGGTTAATGTGGTTCTGACCAAGGATTGTATTTTTAACTCTGCTCAAAGATTTACTTGTGTTTAAGGACTGTCATTTTAAACTTAAGAAGGGAAAAGATCATATCAGAACACAGCTGAATTTTTGATAGTGTAGTGGTTTTGATTAAAGGCATGACTAAAATTCTCAGACTGGTGTAATGTTTTCACCTAAGCATAGCATTCACTTAGTGTCAATGTCTTACATAATCAGTTTCTATGTTGCTTTACACATAGATATTGAAATTTATCCATAAAATAAGATACATGAAGACCATGACTGTATGGCTAGGAAAGTCACAGTAAAGCAAGTTGTGTCTGCAACTGCCCTTAGTGAAGAACTGGAAGAAAAAGATGAGATAATCCACGCATTCTCACAGGCAGGCTTTGGTTTAAGTTCTTGTTCCTCCTTTAATGTTTATTCTTTTTCTACCACATCAATAGGGATAAGGTCCAGTACATTTACTTTCCAGCTGTTTGAATATAGCTGCAGTGCACATATGGAATCTGTAACTTGAGAACCTGTGGAGAAAGGGATTTCTAACCTGTGCTGCATTCTTCCTGTTGCAGGATAGGATTTGGATTGTGAAAAGAAAGTAGTTCAGGCAGTGATTTTGATTTAGTTTTCAACTGGCAATTCAGCTCTTTGTTGTTCACAGTCTGAAGTTTTTCCCAACTGTACATCATCTTTGCTACCCTGAATAGGTTAACAGAGTCAGCAACTTCTGTAATTTCAGTATTTACCTTTCCTTTTCCAGAATGTGAGCATGCTGAGCACCAAAGAACGCAACATAGATATCCATGGAAGTTCTGCAGTGAATTGTCTTCTACTGCAAGGATGATCAGCCTTCTGTTTCCTATTTTTTGGGTAGCCTTTACCCTTAAAAATACTTTCCTGCTTAGTTTTCTTAAAAGACTTTGTTGAGGTATATGGGTGAGGTATATGAGTGAAAACACCCTACAAATTCAAAAGAGTGGCAGTCAGATCTCCTTTATCTAAATGCATGTTAATATTTTCAAATAATTCAATAGGCTTGTAACATCTCATATTTAGCCATATGTCCCCTAATTCCAGTCTTTATTCACCTGCAGTTCCCCTGGAGCTTGGTGGGTTTTTTGTTTGTTTGTTTGGTGTTTTTTTAAGGCATTGTTTTAACCACTTTCCAGTCCTCCAACACTGAGTCAGTTTTCTACACACCACTGTTTGTTATTTCACACGTGTGTTCCCTCAGAATGCTGGGGCAGATGCCATCTGTTCCTGGTGAACATTTCATTGATCCATAACCTTTTCTGCCAATACTTCAATTTTAGAGAAACCCTCTGAAACATACTTTCAAAAAAATATTCCTTCTTCTATGCTTCAAACTCCTCCGTAGTTAACACAGATTAAATAACAAACAAATTAAAATGCAAGAAAGAAAGATCAATATTATAACTTCTGCCTCCTCAGGATATTCCTTTCTTATTTCAGTTGTTCTATTATCTCTACAGATTCTCTGGAAAGCTTCTTCTTTCTGTTCTATATGGGGAAAAAAGAAAAACAAAAGTAGTATTAGTTTTTTTTCCCATTCTCAAATTGTTCCTCAGCTATTTTTGTGGTCCATCTTGCTGCGTTTTTACACAATGTTGTAGTTCATGAGGTTTTCTTCTACAAAAATTAATTTTCTGGAAAAATGTCTTCTTAATTTGCTAGTTTCCTTTACATTGCTGTTTAGCTATTTCTCTTTGTCATTTCCTAATTCTTTATTGACAGGTGGTATGTTTTTGCCCTGTTCCTCCAGCATGGTTTCCATTATACCTTCAAATAGTTTTTCTTTTTTGACTGCTCCTGCTAGTTTCCTCAGTTTCTTGTGGTTCTGCTTTTGAGAACTGTATACAGCTATGCTGGATTTAATTAACATCTCTTCTCCCCTTACAGGAAATGTAAGCTCTCTTTTCCTATTTCCTTATCCAGCCATGTGCTCCTGCATCAGCATCCAACCCTTTCCCTGTACCACACCCTTTCACGTATGGATTGTCCTCCTTTCCCTTAGTCTCATTTTCTTTCTAGCTTTATTGCAGGTGTGCAACTATGAATTGAATGCAAAGGAGCAGTTAGATGCTATGGCTGTAGTGAGCTGTTGTTCAAATCAACATGCATAGATATAAATGATTAAACAAGTGCAAAACCCTTTTGCTGAAATGCATCAGAACACTTCATAATCCTGAGGCAATGAGTTAATATTTATCACTGTAATATTATACTTACAGGCCATATTGTACAATTGTCTTCCACTTTTCATGCTCTTCTTTGGTGTTAAGACACTTTCATATAATCTCTTTGTTAGTGGAAAGCTAAGTAGCTGTAATATATGATTGTTTATAACTGCAAGATGTAATATGTAAAATAAAACTATTTTTTGCACATATATCCCAGGCATATGTTTCCAAAACTAATATATGGTCCAAATTAAAGCAATCTAAATTTTTCCTCTTATCATTTATTTATAACCCTTCCCTACTCAGCAGACTTCAGAAATACCATTTCCAAGTTTATGATATTGCACACAATATAAACCTTTAGTCTGTAGTGCCTAGGCAAATATTAACTATCAACAAGAGTGGTATCTTGCTCTCCACAACCAGACCAGTTCCTAGTGTAAATGACAGATGTCTGTCTGTCTTTGGGAAGCTGCCACCTACAAGCCTCTTTTACATTTACATGACTTTGGAAATGGAATTAAATTCCTAGATTGACAAATCCACTCTCAACTGCTGCAAGAAGCAATAATGTAAAAGTTCAGTTCATGGGAGCATATGTAAAGCCAGTTGCACATAACATAGCCTGTCAGAGGCTTCTCATTAGATTGTAACATATTTAAGAACTACATCATTTGATCATAATCCACAACCATATCAACCAATAGAAAAGTACAGATCAAGATCATTATCAATATTCTGCACTTCCTGACATACTGAATTAGGATGAAATATCATTTTTTCAACAGAAATAGTACAATACTGAAAAGCAGACTATGTACTATAGTGAGCAAAATCCACTCTAGTATTCCTGTCAGTTTGATGTAGGCCAAAATATCCTTTCCTGATCTCTAACTGGGATTCATAAAATGTCAGCTACATTATAAAGTTACAACATCAAAATCATAGGAGATCATTCCTTCCCATGCTACAGCAAACTTTGAAAACTGCCCTTGCAAACTCCACCATTCCAGATCTATCACCTTACAAAGGGGATGGCATCTGTGTTGACCAGCCTTAACCATGAAGAACCAAGAAAATGCCATGTGTGAGGGAATAACTGGCTGAAGAAGATGATAGGAATAGGTCAGTGTGTAGCTGAAAGAAGTGTGATATTGTACTCAGCCAGAGAAGCAGATGAAAGCTGTATTTTACAAGCAGAAATGGAATGCAATGAATATGTACAAAAACATACACTATTTACAATATATACAGAAATATACAGTAATGTATGTAATACAGGAGACCTTTCCCCAACCCCCTGCGGCCAGGGGGTTCGGCCTGTCCCTCCCTTCTCCCTCCCTACCTCCTCTTTTTCCCAAAAGGGTTAGAGAGAAAGAGAAAGGAAGGAAATTTAAAAAATTAAAATTAAAAGGGGAAAACTTTGTTAAGCTCAAAAGCGTTAGTTTTCTTATCTGGTTAGCTAAGTCGTCCCTGCGTAGCAAGCTGTTGCTTCAGAGAGAGAAAACAGTCCAGCTCACAGGACAGAGGGGAGAAGAAGACTGCCCGCCCCAGACTGAAGCTAAGCTAGAACTTACAGCTGCATTCTACCAATGAAATTGGTTCAGCATATCTTTGTTTTCTGTTATAATCCCAAAACATTCAGCCAGAGTGTTCAGAAAGTGTCCATTTCTTAAAGGCACAGCCTAAACCGGTCACAGATATGAAACTGTAGTCTCTTCCAGCAGAGAAAAATAGGGAAGGGGTTTACTGATGATTGGAGTATGTTTTGATGGTGAAACATCAAATCTGAGTGGAACCTCTGGATGACCTTGAGAAGAAGGCAAAATAATTTGCAAAACCAACATGCTACCACAGTGGATGCTATTATCCAAGGTGCACACTCTGCTGTGTCAGGCATCTATGGAAAGAAAATCCCTATAAATCAAGAAAGATATATTCTAAACATAATTTTGGCTTAAAGTGCCTTACTTTTATCTTAACATATATTTCCATATTTAATTATTTTGGATATAGTACAGTAATATCTTAACTTATGTTTTACCATATCTAACTTAATTTAAGGGTGATCATCAAGATTACTCATTAATATCAAGCCATTTGTCACATGGGGATGTGTTAAGCAACCCTGAGTTATTAGAAGTGCCTTACAAGCCTCACTATCCAGTATGCTTTTCCCATGAATCTGAGAAAACCCTATGGCCTAGGATGATTTGATATTATAGGAATGAGAAGGATCTTCTGACTACCAACACCCATGTAGGAATCTGACATACAGCAGAGTTTTTGGGACCTGAGTTGTTTCAGCAAGAGACATTAAAAAAAACCCAACAAAAAACCTGAGAGATATTAATTTTTAAAAATTTATTAATTTTTAATTTGTCCCAGGTCATCACCTAACTGCCCAATTTTATATCATATTTCTACTAGTTCTGAATCAAGAGATAATAATGCAAAAATCAATTTATGCATCAAGGAAAAGACGTAATTCCTGCCAAGTCTCAAAAGACAAGTCATTGTCTGTGTTTGCAGTGGGGTTTTTTTCATTTTTAATTTAATTTTATTACTTCTGTGCTTTTCTTTCACAAATCTCCAATCAGATTTTCTAGTTTTTTCCAATCTTAATCTTTAAATCCTGGGATTCTGAATTTTCTCAGAATAACTTTGAAATCCTTAGAGATAGTGCAACATTAGCACAACATATAAAAATACAACTTTTCTTTTTATTTTTCCTTCATTTTTTAATAAGAAGGAGGTGTTATTCTCTCTTCCAACAGGTGGTCAATGATTAGCACTCTCTGGATATGTCTCCAGAATGGCCACATTAACTGTATCTCCTATTAGGACAAGCCACAAATCCTTATATTTTCCACCCTTAAGTACACACTGAGCTTCCATTAGTTCATACAATTTTATTCCTGCAAGTGATAATATTGATTAAGATGCTTCTTCTAACTTTATTTTCCTTATGAAAGCATTTTAATAGTTTGCTTTCTGAATTTACATGCCCTTTGTTAGTGTTTTTCAAGGATACCAAAGTCTCTTTTCAGTATATCAACATTACTACTGCTATTAAATTTCAAATACATTTCTCCAAGATCTGCCCTCAAGGTCATGCATTTGCATCTTCAAGCTTTTGATAGCTGAAGACAGGAAGTAAGTAGTAATAGAAATTTTTGTAGTGGAATTGGCCTACACTGTGAATTTTTACAATCTTGTCTGTTACTTTAGGAACTAGTTAGAGTAAAAAAAATGACCAAACAAACAAACCAACCCACAAAACAATCAAACAAAAAAACCCCAGCTACTGTCCAGTATTTTAATGTAAGATAACTTTTTCTTATCTGACTCAGTGATCACTTCTTCATGTAATATGAGTTAAAACATACATTTAGAAAGGTGATGAAGCCATCATCTAATATTAAAAACAAAGTATTATTTACTTGCTGTGCTTCTGTATCTTAATAGACAACTGATATGTTTTGTGTACTACTCTCTTAGGAGAAAACATTCCCCAAAAGATTTATTACCTGGAAAAATTATGTAGTTTTTCCATATGTTTAATGTAAGCTACCTTCTGTTCATGTGGACAAACCTTGAAAAGAAAATCTGCATTTCTGTGTATACTGTGAACAAATCATCAATAATTACTGGGAAAGAGGAAGGCAGCGCCTTAGATTGATTTCCAGTGTACTGCCCCTAGATGTGGAAGCATCTGTTTAGACCTGTCTGGGCAAGCAGAATGAACTCCAGTTTGGCAACACAGTGCTACACTTAAAAGCTGAGAAAAGGGGGCTGCAAAAAAAACTTCTCTCCACTTACTCTCTCCACTTATCTCTTCACCCCTGGGAGATGTTTCTCCTACACCATGCAGTGCAGAATCTTGGGAGAGGGACATTTTTTCTTCATCCTTCTAGTCTGTCCAGAAATCAGTGGAAGACAAGGAAAAGGTCAGGGGAGGCAGAATATATCATCCCAGGGCTGTGGGGATGATAAGGAATTAAACCCAGGAAAGCACTGAGGCAGATATGAGGCAACAGAAATAATTCTTCAGCAGAGAATCACTGGATGTGGGAGTGTGAGCTGTGTGGTGGGTTGAAATTTCCCCCAACTAATTTGGACAAAATACCCTCAACATAAGATTGCCAGACAGGCTCAGTTGGAAGCAAATGAAGCCATATTTACAAGCAAAACTAATATTTAGAAATATGAAATGCTATGAAAATGTACAAAATATACCATACTCACATGTATTTACAATTTATAAACAACACAAGAATTCCCCTGGACAAAAACAGGGGGTTACAAATAGCTTCCCCTCTCCTTCCAGCCCCCTGGTACAACGGAAAAGAGAAAGAGGAGGAAAAAAAACAGAGTAGCTTGTTAGTACAAAATATTTTAATAAAAATCAGAACACTTCTATTTGCTCCATTTACTCAGAATGTAGTATAATAGACTTGCATTGTAGTCTGTGCGTGCAAAAATGGAAGATGCAAGAGGTTAAATGGCTGTCCCTTTAAAAATTCATAACCAAATAAGCAAAAAGTTGAAACCAAAGAATCCTTTGTCTTCAGTAATCATTCACTGAATTCCAGTGAATGGCTTCTTTATCTATCACAGCTGCAATTTCAAAAGGATCTCAAGAAAGTTTCCATCTATTGGAATTTATCTGTTTCTTGTTCTCAGGCATGACTGGGGAAAAAGTGGTTGTAAAGTGACAGAATCATGGTATGATTGGGGCTGGAAGAGACCTTTAAAGGTGATCTAGGTCAACACCCATGTTTAAGGCACAGTCATCTTTTGTAAGATGAGGCTGCTCAAAGCCCCATCCAATGTGACCCTGAATACTTCCAGGAGTGAGGCATAGGCAGCCTATTCCAGTGCCTCATTACTACCACTGGCCAGCTCTGCCAGCATGGAACAGTTAACAGATTTTATGTACCTTTAGACTGTGTAACGCATTCATCACCAGAACTGTGTCAGACACACAGGATATGCTAAATAACAGCAGGAATTGAAATCTTCCATGTACTGAGACTCCAGAGAGCGCATCCTTTATGAATAATCCAGTCCTTTGATAGTTATATTGTGCTGACTGAGAGACAATTAGCTGCAAATGTTTATCAACAAGTCAGGCCTGCAAAGGTCTAACTAACTAACTAAATACTGATTTGCTTCTACAGAACAAGTGCTGGAAACGACAAGGAGAAGTATAACTCAAAAATGTACATTCAGTGGAAAGAACCAGGCTAATTTACATCAGTCTTTGTATTTTAGTGTAGTCTCCTTTAATTGATTAAATGCCAAACATTTAGACAGGGAAATAATTAGTGATGATTCTACATTCTCATTCTGTTAAGTAATTAATGTGTTAAGGCATCAGCTTTCTTAGATACATGACTAGATACACTTTTATATCAAGACCTTGAATAAATTAATGACTAACACTTATGCACAAATACTGTTGTTTTCTCTCTGTGTATGCAAGCATGAGATTCACATTGATGTACTGTTGAGAATCATGGAGAAGAGAAATTTAAAAGAAAGAGGACACCTTACCATAGGATATATAAGGCTGTTCTTTAACATTTTTTTCCTTTTCTTTCATTTTCAGACTTACAAAAGCAACACATAGAAAAGATGACAGAAGGCAACCTTCACCTGCTGTCCAGGAGCAGACGACATTTGTCCATGCCTAGGAGATAGGAGCACAAGGAGGTCCCTTCCAACCCAGACTATTCTGTGTTTCTATGATTTTGTGTCCACCTTTCCTTGAGATGTAAATTGTAACTAAATAAGCTTGGAAAGTAGTGTTTAGCATGTGTGATGTGAGAAAGGCTGAGCTGCAGTTGTGTGCCTCCACAGATGAAATGGAGTTCTTCACAGGTAGACATGTTGCCTGTAAATTCTCTCTTTTAGGAGCATGGATATAAGTTTCTATAACAGGTTAAAGTACTGTGAATGGGTTAACCTGCCTATTCCCCCCAACACAGACATGAGGGAAAAATAAAGAACACAAAGACCCCTCTAGGTTGAGATAAAGAGTTGAGATAAAAAGTTTACTGAGCAAATGAGATAAAAATACAATACACAATTACTTTAGCTAATAATATAATACACAATTGCCTTAGCTTAGCCTATTTGCAGAAAAGGCACAACATAAAGCAGAAGAGCAGTAGCATAAAGTGAACTAGCAAACTCCCACCCATCTCACTGCCATCCCTGTGGGAAAAGAGCCAACATCCAAAATCATGAGCCCAAAAGCAGCAACTGCAACCGGAAGCCTCTATGGGAATCATTTCCAGAACATGAAAATCACCTTGTGAACATGATGATTACATTAAGAATGTGAGAAGTGTCTCACCAAAGAGACCAGCAGGAGTAGGGAGGTGATTGCCCCTTTGTACTGAGCTCTGGTGAGGCCACACCTCAAGTACTCAAGTACACCTCAAGTACTGTGTCCAGTTTTGGGCACCTCAATACAGGAGAGATGTGGAGGTACCGGAGTAAGTGCAAAGGGGGGCAATGAAGCTGGTGAAAGGCTTGGAAAATAAATCTTATGAGGAGCAACTGAGGGAGCTGGGCTGTTTAGTTTGGAAAAGAGGAGGGATACCCCATTGGTCTCTATAACTACCTGAAAGGACATTTTAGAGAGGCTGGTCCTGGTCTCTTCTCTCAGGTAATTTGTGATAGAACAAGAGGGAATGGCCTCAAGATATGACTGGGTAGGTTTAGGTGGACATTAGGAAAAAAAAATTCACAGAAAGAGTGGTCAGAGATTGGAATGTGCTGCCCAGGGAGGTGGCTGAGTCATCAACCCTGGTGTTTAAAGGTCATTTGGATGTGGTGCTTGGGGATATGGTTTAGGGGTGAACTTTGTGGAGTAAGTATATTGGTTGGACTTGGTGATCCTGAGGGTCTTTTTCAACCTGAATGTTTCTGTGATTTCGTGAATAACCAGCCTGATGTGCCAGCTCTGTCCACTGAGATAACAATTGTTCAGGGAGTACAGGGGACAGCTAAGAGAGGTGGAGGTCACTTGCTTACAGGGCTGACCCCTGTAAGCCCACTGGGTGGAACCTGGAAGTCATATATGCATTGTAATGTGACAAGGGCATGGGCCAGATGGAGCTATGATGAATGAACCAGAAACAGTATAAAAACCTTGAATTATGCCATCTTAGCAGGGAATGTCACCTGGGACATCTCAGGCTAGAGGCAGTAGCCCAGGGATGTACTTTGGGGTGTTAATTATCTCTCCATCTCTCCTGCTCTCTCTTTCTCCACTTTGTCTTTCTCTCTCTGTTTCTCTCTCCCTTTTCTTTTCCTTCTTTCTCTGTTTTGTTTGTAAGTAATAAATAATCTCCTTTTGGTATATGACCTCATTTGTATCTTCATTTCACTCACAGGAATGTTCAAAAGAACCACGTTACCTTCCTGGCTTATGGATCGACATAGCATCTTGTTACAATCTGAACTCAAGCTCCATAATACTTTGCTCTAGCCCACACTTTCATTTTGAAGCTGGCATGAAGCAGTGTGGTTTTGAATAACAGCAGCAGATTTAGACTTAACCCATGTCAGTTGCAAATCACAGCTCAACATTTGCTCTTAAATAGAAAATGAAAAAAAAAAAAAAGAAAGAAAGAAAAGTAAAAGGAAAAAAAAGAGGAGGGTTTCTGAGTAATTTTTACGGGAAAGCCTCCAGAATAGTGCTCTCCCCCTCATTTAATAACTACTCACGACTTGCCCCATTCTTGCTATTTCATGGAATAATAGAATAACAGAATCACAGAGCAGCTAAGGTTGGAAGGGACCCTAGAATCATGGAATGGCTTAGGTTGGAAGGGACCTTAGAGATCACCTACTCCAACCTCCCTGCTATGGGCAGGGAATCCTCTCAATAAGACTAGGCTTCTCAAGGCCTCATCCAAGCTGGTCTTAAACACCCCTAAGGTGGATATACCCACAACAGCCTGGGCCAGTTTGCCTCTAGGCCTAGGAAGAAGAATTGACTTAAGTGCTATTTCATACCAGAAATTAACCCTTCTGTATGCCTTTCTCCACACATACAAGTACTGCCACAGAAAGGTGTAAATGCTAGCTAGAGTAAGTAGTGTGTCTGCACATACATAAAATTGTGTATAGGAAGCCCTTTGGGGAATGTATTTTGTACAGCAACATTCACTTATATAGGGAAAGCAATTGGTTAAGCATGTTAATAACACAACTTGGGATATACAAAGATGTCTTTGTGAACTGACTGGAACAAACAGTGGAGCAGTGCAGACCTGTAATCATTGCAGCTCACACCACATGCTGCTGATCATTGCCATGGCAACAGACGGTGTTTCATGACATCACTGAAATCAAGGGGGGACAGGCAAAAAGGGAAGAGACATACCAATTTCTGGAAGGAAGAAATTTATTTTAATATATACAATGCCCTAGCTACAATGGAAACCAGAGAGTAAAGAAAACAGAAAAAAAGAGTGCAAGATTCATGTTCAGAAATTTCCAGTGAATAAACCGTCTTCATTGTAACCTTACAATTTTACCATGGACATTGTATTTGTGTTGAATATCTTTTCTTTTCTGATGTTTTTCAGATGTGTGATATGGTATAACCTGTAAAACAAGGCAGCTAAAAAAAGAGCAGGTGCTTTTATGTTTTTGCTCCAGGATTACTTATTTGTTTCACACTAGGACTGTCTACAGCATTACCAAAAGGATGACAAAAAAACCCAAACAAAAAACGCGTGAGTTACAGTGTTACAGTGGGAGACATATCTTATATGAACAGACAACAAGAAAAGAAGCAGAGCAGAGAAATAAATGGAGCCAAAATTCTGATAATGAAACTGTGAGAGTCAGCTGTCATGACAGCTGGCTAGAATCCAAGTGATGCACACAGCATTGTTACAGAACTTGGCTTCATTGAAGTCTAAGTCTTTTCATTGATTTACAATGCTTCTGTATCTTCCTAGAAAGGTGAGTACACTGACCTCCAAAATAAGCAAGAAACAAAACTTAGGAGCTAATCCAAAACAGATTTCCCACATTTCTCCTGTCCTGTAGGTCTGAAATTAGTAAGTAAACCTAGAAATCTAATTTAAGGGGATTCTTCTTTTCATGTTTATTTCCTAAAACAACTTCTTTATTGCAGTGTTTGTGTGTTTTGTTTTTTTTTTATTTAATGTTAAATTTTGTATTTCTGTTTGTTGTCACATTTTTGGTCTTCCACAAATTATATGAAAGGAGTGATCTATTTTTAATAAACTAAAGAGTTGAAAAGACAAAGAGCAAGTTAGAATCATAGAATCATAGCTCTTGAAACAAAAAGATGTAATATACCATAGTATAGAAGGATTACCTTCAGTCATCAGTATTCCCTTCAAGAATGAAGTAGTGTTAGTTCAGACATCAAAGTTAATATTACCTCATAGTAATTTACTTGACTTTGGTCATGTATTATTTTCCATGTCATAACTGCCACTACACCTTTTCCTGTAATACAAAGATGAGGAGTACACTTAAGACATGGAGAAATTTAGTGGAATAAAAAGAATTACAAAAGCAAACAGGTGAGGTTTGAAAGCATGTTTTGATATCTATATGGCTAACAAAAATTACTCAGCAGTTGTGGGCATATAAAAAATTCAAAATGCGTCACTTGTGGTCCTTACTGAAGAAAAAAGTAGACTTTTTCAACAGGTACTCAGGTTTCTTAGGCTCTGTTTTTTTTAACACCTTCTTGCATGTAATGGACAGAGGCCATCTTGGGAATAGTGACAATAAAATTATTGAGTTTTCAGTTCTCAGAGAAGGAGCAGGGTTAGAAGAACAGCTACCTCGGATTTCTGCAGGGTGGATTTTGGCCTGTTCAAAAGACTGATTGACAGAGTCCCTTGGGAATTCAGCCCCAAGGGCAGAGGAACTGAGAAGGGCTGGACACTCTTTAGAATGGAAGTTGTAAAGTTACTGTAATAGTGCTGAAAGACAGGCTGGAGAGGAAGACATGGTTCAACAGGCAACTTTGGCTGGAACTCAGAAACTAGAAGAGAGTTTATGGCCTTGGGAAGAGGGAGCAGGATATTGAGGACTATAAAGATGGGGTGAGACACTATAGGGAGAAAAGTACAAGGGACAAAGCCCATCTGGAACTTAATCTGGTTACTGCTGTAAAAGGTAATAAAAACTATTTCTACAAACACATCAACAGCAGAAGGAGAGCTAAGGAGAATCTCCATCCTTTAATGGACATGGAATGAACCATAGTGTCAAAGATGAGGAAAAGGCTGAGTGACGCAATGCACTTTTTGTCTCAGTCTTTAATAGCAAGGGTAGTTGTTCTCTGAGTACCCATATCCCTGAGCTAGAAGGCAGGGAAGGAGAAGGGAATACTCCAAGAAAAAATGGCTAGTGACCTGCTATATCATTTAGACACACATGAGTCCGTGGGACTGGACAGAACTCACCCAAGGATGCTGAAGTAGCTAGCAGAAGTGCTTGTTGAGATGCTCTCCATCGCTTTTCAGCAGTCCTGACTAAACAGTGAAGTCTCAGTGGACTGGAGGCTAGCAAATGTAGTGCCCATATACAAGAAGGGCCAGAAGGAGGATCTAGGAAACTACAGGCCTGTCAGCCTGACCTAGATGCCAAGAAAAGTAATGGAGCAGATCACTTGAGTGACATTCTACATCACACACAGGACAAGTCAACACAGGTTTATGAAGAGTAAGTTCTGTCTGACCAGTCTGATCTACTCCTATTAGAAGGTGTCCTTCCTGGTAGATAAGGAAAAGGCTGCCAATGTTATCTACCTGGACTTTAGTTCCAGTGACACTGTTTCCCACAGCATCCTCCTGGGGCAACTGTTAATGGCTTGGATAGGCTGTCATGGAGGCATCCAGAAAATGGACAGCCACAGCCACTTGAAAACTGTGGATTTATTACAATTATTCTGCACTCCTGGCACAATAAAATTGCATGTTTGGATGCCAGTTGGGAATAAACTGCTGAACAAACAGTTAAACTATCTAGGGGAGGTGAACCAAAATGTGCACACACTTACTCACTCACTCAGGAAATCTCCCTATGGGTACCCAATATACATACCTATGTACTCACCAGAGGTGGTGGGGTGAGGACTCCTTAGATGAGAATCACAGAATTTCACAGAATCACAGCATTTCAGGGGATGGAAGGGACCTCAAAAGATCTTCCAGTCCAACATCCCAACCAGAGGTCCCAGTCTAAGGGGAGAGATCTGACTGCTACTCAATTTCTTAATTAGTTGGAGGGCCACAACAAAAGAACTTCTGGGTCCAAAGGCACCACTAATGTCTGGCAGAGCGGAGTTGACGTTTCTGAGCTTTTAGCAAGCCTCCATCCTTTGTCCAGACCTTGTGTTTGTTGGGGGTGTGGGAGGTGCTGGTTTGTACCTCCCACACAGACGTGGGCTTTGCTGAGTGAAAAACTGGCTGAATGGCTGGACCCAAAAAGCTGTGGTAAACGGAGTTAAATCCAGTTGGCAGCCAGTTACAAGCAGTGCTCCCCAGGACTCAGTATTAGGGCCAATTCTGTTTGACATCTTTATTAATGATTTGGATGAGGAGATTGAGTGTACCTACAGTAAATTTGCAGATGACAACAAGCTGGGAAGGCATGTGGGACTGCTGGAGGGCAGGAAGGCTGTGCAGAGAGCTCTGAACAGGCTGGATAGATAGGTTGAGGCCAACGGTATGAGACTCAAGTAGGACAAGTGTTGAGGGCTGTGCTTGGGCCACAGCAAACCCATGCAATGTTACAGGCTGGGGGAAGAGTGGCTGGAGAACTGGCAGCTAAGAAGGAGTTAAAGGTCTCGATTGACAGCTGGCTGATATGAACCAGCAATGTGCTCAGGTGACCAAGAAGGCCAGTGGCATCCTGGCTTGTATGAAGAATAGTATTGCCAGAAGAACTAGGGCAATGATCGTACGCCAGTACTCAGCACTGGTGAGGCCACACTTCAAGTATTGCGTTCAGTTTTGGGCTCCTCACTACAAGAAACACATTGAGGTGCTGGAGCATGTCCAAAGAAGAGCAAGCAAGCTGGTGAAGGAATGACTGAGACAACTGGGCTTATTTAGGCTTCAGAAGAGAAGGCAGAGAGGTGACCTCATTGCCCTCTACAAATACCTCAAAGAAGTTGGAGTGAGGTGGGGGATCTGTCTCACATGCAACAAGCTACAGAACAAGAGGAAACTACCTCAACTTGTGTCAGTGGAGGTTCAGATTTGATATCAGGAAAAATTTATTCATAGCAAAGGTTATCAAGCATTGGAACAGGCTGCCCAAGGAGGCGGTGGAGTCACTATTCCTGGACGTATTTAGACGATGTATGGATGTGGTGCTTAGGGATACGGTTTAGTGACACTGCCTTAGCAGTGGTGGTGAGATTGCATGAGTAAGGCAAGTGGTTGGACCTTATGATCTCAGAGGGCTTTTCCAACCTCAAGAGTTCTATGATTATATAATGTTAACAAGTGATGCCATGTTAATATGATGACAATCTTGTTTTCATCGCTAGCTGAAATAATATTATTTCCTTGAAATGAAACAGTGTTTAGGTGGTTGTTTGGGTTTTTTTTTTAATAATTCAAGGCACTAAGTTTACTATTGAAGATTTAATAAAGATAGAGTACTTTGGTCTGCTCTTAAAAAAGAAAATAAACTTTAGTTGAGAGGGCAAGTTCTTTACAGACAGAAGCAGCTGTAAAGCTGAAAATACAAGAATACATTAGAAACCATATTCCAAAATCATCTTAAATGTCATCATCACAACAGACACTCAAAGAGCCTTATTTGCTTTATTTTAAGGGATAAAACCTCAAGGCTATGCAATTTCATTGTGAAATCTGTTCAAGAGTAAAATAATTTGTTTCCTTGGTATTTATTCTCATTACTTCATTACAGTATGCCAGAGGGAGGTGTTTTGTTGCTGCTCGTTTACAGCAGTTCCTAACTATATGAACATGTCGTAAGCAATAGGCAGTATTTCCAAGAACCTTAAAAAGTAAACCTAATATTTCTAGTTATGTAAAAACACATAAGTAGAAAGTAGACAATAGAAACAACATATCAATGGACTTTAATTAGGATTGATTGCCCATTGGAATGGGCTGCCCAAGGAGGTGGTGGAGTCACCACCACTGGAGGTGTTCAGGAGGAGACTTGATAGGGTGCTGGGTTGCATGGTTTAGTTGATTAGGTGGTGTTGGATGATAGGTTGGACACGATGATCTTGAAGGTCTCTTCCAACCTGGTCTGGTCTATTCTATTCTATTCTATTCTATTCTATTCTATTCTATTCTATTCTATTCTATTCTATTCTATTCTATTCTATTTCAGTAACAGCAAGCTGTTTGTCTAGAAATTTCTAGTATATCACAGGAAGGAGGAGGGTAACAACAGCTACTGTGTTACAGACATACAGCACAGAGCTTTCTCAAAGCGCACATAGTAATTTTGCAACAAATAGTTCTACTGACTAGAGTGTTGCAGTTCATATGGTTAATGCTTAGTCATAAGGAATTCATCTCAATTCTTTGATCATTGCACAGGGGTAGCTCCTGAACATTCAGTCCATATCACCACAGTGCTCACCATAACACCTAGACAATGCTGAACTTTGCTGAAATGATTATAAACAAAATTGTTTATTAGCTTGTAGTAGTGAACTATTAATTTTACTGTACATTTTATATACTTTGAGTTCTAAGGGAAAATAAAAAAAATAAGAAGTTGTTAATGTTATATGTTTAGAATTACTTCCTTGAGGCATAATAAAATTTAATTGCATTTTGTGTTTTCCATAAAGAGAAAAGTTGCAATTATTAAAGATCTAAAACCCCCTTTCTTTTAGAAGAATCTTACAATGAAATTACCTGTAAAGAGCATCAGTTCTTAATTTTAGCTGTGTTTTAAAGATATATCTTGATTTCCAAGTATATAAATCAACATATTGCATAATAACCACAGACTTTTATTTCGAGTTGATCCTAAAAATAGCCTGATCTGCTGGTTGGAACCTTTAAAAATTTTGGAATATCCTTTTTTATAGAGCTGAAAAATTGAATGAACAGTAAATTCTCAGCAATGTGAATGAATTATTTTTTCCTCTGAGGTCTTTTTACACATTAGTATTATTAAAAGATGAACAATAGTCTCCATAAAGACAGTTGATTCTTTTTGGGTAGCATGAAAACGCAGAGTACTCAACAGGACTCCAGCCACCCTCAAGCAGCATTATTATTTCACATAAGAGATGGTTAATTATCAATCAGAACACAAAAGGCAACTAAATACATCTATTGTAAAATGTCTTGATCCCCATTATAGTTTTTCTGATATTCAGCTTTTAATATTTCCTTTAAAATGTCCCATCTGTCCTGAGAATTTATAATAAAGTCTTTGAAGATCCAATCTGAGATCAGGCTCCAGAGCAGGACTGGCCCCACGGCAGTTCATCAGAGCAACAGAACTCTGCATACAGCATCTTTTTTTTTTTTCCCCAAAGCTGGGTTAACACATGGTGAGCAGAGCAACCCTCCTCACCAAAGCCAGCTGCTCTCAGGAAGCTGCGGCTTGAGCAGAATATTTAAAAGGAGATCCCTGTGCACTGATCAAGGTTGAACAAGAGGGGTGTGGTGAGTCACCTGGGCATGCCCCAGAAGTTTGCGCAGTTAGTCACTTGGGCAGGTCTAGGTACAGTCACAATCTGGCCAAAGCTGAAGTTAAAAGAAATGTGGTGACCCAGCTGGAATTCCCACAAAACTGGCAGCTGTCCAAGTCACAGACTGCAAGGAGTGGCAGACCCTTGCACTGGCAGCAAGTGGCAGTTATGACAACTGCTGTTTCGGGTGTGAACAGGTGGAGATTGAAAGGTTGAGGAGCATTAGGGAGGCTGAACAGGAGATAGATTGGTGGAGCCAGGCTCTTCCCTCCTTGAAACAGAAATAGGAGCTCCCATCAGAGAATACCTAGGATCAAGGGGCCTCTGTATCCCATCCCTGTATGGCCAAAGGCAGAAGCCCAAATGAAGAGAGTATGTGGGGGCAAGTTCATGGTAGGGGCAGCAGGCAAAATGTAGCCCACCTGGCCCTACCACAGGTGCCTCTGAGCAACAGGTATGAGGTTCTGGTTGAAAAAGAACAGTCAAATGAGGGTGGGGACAATGGGCAAGCTACACCAGAGCTGTCTACACAATCAGACAGGCCTACTGCTCCTGTCACCAGAAGACAGAAGCTGACTGGGAGCATTATGGCTCTGATTATTTCATCAGGAGCAGCCAGCCTTGCTACTGCCTGGAAGAGAGCTCCTGATGCACCAGCTGCCACATGACACTGGTCACAAATGGCCAACCTCCCAGTCTTCACTGCTTCCTTTTCTTTCACCAAATAGGAAAGTCTTCAGGCTGGAGACCACAACTGCTGTGGAGAGCCTGGATCATTCCTCGTTGCAAAGATAATGGTATTTCTTGGTACCTTTTAGTTCATGTTATTTTACTCTACTCTTGGCTTTGCCATAGTTAAAAAAAAAAACACCACCAAAGAATGGCACTAGTATTATGAATACACATTCAGCTGTGTACAAATACACAAGAAAGTGCTTCTCTGGGACTCTGGAGTGAGCTGCAGGTAGCTGGGAGTGAAGCCATTACTTCTCTGCGGAGTAATGTTGTTACTATAATAAAATAGATTAATAGTACAGACACACAGATCCTTGCTGCATGGAACAAGATGACGGGTACTTGCCTGTTACACAAAAATACAGGCTTAAAACTTTTTTTTGTGGATACATGACGATCATGAGGCTTTTGAAAATTTCCTGGCGTGTGGGCAGAAAATGCAGCATTTTAATTAAACCAGAATGCACCTCTTCAGAATGAGCTATGTTTTCATTCCTTTGTCAGCAAGAAACTCATTTATTTGCAAGCTAAATTTTGAAAGACATCCTGCCTTCTTTTCAAAGACTTTTGTGCAAGTTAAAATTGAGTGGCTGTTATAATTCACCCATAGGAAAGAAGAAAACCTGAAAGCAAAGGTAAACAAATATTTTCCAAGTCATGTGCACAATATATCTGAATTTTCTTTTTCATGCCATCCAAATACAGGATTAGGGACAAACTAAGAATAAACAGCTAAAACAGTGCAGGAGACACATTTACCATCACTATACCAGACTCTTTTTTATGTGTAAATCAGATTAGTTCCAAACAGTCAGAGAAGATGTACCAATTTGCAAAAACTTAATGTCTCACTTTATTCTAGGTTAGGACCAAGGTCATTAATATATTTTCAGGTTTATACTTGGAGTCAAACAGGTATTTAAAAAATCTTATTAGTTGTGAAAACCCTAGTGACATCTTTCTGTATGTCCTATACTATTAATGAACAATCCCAACAGCTTGTCTGTGCATTGGGATGATTGAAAATCAATAGGTGGATGTCAGTAAGGGACAGCTTACCATTTCCAAGCATAAGAGACAGAACACAACTCAAAATTTGCTTTGCTTTCCTAAAAGGTGCAATGCTTGTACGATCACTTGTCTTGTATAACTGCTAAATAACAAAAACAAATCAAACTTTCACAGCTATATTTCTAAAGTAAGAGTGGGAAAGCTGATAGGGTTCCATTTGATCCTGCTTGTCATAGGAGAGAGAGGTACAGAACTTCCGCATCTTTGGATTTAGATACGTTGTACCTTGAAGTCTAGTGTTTAAATATACCTGGCAATCTGACACAGTCTCTTTCCACAGAAGTGAGTGCTGTAAAATCCCAGTCTGAAGATGACTGTATTTAATATCTGACACAATGGTATTTCATAGATCTTCCAGAGCAATTAAACGCCTAACTATCCTTAAACATCTGTGGTTTATAAGCTCAAGAAAAATGCAATTAGAAGAAGACTCTGATGTGATCATATAATGCCAGGAACAAAACACAGGCAGAAGTTATTTATGTATTAATGAAAATGAATAAAATTAATCCAGCACAATCCAGTACAGAGTACATAATTGTGCTCTCCCTCATAGCTGGAAGCTTGACAAGAAATCAGAATCATAGCACAGCTTAGACTGGAAGAGATATTAGTGATCATCCAATCCAACCTCCCTACCATGGGCAAGGATGCCTCTCAACTAGACTAGGTTACTCAAGTCCCCATCTAACCTGGCCTTGAACATTTCCAGGGAGGGGGCATCTAGAACCTCTCTGGACAATTCATTCTTAAGTCTTGCCACCCACCCTCATAGTGAAGAACTTCTTCTAAGATCAAATCTACACTTTTCTCCTTTAATTAAAATCCATTTCCCCTTGTCCTATTGGTGGACACTCTTGTAAAAGTCCCTCTCCAGCCTTCCTCTAGGTTTTCTTCAGGTATTGGAAGGTAGATATAAGGTCCCCCAGGAGTCAGAGAGTAGGCTTGTTCTGCAAAATATAAGCTATTCTTCAGACCAAGTGAGTGAGAGAGATTTATCTTTTATTATAATATGAACTTTGAGGAATCCACCCCTCTCAGACTGCCCGAATCCTTTGGAAAATTCTGTTTGCAACTAGAATCTAGTTCTAAACTGTAACATTCCCTTAGCCTATCCTCAAACCAGAGGTGTTCCAGCCCCTGGATCATCTTTGTGGCTCTCTTCTGGACTTGTTCCAATAGATCTATGTCCCTCTTATGGGTCAGACATCAGAACTGGATGCAGTATTCAAGGTGGGGTCTCACAAGAGCAGAGTAAAGGGGGAGAATCACCTCTCTTGATCTGCTGGGCACGCTCCTCCTGATGCATCCCAAGATATGGCTGGCCTTCTGGACTGCATGAGCACAATGCTGGCTCATTTTTTGATTCTCATGTATCAGCACCCTCAAGTCCTTGTCTTCAGGGCCACTCTCAACCCACTCTGTATGCAGTTTTTATTTGTGCCTGGGATTGGTCTGACCCAGGTGTAGCACCTTGCACTTTGACTTGTTGAACCTCATGCAGTTTGCACTGGCCCATTTCTCAAGCCTGTGAAGCCTATATTGCCCCCACTAATAAGAGGAAGGTATTTCCCAGGGATTTAGGAAATTCCAAATTTACTCACAATGCCAGTTTCACTTGTGAGACATCCTCTTGGTGTCTCTTTTGCTTGGGAAGTCCTCCTGGAACTGGGAATTTGTAGTCCAGATGTGTGTGTGGGAGAAAACCCCAGGACGAATGATCGTGCTCTCTATTAGACCTGTTTGATATCGGCTCATGGCCAAATGTCCTGTGTCATAGATACCACAGGAGATCATATTCGAAGCATGCAGAAGGTCCCTTTGGATGACGTCCTTTCCCTCTAGTGAATCCACCACACAGGTTGGTGTCATTAGCAAACCTACTGAAGGTGCACTTGATGCCATTGTCCATGTCGTCAACAAAGATGTTGAATAACACTGGACTCAGAACAGACCCCTGAAGGGTTTGACCACTTGTCACTGCTCTCCACATGGACATTGAATGTTTAACCACAACTCCCTGACTGCGACGTTATAGCCAGTTCCTTACCCACTGAGTGG
This sequence comes from Picus viridis, assembly GCA_033816785.1. Lineage (NCBI taxonomy): Eukaryota > Metazoa > Chordata > Aves > Piciformes > Picidae > Picus > Picus viridis. The sequence continues at coordinate 26,152,295 of CM066575.1, forward strand.
TTCATCTGTCAAATCCATATTTATCCATCTCAGAGACAAGGATGTCATGTGGGACAGTGTCAAATGCCTTGCACAAGTCCAGGTAAATGCTGTCAGTTGCTTTCCCCATGTCAACCAGTGCTGTAGCTCTGTCATAGAAGGCTGCTAGACTAGTCAGGCAAGACTTGCCCTTAATTAAGCCGTGTTGGCTGTCACGAATTAATTATTTTTCATGTGCCTTAGTACAGCTACCAGAGGTTTTGTTCTGTACCATGATCTTCATTTTCCCACCTCAACATAGTCCATGGAAATTATCCTGTTTAAGCAGAAATCATAAGGACTGCTATGCTCAAATGAGTCAAAAAAAAATTAACTACATTTTTTCTTTTGTTCCCCACAGCGTATTCCACCCATCATTTCTTGCACACTATTGGGACATTGATTCTATATTCCACTTCATTAATGAAAAACCTTTACTGCCAATTTAACAATTTTCTTCCCTAAGAAATACCTGTTGTTCTGCTGACATCCTGTTCCTGGGTTTATGGCAAGCTTCATAAATAAATGGACAACCAGTTTGTCCTCCAAAGTGAAAACTCTTCTTAAACCTCAGATTTGCTGCAGAAATACCCACAGAGGGACAGAGTTGCTGTCTCATGATTGCTTATTCTTAAAGCATTCATGAAGTCTTTGTGGCTTTATGTTTTCTGGTTTTATTTTTAATTTCTTGTTACGAATAAAGGGATGCAGGTGGGAAATTAATAAAAATACAAATTGAATTTGTAATCCAGATGTGTGCGCGGGAGAAAACCCCAGGATGAATCATCCTGCTCTCTATTAGACCCGGTTTTTATCTGCTCATGGTCAAATGTCCTGTGTCACAGATACCACAGATGATCATATTCCAATCATGCAGAAAACTGATCAGCATGAAGTTCTGCATACCCAAGATTGCACTGGCACAGGAGTCTGCCTCTGACATGTGGCTTGGGGAAGGGGCCCAGGTGTCAGCTGAAATGGCCTTGAAAGTGAGAAGGTGCCTTCCTCCTTATCCCTTTTCCCATGCTTCTGTTCTCCACACCCCATTCCATCTCCATGGGATGGAGGAAGAGGTTTGGATGCATTGACACATCTCTCTATGGTTTAAAGATATAAAAGACCATTTTTATATCTAGCATAGCTGCAAATAACTTGTGATGAGGACTCCCACAGCAATAGCAAATGCTAAGTAATATTCTTGAATCCAAACATCAATATACAAGCAGAGTGAGTTTGTTTCGATGCCTGTAAGGCAGTCATTTTTGGTTCCATGGACAGCACATATTAGAAGATTCTAAAATAACAATTATCATTAAAAAAATGTTAACTAGCACTTCCATATAGTTGCTGTTGCTATACTTATGACAGTCTAATTCAGAAGCAGATCCTTTAGGGTTCCACTGAATAAAAAGTAATGTGAGATATGAGGTGTTGTATAAATTCAAAAGCATTAGGAAGGACTAATGCCACACTACTTTGAAAGCCATATGTTGTTACCTCTTGTCACTTGGCACATCTCATTCAAATTAACTCAATTCTACTCAGTTGGAAGACCAAGCCTGCAGAATCACACAAAAGGGTAAGAGCCTGGGCATGGAGGTGCCAGTTAATGTCTGAGAGGCACCAAGCTAATCTTTATAACCTCTAGTAAGATCCGGCCCTTTTTCAGGTGTCATAAAAAGCCTTTGTCAGGATTTTGTGTTTCTGTCAAGACAGCTGCACCTGCCACAGCCTGTTACTGCCCAGCTGTCAGCCTATATTGCGCTTGCTTGCCCATGAAGCAGTTTAGCAGTAGGCTTAGCTGAGCAGCAGCCCAGATATGTCAGTCAGTTGCCCAAGGGAACTTTCCAGGGCTGTTTCCTCCTTGCATGCATGCAGGGTTATCAGCATATAATCCCTAGCTCCATTCAAATCCAGAACTGATAGTCTTTCAATAACAGCAGACCTTAGAAAATGGTAGACTCCCAGCGGAGGAAAGAGACTACACATTTTTGCTGATGGTCATGGATATTTGAAGATCTTAGAAATATTTACAATCTACAGGTGGTACAATAGGTACTTTGTTTTTTCAAGCTTTTTTTTTTTTTCAGAATATCATATTATCATATTTTTTTCAGAGTATCATATTATTTATAATATGATACAAGGTTTTGCAGAAAATGCTGAAGGGTTAATTATAGCAAACCTTCTTCCCTTCTAGTAATTTCTAAATATCAATAAATATTTCATGTCACATGTAAGTTAGGCAGTAACACTTTTAAATCCACTTTAAAAGTAATGGGCATTTAGGGTGGGGTGTTGGTTTTTTTTCACCCCAGTTTAGTTTAAGATTTCCTGTTGGCAGTGGATAAGACTTCTGAATTCAAAGATTCAGATTTGGAGGGTTACGTTGTCTTTAATCAATAAAGCTAAAAAAGCCCCAAAAAACTTCCATCGGAGAAATTAAATATCAAAGAGGAAAAACAATGATCCAGGTGAAAACATTGAAAACTTACCTAACTTTGTGCTGCAGAAGTGAGAAAGCAGAAAAAGACTCCTGGCAGACGTGCATTGATTCCTTAAAAAAGTTATCTTGAGACATCATAAAGAAAAGTACTGAAGTGTGTGGCTTATGATTAATTAGCATTTTTAATTAATAGAGTTAGCTATCTAATGCATGTGCATATGTGTGTGTACGTGCATAGTAAAATGTAAACATTCACAAATGAAACACTAACAGAGAGAAATCAAATGCTTAAAAGGCAGATAATCAGTACTCTAGGGCCCAGTACTCTCAGACCAGATTCTTCTCCAAGAGTGAAGGGTATAATGTTTAATATCACATTCAGTTGTTTGAAGACAGTTGATATCACATGGAATTTCTGCTTTAGCAGTGATAAAAAAAATGTAATACAAATGTAAGTTACACTTAGCAAAATATCACAATACCAATGTGGTCTCTCTTGTTGGTCTCTGTAATACACCCACTATCACAATGCTTGGTGTCCCCATTTGCTGGAAAGGAACCATGGTTTGAAGCCAGATTTCTGTCTTTGAAATACTTTTGTTAGTTGTTTATATTTGTACTCTGCATTGGGCTGAGTGTCATGGGTTTACCCAACTGAATCTGCTGATTTAGTATTCATTACCATGCTGATGTCACGCAACATGCTCAAATAGGGAGCCCTAACTGCTCAGGAATCTTAGAAGTCATCACAAACTGGCCAGAAGGCAGAGATTTTGGGGCGGCACCAGAGAAAGCATAGGTAACAGGTGGTGAGGAGGCCCCAGCATACAGCAAAGTGCCAGATAATGAAAAGTGATGTCTTGTTCACTGACAGGTCCTGCCACACTGTGGGAAAACAGAGGAGGTGGAAAGCTGCTGTGTGGAGTCCTACACAACGGGTTGAAGAAACTGCTGAGGGAGAAGGTGAGTTGAATTGCTGAATGAGAAAGATGGCCAATGATCTATCTCCATGCAGACTCATGGAGATGGCAGCAAATGCTTTGTGGGCATGGTATTATGATAATGCAAGGAAAAACATCTGGGCAGAAAAACAGTGGCAAGGTGTTATACAGAATACAGAATTAACCAGGTTGGAAAAGACCTTTGAGATCATTGAGTCCAACCTACCATCCAATACCATCTAATCAATTAAACTCTTCCACTAAGTGCCTCATTCAGTCTCTTCTTAAACACTTCCAGTGCCATCTCCCTGGGCAGCACATTCCAATGGGCAATCACTCTTTCTGGGAAGAACATCTTCCTAATATCCAGCCTAAAACTCCCCTGGTGCAGATGGAGACTGTGTCCTCTTGTTCTGTCACAGGTTGTCTGGGAGAAGAGACCAACCCCCACCTGGCTACAACCTCCCTTCAGGTAGTTGTAGAGAGCAATAACGTCTCCCCCGGGCCTCCTCTTATCCAAGCTAAGCAACCCCAGCTTCCTCAGCCTCTCCTCATAGGGCTTGTGCTCCAAACCCCTCACCAGCTTTGCTGCCGTTCTCTGGGCATGTCCCAGCAACTCAGTATCTTTCCTAAACTGAGAGGCCCAGAACTGGACACAGTACTCAAGGTGTGGCCTAACCAGTGCTGAGTACAGGGGCAGAACAATTTCTCTGCTCCTGCTGGCCACACTGTTCCTGATGCGGGCCGATGCCATTGGCCTTCTTGGCCACCTGGGCACACTGCAGGCTCATGTTCAGGCAGCTGTCAGTCAGTACCCCCAGGTCCCTTTCTCTCTGGCCGCTCTCCAGCCACTCTGTCCCCAGCCTGTAGCACTGCCTGGGGTTGTTGTGGCCAATGTGTAGAACCTGGCACTTGGATGTGTTAAATCTCATGCCCTTGGACTCTGCCCATCTGTCCAGCCTGTCAAGGTCCCTCCGCAGAGCTCTCCTATCCTCTAACCGATCAACACCTGCCCCCAGCTTGGTGTCATCTGCAAATTTACTGATGATGGACTCCATCCCCTCATCCAGATCATCAATAAAGATATGGAACAGGATGGGGCCTGGCACTGACCCCTGGGGGACACCACTAGTGACTGGCTTCCAGCTGGATGTGGCACCATTCACCACTACTCTCTGGGTTTGGTCCTCCAACCAGTTCCTAACCCAGTGCAGAGTGCTGCTGTCCAAGCCATGAGCTGCCAGCTTGGCCAGGAGTTTGCTGTGGGGAGGAATTAATTAATTCCAGGAAAGATTGTTTTCCATTACTGTTTACATAAGATTCATGTTACTAAGAGCCAAAATGTAACATTTTCATGTATTTTTTATAAAGGATTGGCTGTAAATCTGTGAGACAGCTTATTTTCTATGAATGCTAATTTATCCATTAGAAATATCATCTGTATAGCTAAAAGCACATTGAATGTCCACAAAGGGTGTATTTTACCCTTGTACCGAAAGCTGGTATCAGAACCAAAGTGGTACTGCAAGCCTGTTTAATTCCAGGAAAAGATAATGTCTAGATGTTTGTTGCAAAGTATCAAAGTTCATCTCAGTCTAGTATTCCTTTTATGAAAACTAGGTTTCCTTTTCTCATTCACCATCCACATATTTTTCAAGCAATTTTTGTCTCTTTTGTTTCTTAGCCTGCCTTATATATTCATCACATAAATTATGACACTCAGAGATCAGTGATCTCACCTCAGTTTTGAAACTGGAGCTTTCCTGTTCAGGACATGGACAAATAATTTGTTATGCTGTTTACATCATCCAAACTGTCCCAAATACAGATGTGCATAAACATAAATGCATAAAACATTTTTATTATCAGAAGTACATTAGGAGTGAAAAACTTGAAGACAGATTCAGTTTGGAGAGTATAATTTCTCAAGAATCATGTAGTTCTAGAACTGTCCTATGCTTAAATACCTTTTTGGCTGTAACTGCTATTGTTTGCTTCTGTGATTGATGAATATCCAGTCAATGTATGAATAACTTCTGTCCAGATATAGTTTTTAAAGTATTTAAAATACCTTAAAGAAATTAACTTTATTTTGGTTATTCCCACAATTCATCAGTTGCTTTGGCTGCATGCATATCTCCTTACTCCCACTGCCAAGTTCGTGTCACTGTGTCAGATCTTAGACAAAGAAATTGCAAAGCATATCTAAATACATGGATGTCAAGGGAGTGATTTACCTAGCAACAGTAACTATGTGAAAGCTTTTCAGAAATGTCTCCTTGTGCATGTGGCTTGGAGTGCAGAGGATTGAAGAAATGTCTGGGAGGATTGTAGCCAAGAGAAACGCCAAATGACTTACTAGGCACACACATTCTGGGAAAAATAATGCCATCAAGGCTCACAGGAATTTATGCACATACTTTCTACTAATATTGTAAATATTTTTGCTCATAAATCTATAGTTATTAAAGCAATATTTTACCCTGTGCTATATTAGATGTAACAAATATGTGAAGAGAGGAAACATGTTGGGATAAATGGTTCTGAGCTGTAATAGCCACCATTCTTAAAAAGCAAACTACCACATACACATAAAGAATAATATAAAGTGTTACAACAGTAACCCTGAGACTAAAAGAGAGGTAAAGAGCTGAGATGGCACTGTAGATATAAAACTATCTACTGCTGTGTCAGAAATGTATACAGCTGACAGATGACTCAGAGGATCAAACCCCAATGTATACAGCGAGTAGCTTTGTCTTAGGCTACTACCTTTGACAGATCCTACTGAAAGAAAACTATATTCACAGCATTTCAGTGTAGTAACAACTAAGTTAAAAGAATGTAAATTTAGAATAATCCAATTGAGGACTTAATCAAAGTCAATGTACGTGAGGATTCACACTATTTGAATTCACCACATGATCCAAAGCAGCATCATTGGGTGTGAGATCATAACTCTCAAAAAAACCCCAGTTAGCTAGTACTGTTTTCCCTCCTAGCAAAGAATTCACCTGCTAGTAACTACTGTTCTTTTGGGAAAGTACACACACATAATGCCTACTAACTTTATATTGAAGAAGGAAGAAGGAGTAACAGCCACTGTTTCTGTGAGCTTAGTTCTTCCAATATTGATACAAGATTCTTGCCAGAACAGAGAATTACATTTTCTCATTGTGAAAGGTCCCAATTTCAAACTGCTGCCAGCACAGAAAATAAAGCCATTGATGGCATACATCACCACTGAGCTCTGTGTTCATGGGCACTGTGAAGTCAGTTTTCAAGAAGCCCCAGACCTTGAAAGGCATAGAGCATGGGCTTTGTAAAGGCTAATGGGAAAACCATTTATACAATGCTATTCCTGGACTACAGTTTAGAGACAGTGAGTAAGGTTGTTCTGTATTTTCTGTGGATTTCCTCATGACAGTATGAATATTAGTTTAAAAAAAATTAAATTGCAAAAGTTGTTAGCTAACAAAAAACACCTACAGCACTGTAATTCTTCAAAGCTAGTGTATGCTAGCTGTGCATTTCATCCACAGCCTTTCCTTCATTCACTAAGTAATCAACCTTGTCATAGGAGGAGATCAGGTTCTTCAAGCAGGACCTGCTCTTCATGAACCCATCTTGACTGGGCCAAATCATGTTGTTGCCCCATGCGTGATGAATGATCTCACTCTATGGTAGGGTGAGAAAAGTTCCCCCCACACACAAAAGAATCCACAGCTAACTCAGACGGAGAAGCAGATGAAAGCTGTATTTTACAAGCAGAAATGGAATGCAATGAATATATACAAAAATCTACAATATTTACAATATATACAGGAATGTACAGCAATGTATGTAATACAGAAGACCCACAGCCGGACAAGGGGTGCCCCTCCCCGGACGTGATCCGCCTTCTCCCTCCCTACCTCCCCTTTTTTTCCCAAAAGGGTTAGAGAGAGAGAGAAAGATAATTAAGGAGAAAATAAATTCTGTTAGTTCAAAGCGAATGCAAGAGTTAGTTTTCTTATCTGGTTAGCAAGGTCGTTCCTGCCCAGCAAGCTGTTGCTTCAGAGAGAGAAACAGGCCAGCCAACAGGACAGAGAACAGACTGAACAGACTGAACAGACTAAGCTAAAACTTACAGTTGCATTCTACCAATGAAATCAGTTTAGCATATCTTTGCTTTTGTTATTATCCCAAAACATTCAGCCAGTGTTCAGAAAGTGTCCATTTCTTAAAGGCACAGCCTAAACCGGTCACACACTCAGAATGACCTCCATGACCTGTCCTGGCACTGAGGTCAGACTGACAGGCTGTAGTTTCCCAGAACCTTCTTCCAGCCCTTCTTGTAGGTGGGCATCATATTTTCACTATGCCACTGATGACAACCTTCTGAACTCTGATGTTGAGCCAGTTTTCAATCCACCTCACAGGCCAATGGTCTATAACACATTTCTTGAGCTTTTCTGTGAAGATATTATGGGAAACTATCAAAGTCCTTACTGAAGTCAAGGTGTATGACATCAACTGTTCTTCCTTCATCTACCCATTTCATCATGCTTTCATAGAAGGCTATCAGATTAGTCAGGCAGGATCTCCCCTTGGTAAATCCATACCATATTCCCTTATGCTACTTACCTAGAGCTCCATCACTAAGTGGAGGAGGTCCTCTACCTGAACACAGCTCCCACAGATGTGCTCTCTGCTTCCATCTGGCACTGATATGAGTGGGGGCACCCTGTTCTATGACATCTGGTTTGCAGTGCATTTCCATCAAAGCTCTGTCTGTGAAGCTGCATGAGACCTGGTGGTTGAAGTGCTCAGTGATGCCATGGCCTTCCGCTGTGTGGATACCATCTCTCCCTGGTTGAGCTGCCCAAGCTTCAGCATCTTGCCCTTGCACTCTTGTCTGTAAACTGCTGTGCTATACCCTGGCTGATGTCCCATGTCCTGTTTACCCTCTCAGTGACCAGTGCTGAGCTCCCTGAGGGTTTCTTTTATAGGTGTGTGTGTGGTTGCCATTGCCCTGGCAATGCCCATGCCTTACCAGCCTGTCCCATGAGAGTTACTGGCTACTGGTAGGTCTCTCCACTCCCCTTGCATTTCTCTACCAAGAGGAAACCCCATGTACACCAACATCTCTCTGGTGATGGCTGGACCAGATCTAAAGCAGCTGCTCTTGGTGACTGTCTCAGACAGTATATGAAAAGCTCTTAAAGTCATGTGTTTTGCTTCCAGCCAAATTACATCTTTCTGAAGTCCACTGTGAGTGCAGTATATCCCATCAATACTATAGTCTATTTTCAAAAGTCTCTGTGCAAAGAACAGAGTGTACACTATTATAAAAAATGACATTTTTTTGAACTAGCATAGCATTTGTGACACAAATTTGTTGCATTGCCAAATGGCTCTTTTCTTGATTAGTTACCAGGTTAATACATGCATTTATGTGTGCTTTGATGTCTGTTGGTAGCTTTTAGTGGTTATACTTTACAAGAAAAATTATTCAGTTTAGTAATTAAAATGAGTCTATTATACAAGTGTATATTGCAGAAGTACGTTACAGCTGTGCTCCCTGGTTGAGATCTATTTCGTATTCCCAGGCTGGAATACACAAAGTCCAGTAGAGGGGGTAAAATCTACCCACTGCTGCACAGAAACAAACCAACTCTTTGCTAAGATTCAGTTGCTGCAGCAGGACTCAGCTATGACTTCAGCATTAGTAACTGATGCAGTTTGAGAAATTATTCCCCCTGTGAGAGATAAAGGTATTTTGTTTATAGTGAGTTACCATGTTGCAATGTAATACAGTTAAATGTAATATAGGCTTGGACAGGAGCACACTGTGTTGGGTTAGGAACTGGCTGGAAGGCTAAGCCCAGAGAGTGGTGGTGAATGGCGCCACATCCAGCTGGCAGCCTGTCACTAGTGGTGTGCCCCAAGGATCAGTGCTGGGCCCCATGCTCTTCAACATCTTTATAGATGATCTGGATGAGGGCATTGAGTCCATCATCAGTAAATTTGCGGATGACACCAAGCTGGGGGCAGGAGTTGATCTGCTGGAGGGCAGAGAGGCTTTGCAGAGGGACCTCGACAGGCTGGACAGATGGGCAGAGTCCAATGGCATGAGATTTAACACATCCAAGTGCCAGGTTCTACACATTGGCCACAACAACCCCAGGCAGTGCTACAGGCTGGGGTCAGAGTGGCTGGAGAGTGGCCAGGCAGAGAGGGACCTGGGGGTACTGGTTGATTGTAGGCTGAACATGAGTCTGCAGTGTGCCCAGGCAGCCAAGAAGGCCAATGGCATTCTGGCCTGCATCAGGAACAGTGTAGCCAGCAGGAGCAGGGAGGTCATTCTGCCCCTGTACACTGCACTGGTTAGGCCACACCTTGAGTACTGTGTCCAGTTCTGGGCCCCTCAGTTTAGGAAGGAGGTTGACTGCTGGAGCGTGTCCAGAGAAGGGCAACAAAGTTGGTGAGGGGTTTGGAACACAAGCCCTATGAGGAAAGGTTGAGCGAGCTGGGGTTGCTTAGCCTGGAGGAGACTGAGGGGTGACCTTATTGCTCTCTACAACTACCTGAAGGGTGGATGGATGTTAGGAAGGAGTTCTATACAGAGAGAGTGATTGCCCACTGGAATCGGCTGCCCGTGGAGGTGGTGGAGTCACCTTCATTGGAGGTGTTCAGGAGGAGACTTGATGGGGTGCTTGGTGCCATGGTTTAGTTGTTTAGGTGGGTTGGATTGGTTGATGGGTTGGACGCGATGATCTTGAAGGTCTCTTCCAACCTGGTGTATTGTATTGTATTGTAAAATGGTTATTTTATATAAGTATCAGTTATTTTTATTAGCATAGTACAGGTGGTTTAATAAGCCTTTTAATCATACTTATAAGAAATAAGCTTATTGCTATACACATGGAAAAAAAACCAATGGCAACATTTGACCTCATTTTAATATGGACTGGTAAATGTAATTACAAGAATTTATCTCTTCCCATGATCTGCTCATTCCCTCGTGGGGCTTACATTTCTCAAGCAGTTCTATTTATGTTTAGGCTTTCATATAGTCAGCCTCATTTCAGAACTTTTTTATACTCAAATATTTTGGATGAAATGAAAGGTATTATTCTGCAAATTGAACTAGTAAAAACAATTGTCAATTCATATAACTTCATGACACTCTGAAAACTACTTCATTAGAACATTTTTTCCTAACATAAGGTGCCATTTAAATGATTTTTGCCAAATTATATAGTGAATAACTGGGAACTTGGAAGGATACCTGTTGTATGTCCATTTAAAAATTTCTGAATGAGAAATAATAATGCTGAAACTCACATGAATTTTATTGCACAGTGTGCAAAATTGACAGACACATTTTCTGTCTTTTCTGATGGATTATGAAGTAGTTGACATTTTGTCAGAATATTTCCTCATTACTTGTTCAACTCATAAAAAACCATCACCCACCCAGTGGCTCTGCATGGATTGTCATTGAAGAAATCATCAAAAAAGCTGAATATGAATATAGAATAGAATAGAATAGAATAGAATAGAATAGAATAGAATAGAATAGAATAGAATAGAATAGAATAGAATAGAATAGAATAGAATTACCAAGGTTGGAAGAGACCTCGAAGATCATCGAGTCCAACCTGTAACCATAACCTCACAACTAGACCATGGCACCAAGTGCCACATCCAGTCCCCTCTTGAATGCCTCCAGGGACGGAGACTCAACCACCTCCCCGGGCAGCCCATTCCAATGACGAATCACTCTCTCGGTGAAGAACTTTCTCCTCACCTCCAGCCTAAACTTCCCCTGGTGCAGCTTGAGACTGTGTCCCCTTGTTCTGGTGCTGGTTGCTAGGGAGAAGAGGCCAACCCCTTCCTGGCTACAACCACCCTTCAGGTAGTTGTAGAGAGCAATGAGGTCGCCCCTGAGCCTCCTCTTCTCCAGGCTAAACAGCCCCAGCTCCCTCAGCCTCTCCTCATAGGGCTTGTGCTCAAGGCCTCTCACCAGCCTTGTTGCCCTTCTCTGGACACGTTCAAGTGTCTCAATGTCCTTCTTAAACTGAGGGGCCCAGAACTGGACACAGTACTCAAGGTGTGGCCTAACCAGTGCAGTGTACAGGGGCAGAATGACCTCCCTGCTCCTGCTGGCTACACTGTTCCTGATGCAGGCCAGAATGCCATTGGCCTTCTTGGCTGCCTGGGCACACTGCAGACTCATGTTCAGCCTACAATCAACCAGTACCCCCAGGTCCCTCTCTGCCTGGCCACTCTCCAGCCACTCTGACCCCAGCCTGTAGCACTGCCTGGGGTTGTTATGGCCAATGTGCAGAACCCGGCACTTGGATGTGTTAAATCTCATGCCATTGGACTCTGCCCATCTGTCCAGCCTGTCGAGGTCTCTCTGCAAAGCCTCTCTGCCCTCCAGCAGATCAACTGCTGCCCCCAGCTTGGTGTCATCCGCAAATTTACTGATGATGGACTCAATGCCCTCATCCAGATCATCAATAAAGATGTTGAAGAGCATGGGGCCCAGCACTGATCCTTGGGGCACACCACTAGTGACAGGCCGCCAGCTGGATGTGGCACCATTCACCACCACTCTCTGGGCTCGGCCCTCCAGCCAGTTCCTAACCCAACGCAGTGTGCTCCTGTCCAAGCCATGGGCTGCCAGCTTGGCCAGGAGTTTGTTGTGGGGGACTGTGTCAAAGGCCTTGCTGAGGTCCAGGTAGACCACATCCACAGGCCTCCCCAAATATATTGTGTTTGGCTGAGCTGGAGTTAATTCTCCTCAGAGCATCTTTCTAGTGCTGAGTTTTGCAGTGCTGTAGCTGGGTATTGACAACATACCAGTGTTTTGGTTACCACTGAACTGTGCTTTTCCAACATTTCCCTGCCCCAAGAGTATGCTGAGGGGGTGGGCAAAATCTTGGGAGGAGACACAGCCAGGCCAGCTGGTGAAACTGGCTAAAGGGGCATTCCATATCATATGGTGTCAGCTCAGACATAAGAATTAAGTGAAAGAAGGAAGTGAGGGGACATTCATCCATGGTGTCTGTCCTCCAGAGCAACTGCTACACGTGTTAGATCCCTGCTTCCCAGGAGTGACCAATCACCGTGTGATGGTAGGAAATAGAGAATCTCTTTGCTCTTGCTTCCATGCATGGCCTTTTGCTTGTGCTTATTATTATTAAATTGCTTCTATCTTATTACTAGTTTTTGTTATATTTTCCCCTCTCTCCTGTCCATCTAAGAAGGGGAGTGATAGAGAGGCTTTGGTGGGCATTTGGCCCCCCAGCTAGGTCCAAACCACCACAATGAGACATGGAAGTTAGAGTTCTGTAAAATGTACAAAACACTAATCATCTAAGTAGTGTAAACCCCTAATCTTTTCCCTGCAATTAAAGGAAACAGCACATTTTCCCTTGATAGTATAGTACAGGCATTTCGTGTGTTTCAACAATGAGGTGGCAGTTCCAGTGCAAAGGGTTAATAAGGGTGACAGACAGTGCAGCAGAGAAAAGCCTTTGAAGTTTGCACACCCAGCTATTGGAAGATTGCTCTTGGAGCATGACTTGAATAAATGAAGTTGAAGGACAGCAACAGTTCATTGCCAGTCTGAGCTGCTGCAAATGACATGAAAACAAAATTGTGAAAGGTCACTTCCTGTAAGGAGCTCAGGCCATTAATAAGAAAGATATTTTGCTCCTCAAATACTCCCGTTTGATACAGTGTGTTATACTACTTGAGAAAGTGGTACACATTAAGTAGACAAAAATAATATTTAGATTACAAAGTCAAAATATAACTGTGAAAATTACAAACATAGTTTTGGCTGCAAAACAATAAAGAAATTATTTCCTTCTTGTGTGTTTCTGGTAAGAGACAGTGTTGGCTAATGCATACAGCTGTAAGAAAATACAGAACTGATTCTTCTAAACTGCCATGTTTCTTCTAAACTGCCATGTTTTCTTTCAGAAAAATATGAGACCTAAAGCCAAAGCAAGGTAGGAAAGTCTGACCATCAGGAGGTGTTCAGAATTTAGAATTATCATGGTCGGTGTGGTCAGAAGAGAAAACAATGGTAGTTACATGCAAAATACCTTATACTTGCTGTACATATGATATTAGAATATAACTCACTCAACTGAACTCTTGTGCATGTTGACATTCTGGCAATTATGACTTGTAATGATTACTGTCAAAACCTGCAAAACATTTTGATAATTAAAACCAAACAAACCAGAAACAAAAGGTCACTCATCTTTTCTCTTTAAATGATCACTACACAGTATTTTCTTTTTCAGTTGAATAGCATTTTGAACCACTTTAAGGACCTTTAGTTTCTTGTGCTATGACCCTTTAACAAATGAGATACAAATTCAAGGTATTTTGCATTCATATGGAGCCCTTTAAATTGTACCATTAGGACATTATGCCTTTGCAGTGAGTTAATCATTTTACTAGAAAGATTCTTTGACACATTCTGTGGGAGGCTTGCAGAAGTTGGCAGCTGCTGTGTATTCAGGGCAATGTCAGAATAAGGGACAATAGAAAAACTCTACCTTAAATTATGGACAGCATTATTCTTCCTGTAGTTCAATGGGTGAGGCTTGTGATAAAAAGAGTAAAATCATACTAATTAAAATGTTCTAATGGTTGAACTATACTTTGTTGTGTAAATGTCCAATAAAATTACATTTCTCAAGCAGAAGAAAGGAGACAAATTTTGTAAATTATCTTGAGAAATTGCTTGGTTAAGATTTTGTATCAACCTAGTGTATATATGTTTAGAAAAAAATCAAGGTATTATTATTAGATTCTCCACAATAAGTTGTCTTTTATTACTGTACATGATGACTCTGTGTTTATTTTCAGAGGAGGGGATGAGCTTCAATGATATGTGCTATGACACACTGTAAGTTAAAGTCAGAAAGCTGCAGGAACCAGCTACTCCAGAAGAGAAGGCAAATCAGTAGCTGAATGACAGAAGGAGAGGCAGTGCCTTCAAAGGTAAAAGGTATAATCCCACAACGCAAGGGAAAAAAAAATCAAGTTCTGTAACTGGGTTCAGCTGAGAATTCAGACTACCAGACTAGTCTGTATCCACAAGGCAGGTGAAAGGTTAAGATGTATAGTCAAATGCACAGGTCAGGAGCCTCAAGACCTATGGGTGACCACAGGCAAAGCCATGAGACGTCTTTGGTAAAGACAAGGCTGGCTTTAAATCAGCTCTTGTTCAAAGAGGAGGAGGATGCCAAAAAGACTCCATATGGCCTTCTGTCTTCAAGTTCTTTTTCCAGAGCTTTGACCTTGGGTCCCTCAGCTGTACCAGATCACAGCTGGCCTTGAGCATAGGGATCCAAATCCCAGTTGAGGGAAGAGGAGGGGAAAACTTAGGGCTCTCACACATAATTAGTAATGTTGGTTTTTGCAAGTGTGTGCTATACCTGGTGTGAACAGTTAATGCTTTCATAAACTGAATAAATAAATAATAATTTTGCAGCATTTATCTGAAGACCTTAAAGCAATTTTAGAACAATTAATGAATTAAGCCTATTGCCATCCCTTTGATGTGTAGAATTAGTTTTATCTCCAGCAAGCAGATGCAGAAGTCGGACACTGCAAAAGAAATACTAAACTCAACAGCAGCTTGATCTCAGTGAGTGAGGCCAGGATTTCATCTACAGAAGTCAAGTGAGTTTCCTAAGATCACAAAAGTGGTTGCAAGCCCCTCGTTTTCCTATAGAAGATCTCACGATAGTTAACAGGCATGCATTCAATTTTTTTTAGGATCTCAGTTTTCATTTATAGCAAAAACAATAATAAAAACTACAATCTAATCACTTGAGGCTTACAATTTAATTCCAAAACCGTACTTGCTTCTAAAATGTATCCTTTAAAGCACAATATGTTTTCCACCTTCCTCTGCTTGATTGGACTGCAGCCTCAGAACGGAGTATGTACTGAGTGCATGTGAAAACACGTGAAAGCAGGTTTGAAATCTGCAGAAAGAATAAATTATGGACTACTTCCTTCCTTAATAAAAATCAGGTAAGATACTGAATTGAAGATTCTACAAAAAATACATTTCAGATTTCACTGGCTGTTTGTCTTTCTGTTGGTTTTTCATCCACCAGTATTCTCAAGCTTTCCTCCAAAGGGCTGGTCTCAATCCATTCATTAACCACAGGCTTGGCTAAGTGCACTCTGCACTGGAAAAAAAAAGCCTGGATTTCTGGGCCTAAAACATGGTGGTGAATTAAGTCTGGCTGGCACCCTGTCACTAGTGGTGTCCCCTCGTGTTCAGTATTGGGGCCTGTCCTATTTAATAACTTTATTAATGATCTTTATGAGCCGCAGTAAGTCTGCAGATGACATCAAGCTGGGAGGCTGTGTCAATCTGCTAGAGAGTAGAGAAGCTTTATAGTGGGAGCTGGGCAGGTTAGACCAGTGGGCCAAAGCTAACTGTACATATTTCAGTGAGGTCAAGTGCCAGATCCTGCACCCAGGTCATAACAATCCCATGGTAAGCTGCAGGCTTGGAGATGTGTAGTTGGAAAGCTGCAACTTGGAGAGGGACCTGGAGGTACTGCTTGATAGTCAACTGAATAAGAGTCAGAAGTGTGCCCACATGGCCAAGAAAGCCAATGGCATCCTGGGTTGTATTAGAAACACTGTGGCCAGCAGGAACAGGGATGTGATTATCCCCCTGTACCCAGCACTGGTGAGGCCACACGTTGAGTATTCAGTTCTGGGTTACTCACTATAGGAAGGTTATTGAGGTTCTGGTGTGTGTCCAGAAAACAATGAGGCTTGTGAAGGGCCTGAAGCACATAACCTATTAGGAGCATCTGAGGGAGTTGGAGTTGTTCCATCTGGAGAAGAGGAGGCTGAGTGGAGACTTTATTGCTGTCTACAACTACCTGAGGGGAGGTTGGAGATAGGAGAAAGACAGCCTCTTCTCCTTGTTGATGGGCAACAGGACTAGATGAGATGGTTACAAAGCTGTACCAGTAGAGGTTTAGGCTGTATATTACAAAATAATTCTTCACAGAGGAGATTAGCAAACATTAGAGTTTTCTGCCCAGGGCAGTGTTGGAATCACCATCCCTGGGGGTGTTCAGGCTAAGTGTGGACCTGGAGCTTATGGACACAGTTTAGTGTTGACCCTACAGTACTGGGCTGAGAGTTAGACTAGATGAACTTTGAGGTCTCTTCCAAACAGATACATTCAGTGATTCTACGATTTTGTATTGAAGTTGGGGGCAGCCTTGGTCCAGATTCAGGACCTTGCACTTGGCTTTGTTGAACTTCAGGTTTGGTATTGGGAAAAATCTGTACACAGAAAGGGTTGTCAAACATTGCAACAGGCTGTCCAGAGAAGTGGTGGAGTTACCATCCCGGGAGGTTTTAAAAGACATGTGGATGTGGTACTTAGGGATACGGTTTAGTGAGAGTGGCTTAGTAGTAGTGGTAGGATTGTGACCTCTAGGTGAGCAGTTGGACTTGATGATCTCAAAGTTCTCTTCCAACTTCAACAGTTGTAAGTTTCTAGGATTTTGTGAGGTTTACATGGGATCACTCCTCAAGACTTTCAAGATCCATCTGGATGGCATCCTGTCCCTCAGATCACAAGATCATAAGATGTTAGGGGTTGGAATGGACCTCCAGAGATCCTTGAGTCCAACACTCTGCCAGAGCAGGATCTTATAACCAAATAATCCAGTGCAGGTCACACAGGAACACATCCAGATGGGTCTTGAAAGTCTCTAATGAAGGAGACTCCACAGCCTCTCAGGGAGCCTGTTCCAGGGCTACATGACCCATACAGTAAAGAAGTTCCTCCTCATGTTGAGGTGGAACCTCCTGTGCTGTAGTTTATATCCATTGCCTCTTGGTCTACCACAGGGCACAACTGAGAAGAGCCTGTTCCCTCCCTCTTGACATGCAGCCCTCAGCTATTTATAAACATTTATTAAATCCCCTCTCAGTCTTTTCTCCAGACTAAAAAGCCCCAGGTCTCTCAGTGCTCCAGTCCCTTAATCATCCTTATAGTCCTCTGTTGGACTCTCAAATAGATTCCTATCCCTTCTGAACTTGGGAGCCCCAAACTGGATGCAATATTCCAGGTGAGGTCTCACTAGGGCAGAGTAGAGGGGAGGAGAACCTCCCACAATGTGCTGGACACACTCTTGTTAATTCACCCCAGAATACCATTGGCCCTCTTGGCCATAAGGGCACATTGCTGTGTCATGGATAACTTGTTATCCACCAGGACTCCCTGGTCTTTCTCCACAGGAGTCCTCAGATGTATCAACTGCACCACTCAGCTTGGTGTTCTCTGCAAATTAGCTAAGGTTATACTCAATCCCACTGTCTGTGTAACTGATGGAGATATTAAATAGTATTGGTCCCCCAGTATGAAGCCTTGAGGGGCACCATTCATGTGACTTTCATTCTGAATAGTGAACTGTTAACAAGATGTTCCATAAGATTCCCGTATTTTCTAGGAGGTCTGGGCTCAATGTGTTGTTACCATAACCTGTGGTGACAGAGCATAATGTCAAGTTTTGTGGACACAGTCACCATAATTATTGAGATGGTGACTTATTAAATACTATCTTCTTTTTTTTTTTTTTTTTGAGTATCCATCCCTTCAGGGGGCAGAAATTGACCCTGCTTTGAAGTTATTTAGAACAGAAACAAAATGTTTATTGGTTGGGGTTTTTTATGTTGCATTTATTTATATTTTATTCATAGGTGACATACAATTTTCTGTTGTCTGAGGCATAAAACAATCTCATGTTTCCATAGAATCTTTTGTTCTGGTGGGGTTTGGTTTGTTTTGTTTTTCCTGGAAGTAAATAAGGCATAATACTATTTGGAAATGAAGTATCTTAAGATCAGGAAAATGAAAACAGAGAGATAAGCATATCTGGCAAAGAACATCACAGAAATCACCGAGTAACAACTGAATTTGCTAGCACACAGACCAAACAGGGTTAGATACTTGATGAGAAATTAATGCTAGTATTAAGCTAGCTATTTATCTGGCCATACAGTTTAGCATTATGGATTAAAATTGCTTGTTGAGAATGATTTACTGTGCTATGTTCTTGATGATTTGGTGGTGGTGGTGGTTCAGCAGCTACCATGGTGTGCACATCCAATTTCCTCAGCAAAATAAAATGGGAATAATCAAGTCCCATTGTCATTAATGGAGTGGAGAATGTTAAAATTATAAAAAGGTAAAAGAAGGCCATCTGGATACACTGCAAATTAGAATCACCTCACAACCAGGTCAGGACACAGCAGCACTTTAATCAAATTCTGTCTAGTTTGTGTTTGTAGTATTGATAAATTCAAACTGTAATGAAATACTATTTGTTCCCTGGTGTCGAATGAGCTTTTAGCTGACTTTCTTGGCTAAGACTGAAAAGTTACAACTGAAAGCAATAGGAGTGATTTGGTAAAGAGACTAAGTATATACAGGGTGCAAAGATGTTGAAAAGTCCTTTAAATCTTTTCTCTGCTTCTGGTGGAGCCATCAGATTGTTATCCAAAGACATTTTTATCCAATGCAAGCTAAACCCAGCACATTGCTGATCACATTACTATTTCTTGAAAAGCATTTATATTAATTCATATTAATATAATTAACCTTTGTTGTTGTTGTTGTTCTGTAGTCACTACAAACTTACTTGGATTACTGCAAAAATGTGTATCTTGTCCAATTGTTTTTGACTCTTGCACACTAATATGAACTCTGGCTACTTGAACTGGGGAGATAATTTGAATAGTGACTTAGTCTTCACCATCATGCTCCACCAGCAGTGCTGGTTAAATGACAAAAAGGGAAAAAATGTAATAGTGTTGAGCACAAAAGAGTAAAATATTTCCTAAACCTTCATAAAGATACTTCCCCATGCATACAAGCATAATCTTATCTTTTTTGTTAGACTTTAAAGTGGAAGTTTTTTTCTCAATTTCTTTCATTTTCTCAAGAACACCCTCCCAGATTTTTGCCACTTTAGAGACTGTTATCTGAATCACAAAGTTAGTAAAATGAAATGATTTTATACAATTATAGTGTCAGTTTCTAAATATTCAGAGACTCAGGAGCCTTCTGAAAAATAGAAGACAGGGATAAGAATTCTGAGGAAGGGGGAATGAAAAAGCATCAAAATTACAGTCCTGGATTAACAAAAGTCTCCCTTTCCCCTCCCCTCACACTGACTGAGGAAAAAGGGCCCATGAAGCAGAGTTGTTGGTTGAGATAGGGACAACATACTACTGTATTGTGGGGATATCAGAAAGATAAGTACCAGCTGACAGAATCCACCATGAACTGCATGAACCAAAACTGGGGGAAAAATGGCTGAACCCCAGCCTGGAAACTGTGAAGCAACACAAAAAACCCCAATCATCATAATAGGAAACTTTACAAACTATAGAGTATATTACAAGTCCCATGAAGTCACGGCCAATCTCTGTCCTGTCATACAATGTGCATTACGTCAGCATGGTGTAAAATATATGAACCAGCTTGCTCTGTGCCACTTGGGGGTTGGAGGGGGTAGTCCTATCCCTTCATCCCCCATCTCTCATCCCTCCATCCCCCATCTCTCATCCCTTCTAGTGGAGTCAGTCAGCTTAAACCAATGTAATTGCATAACAATTTTTTAAAAATAATCTCCCCATATTAAAGAAATAGACACATGCCTTGTGAAAGAATAAGATCAATCCCAGAGTTTTGAAACAATGAAAAATACATAGATGGAAAAAAAGAAAAGGCCCAACCATCCAAAAAAAATTGATCCACGAAAGCTTTAAATTGATTCACAAAGCTCTATACCTTTGATTGATATTTACCTTTAAAATTAAAAATATCTCCCTGTAATAGGATTTGGAACTAAAGAACATTGGTATGGCCTCTGAACAGTAACTATGGCTTTACTACCCTTAGAAGCATGGTCACACTTTCTCAAGGAATTCATGAAAGCACTTTTGGAATGCATATTTGCTATTGAAAAGAGATCACACTGGATGCGTATACAGGAGAAACATACACAGAAGAAACTTTTGTTTCTGTCTATATTGTCCTTACCATATAATCACAGTCTTAACCCTGTGAAAGCATCAGAGCATAAAAGAGCTACAAGAGCAGTTACCCCTCAGGTCCTCAAGGAAAATACAACAAAAGCAGACGGAATGTACGTGGCACTCAACACCTGGAACATTTTATTATGAGCAGGACTCCGGTGTAAGATGAATCCTTTTGTACTGTTTTTGATCTTTAACCTGAGCAAACAGAAAAAAACCAACATAAATGAGTAATACTGAGTGACAGCTATTCACAATGGAGATAGAGAACAAGCTGACATTGTATTCTCTCTTTGTGTTATCACCCTGAAATTCCCTTGTGCTTAGTAAAACAACATTTACTCTGTGAACTTACGCACCATGTATTTTTACTTTGCAATGATAAATTGTTCTGAACTAGTAATGCAAGTGTTAGAGTCACGGAATAGCTGCTTATGAGTACAAACTCTGAAGGCTCAAAACCAAGATAGATTTGAATCCAACATTATGATATTGAAAATTCTACTTATTTTTAGGTGATGTTATGGCTTGATGAGTGGGGCAATCAGAACTATTTCTGGATGCACGCTGCTAGCACTGCTGTATTATGTCTTGCATGTCATGGACTGTGTAACTGGCCAAGTCTTTGAAGACAGGCCTGGCACAAAGCTATGTAATAGAATCATGTCTCAGCTGTATTTTTATTTTTTAGTGTGTATGTCTTGTGTATGCCTTCTTACTTGCTTCCATGGGGAAATCTTCATGATGGTTAAGCAGAATCCAATTGTAAATCTCCACTTTATACTAGCACTTAATATTGATAACCTCTGTTTTAGGGAGTCTCACATTTCCTCATTAATTAAGAATAGTCTGTATATAATTTATGCAGCTGCATTTTACCCTTCTGGTGTGGACAGAACTGAATGAAAAGTTAGAATCATAGAATCATATAATCAGTCGGGGTTGGAAGGGACCACAAGGATCATCTAGTTCCAACCCCTGCCATGGGCAGGGACACCCTACACTAGATCAGGCTGGCCAGAGCCTTGTCCAGCCTGGGCTTAAACACCTCCAGGGACGGGGCCTCAACCACCTCCCTGGATAACCCATTCCAGGGCTTCACCACTCTCATGGGGAAGAACTTCTTCCTCACATCTAGCCTGAATCTCCCTATTTTCAGCTTCATTCCGTTCCCCCTAGTCCTATCACTTCCTGATATCCTGAGAAGTCCCTCCCCAGCCTTCCTGTAGGCCCCCTTCAGATACTGGAAGGCCACAATGAGGTCACCTTGGAGCCTTCCTTCTCCAGACTGAATAGCCCCAACTCCTTCAGTCTGTCCTCATAGGAGAGGTGCTCCAGCCCTCTGATCATCCTCGTGGCCCTTCTCTGGACACGCTCCAGCACGTCCACATCCCTCCTGTAATAGGGGCTCCAGAACTGGACGCAGTACTCCAGGTGGGGTCTCACCAGAGACCCCAGAGTTACATAAAAGAAGGCAAGAACTGACTTCCGTCTGAAGATTGTTCTAGTCACCTCAGCGGCCGGCTGGGCACAGCAGACTGGAGAGTGAACGACTCACAGAATTTCTGCTTCAAATAATTTCTGTTGTGTTAAAGCTGGGAACTGTTATCTTCTCTCAGCAGCTTTACGAATTTACAAGTTTAAAATATTTGAGCAACTGTTTTTCTTTCATACCTTGTTTCTCTGCCCTACCTTTTCTATGATTATTTCATTCTCCTGGCTTCCAGATCCAGAAATCTTGCAACAGCATGGGTCCTGTTTGAAATCAGTGAACATAATTCAGCTGTACCCCCAGCACAGAACAAAATACATTGCTGCTGACAGGCCACTGAATAGGCCTAGAAAAGTAGAGTTCTGATGAAGTAGTTAAAAACCTGCTGCTCAAAGTCTACACACTACCAGTAGCTCAGTGAAGCATATTTGTGTTGCACCTATTGCAGCCATTTCTAACTTTTTCATTCTTACTGCAGGGATTCTCCAGGTAGGTGTCAGTGAGTAAGTAGGTAGAAACCAAGTCTCTAACCTCTTCTCAATCTGTTGCCTCTTCTGAGAAATCATCCAATATAACACAAATGGAGCAACATCCAGGAAAGGGCCTCTTTACTCGATTCCAATCTTAATTACCATGAAAAGGGAAAGAAAAGGTTCCCCTCTACCTTACAAAGTGCATAATCTCAGTGCAGCCTTAGAGGTTAAATTTTTGGGCACTGTTTTGTGGCTTTGGCAGTTTGTCTATCACAAAACTTAGGATAAGAAAAGAAACTTGACTTTACCATAGAAACGTACTCTGGATAAGAATGAAGACTTTTGTAGGCTGCTTTTCCAACAGTGTTGGGAGACAAATCCATCTCCAATGTCATACCACAGCTATTGAGTAAACAAGATGGGAAATATTTCAGGGTTTTTTTGGTTTTTTTTTCAAAGAAGTAAGCAGATATCATTGAAAATTGAAACCAGAGTCACAGCTTCAATATGCCTGCAACTTTAGCATGCTTTCAAAGTTAATTCTCCAATTTCAGCAATAAATTGTCCTTGAATGGTACCAGTGACGAGTCTGCAACATATATCACTCTAATCTTTTACTGCATTGGCTTCAGTCTTTGAGAGCACTATGGGGTTGGTGTGCTGCTACGACAGACATGTAAATGCTTTAATATTGTTTTTTAGTTCCTTTTGCAAAGCTTGTGGTGATGTTGTAGCCAGCTTGGGTGAAGTTCTGGTTTGCTTTAATTGACATAAAAGCTGTCAGACTGTAGCTCAGTCTTTGGAAACCCACAGTGTATAGGTTGAGTTTAGTGATTTTTTTTCTCACTGAAGTTGTGTTGTGATGTCAAGCCTTTATGTACACTCAGGGGAAAACACTGCTAATACCAACATGGTAAAGGGATAGAAGGGCACCAGTGCTGAAGTTCAGACATTTTGTTGTGCTCACCTAATTACAATACAATACACCAGGTTGGAAGAGACCTTCAAGATCATCGCGTCCAACCCATCAACCAATCTAACCCACCCAACAACTAAACCATGCAGCCAAGCACCCCATCAAGTCTTCTCCTGAACACCTCCAATGAAGGTGACTCCACCACCTCCACGGGTAGCCGATTCCAATGGGCAATCACTCTCTCCGTGTAGAACTTCTTCCTAACATCCAGCCTAAACCTGCCCTGGCACAGCCTGAGACTGTATCCTCTTGTTCTGGTGCTGGCTGCCTGGGAGAAGAGGCCAACCTCTGCCTGGCTACAACCTCCCTTCAGGTAGTTGTAGAGAGCAATAAGGTCACCCCTCAGTCTCCTCTTCTCCAGGCTAAGCAACCCCAGCTCCCTCAGCCTTTCCTCATAGGGCTTGTGTTCCAAACCCCTCACCAACTTTGTTGCCCTCCTCTGGACACGCTCCAGCAAGACAACATCCTTCCTAAACTGAGGGGCCCAGAACTGGACACAGTACTCAAGGTGTGGCCTAACCAGTGCAGTGTACAGGGGCAGAATGACCTCCCTGCTCCTGCTGGCCACACTGC
Source organism: Picus viridis (assembly GCA_033816785.1). Classification (NCBI taxonomy): domain Eukaryota; kingdom Metazoa; phylum Chordata; class Aves; order Piciformes; family Picidae; genus Picus; species Picus viridis. The sequence continues at coordinate 26,176,323 of CM066575.1, forward strand.
TCCTGATGCAGGCCAGGATGCCATTGGCCTTCTTGGCTGCCTGGGCACACTGCAGGCTCATGTTCAGCCTACAATCAACCAGTACCCCCACATTGCTGGTATGCAAAGGTCTGATTTTCGGCAAGCATCAGCTATACTTAGTCGCCACAGTATGCAAGGGTCCCTTTCTTTCTGCCTATCTTTCTTTTTTTCTTTCTTCTAACAGAACTCAAGGTAGCACTTAGGCATATTTATGGACTAGGTATTGCTAGATCTGAACTTGTGTGATTATAGTTACTGTGTTGAAAAAAAGGCATACAGTTGTTACTGTTGAACTTCAGGGAATCTCAGGAACATCTGAATCTTAACAAAGCACTCCTCCTCTTCCCTCCACACTAAAAGTGAGTGTACTTAAAACATTAACATTACTCTTTCTTACACTTGTGGGAGTTTATTGAAATAATGAATGCTGGTTTGCTATTAGACATGTAGTTGTTTTTCCTAAGACAGAGACCAAAGCCATGAGAAAGCTTCAGACTGATGAATGAAATCAAAAGCATTCTGTCAGACTTCCAGGATGAGATAATATGATTCTCCAATAAAAGTGATGATACTGGAAAAATGTGTCCTTGTCAGATAAAAGCTAAATTTTCCAGTTCTCCCTGTACTTGATCTTATGAATGACAGCCTGTCATCATGAGGTACAGAGGAAAATACACATAATTACACGGATGGAGTCTGGACATTGCTCATTTGCTGAACATGGTTTTTGTGATCTTTCTTGTAAAAGCAAATGGGTTGAAGAGGTGACAGCACTAAGATAAAATGAAGAAAAAGTACTGTCTTAGAATGCTATAACCATGTGTTAACTCAGCAATCCTAACAAAAAGTCCTACAGACCTTCAAAGCAAATGTCTTTGAACAAAGCGTACACTCTAAATAAACAAGATTGCAGATTTATTCTTTCACAAACAGCACCATCCTGTAGATATTTCTGAATTTGTGACTCTCTGTATACTGAACTATGTAGTAAAAGATCATCATGATGTCTTCTTTATTTTCCATATTATATTCTATATTATGGATGAAATTTGAGTCTTTTTGTTGCAGCTTGCATCCTACACCAAACAGGACTGGGAGACAGGACTAAAGTATTTAATTCCAGGAAATCTAAAAGTGTTCTTCAGATTTGGTATAAAAATAAATATATCCATCAGTTTATAACTTTTATTATGGGCTAGTACTGATTCTGTAATTTGATTTAGTGCACTGCAACATCTCAAGCATGATCTGCTGTGAAGTAATAATAGCTTTCTGATCTGGTTGGAGATACTACTTAACAAATAAAATGCCACTTCCCAGCCCCTTCCCCAGTTCCTTATGAATAAATCTTTTTTAATTCAAAATCTTGAAACACAGGTTGGCAAGGCAGGTTGCTTAAAAAAAAAACAAACCAACCACCAACAACAAAACCAACCAACCAACCAACCAACCAAAAAACAAACTTTGAACTCTATTCAGAAAACTTGCTGATACCAAGGACTTTACCTCTCCAGCTTCTTTCTGTTTTTCAAGTGAAGATATGTAGCAGATGGAAGACAAGATTTTATCAGTAATAACACAGAGTCTTTCTGCATGGCAATAGGAGACATGATCCTTTTTCCTCAATATTTTTACCATTATCTGAGTTTTCAAGTTTTCATTTCTAAGGACCTCTTGTAAAAGTTAACATTTAGCTAGTTCCTACTTCCTACAAGGAACAATTGCAGACTTCAGAGGCTTATAAATAGCCTTTGAAATAAGTCCAAATCCCTCAAAACTGATCTGTGTATGCTGGCATTTGACTTGTTTAGTCATTAATAAAGGACATTAAACTATGGTAATAGATAGATGGAATAGCATGGCAGTGTGTTGCAGGATTAGAATTTGCCTCCCCTCTCCCAGCAACCTAAGATTCTCCTCCCAGAAATGGAGAGCTACCTCCAGAACAAATCACCAGACTAGCTCAGAAAGTATGGAAGAAAAATGAAGCTATATTTACAAATACGAATCTATATACAGTGATAAAACATATACAAAATATGTATTTACATATATTCATAACTCAACAATCAGAATAACCCCCTGGGCATCCCAGAGGGACAGCTAGCAGCCTCCTCCCTGCCTGCCTTCTCCTCAGTACCACACACACAGTAGTCAAAACAGAAATTATTCCAGCAAGGTCCCAGAGAGAGAAGTTGCAAGCAGAAGTGACAGAAAGGAAAGGGAGCTATCCTTGCAGCCAAGTATAAACTATCCAGCAAATCACTGGGTTGATATATACCTATCAGTTTTTATTATTCTGTATCCAATCCCTAATTTAATCTACCTTTTACTTGAAGTCTATGGAAAACCCCTACTCTTATTTTGCAATTGGGAGCTAGACTGAAGTTCCAGCTTCAAACCATAACACAGTGTCATTGAAATGGTTTAACTGCTAGCGTACAGGCAAATGCAGATTTTCAACACCAAAAAGGTGACTTACATGTCTCTTGTTCATCACAAACTGAGACTTCCATCTTTCACACAGTAACACTGTCAAAGAGTCCTTATATGAAACAATTAGTAAGAAAGAGCAAGCAGGAATTTTCCAGTTTAATTTCCAATAGTCTATTGTGAGACATTAAGGTAAATCAGTTTTTCTGTTGGACCACTTATTCTTACTAGGGTTAAAAAAGCCACATTTAACTCTTATGGAAATTTGATATTTAAGCCAGCTACCTTTTTTAGTTTGGGCTTTTTTTTTCCTTTTAAATGATGGATTCTTCCCTTTATCTTTGTTTGCTTGCTTAGTTTTGTATTATATTCTACACACCTTTTTGCAATGTGGGCATCCTGCTCACAGCCCTCATCAAATTCAGGAGTTTCTGTGATAGCAAAATTTAAATTTCATCATTGGAACTAGGTCTTCACGTTGCTTTTCCTGTGAGGTGACTTCCTTGGGAGGGAAAAGGTAACAGAAGAGATGAGACGAGAAGAAAGAGGAGACTCGAGGAGAGGGAAGGGAAGGGAAGGGAAGGGAAGGGAAGGGAAGGGAAGGGAAGGGAAGGGAAGGGAAGGGAAGGGAAGGGAAGGGAAGGAAGGGAAGGAAGGGAAGGGAAGGGAAGGGAAGGGAAGGGAAGGGAAGGGAAGGGAAGGGAAGGGAAGGGAAGGGAAGGGAAGGGAAGGGAAGGGAAGGGAAGGGAAGGGAAGGGAAGGGAAGGGAAGGGAAGGGAAGGGAAGGGAAGGGAAGGGAAGGGAAGGGAAGGGAAGGGAAGGGAAGGGAAGGGAAGGGAAGGGAAGGGAAGAGGTCTTATGAGGGGTGGCTGAGGAAATGGGAATAGTTTAGTCTGGAGAATAAGAGAGTGATGGGAGAACTTACTGTTCTCTCAAACTATTTGACAGGAGACTGTATTGAGGTAGGTCTTCTGGTGTTCTCTCTGAAGTAACTGGCAAGAGGAAATGGCCTCAAGTTGCACCAGGGGAGGTTTAGATTGGATATTAGGAAAAAGCAGAAAAGTGTTGGAACAGGCTGCCCAGGGAAGTAGTGGAGTCAGCATCCCTGGAGGTGTTCAAAGCATGCGTACATATGGCTCTTCAGGACATGGTTTAATGGCCATGGTGGTGTTGGTTTGATGGTTGAACTTGGTGATCTTAGAGTTCTTTTCCGCCCTTAGCAATTCTGTAATTCTTATGATTGTATAAAAGCATTTCCTGACAACCAGTCAGTGGCACAGTCGAAATCTTTCAACAAATCCTTTTTTTTTCTTTTCCTTTTTTTTTTTTTCCCTCAAACAAGCTGAAAGCAGACAATTCATGAGGCTTAAGAACAAAAGCAATAACCTGCTTTAGCTGTGTTATTTTCTGTTTCTGCATCAACTTATATGAGATCAAGTCTTCTAGGAAAATTTCCTTCTTCCTGGAAGAAGGAAATCTGGCCCTAGGATCTGAAACCCAGCATACGTACCCATTTTTCTTGTCAATTCAAACCAACCATTCATGTGAATTCTTTGAAAGTGCCCATATACCCATTTATTTTATGCCAAATGCACCTAGATCTATCATAATTTCTATCAAATCATATCACCAGTTTTCATTTTATGTTGATGAATGCTCATGTAGTGACTAATAATTTATACTGACTAAATGCTGATAGTTGTTTTAACATAAGTATGATGTCAGAGAGTATGAAAATACATGCTGAGGCCTCACTGGCCTTCATTCCACAGGAGATGGGTTTCCAAACTCCTGCATCCTCTATTCCTGTTCTTCATGTCTATTTACAAAAGTAATATTTAGTTTTCCAGAAGTAATGAGTTCATGCATGGGCAGCCTTATAAGATATTTGCACCACTTTTTACTTCTAATCAATCTTCTGACTACAATGATACTTCCCAAATTTTGTCCTTTTTTTTTGGTCCCTTGCATGGGACTATTCATCCTGCAATGAATATATAATTTGCTTCTGGGTTTCTTGTCTCACTTAGCAGTTTTTCAGCTGTGCATTATGGCTGTACTTGGTAGCTTATATCTATCTCATTTACAAGTACTTCCTCCATCAATAACTAAAGGAACTGTACCTCTCAGACCAAGATTAAAGCAAGTAATTACCTTTGCTTGTATGTTAAATGATAATAATTAGAAAAATTGATCAAAACTGTATGCTTGTAATTATTCTAACACAAAAACTCATAAAGCAGTGTCTCTGTTTTATGTTCATAACTGTAGGGCACAGGCTGTTCTCTCCTTGAAGTGACACAGTGGAATTTCTTTAAACTGTGTTCAAGTTTCCCATCCATAGGCTTCTGAATGTTTTCAAAAGAGATGAGTTCTAAAGGTAATAGAAGTTCCACAGGCTGAACAATAGCTCAAATCTGTTTTGATATGAGTGAAAGGATTATGATCTCAGCAAGCTTTTGTTCTCATTCACCAGCTTGACCCTGCCCAGCTGCAAACTTCTGTCTGACCTCTGGCCTGAGACAGGAGTCTTGCACTTTGGATTAACATCTGCACAATGACACTCATAATCATAATGTGGAGGAAGGCATAAAATTCACATTTATATTTGGCACGTTCTCTTTTTCCTTTTACAGGCATTAACTCTTTTCATCAATCCTCAAAGGAAGAAAGGTACATTTACCCCTTAAAATAGTCTATGCACTGCATTATTTGAGCTAACATCCAACCTGTCTCTAGAAGGTCGGCCTTGTCTTCATCTTACAAAGAGCTTGATAGAAAAGGTCACAGACTACAGCTGAAGTAGCTAAAGGGTTTTAATATTTGCTAGGAAGTCCTGAAAGGAAGACATGAACATGCCTTTTTCTGGAAATGACAATACCTCAAAATTTCTTACTGCTATCTAATGTCATGTAAACTAGGTTTTGTGCCTTATTAATGCCCCATGTTTACTAAGTTCCTACTAACATAAAATAACAAGAGATTACGTGCATCTAGACTATGCCCTCTACACAAAAGCACAGGTGCTAGCATATTTCATCTTAATATAACCAAGAATTCTGAGAAGTTGCAAACTTTTCACTAGCTCCTACATGTGCTTATTGAAAAAAAAATCACAGTTTCCTCTTTTGCCCAGCTCTTCACAGTATCAGTCATGCTAATTAGTACAAGAAATACTTTACAAAATGATGACAATTTAGCAAGCCATTTTCAAACTCAATAAGCAGCAAGGTGGCTCAAGAGTGTAAGGGGTATCTAATGAGAGTCAGCCTAGATTTTCTGATCTGCTGGGAGGGATAACCGTAGAATCCACTTTAAAGTCGCACTGGGTGTTTTGTGGAGGGATAAAAGAAGGGTTACCCAGAGTTTGCTCACTTCTGTTCCTGTATTGAAATACCCTATTTTTTTGTGTAAGGTGACCTCTGTGACATTCACACTGAATTCATTGGTCGTGTAACTTCTTATGGTGTGTCCTCTGTGTCATGTCTCTGAGAAACGTCGTCTGAGTCAGCGCTGTTACTTATTGTCTGTGCACTATATAGCAACACATGACCCATGGCAGAGAAGTAACAAGAACCTGGTCCTAGTCATTTTGCCTGGCTGCAAAAAATGGTTTCTTGAGTAAGAGACCTTTTTCTGCACTGAGCTTCTCTGGCTCTCTCCTATCTTTGGTCATATGCAGGCATTAGAGTTGCCTGGAGATTTTCAAATGGAAAATGTAGCTGCACTTCTAGTTTTAATTTCAAAAAGGAATAAAATCTCAAACAGAATGACTCAGAAACTAGAGATCAATGGAGACAAATTCCTCCCAAGTGCACCAGTCATGGCATCCCAAAAGCCATTGAACCCCATCAGGTGCCCCTGTATAATAGCTTTACTTTCTTAGTGAACCTGTTTTCACGAAAAGCAGTATTCAGTGAGTGAAACCAACTAACAGCAGCTATGAAAGCTTGTCTACTTTACGTTGCTCAGAGAGAGTAGGAGTGAACAAACCTACTGTCAAAATATCCACAATTAAGAAGAAACAGGTGCTTGTCATCAGAGACTCACTTCTGAAGGGCATTGAGGGTCCTATATGCAGACCTGATCCACTCTTTCAGGAAGTCTGCGTAGCTTCAAATGTGGAAACTTTATTTTATCTCAGAACAATAGGGGAAAAAAGCCACATACATTTCTCTGAAAACAGATGTTTGAACATTTGAAACACATAATAGAAAAAAAAACAAAACAGTCAGTAATGTTCTTGAATGTACTTTATCAATTGATGGTGTACATTTGTCTCCTGTGGGAGGTGTAAGTTTTAGGTTGTGACAACGATACCTATTTTATTTGCTTGCACTTGGACTGTGAATCTTTAACAAGAGATTAATGGCTGCAGAGAATCTCTTTGAGACTGCCCTGAGATGGGAGTGCCTTAGTCAGATCCAAAGGGATCCCAGAGCTTGCAGGGCTGGAAGAGAGGCTACAGGTAGTTAGCACTTTATAACTCACATTGGCTGTACATTTGTAGGGACCTATATGATGTGGCATGTTTATTCAGGTCTGAAGGTTGAGAGCTTTTTTCACAAGCTTATACTTCATTCCATTCCGATTCTTGTTTCATTGTTATTTCAAACCTTTCTTTTAAGGTAGTCAGATTAGACAAGTATAGGTTTTGCAGCTGCCATAAATCACAGCAGTTGTGTCTGTTAGAGTCAGTGTCAACAGCAAGAGTTTCACATGGTTCCAGCATTTTTGTGCTAAATGTCAGTAATAGTTGGGAAACTGATAGCATGTTTCCAGAGGACCTTGTGAAAACAATGGCACTCTGAGTTGTTCAGCTGTGTGAGATCATCCAAGCCCATTTGATTACAGATTCTTTGTCTTGAATGTATCTGTGAAAAGGAGATGATCCTGTTCAAAGCATCAGAAGGAAACAAATGAAAACTATCGGCGACGGAGACCGGAATCAATACAGATGACCAATATGATCTAGTATTGTTCCTTTATTGTTCCAATATTTTACAGCTATAGTGCAAACATAGTGAGTATGGCACAGCAAAGTAAAGTGAATGGAAACTAAAAAGAAGTGTGCATTAACGGAACTTCTACAACGTATATAAACTCGGGAGCATCGTTGGCATGGCTTCATTGGTTCCCCACGCGTGACCACACATCACACTATTATAGATTATTGGTCAAGCTACTACTAACATGTGAGGTTGTTGATGCAGGTGCGTGTCCTGTTATTTCCAGATAACTTTCTGTGTTTATAGCTGCCAGTGTCCTGCTTTAGTTACATGGGGCAGGCACAGCACTGCTTTGCTACACTGCTAGCAACTCTTGCGCTTTTGCTGAGCATGGCCTACCACCATGTCAGGCTCTAAGCCTACACTGCCAGATTGCTCACACTGCTCGTGCTGGCATTGCCACAGAAAACAGCCATGGAAGTGAACTCCCAGAGTAGCCTGGATTCAGTCACCTCCTTTCCCATGGTTTGGGGATAAACTACTTTTACTATTCTGATTCACCAGTTAGAGAATGTTTTATTTCTGCTTTTCCAGAATGTTGTGGTAGAACAGGGAAGCTGTTCACTGCTCCATACGACGCTTAAGTTCTGCTCATTACAAAACAGCTCTAGATGAGCTAGAAAGCCATACAAGAACTGAAACTTTTGTAAAGAGTGTTTATTATTTCCTCTTCTGTTTTGTAGAGATTTCCAACTTGTATAATAAACTCTGCTAAGTAGACAATATCATTTATATATGGAAACTTCATAGTGCAAATGGGTGATGCCAAATGCTTTTATCCGGAAACAGCAATTAAAAAAAATATATATTTTAATGGTCTTTGATAATGCAGCCATATAAACACATCCTCCAAAAGTTGATTAAACAAAACTGGAACACTTAGTGTGCCCTGTACGCTGGCTGCAGGCACTACCAGGTTTAACTTATGAGTGAATGCTTAACTTACATCAAGATCTTTTATTGAAATACATTCATAGCCATAACACTCACATTGAGATTCTGAGTAAACACATTGCTTTTAATTTTCATGTTGATAACATTCATTTCCAAGGAAGCTTTAATATCCTTATCAAACTATTATGTGGTGCTCTGTAGATTATCAGAAGTAGTGATGCTGTCTTGGATTTGACATCTGTTTTGGCATATCTCACAAAGGAACAAGTTTTCCCTCCCCCTGAGGAGAGAAAAGCACAATTAGTAAGTTTTTTCAGCCCTCCTAGTAGCTTTAAGAGGTTTTAGGAGAACTTCCTTAGTCTTTTGGGAAAATAAATGTGCTATTTAGTTAAACATTCCCATATCTCTACAACTACCTGAAGGGAGGTTGTAGCCAGGCAGAGGTTGGTCTCTTCTCCCAGGCAGCCAGTACCAGAACAAGAGGACACAGTCTCAGGCTGCACCAGGACAGGTTTAGGCTGGATGTTAGGAAGAAGTTCTATACAGAGAGAGTGATTGCCCACTGGAATGGGCTGCCTGTGGAGGTGGTGGAGTCACCTTCATTGGAGGTGTTCAGGAAGAGGCTTGATGGGGTGCTTGGTTGCATGGTTTAGTTGTTTAGGTGGGTTGGATGTGATGATCTTGAAGGTCTCTTTCAACCTGGTGTATTGTATTATATGGAACATAAAATATATAATCTTTGAGTTCCAAAAAGTATAAATCAGTATTTTATCATCATGTTGTTTCCCAGTGTGATAATAGTGGCAAGAGTTCTTAATTTCAGTTTTAATATGTGCCCATGTTCACTCAATCTCTAGGTAATGAAAAAAAAAAAAAAGGGTCAAAGAAACTTCTCCAATACCTCTACCAAAGATTAATCAGGCAAATGGCATGCATAATGAGTATTATATGCATTGCAGAGGAGAAAATAAAAATGGGAGGGGAGAGAGGGACTGAAATAGGGAAATTGGGTTTTTTCTCCCCGAATTTAAAATTCTTTTAGAATAAGAGGATAAGACAAAAAGATTTGGTTTTATTATTGTTGTTTTTTTTTTCCCCCCTCTGAGTCTTTATGAAATCTTGGTTTGAATCTCCTCCAGGACACCTATCCAACCTTTTATTAATAATAAGAAATTGATGAGAGGCACAACTGGAAATGAACAGTTTCTAGTATACATAATATATTATCTTTTCTGACAATATTCAAAGAGAAACAAATGAAAAAGTGGTGTTGTGCCATAAAACTAGGACACCAGGCAAAAATATGGATGCAGAGTGAGGTTCTCTGACTATGAGTCTGTGATACACTCCTCCACAGAATGTAATGGAGTGACAAGGAGGCACCCAGTAAGCATACAGACCTTCAGTTTGCAATTAGCAGGAACCTCTTATTTAAAGATTTTTACTGTCTATTTTCTGTAAGTAACCTTTTGATATTGGAGAAAAAGTGTAGAATGGGCTTATATAGCACTTAATATGTGTAGCATTTCTGCAACTTCCAACTGAATTCTGTTTATGGGCACTCTCAGTACATTTTTGAAGATTAATGTATTTCCCCAATTTGTTTACTCCTAACTGAATAAAGCAATAGTTCCTCTAGAGACAAGAAAAATATATGCTCCATGTTATGCTGTCTCTTCACATTACTAATCTGCATTATTCACTGCCCTAAAGAAAACCCCTTCCAAATCTATTAAAACAACCCCTTCAAGCTGCTGCATGCAACTCCATCATTTATTAGGCTGCCTCTGTTTATTCAGCATTATCTTATCTGGTTTTCCTATAGGCTGTCAATTACTAACCTGCAGCCAGACTATTTCATTGATTTCACCTCTTGAATATAAAGGCTTAAGACTGTATCTTTTCACAGTGAAACAAGGCTCTGTTGCTTCCAGTATCTGATACCTATTTCATCTCAGGCAGATGCTTGGAGCCTGTAAGTGATACTTCCTGTGGCTTGAATGCATTTAATTTATCAGTTTCTCACAGTGGTTTAATTCATCCCAGTGTGTTAATGAATATCCATCCTATCAGTGTAGGTGTATTTTTTCCTCTAAAAGACAGTAGGATAAGTGTATTTAAAATGGTTTCACCAGCCTTTGCTTCTAAGATTCTTCAATGAACTTGAAAGTTAGAGAGTGAACACATCCAGAAACAACACATAGAAGACAGGACCTTAAAGCAAAACATAACACTCAGTAAAATCTGATACAAAAGGAGAGTCATACACACTAGAGTAACCTCTAAATAGTAGACTAATATTATTTCTAATACACACTGCTCAGTCTATGCATGACAGTTTCACCTAGGTTGTCCTCCAATAAAAAAAAAAAGATTTCACTTCCATAGTGCTAATTAACCAAAAATTGATGTTTGCCATATTTTTTCCAGTAACATAACAAAGCTCAGTTAAAGACTGAGTTTACTGAAGCATGGCTTATGCAAACAGCTTTTGGGGAAAATGTTTGGGGTTTTTTGATCATGATGGATATCTCTGGGATCTCAGAGACTGAAGCTCTCTGTCAGGGACACCAGCTCCCCACCTGGCAAGGACAGCTTCTGCTAGAAAATGCTTGGTGAACTTGAGGAAGAAGGAGCATGTGGTGTCTGCATTTGTGACGAGTAGCCTACTGTCATACAGCTAAAATAATTCTTCAGCCAAAGTACATTGAAACAACTAAAGAAAGTTTATTCATATCTCCCAGCTTGCTCTGATCTCTCCTTCCACCAATGTAAACATCACAGAGGGAAATGTCTCACGTTACCACTGAAAAAAGGGAGATGAGAGCAAAAGGAAACTATGTACAGTAAGAGTAGACATGAGAATTTTCTAGCTAACAGTTAGCTAGCTGTTGGCTTTTCTACCTTTCATACTTCAGGCATTTCCAGTGGGCTCTGTGCCTTGCCAGGGAGAAATTCTCTAATAAATAAAATACATTAGCCTTCTATAGGCAATGACTGTTCTGCTATAGTGTCCAGAGAGACTAACCTTTCATTATGAAAGGGGTTGGTTTCCCTTGTCTGTGAGATAGCTCAGTCATCTTAAGTAAAGATTTTTTCTTATAAGACTTCTGTATTTTGTAATAGTGCTTTGGGTCAGAAGCAAGCAAACAAAAGGACAAATCAGAAACTCTATGTCTTGAAAAGATTATGTCATTAGACCAGATTATTTCACCAAGAAAAGACTTACAATTAACATATAGTCCAACTACCTGACCAGTTCAGTCCTAACCAAAATTAACATATTCCTGGAAAAACAGTTACATAAGTAGACATAAGAATATTTGTTTCCACATACTTCAGTGTGTTTGGAAGCAAAACTAGCCGTTATGAACATTCTTCCTACCTAACCGGGGGCCACCAGGCCCCCGGCCTTTCCTGTCACCACCACCATCACCCAGTGTGCACCATGAGGACTCACCAGTGATGAGAGGAGGATCCCTCAGCCCAAATGGGCTCATCTTAGGGCTTCTGCCTTTCCTAGGGGGGATTAAAAGGGGAGTGGATGGGGTGGGCCAAGTGGCCACACCTGGAGTGAGAGGAGACTTCAACAGAGCCCAGGTGCTCTGGCATTTTGAGGGGGAAAATGGGGAAAAGGGGGAAGGTGGGCTGGAAAGGGGGTCAGGGAGCAGTGTAGTACCCCTGAAATCCAGGAGGTATTAGTTTGGGACTTGCTGAGGCACTTGGATACTCACAAGTCCATGGGACTGGATGGGATCCATCCTAGGGTGCTGAGAGAGCTGGCAGATGAGCTGGCTAAGCTGCTCTTCATCATTTTCCACCAGTCCTGACTCACCAGAGAGGTCCCAGACGACTGGAAACTGTTCAGTGTGGTGCCCATTAACAAGAAGGGTCAGATGGAGGAACCTGGAAACTACAGACCTGTCAGCCTGACATCAGTGCCAGGGAAAATGATGGAGGAGATTATCTTGGCGGCAATAATGGCACACCTGAAGGATGGCCAAGGGCTCAGGTCCAGCCAACATGGATTTAGGAAGGGCAGATCCTGCCTTTCCAACCTGATCTCCTTCTATGATCAGGTGACCCGCCTGGTGGATGTAGGGCAGGCTGTGGATGTGGTCTGCCTGGACTTCAGCAAGGCCTTTGACACCGTCCCCCACAGCAAACTGCTGGCTAAGCTGTCAGGCTGCGGCTTGGACAGCAGCATTCTGTGCTGGGTTAGGAACTGGCTAGAGGGCCGAGCTCAGACAGTGGTGGTGAATGGCGCCACATCCAGCTGTCAGCCAGTCACTAGTGGTGTCCCCCAGGGATCAGTGCTGGGCCCCATCCTGATCAACATCTTTATAGATGATCTGGATGAGGGGATGGAGTCAGTCATCAGTAAATTTGCAGATGATACCAAGTTGGTAGCAGATGTTGATCAGTTAGAGGGTAGAAGGGCTCTGCAGAGGGACCTTGACAGACTGGACAGATGGGCAGAGTCCAACAAGATGACATTTAACAAGTCCAAGTGCTGGGTGCTGCACTTTGGTCACAACAACCCCAGGCAGCACTACAGGCTGGGGTAAGAGTGGCTGGAGAGCTGCCAAACAGAAAGGGAGCTGGGGGTACTGACTGACAGCTGCCTGAACATGAGCCAGCAGTGTGCCCAGGTGGCCAAGAAGGCCAATGGCATCCTGGCCTGCATCAGGAATAGTGTGGCCAGCAGGAGCAGGGAAGTCATTGTGCCCCTGTACTCAACACTGGTTAGGCCACACCTTGAGTCCTGTGCCCAGTTCTGGGCCCCTCAGTTTAAGAAGGACATCGAGACACTTGAACGTGTCCAGACAAGGCCAACAAGGCTGGAGAGAGGCCTCAAGCACAAGCCCTATGAGGAGAGGCTGAAGGATCTGGGGTTGTTTAGCCTAGAGAAGAGGAGGCTCAGGGGATACCTTATTGCTGTCTACAACTACCTGAAGGGTGGTTGTAGCCAGGGAGGCTTGGTCTCTTCTCCCAGGCAACCAGCACCAGAACAAGAGGACGCAGTCTCAAGCTGCAGCAGGCGAAGATTAGGCTTGAGGTGAGGAGAAAGTTCTTCACAGAGAGAGTTGCTAGCCATTGGAATGTGCTGCCCAGGGAGGTGGTGGAGTCACCGTCCCTGGAGGTGTTTGGAGAAGCAAAAAGTTCTCCATGAGTCAATTTTCTCCCTCTAGGAGCCTAGAGAATCAGGGCTGCTCCCCTTGTTGCATGGTTACAAAACGAATAAATACTCTGCTGCAGGGCACAGATAGCATCTCTCATTCTGATCCATTAGGCTGTAAGAACTGGGCAAGGTCATGGCTGCAATTCCCTTTGAATGTCTGGATAAGCATTATTCTCCTTGGATTAATCAGGCCCATGGGAAGTTAAGGTCCATGGTTAGCATTCCTTTTGTCTTTCTTTCCTGCAGCATCACTCTTCATAGAATCATAGAAACATAGAACGGTCTGGGTTGGAAGGGACCTCCAAAGGTCATCCATTCTAACCTCCTCTGCACTCAGGAGGGACATCCTCCACTAGATGAGGTTGCTTAGAGCCCTGTCAAGCCTCACGTGGAATATCTCCACCAAAAGGTGGAGGCAAAAGTTAATGTGTCAAAATAGTTCCACCAAGAGTCCTGGGCCCCGAGAAACACAAATGTTGGGGTCTTTTATCTTAAGGCAATAAGCTATTGAGAGGAAGACAAACCAAAATGTCCACTCCGACTGATAAAGAAAAAAATCTTCCCCTCTCTTCACCACCTCCTCCTCCTCTTTCCCATTGTAGCTGCTCCTTTTCCAAACCCCCTTCCCCCTCAAAATGCCAGAGCACCTGGGCTTTGTTGAAGTCTCCTCTCACCCCAGGTGTGGCCACTTGGCCTGCCCCATCCACTCCCCTTTTTAATCCCCCTAGGAAAGGCAGACGCCCCAGGATGAGCCCATCTGGGCTGAGGGATCCTCCTCTCATCACTGGTGAGTCCTCATGGTGCACACTGGGTGATGGTGGTGGTGACAACAAAGGCCGGGGGCCTGGTGGCCCCCGGTTAGGTAGGAAGAATGTTGATGGTCCCTCTGATATCATCCATGGGTGCTGGCTGGGTCTCCTTACTAGGACTGAGCTCCTCTTGTTGTATCTTGGGTGGTTGAGGGTCTTGCCCCTAGCTCTAGGATGGGTGCAAATATGATAGTGGTGGGGCAGGAGCTGTTTAGGCAGGGTGGAGGTTGGTGTAGGGGGAGCAGAGGCTGGTTTGGGAAGATGAAGGGGGTGGGTGTGTGTGTGCGTGTGTGTGTGTAGTCAGCTGGACTAAGTCAGCATCTTTAAGGGCATATTTTTATTTCTTTTTATTGTACATAGAAATGAAAACATAACATGGTAGCTCTCATGAGCTGATAAATTTTGGATTTGAAGCTATCTTATTTTGAAAATAAGGTCTTCTGTGTATTGACATGAGAAATGAAATGATTGCATGAAATTCTGGAGTGAATGAAAATTGTTGGCCTAAGAACCATTTAAAATCTCACTGAATTTGTGGGAAGGGTTTGGCTATTTCAGTACTATTGCTCAGCAAAAGTTAGTCTTTGTCTGAAGTGTAGGCAGTGGGAAGACTGACGTAAATTCCTAGCTCAAAGACAAGTCGTCTTACTGATATATTAAATTCTGTCATTCCATAAAGAAAACTTCATAATCCATGCTCGATTTTGCAGCCTGACTCAATAAATGTTGATTCAGAAAAAGAGTAGGAAGGATGCTCTAGGAGAGTTGGGCTTGATAATCTTCAGAGCTCCTTACCAACTCCCTGATTCTGTGACAGGCATTTGATAACAGCTAGCTTTGCTTCCAAACACACTGAAGTACAAGGAAACAAATACTCTTGTGTCTACTAATGAAACCTTTTTTCCTGGAAATATGTTAATTTAAAGGTGATTATTTCAGCAACTAACCTCAAAATTTTGAGTCATATATTTAAACAAGCTTCCTTTACAAGCCTTCATAGTACCTCAAAAGTCAAGTTTGGCTTCTGAGCTAGAAAAATAACTGCCTTAGTAAATGAACAGCTTGTTGGAATTCTGCTATGCCTTTGTAAGAAATAAAGGTAAATATGTAAAGAAGGACAATTACTTTATTTAATTCCTTTTTAGGACCTCTTCTCTGTGAGGTCAAAATGAAACACATATTGTGATATAATAAGAAATATTTTGTCACTACTGATCTGTGTTTCAAGCCTCTCTGCAGCTGCAGTTGAGAGTTTGTACCCATGTGGAAGGGTTGAGGTTTTATTCTAGCATCTCTTTAAAGTGACAGCTGAGGTTTCCAGTCACAAGTCTCCTTGTAGAGCCCAAGCTGCTCTCTTTTTTTTAATTTCAAACATTTTATCCACACCTCCTGTACTGCTTGGAGATTGATAATTTGGGACAGAATAGTTTGAATTATGGACATGAGCTACAGCACAGGAAATTCCATCTCAACATGAAAAGGAACTCCTTTACTGTAAGGATTATGGAGCCCTGGAACAAGTTCCCCAGAGTGGTTGTAGAGTTTTCATCTGTGGAGACTTTCAAGACTCCTATGGATGCATTCCTGTGTGACCTGCGTAAATTCTATGCTACTGCTCAGGCAGGGGATGTGGACTCAATCATCTCCAGAGGTCCCTTCCAACCCCTAACATCCTGTGATGAGACAAGAAATATTTGGGACTTGTTATTATAGAATCATATAATTGTTTCAGTTGGAAATCTGGCACCTAACTACTAAGTCTGGGGTTGGATGAGTAGCTGGACATGGAGTAACTGAAAATTCAATACCATAAGCAATTATTTTTTCTATTGTACACCTACTGGTTGTATAAGTTAGTGTTTTTCTTTCTGTTTCCAAATTAAAATTTGTATGGAATATTTCAGAATTACAGAATTATTGAGGCTGGAAAAGACCTCTGAGATCTAGTCCAGCCTATGACCTAACACCATGACATCAGCTAAACCATGCCAACAAATGCCACATCAAATCTTTTCTTAAAGACCTCCGGGGACACTGACTCCACCACCTCCCTGGGCAGTCCATTTCAGTGCCTGATCACCCTTTCTGTGAGGAACTGCTTCCTAATATCTAACCTTCAGCAGTTTAATACCTGGCTGCAGCACTGGTGCCAACTGCAGGATTTTGTGTTCTTTGATCATGGGCTACTCTACAAGACCCTAGGCCTGCTGACTGTAGACAGGAAATGTGTGTCTCTAAGAGGGGAAAAGTATCCTGGGACAAAAACTGGCAGGGCTGATTGCTAGAGGAAAAATAGACTCACAGGATGATCTGATCAGATGTCATAAGCTGACTGCTCTCTGTCCAGGGGACAGTGGTACAGGCTACCACAAACAGAAACCCACACCTTTTGAGGTGCAAGTGAGCTTGTGCTTGTAGCCTTACCACCATCTGCAGGGAGCAGCACAGAGCTCCATGAGGTGCCAGTGGCCAACTGCAGGATGTGGGTGTGAGTAGGGCGGGGGTACTTGTAACCCACATGCTGTTAGGGTTGTGTGTATAAAACTGTGGCTATGTCTGTGATTAAAAGGCCTTGAGATTCGTTGTAGAGGCATATTTAGACATTTGCATGGATTTACTAATGTTTTGTAAATGTGTTTTGTTTTTTCTGCTGCATTAATAATATTCATCCTGCATATATAATTTATTCACTTCTCATTAAAGACATGTTAATAGAAAACGAATAAATCGCTTCAAAACTGTTCTTGTTTTAAACAATGCAAAATTAATAGTTTTTCTCTGACACCTTCCAACATGAATGATTCTGTGATTTTTATCCTGTGATAGCATTTTAATTGTTGAAATGTGCACAGAAATTCTCTGTGAATGTGCTAATTAGCACAGGACAAATTCATGCCACAGACATTTCTGTTTGTGCTTGATTCACCAGTAGCTAGTCTTTTGCTCTAGGCACCTGATGTCGTGCCCTAATATTAACATCTAAGTTTCAAAGGGACTAGGTTTTCCAGAGCTGACTCATGTATACATTTAAGAGCGCGGTATTTAGTGTATTGATTTTATTGGAACACAATGTCCCAGTCACAATTGTGTAAACACTGCTCAGCAGCTACAGAAACAGTTTTTTGTGGGAAAAAATGGTATTCAAACCAAACCAGTATACTGTTCTGTTTTTGCTCTTGATAAAATTATGCAGCTAGGAAAGAGGAAGAGAGCTCAAGCTAGAGAACTATTGACCTCTCTCTGGACCACCAGTGGAATATAAGGAATAATGTTACCTCTGAAATCTTTGTGTATATTTAATCCAGTTTGCCTAGACACTGGAACTGTGCAACCTTCTAGCTGTTTTGGGATAACTGAAGAGATAGAAGGAAACAAAGGTGGAATTGTGGACTTACATCGTTCTGATCTGTCCTAAAATTTCTTACAAACAAGCCTACTACTATTACTTAGGGAACCTTGTTGTTGTGCATGTCCTTCCTGTTTTTCAAGATGCAATCTGGACCTTGGTAAACAGTCATATTGAGATAAATTTGTTACCCTGCCATAAACATATGCATTGTAGGAGCAGGCACTGTGGTGAGTAGGGGAAGATACTCTGTTTCATGAAAGGGCTGCTCTGTTCACTTGTCTTTACGGGGGGAAGTATGGTGTTATAATCTGAATTTGCAAAGATCAAGGTCCAGCTCACACTTTTGTTCGAATGTGATTGCACTTCTCAGGCTATCTTTTAGAACAGTTAAGAGGTATAAGAAACGTAGCCAAGAGAGGAAAAGGTTTAAATTCCTGGCAGCATTGGATATTGCTGGAGCAAAAAGATTAAAGGAGAAATGAGAAGATGAAGTAATAGACTTTTTGAAAGGAAGAGATGAATGTTTGGCTTAGGGCAAAGGTGCAAAGGCAAAATGGAAAAAAAGCCTTTAGAAAAGAAATTTCTCTGTTCATTATAAGGGGAACTTATCTTTACACACACAGGATCTCCATATGCTCTTATAACTAGGCTTTCTAGTTTTCTTCCTTCTGAATTCTTCCTCTTTCTTTGACCACCTTTTCTCTTACAGTACCATATAAGTAAATGGTCAGAGTTTAAAGCTAATCCCTGTAGAACTTTAAGTGAACAAGCTCATGGAAAAAGGAAAGCTTGATATTATTTTAGTAGCACTAGCACACCTTATCAGCTAGCAGTAAAGAAGATAATCTGACTAGATCTAGTACTTAGTGTATGCATTAAAAGGAGAGAAATAAAAAAAAAAAAAAAACAACAACAACAAAAAAAACCAACAGTTTTGCAACATGGACTGTGGGAATTAAAAATAAATATAGAAAGCAAATCAAGGCAGTAAAGCATTAATTATACATCATT
The DNA here is from genome assembly GCA_033816785.1 of Picus viridis. Lineage (NCBI taxonomy): Eukaryota > Metazoa > Chordata > Aves > Piciformes > Picidae > Picus > Picus viridis. The sequence goes on from CM066575.1 coordinate 26,195,031, forward strand.
AATCTGAGACTGCTGGACAGTATTAGTGGAATGTATAGAACATGAAGATGACTGGTAAGTCAAAGTAAAGTAGAAAGTAATAAGGAAAAAACTGTAGACAATTGTTTAATACTTGCTTCATGGTTCTAAGCAATGCTTTGGAAGATCAGAGCAATTAGGCTGCCAGAAAGGTTGCAAAATAAACAGATTAGTCACTTGCTATACCACAGTTCATAACCATAGAAGTCCAAATACTTTTTACCTTGTTGTTTTGCAACTGAAAGAGAGGATGGACCTCCAGAGCCAACTATGTGAAAAATTGAAAACTGTTGCTGCCTGAAAGATAGTTTGAGCCAACCTTGGATTTCTAATGCCAAAATCCAGTTTAGTTTTCAGGCTACATCCTTAAAATTTCATACTCTTTTTAGGACTAAAATATCTTTCTTGTGACTATAGATACATCTAACTCTGGTAGATATTTGTCTAATAAGTTTCACCAGTCATGGCTGCTTGTTTCTTTTGTGGGCTATAGTTAAGTGGTTATTTCTGAAGTTTATTTTTAAAAAGGGCAATTTGCTCATCTGTACTGGCAGATCAACAAAATGATTTCCTTCTTGTTCTTATCAAAACTAAATTATTCTTTCTGGAATTAAAACTTTCAGGAAAACACTTTATGTGGTGAATGGACCATAAAATCACATTCTGCTGCTGGGACAAAAAAAGCACCTGACATTTTCTTTCAATACAATGCGTTTTTTTTTAAAAAAAGAATCATAATAATTTTCCTCAATAAAACTCAGTTTCCATTTTAAGAATATAATTTTACAAAGACAATGAGAAATTCTAGACTGTTTTCATATAGGTTCAATTTCTTACCATTAAGTGTTATTACCAGTTATTTCACCACCTCAGGCAATCCATAGTTAACTTGAAGAAACCAAATCTGATTCTTTGCTAAGGAAAAAAAGGCAAAAAGCTGTAGAAAGGTTTTGTTGAACTCCTCCCACAGTCATATAATAGTCTCCAAACAGTAATTTAAAAGGTAATATACTGAGTTCATTTCAGTTTTACATCTTTGAAAGACTGCTTTTTATTAACTGGGAATGACCAATTTCAATTTTACTGTTTAGATATATCACAACAAGTAAGCAATATTTTTTGAGGCTGTGCTAAGATGTTAGTCAGTCAAATGTCCTATATTTTTACAGGAATCACTTTATGAATAAAAGGATATTCTAATTATAAGAAAGAGGGGGAAAAAAAAATCTGGTTCTGGCTATGGAAGGCTTATTGATTTATGTACCACTAAAGGTAGAGGAAAGGTTCTTGTTGCTTTATATCTATAGAAACATCAGTCATTTCAATCACCACATTGCCACCTTTAAAGATCAATTTGTTATTCTTTCACTTTTATTGTTAAAATACTGGCATCAGGGAGAACATCTTATAGACACTGCTCTCTTGAATAAGTAATCTAAAGCTCAACTTTCCAGTCACTTTTCTTATGTTTTTCTGCATGTATAAACCTGTATTCCTGTTACACACTATATCATAGCTTTTGGCATTAACACCTCTATAGTACAGATTTAAAGAGAAATTGGATGAGACTTCTAGGCAACTGTCCTGGTTTGTTTCCAGGTCAAAACCCTAGGGGACAGATTCTAGGTTATCCCTTTCTCTCCCTCTCCTATCCCCCTCTGTAGGGTAAAGATATGCAGGGGAAGGTAAAGGGGTAAACTTAAAGAAAACTTCAACAAAATTGGAAGCTACAAAAATTATTTTTAACAAAAAAAAGGTATTAAGGGCAAAGGGATATACAGAGAGAGATATATGCAACACCAGATTGGCAATGGAGTAGGCACTAACATGTGGCAAACACTTTCCAGCAAGCAAGAAGTCCCCCATCCAGCAGGAAAAGCAAAAGGCAAGAAAGGTCCCCAGAAGTTTCTGCCCTTTAAAGAGAGGGTAGGAAGGGAAGAGAAGGGAATAGCATGATAAGGTGCTTCCCCTTGGGTTGGGGTTTCCACCCACCAGCATCTGGTTCCACCATAGAGTCCAGCAGTTAACCCTTAACCCACAACAGAAACTTAAATATTAGTGTTTTCATTCCTCACTCAGCTTTCATATTTGTAAGAGTAGAGAGCAAATGCATTTAACGAGCGTAAACAGTACAACACATTCCATCTTCTTTTTCATAATTATGCTCAAACCACTTCAGTTTTGACTGCAGGTAGTGATATATCATCAGCAGTGCAAGGCCGAATTAATCCTGTCTATTCTTCATAAAAGGTAGGTAGTTAGACTATGCATATGAAACTGAAGCAACAGTTGAACCTAATTTTTGGTGTTACATGCTTACAGCCTTTGAAGAAGTGTGTATCTAGAGCGTTGTACTGGAGAGTGTCCTAGTTTTGAGTGGGACAGATGCTCTGTTGCCCAGAAAGGGCCAAAAGAATGATGCTCACAAAAATGGGTTGGATAGTAATGGGAAGTTTAAATGGAAAAGCAATTAATATTCTCCAAAACTACAAGCATAGTGGTGAGCTTATCCCAAAGCATACAGAGTTTGCTTACACCACACTTAAAAGCCCAATGCTTCCCTTCTTCCCACCTGGGGTGCACCCAAAATCCCCAGGGCTGACACCATGCCTGAGACTGGCGCTGCTCCTTTCTTATCCTGGCATTAAGCCGAAAGAAGCCTGAGAGACTCCCCCACTGTTTACCCAATAGGGAAGCATCTCCCAAGGGAGCAGAGAGGGAAGAAAAAGACGATGATTTTGCAGTCAGATTTATAGGGTGCAGGATTTTGGGGTAGAAATACACTCTTTCCGTGTCCACCTACTGGGCTGGACACTCTGGGCACTGGAGGTGTAACTCTGCGGCTTTAGTTTAGAAGGCACCCAGCCTAAATTGCCACAGAAAGCTTAAGCTGCATATTAGAATAGAATAAACCAGGCTGGACAAGACCTTCAAGATCATCATGTCCAACCTATCATCCAACACCACCTAATCGACTAAACCATGCAACCAAGCACCCTATCAACTCTCCTCCTGAACACCTCCAGTGACGGCGACTCCACCATCTCCCCGGGCAGCCCATTGCAATGGGCAATCACTCTCTCTGTGTAGAACTTCCTCCTAAACCTCCCGTGGTGCAGCCTGAGACTCTGTCCTATAGTGCTTGCCAATAATATGATTTTTCTCATGTCCTTTTGTCTTTGATTAATATTTTCCTACTAAAGACTTTTTATGAAGTCCTATGGGCAGATTTTTAAACGCTTGTTTTCCTTTGATACATTTGAATGAAGTAAAAACAAATTATTTGGACAGATTGTTAATATTTCCAGGTAAGGTGTAGATTGTTTCATGAAGTTTATGATATATGGTCTGCTGTCCATAAAGATTTTGTACGCATCTATAGCTTTCTATCTGTCCAGTAATTTGTCTACTCCTATCACTACAGTAGCCTAATGTCAAATATTACTGATCTTCTTTTAAGAATAGAAGACATCAAACATACTGAAAGTACATGGAAGTATATAAAAAGTAGTAAAAATATTGAAAAATTAAAAATGTGAAGTTTACATATATAAAAGGAATGTAAGACTATGTATTTGATGCAAAGGCAAATGATTACACATTAAGAAAATAAGTAGTTCAGCGCTGGGGTTTGTAAAAGGAAGATTCTCTAACAACAGTTCTGTGGCATATCAGACATAAGGATATTTTATGAAGAAATAAGATAAAAGGTTTTTTTCTAGTGAGTTTTACTGTCAGTACCACAGAGGATGTTTTCTTCATCATAAACTTGTAAGGAATTTTATGTAAAATATTGCTTTAAAGAGACAGTCATGTTTTCACATCTGTATCTGACTTGGAAGGCTAAAAATGGTGGAATAACTTCAGGAATTTTTTCCTTAAGAAAACATCCTAATATGCATCTTACTATTTTAATTTTTTTTGTGTTCTAGCATGAAATGTAGAGAAGTTTACCATGCTTTTTAATTCCTTAGCTGAAATCCAATGGATTCTGAGTGAGGTATCTGTGCCTTTGAAAGTATTTTGCTGTTAAATTCACTTTACCCACACCCAAATGGATGAAATACCTCTGTAAAAACGTTAAAATGGCCTAACACTTCATAATTTTCCCATGTACATATTATGATTAAGGTACTGTTTATGTAGTGGCTGTCTAACAACAAAAAGAAAGCAAAATTTATGGGCAAAGTATCACCTCATTGACTAGCACTTCTTCTATAGCATGCAAGTTATCTGTGTATTCACAAGTTGTCATCTCACATATATGATATCTTGCGTACATGAACGATCCAAACAGCCATCACTTAAAAGACGGTGGCCAAGCATACTATTAATGTGGGGCAACTGCATCTGGTCACAGATATTGCAGAAGCAGAGATAGTAAATTATTTGTTGAGGTCTGTTTCTGGGTAGCAGTGAATCAACCTGACAGGGTGGCGTTGTCAAAGAGGAGTTACATTAACATCTAACTTATTACTTAAGCCAAACAATATGTATTGGGTTTGGCTGAGATTGAATTAGTTCTACAACACAGCAGTGTTCTGGCTACTGTGGAGCAGTGCTCCCATAGCAACAAGGCTGTGCTTTCCCAACATTGTTTCCCCCCTGCAACAGTAGGCTGAGGGATATGCAAAATCTTGCAGAGGGGATATGGTCAGGCCAGCTGACCCAAACTGACCAAAGAGGTATTCCAAACCATATGACATGAGCTCAGATATAAAAGCTAAGTGAAAGATCTAAGTGTGGGAGGCATTCATTCATGGCGTCTGTCCTCTGGAGCAGTCCTTGCTACCCAGGGAGCAGCTGGACATCATCTGCTCAATGGAGGTAGAAAAATTATTTCTATTTGCTCTTGCTTCCACATGACTTTTGCTTTTGTCCCATTAAATTACTTCTATCTTGACCTACAGGTCTGTTGTATTTTCTCTCTCCCTGTCTATCTAAGAAGGTGATAGAGTGGCTTTGGTGGGCATCTGACCTCCATCTGGGGACAAATCATCACACTGTTAAGCCAAATTTCTTCCTTCCTCTGAGGAAAGAAGAATGGTTAACTTCTGGTAGCTTATAGCTGCAGTGATCAGGATAATATTTGTGTTTATTTAGTGGTATTGACAAGAAAAAGGAAAGTCAGGATACTGCTATGTCAGACATTCCATCTAAACTGTGAATAGCAGGCAGAAAGAAAGGCTTGTTCACATCTGTTTGAACAACAAAAATAAAATAGAGTTTCATTAGTTACCTGACTGGTTGATGAATGAAATGTGTGTCCACTCCTTACCATGTAGCCTTTCTTGGCACTTTAGAAGCATTAATAATTTTGCTAACAGGCAGCATATGTTAAGATAAGCTTTATTTTAAAACTCATTAAATAAAAGTTTCCATCCTATAGTTGTCTGAAACTGATTTGCAAATACAGTTTCATTTTCTTGTATAAAATAAGATATAAATTTTTTTAAAATACAAGAATCTGTGCAGCTGGTCTACTGTTCTGCATTTTAACCTGATAGATCCCTAAGAAATATATATGAAGAAAATGTTTCTTAAAACTGAAAATGAAAGAACTTTTTTTTTCTGCTCTGTGAAATTGTTTTAATTAGAATGTGGAGCATTCAGAAGTCCTTTTAAGAAAACATGTACTACTTTTTCCTGATATGTTTTCAGGTACATGATAAATGCTATCTTGAGAAAACCAAACAAAAAGCACAAGTATTTCAAAAGAGCACTTTATAGTCTGTTGTCAGCTTTTATACTTAAAAACCCTAATTATCATGATAGCAAACACACTGTATAGAACAAGTAAGAGGATGGTTGTCAATATACTCAGAAGTGAAAAGGTCACTCTACAGTACCAATAGCTTCACTTACCTTCCTTTTGTCTGAAGCTGTCAGCAGAATATAAATGCTTACATCCATCCTAATCACGACATGGGTTTTATCATGTGAAGACATACTTGTCAAGAACAATCACTTAAACCTTGCCTAGGTAGAGACACTGAAGAAAAGACCTTGTTCAACTTTTATGTGACTTAAGGTATGACAAACTCTTGCATAGAAACAGTAATTTAGAACCTAAATGTCTGTAATTTTGGTTAATTAATTATTATTTCCAGTCTAAAGGAAACTGAATCATACCATTAATGTAAATGTGAAGATTTATCTACACCTTGAGTCAGCTTGGATTCAGTGTACTTGTACTCAATAAGATCTTAATTTAATTAAATGCCCCCAGACTATAAGAACTGTTAACATACAGTGAATCTAATTCAATTCCCATGCCACTGAGTGGCAGAGCTTCAGTCAAGTATAATCAAAGTATTAGTTTCAAATATTAGTTCCATTTCTGATGTTGAAGTGAGAGATATCTCTTGCACCATGGAAATAAAAGACATTATCTGAACGAAGAAATGGATGCATCACAAGCATTATTCTCCAACTTAAATCTTTAGCAAGACTGCAGGACCATGCTACATCATTATGAATGCATCTATGAAGTTCCCATGTACATAGGCTAGCTACAAATGAATCAATTTTCATTTTTTGATTTGTGACTTATAGTCCAGAATGAATGTCACCATGGCTTCTAATGTGCTGTGCTTTTTCCCGAATTCTGAGGATCTAGATGGCTTGAACAAAGCCCCAGGCTACTATGCCTAAATATGTTTTATTGGTGGAGTGAGCAGATACCTGATGATGCAGCGAACGTTGACCAAAAAGTTTTGGCAGTCTTCAGAATGAAAGGCCCTTCTGCTGTACCCTAAACTTGCTTTACAACATAGCTATGTGACCAGCCTATTCCATCTCTTACAGTAGATAGGACTGGGAAGATACGGTGAGTTAACCATGGATAGCTGCCATGTGCCCACCAGTCTGCTTTCTCAATTCTCTTTTTCAGCAGGACAGGGGGAGAAAATGAGAAACTCGTGGGTCAAGATTGATCAGTTTAATAAAGAAAACCAAAGGCCAAGTGGGGGGAGGGGAGGGGAGAAGGAAAAAAGATTTATTCTGTACTTCCCATCTACTACGTCCAGCCACTTCCTGGGAAATAAGGTCTCAGTACCTATAAAGTGGTTGGTTGTTTTTTTGTTTGGGTTTTTTTTGGAAGAAAAACCTTTTCCTTCTTTTCCTTACCTTTTGCTTATTTTATCTTATTTTTATATTTGAAACTAATATTTTTATTATACTTGACTGAAGCTCTGCCACTCATTGGCTTGGGAATTGAATAAGACTCACTGCATATTAACAGTTCTCATAGTTTGGGGCATTTAATTAAATGAAGATCTTATTGACTACAAGTACCCTGAATCCAAGCTGACTCAAGGTGTAGATAAATCTTTATATTTATATCTTATTATTATATCTTGGACTTGATGATCTTTGAGGTCTCTTCCAACATTGGTGATACTGTGATATGATATGGAATATCCCTTTGGTCAGTTTGGGTTAGCTGTCCTGGGTACATTCCCTCCCAGAGTCTTACCTACCACCACCTTACTGGCCTTTTGACAGTGAATCATGTTGGAAAGTAAGCCTTGATGCTGTGGGAGCACTGCCTAGCAGTAACCAATATGTTGGCATGTTATTAACATCTTCAGAGCTGCAAATATGAAGCACAGCACTGAAACTTTCTATGAGGGATTGTCTCCATCCTAGCCAGACTGAATACAGAGGAATAACATTCTTTGCTAAATTTTCTCTCTGCCTAGAGGCTATGAAATTCTTGGCTCAACCAAACCAGAACAATGACCAGTGGGAACACAGAAAAAGCTGTTAAGTCATTCCTCCTCTTTGCACAGCAAGAGCAGCATGGTAATATAAAGGGAAATAAGCCTAAAACCTGGGTGACTCTTGTAAAGCCAGGAAATTATGAGATGCTAAAAATAAGTCTGGATTCTAGCAAATACTTTTAAAATAAAGAAGGAACCTCTAGATTGTGCATAAGAATATGAAACAGAGTACTATTTTCCTTGCTAAGCAATTGAAAATTGGAATAAGCAGTAACTTCTAAACAAGTTTCATGCAGTTTTGAAGACTTCAAAAGAGAAGCAAGATATACCATCACTAAATCCAAATAGACCTAAATATGAGTGTGTAGCTGTGTGGTCTACACTAAAATACCAAAGAAAACAAAAGTTTCTGGAAAAAAAGTTTTCTCTGTAGCAGTATTTAAATTTCAAAACACTCCCTTCTATTTCTCTAAAACTGTTGAAATTACTCCGTAGCAGCTGTTTGAGACTGCACATAATATTACATTAATGTTTCTTTTTAAAGGATGCTATCTTGATTATCCATCTTCCAGGCAATGAAAAATCCTCATGCAAAAATATATCCATAGCACATTTAAAAAATAAAATAAAGTCTGATTCTTAAGCTCTCTAGCTCCCATTCTCTGAATATTTGGATTTCTGAGCCTGTTTACTTCTGAAGGAAGAATAATAGCTGGTAGCCCTTATCATCCTGAGAATATTTTCTTCCTGCAGATTCCTTCCATCTGAGGTAACAACTACTAATAAATTAACTTTTACAAAACAAAGGATTTGTTACGTTAACTCTGAGGCAGAGAGGGATCACTACTTTCTACCACTACAGAGCACAGCAAGGGCCATTTACTGACAAGAATCCACAAACTTTAAAATTTCCATTTCTGTGTAATCTGCTTTTCCTTCTGGAAAGGTGAGATCTGAGGATTTTGCTATTCGGTGAAAGAATAACTGGTTAGACAGTACTATATTTTCCTGGGTTTTGGGCAGCAGAGGTTTTAGTAGTACTGTATTAGTGGAACTTTTAACATTGTGAGTGAAAATAAAATACTCCTTTACATGCATATCGCCATAACAATGTGTATAACTTGCATTATTTGAGCCATCTTGCTTATTATTTTCTCAATATTTCCTCTTTTTCTTCCTGTTTCCCCCCACCCTGTAGATCTGAAGCATATAGAAGGCTTTTACCAGAAGAAAAGCAATGTCATCTCCAAAATTAACTGAAGAAAATACAGAGAGTGATAGCCCATTGGAATCGGCTGCCCGTGGAGGTGGTGGAGTCACCATCATTGGAGGTGTTCAGGAGGAGACTTGATGGGGTGCTTGGTTGCATGGTTTAGTTGTTTAGGTGGGTTGGATTGGTTGATGGGTTGGATGCGATGATCTTGAAGGTCTCTTCCACCCTGGTTTATTCTATTGTATTCTAAATGTATTTAAAACAGCAAAGGGTTGCCTAGTAGGTTTCCATGTGATCACTGTAGCTATGCTGTCAGTATTATCCAGATTTTTGTGTTCTTTCTTGATAGAATTCGTTCTTAGTTTTTAAATAAGTGTGGGAATTACATGAGAATACTGGAAGTACCAAAGAGTAAATAAAGATTATCCTTCATTCGAGTGAAGATTCACCCAATTAGACCTACATTTCCAAGGCCTGTTCTAAGTACTGACACGGTAAGGAAACTTATAGCATACTACATCTTTCCCTTAGCAATCTGAGAACTCTGCTATTGACTTTTTTTTTTTTTCCTCCACCTAGTCTGTAATTTACATACCTGTAATAAGCATACTGTGGAAGAATTCAAACCATGTTTCACACATTTGACAAGATACTCAAATTACAGAGTTTATATTAGCTAGCAAAGTAAGCTTATTTGCTCTTTAAGGGCTCAGGAAAAAAAAATAATTGCTTCATTTAGATTTTCATTTTAAGTACAGGTGGTGGAATGATTTTTCTTCTTAATGGACTCATTAGAGAAATATCCAAACCTCCTATTAGAGTTACTGCTTTCTATTCAGAGAGTCCTGTGCAATATTCAGGCCGCTGTTTCACGCTGACTTTTTCAGTGGCCATGGAAAGCACTTAAAAGATGTTAAAATATATCTCATGGGAAAGAAGTTACCTATCCTCCATTTGGCTTATTCTGAATTTCTGACTATTCACGGTGATATTCAAGATTGCATCTCCTTCTGTTTCTTTGTTAAAAGTAGAGAGCGGAAAGATGTGGAAGCCACACACAGGACTACCCAAAAGGTGTTCAATATATGCCTGTGCCAAAGAATAGGATCTAAAAGAATGACATGTGTTTTGTTGGTTTGTTTCAAAGAAAACTTTTCTTTCTCCTTTTCATTTGGACAGCAGTTGGTTTTGCTCTAAACTTGGAGTTCGAGTTCTGTATTTTATTTCAGTTAGGAGCAAAATTTACTAATGAAGTTGAGCATCACAGATGTGATCACAATTATTTGCTAGCAGTGGATAATGGGATCTGAATATACAGAGATATCAATAGAAGTTTGTGGTGGGGTGTTGTTGGGTTTTGCTTTTTTTCTCTTGTTTCCCAAGGCTCGCATAAAATAGATTTTCAGGCCCTTATGCTGCTCCTAAAGTATTCTGAATACAGTATTCTACCTGGCTGAAGGCTTTTGACAAAAGCTGTTCATTCAGGTGTGTTTTTTCTTGTCCATGAACCAAAGATTGATTGTACTAAAGGAAATAATGTATTGGATTTTGTAAATACTTCATTTTCTGGAAGTGTCACCCAACATTCCTGATATTCCTAAAAATAAATTGTGTTCTGGAAATACATAGTAGTAAACATTTTACTGGCAGTATGCTTAACTCCTTAATGTACAATAATGAACACAACAATTTATCACTGTACCTCGCATATGAAGCTGAAACGGGGGGGTGTGTGTGAAGCTTTGCTTCCCATTTCAAGCACATTGATCTATCAGTAACAGAATAGTACCACAAAGGAAATAAGTTGGTTAAAAAAAACTTATTGTGCACTTCTTTTGTAATAGGCAGAATAACCTTTACAGCATCCTGTGATTCATCAGTGAATATGTCAAGAACCTGTAAATAACACTTAAAGCTTGCTTTTTGGTCTCTAAATTAATCTAACAGTTTAATTTGTGCATCTCTTGAGGCATGTGCTGCTGCCCTGAATATTTTAAGCAATATTTCATTTCTTGCTGTTTTCACTTTAATCATGAAGGTGAATTAAATAAGTTTTAACTCAACACTACCAGATTAAACATTTTAACATAACTAATTTGCTTGATTTACATCCAAGAATCAGACCTGTCTGAGTTTTCATAGAATACAGGTTGTTTTATAGTAATGGATACATGCAGTCCCATCTAAAATTTTTCAGTAGCTCCTGTAATACAGTAAAATGAGCTTTTGGTCCTTTCCGAAATAACAAAGATGTAAAAAAAAAAAGTTATCTACATGTCAACATCTATTCCCTCAAGGAGAGACTTGTATGACCAGCAGTGATTTAAGAGAAGTCCTTAGTTTTCTGTTTCTCTTAAACCCAATTAGATAGAGAATTACTTGGTCACCTGCTAAAAAAGTAATGAAAGCTCAAGGGGGGACCTTATAGCTGCCTTCCAATACCCAAAGGGATCCATCAGGAAGGCTAGAGGGGAACTTTTTATAAGGGTCTCACTATAGGATAAGGTACAGTGTTTTTAAGCTGAGGGAGAGTAGGAAGAAGTTCTTCAGCACAAGGGTGGTGATGCTCTGGAAGGGGTTGCCCAGGAAGGTTGTGGATGCCTTCTCTCTGGAGGTGCTCAAGGCCAGGTTGGACAGGGCCTGGAGCAACCTGGTCTAGTGGAACGTGTCCTTAACCATGGCAGAGGGGTTGAAACCTGATGGTCTTTAAGGTCTCTTCTTACCTAAGCCAGGTGGATTTAACTCCATTGACCACTACTCTCTGGACCTGGTCATCCAGCCAGTGATTTAGCCAGCAGAGTGTGTGCCCATCTTTGTCATGAGCAGCCAGGTTTTTTTATGAGAATGCCATGAGAAACCATGTTAAAGGCCTCACGGAAGTCCAGATAAACAATATCCACAGCATTTCCCTTATCCACTAGGTGGAGGGTCTTATCATAGAAGACCAGCTTTGGCAGGCAGGACCTGCCCATCATAAACCCATTCCCTTTACCATGGAAGAGCAAAGGTACAAACTGACACTAATTAATAATTTTATCCACAGTGCAGAAAACAGTTTTAAAGATGTACTTTTTAAATGGAATTACAGCTTTTTTGCACCTGCTCAGTAAACAATCTGGTAGACACAAGTGCCAACAGTTGATTTGCACAGAAATTAATCCCTTCCAAGGTGTGAAACAGGTCTACACCAACGCAGTTTCCACATGCTGAAGACCTGTGAAACCCTACATGTCAAATTATGCCTCTCTATTTGACATGTATATGGGGGTGGTACTCCAAATGTTTTTGAACAGTGTTACAGTTTGAAAGGGGAACTTCAGCCTAGTCCTTGACTGCAAAGACTGAGAATAAATTACCATTAGATGCAATAGTAAAATAATTATAAGGTCTACATAATTAATTGGACTGCTAATAGGCTATAGAGGCATAAACAGTTCTTTCTCTCTTTTCTTCTGTTGCTTCTGCTTGCAACTTGCCAGGGGTATCTCTGTTTTGACTACTGTGTGAGGTAACAGGAAGGAGGGAGGGACTAAATAAGTACTTGATAGCTTAAAGTATATTGTATCAAGGGCATTGCTTTCATATTCAGGAGAGCTAGATAAAAGAGAAAATATTTTTTGCTCATGTTTTGATGCACAAAGTGTTACAATTTTTCCCCCGAGGTTTCAAGTGTAAGCAATTTGCTTGTATATGAATTTTAAGCATGAATCTTTGTTTTGTAAGATTTTGAGAGAACAGCAAAGATGTTATGCAGAGATTCATGTTCACAATTTTTAAAGTTAGAACTAACTCTGAGGAAGGACGGTTACTATGTCTGTTAGAAATTATAGATGAGAAGGTGGTAGAATATAGAAACGTGGGATAAGCCCGTACTATTAAATGCGTATTTGTGTGCACACATTGGAGATTCAGAGTTTTAAGGAGTGCAGACAAATTTCTGTTTGTTTGTTTGTCTGTTTGTGTTTTTTTTCTCCTGTGTTTTCCTTATCATAGGTTGGGAGGGTAAGAAAAGGACCTCAAAATAAAAGAGTCCTGATGATTAATGAAATATTTGTAAAGGGACCTGAGTATGTTGATAAAAGAAATTGAATCTAAAATTTCAGAGGGGTGGTCAACTTTCTCTATTATTACATGAAAAGATTCACTGACTGTTCTAGCAGCGGTCCAAATGTAGTAAAATTGACTCAACCCCATATGATAGCTGCACAAGCACTGCTCTTCAGAGCATTCAGCTTTTTGGATTTATTTTAAGCCACTACAAATTACCTAAGTAATGCAAAAAAATCTGAACATTCTTTATCCTTACCAAGTTAAAGTAACCAGGCAGGCAGACCTCTTGACATACTACATAGATTGATGATTTTTTTTTTTTCCCCTCAATGACTTTTTTTAAGCTATCTCCAAGAAAAAATTGATTAACAAGCGCTTTCATAGATTCATAGTATACCAGGTTGGAAGGGACCTCAGGGATCATCTAGTCCAACCTTTCAGGATAAGAATACAGTTTAAATAAGATGGCCAGGCACCCTGTCAAGCTGGGCTTTGACACTATCTAATGTAGGGGGATTCTCCATCTCCCTTGGGAGTTTATTCCAACATTTAAGCTCTAATGGTGATTTTTTTTTAAATTATGTTTTTCCCCACTCATCCAGTTCAAATCTCCCCAGTACTCCCTTGTCTTTACCATGTGACTTTTTATATAAAGGGAGGCTCCCTCCTCATGATAGCTGCCCTTTATGTTCTTGTACATGGTTATGAGGTCTCCCCCTAAGCCTTCTCTTCTCAAGGTCAGTTACCCATAAAGAAATGTGTGCCAGCTTATGATTCTGTGCCTTACACCCAAAGGCTGAGAGAAGAATGTGACATTAGATTCCTTTCCATCAAAAATATCACTTCTTAAAAATATGTATTATGATTAAATCCCCTATATGGCATACGGAATTGCTTGAGCTATACTTTCTATTCTTGCATTCTGTGCCTTTTTAACCTGTGGTTTTGCTGCCCTATGAAATTTATGCCTCATTACCAGGACGAATATAACATAAAGGAAAAACTTTCCTAATTAATTTTTTGGCAGCATTTAACATTTACATACATGGAATAAAGGCACAAGGGATAAAAAGTCATTATATACTAATGCTTTGCAAAGTGTTAACACAATATTCCCAGCATTGCTCTGCAGTGCATTTCAAATGACACATTTAGGGCAGTTTATGCTAATTTCCATCATTTACGGAACATAATGATACAAATCAGTTAGAATTCAACACAACAGCCTCTAAGTGTTTGGAACTATAGGGAACACAATAATGGTCTTTTAAACTGTAAGTTGAGAATTGAATTTTCATTTCTAGGCACAATTGTTAGTGCTCTAGTCATGATCCACAACAATTTTCCTGTTTCATAGGTTGTAACAGCCACTGGTTAGCTGCATTTCTTTCCATTAGTGACCTCACCAAGCCCATCCAAATCAATAAAGATCAGTTGTACTGATCTTACTTGGAGTGACCTTACTGTCTGCTTTCTCACTGATATTAGTTTGACAAAGAACAGTGATATACAACTCCTCTTTATATGCTTAGGAGAATTAACTCTATACAGAGTTCATAGTTTAAGCCTTTGATCTATTGAAAGGAGATGGCAATAGCATGGCAAATGTTTGCTTTTCAATTTGACATTATGGTGAGAAGGATAATAAACACTGTGTTCATAAGTATAGCTAAAGCAAGCACACCCCCATCATTTCTAAAGTACATAAATTCTGGGAGGTATTATGGGAAAAGGTCAACTGACTGTCCAAAGACTATCAAAAGGGCTAGTTATATCAAAAAGAACATCTAATATATGTTCTAGATCAACAACAGAAATGTTTTTCTTTTTTTTTCCCCTTCTGTTCCTCAAAAACCGTTATTGTAGATTTGACTAAAAAATTGAAAAGGACAATGATGAGTTGAATAGACTTCAATTTGTTTCAGGCTATACTTTAGCATGTTAGTCTCATCCCATCACACTGACATGGTACTATACAGTTACTGAAGCATAACTGCAGATATATCTCAATTATGTAAATCCCCAAACATTTTTTTGCTACTTTACATAATGACTGTACACTTTAGCAACTATAAAACTCCTTTTCAAACCTTTGTCTTATGATTAGTTGATATCCTAGGGCAAGAGGAATTTTTGTTATGACTGCTATAAATTTAAAAGCACAGTTCAACCTACGTTAATAATTGATATATTATTAATCATTATAGATACAGATTTTGGGGGTTTTATGCTTTTATCAGGACCATAGCAATTACCTAGCTGAATTGTATAAATGGTTTATCTGATGCATTGTGTGAAAGTGATCAGCACTGATGATCTAAGAGTTTAAAGCTCTTAGAGCATGACCTCTCCCTCTGCTCAAGATAATTCCTGAGTTTAATGGCTTATATTAGTACTATACTTATGGTTGCAAAAGGATAAGCAACTGAATGGATTTCCTTAAGGATCAGTTACAGCAGCAAAGATCTGAGGCTTTCTGCCTCTGTCTGAAGCATCAGATCTGGTGAATAGAGAGGGACATGTGTGGAATGCTGAAATCAGACTGTGGAAGAGGGTTGCTTTTCTGAGGCAATGAAAGACAGAAAAGGAAGAACAGAGGGGAGCTGGAGGAGGCATGATGGCTGAGGTGAAAAGACTGCTAAAAAAAGTGCTCCATTGCTTAAAAAAAAAAAACAAACCACCAAAAAAAAGAGCTTAAAAAGATTCCCTTTCCAGCTCTAAACCAAAAATTTAAATGTCCTCTGCCTTGCAGAAACAAATAAAACCCTGTTAAAAAAAACCCAACTCAAATAAATGTTAAATTTCAGGTGAGAAAGTCCACACTGTTGCTATGTAAAAACAACAATGCTATTAGACTATAAATAATATATTGGCACAGACTATATGGCTGCCATCAGATTATTTGGTTATGAGTTCTACAGAAAGACTATATAGACAGGAAAGTAGAATCACTTTTACAACTTAAAGTTCAATCAGATGGCAATCTTATTGAGATGCGAATGAAAACAAGACAAGTCTGTGCAATAGGAAGTCATGAGCAGCAAGGGAATGAAAAGCTTAGTTATGATTTGATGACAAAGTGTACATATAGGAAAACTGTGAAGCTGGAGACTTCAGTCTTCAGTGCATCAATCACTGCCCCTTGAGATAGCTACAGGGAGACAGACATAAATGATGGATGTAGTAAGTAATTTTCCCTGGAACCACTCTGTTGTAGAGTCTCCTAAGAATGGTTCCTCTTTGGACCTGTTTTTATATGACAGATCAAGCATATTAATTCTAATAGATGCAGCAGTTTTAGAGGTTTAAAAATATAATTAAATAAATAAATCCCCTCAAAAATCAGAAAAAAAGAATATGATGATAAAAGTGTATATAATTCAATAAATGCTAGATGGAAAGTCAGTTTATTTTGTGTTACCAGGAATAAAAACAGAACTTTGAAGATATAGTAAAAAAGTAGCAATATTCTATTTCTAGAAAAAGGGCTTCCTGGGCCTGAGTTTGTTTAATAATGGAACATACCAGTAGTGTGGGATGCTACTGATTTTCCTTTGTGTGAAATTGTGCAAAAGAAAGCTGTTTACTGAGTTATTCTACGCAACGTCAAGTGTGATACAGCTAAGAACTCAGGCATTTAGGTAACACAGACAAGTTTGTCCTATGTTCTCTACCTCTTGTGCATGTTTTATATATTTAGATGATATGAAATATGGCTGTAGTCACATTGTATTCTTTCACAATTGTGAAATGATTGTGCACCTCCTCTGAGGATGAGGCTGCATATTGCTGTTCCAGTGTTCTGAGCAGTCTGAAAGCTCCTGAACTTAGAAATTTGCACAGAACACCGCTATTAACACAAATCTTGGCCTATTTTAACTCTCAGAGGGAATGGGGGTTACATTTTGAGGGATCATGCGGAAGTGCCAAAGAAATTACCTTACTGTATTCATCTACTCCTGAAGCCATGAACATTCACCTGATGTTCAGCACATCTCTTTTGAAATTATTTATACCAACTAGTTCCAAATGTGACTGGCCCTGCTGCCATCAGCCATGCTTCCAGAGCACAAAATATGCACAGCATATTTTGTTAAATTACAGATAAAAAAATTGGTTTGAGAATAAACTACTAGACTGGGAAACTTGCAGAGCTGCAGCAAAGGCAAGATGTATTGTAACTGAAATTAATAGGACTCAAGTTTTCAATAAGAACAATGTGATATGTCACTGCAGAGAGAGAGAAATTGAACAAATTTCCACTCCTACAAAAAAAGAGTATAATTAACAACTCAGTGTGGTAGACACTTTTAACATCAGGCACAAGAAGTTCCTTGGAAGACATAATGAGTTTCCAAATAGTTTATGCTGTCATCTTGTTGTTACATCAATCCAAACACTTTATTAGGAGAGAAAAGATAATGGTTTTGCTATTTTTTATATATATATATGCATGTGTATATATATATATGCACATACATGTCTCTCTCCCACCTTGAACACCTTGTAGGACTTTTGTCTTTTCTCCTTAGAAAGCAGGCAAAACTGCAAATTATTCAGAAAAGGGTGTCAGGAGCAGTCAAATGTCTAGAATGAATTCCACATCAAACAGTTCTACTACACATAGGTGTTCTGGTATGTTAAAGAGATCTTGTTTCTTTGTTTCATTAGAATGAAGAGGAAGAGGATAGAGATTGCAGGCTTATAGTTGGCCGGAAAATAATCACATGGCTAGAGTTTCATGGCAGAAGCATCTTCAGAGCTGGAAAACAGAAGTCCTTTTTATTTCTTCCTTTATGCCCTACTCACTGTTTACTCTTCAGACAAAAATATCCTTAGACTTTGCCTTTCTTTTCAGAGATTTTCCACTATCTTTCATGGACCACAGGAGGACTGTCATTCTGGAGGATCAGAAAATGGCAAGGTTGGCCAGGTTTCCAAATTATTTTTTAAATGCCTGTGATAATGAATGATAACCAAATAATAGGTAATTATACCAATTAGAATGTTTTAGATAGTGTTTTACAAGGTGGTCAATAGTTCTGTTTTTATACACTGCTGGTTTAAGGGGTAAACAGATTCTGGTTAATGAAATAACATCGTCTTCCATTTGTTGTTTGATTAAATTTAAGATTAAAAAAGAAGAGATATTTTAAGTCAAAAATTTGCAACTGACTCCAAAATGAAAACACACAAACAAACAAACAAAAACCAGTTTAAGAGAGTTTTCAAGGCAATATTTTATGTAAAACTCCTGTTATGTGCTCAGGTAAGAAAATCAATACTTCAAATTAGGATTAACCTCCAAGAATAAATGCATCTGTTTCTTGAATGTACATAAATCAAACTGACAAAGTAGTGTCAAGAAGGTCTATGATTAACTATCTGTCTTTAAAATTCATGTAGACCTTTCTGGAAGGATGAAAATTTACACAGAATTATTTCTTTCCTGTCACCTGTGTGGAATATTTGTGTACTTTCAAATCACTTCGAATAAACAAATATTTATCAGTCTTGCATGTCTTCTGTTGCTCTGTCAGGCAGTCTTCTGCTGCATAGTAGAGGTAGCTATCAGGGCCCATTTGAATGACAGAGAATGAATAACCTCATAGAAGTAAATGTCAAATAGTGACAGAAGATACTTTTTTATTTTTCAGGAAGTTGCACCATGTGTTCTTATCTATCTGTAAATAACCTCTGTGGTCTCTGTTTCAATAGCTGTTGTGGATTTGGCCTGTGATTTTTAAAGCTCTTACACAGATTTGTTAAACACCCTTCCCTATAGTATTCAGGAAAAACAACAGCAACAAAAACCCACAAAAAAACCCCAGCTACTGACCTCCTTTGTTTGAAACTCTTAAATAAGTTTTCAAAGCCTTCATTATTCTGCATAGTGCTCAAACTCATGTAAGTCTCCTTTGTTGTATCATCTTTGGGCAACTTTTGTTGTTCATAGAAGCTCATGCAATTAGGAAACACATAATTTATATAAGTGACCGAGAAACCTCTACAGAGAAAGGAATTTGAAGAAGGAAAAGAAATAATTTCAGAAGTTTTTGTTTATGTGCTCCTGACTAAGTTTAATTCCAAAATATGCTTTTGGGATTTTTTTTAGACAGTATATCTGCACTGATATTTAAATGAGGAACAAAAAAAGAGGAGGGAATTGTTATTTGATTGACCTCTTATAATTGTTGTATGTGAAATAAATGTTTTGATACTCGACATGAGTGATTTTCCTAATAGGAAGCTGTATTGTTAAGATCCAGCAGTTTGCAGTTGCCTAGTGGAAAGGTAAATCTTGTTACAAAAACAATTTAGGAAAAAAAAAACCAAAAACCCCAATGTATGGCTTCCTGCCATGTTAAACCATGTAGGACCTTTTATTTGGTTCATTTATTGTTTTTATCAGAAACAGAATTATATTTAACAATTTTATTATACTTATGTTACTGACCTGCAACACAAAGCATACGATACTCAGCTACTGAAAAATGTTTCCTTTTATTTTTAAAAGTGCTCTGATTTTTCTTGTTTCTGTAACCAAATATTGCCTTCCATGCATTGAACATGCATTTGCATCTGTCATGACACCACAACTGGTTTAGGTACAAAATAAAGTTGTCAGTCCCCGGAGATGCTGCATCAATGGTAACTAGCTCTAATATTTGAACACTAGAGAAAGTGCAGCAGTTTCATATGACATTTTTATAATTGATACTATGTTGTAGCAGGCAGTTATCCTCAGCAAAGTCTGTCTCAAAACAAACCTTGATTAATGCAATAGCTGTACATGGAATATACAAAGAGAAAAGGTTTTCGTTGCAACACAAGAAAATGTTCACTTCAAGACACTTTCCTTATCATGTGTAATTTTAGAAACTGATATGATTTCAGTGTTTCTCAGCATATTTACATAAACATATATGCAAATTCCAACAACTCCCTTTTATCAACAAGGAAAATTCAGATCCCACTAAGTAATACAACTGAAAATCTAGATTGCTTAAAACTGTTAAATTCTACAGTAATTGCAAGAGAGCTTGCAAAAATTGTTTTTCTTTGGATTAAATGTTGAATGTTTCATGCTAGTTTCTTTTTTCCCCTTTGTTTTTCACTTCAACTTTATAGTTATTTCCATAGTCACTTAACAAATGTAACACTAATATTGAGACTAAATCTGAGAAAATACCTTAAAAAATATTACTGTGTATCAGACTCTGCTGATGCATTCGACATGAGTTCACTCATAGTACAATGTAGAGTGAATTTTAATGCTATGAAAAAGTACTGCACTGCTATAATTGGAAACTGTGGGACCACAAGTAGTAATGATAATTAAGGTGGGTATCTGTAAGTCACTACTAAACATTTTGCTGCTTATCTAAGTAATTTAACCTTGATATGACAAGGCCACCGTTCTCCAAGCACAGGCAGAACATGAGGAAGTGACAACTTTTATTACATCTTATGATTAAGATTTGTCAAATGTGAATTCAGCTGCAATATTCCTAGCCATTTTGCTTAAATGATCCATTTGCCAACAGAAGCCTTCTGCAATGCCATTGCACATCCTGTGAACACAGAGACTGCAATTAACATTGTGCAGTTTAGTGGAGGTTGTATTAATCATTATGAGACAAGGACATCACTACTATTCAGCCACAGGCTGTAAATACAGAATCACGGAAAACATCTTGTTGGAAAAGCCCTCAAAGATCATACAGTTCATCTACCCAGTTTAGGGTCAATCCTAAACCATGTCCCTAAGTGCCAGGTCCATACCTCCAGGCATGGTGATTCCACCACTGCCCTGGACAGATCGTTCCAGTGTTTGATAATCCTCTCTATGAAGAAATATTTCCTACCATCCAGCGTGAATCTTCCCTGGTACAGCTTGAAACTGTTTCCTCTAGTCCTGTCACTTGACACCAAGAAGATGCTGGCACCCTCCTCACTCCAACCTCTCTTCAGGTAGTTGTAGAGAGCGATGACATTTCCCCTCAGCCTCCTCTTCTCCAGATTGAGCAGCCCCAGCTCCCTCAGATGCTCCTCGTAGGCCATGTGCTTCAGGCCCTTCACCAGCCTCATTGCCCTTCTCTGGACACACTCCAGAACCTCAATGGCCTTCTTGTAGTGAGGGGTGTTCACTACATGCCATTCATTCACACACACACAAAAATAATGTAAAGTAGGTTTAGCATAGGAAACTTCAGGGGTATTTTAAGGGCTTCAGCCTGAGATGGGACATGAGTCAAGGCTGACCAGAGTTTTCAACACAATCTCATTACAATCTCATCCAAATTCCAGTAATCTCTTAGCAATGAAAGACTCTTTGAAATATCAATGATTTATTCGGCAGGCGGCAGCTCTTTCCTCCCACATCTCAAATTTTCTAATAACCAAGTATGAATAGATGCTCCAGAAGACAAGGCAGAATATAAGTCTGTAAGGCTACATTTGGGTATGTCTTCATCAAATAGATCAGGGTTTTTCTAAACCAAGGGGTCCTTGTGTGCTCCGTGATGTTTGTTCTTTCACACTTTCTCGCCTCTTAGAATAGGCACCCATGTTATGTGAAACAAAAAAAATAAGTAATGTTGCAGCTGTTAATGGAGAAGAGTGATACATCCCCCAGAGACTGCTTCTACCCTCCATTATACCACCTGACACAACACTGAATCTTTAGTACCCAAAACTGCAGGGCTTAACAAATCTAGGCAATCTTCATGCTGATAGCTGACATATAACAGACAACCTGAATTAAAGGAAATGCTCATCAGAAGAATAGCAATAAGTCTTAAGGGTAATATAAAAAATTTCATATACTCAGTTTATCTCCTTTATTACTTTAAGCAGCTTTGTGTTCTGCCAAAGCAAGATACATAAATCTTACTTTGCATTTCCATGAAAACCCAAGTAACCTAAATTCACTCTGCTTCAATGACAATTTTTCATGGTAATGGGTCCAAGGTTGGTTTTTATGTTTTGTTCTTACAAAATTCTTCAAGAAGTTTGCTTTCACTATTCTGCCTGTGCATCTAGAGCAAGTCATCCTGAACGCTATTATGCAGGATCCACAAGGCAACCAGGTGATCAGGCCCAGTCAGCATGGGTTCGTGAAAGGCAGGTGCTTCTTAATGACCCTGAGTACCTTCTAAGACAAAGTGACCCACCTAGTGGATGAAGGAAAGGCTGTGGATGTTGTTTATCTCAACTTTAGTAAAGCCTTTGATACTGTTTCCCACAGCATCCTCCTGGAGAAAATAGCTGCGTATGGCTTGAATGGATGGACGCTTGACTGGGTTAAGAACTGGCTGAATGGTCAGGCCCAAAGAGTGGTGGTGAATGGAGTTAAATTCAACTGGTGGCCAGTCACTAGTGGTGTTCTCCTGGGCTTACTATTGAGGCCAATTCTCTTCAATATCTTTATCAATACTCTTAATACCTTTATCAATAAGAAGGGAATTGAATGCGCCCTCGGAAAGTTAGCAGATGACACTAAACTGGGTGGAAATATGGGTGGAAATATTGCTCAGCTTGAGGGTTAGAAGGCTCTGCAAAGAGATGTGGACAGGCTGGATAGATGGGCTGAGGTCAGCTGCATGAGGTTTAACAAAGTTGTGTGCCAGGTCCTGCATTGGGTCACAATAACCCCAGGCAATACTGCAGGCTTGGGGCAAAGTGGCTGGAAAGTTGCCAGACAGAAAAGAACCTGGGGATGCTATTTGACAGCCATCTGAACACGCCTCAGCAGTGTGCACAGGTGTTCAAGGCAGCCAACAGCATTCTGGCCTGTATGAGGAGTGGTGTGGCCAGCAGGAGTAGGGAACTGATAATGCCCCTGTACTTGGCACTGGTGAGGCTGCACCTCAAATACTGTGTTCGGGTTTGGGCCCCTCACTACAAAACAACACTGATTTGCTGGTGTGTTTCCAGATAAGGGTAACAAAACTACTGAAGGGTCTAGAGAACAAGTCTTATGAGGAGTGGCTGAGGGAACTGAGACTGTTTATTCCAGAGAAGAGGAGGCTAAGGGGAGATCTCATTGTTCTCTATAACTACCTGAAAGGTGGTTATAGTGAGGTGGGGGTTAGTCTCTTTCATCTAGTATCAGGTGACAGAACAAGAGGAAATGGCCTGAAATTGTGCCAGGGAAGGTTTAGATTGGATATTAGGAAAAATTCTGGTAAGGTACTGGAATAGGTTGCCCAAGGAGGCAGTAATGTTACTATCTTTGGAGGTGTTCAAAATGTGTGGACATTGTACACTGAGACATGGTTTAATGGTCCTTATTGGACTTGATGATCATAGTGGTCTTTTCTGTATGAAAAAAGTTCTGTAATTCTATATACCATTATCATACTTAGTCATCATCCACTAATCTGAGTAATTTTTAAACCCAGTAGCAGAATGAATCTTATTGATAGTTTACATACTTTCTCTGGAGGTCAACCAGGAGAATCTAAGCTTTCTTTTAAGAGTGATTTTGCATAATTGTGGTTTGTAATAAAATCACTGCTTGCTGCTAATATTTTCAGTTCTGGACTTTCTTAAGGTCTGGGGACTGGTATCCCTAGGCAAAAGAATTAAGAAGCCCCCTTAATGATACCAGATTGGTTACTATCTTACTAGTTTGTGACTCACCTGGACAAAACTTATGGCTTCAAAACTCTCACTTTTCTCAGTTATTTACTTTGATAATTTTGGTGACTGGGTTGGAATGACATAAATGGAGAGATACCAGGCTGTGTGGGCCTAACAGTGACATTCTATTGCAGCTAACCTTTTGTGTTAATGTCAGTACAGCAGAAAATAATGATACAAAAAGTTTCTGGGTCAGAGATTTAGAATATGTTAACATCATATGCATTGAGAAGGATGCTAGACATCTTATTACCAGCTAGCCTTTGCTGCAGAAATAAGCTGACAGTGTAACCAAAAAGTTTGACTTTTTCTGAAAATCTCCCGTGTTTGCATCTTTTTCTCTTCTCACAGTCTATTTTCTCATGCCTTTTATAGTGATGTCTAAGGGTCATAAACTTAATTCACATTATCATGAATTCTTTATTAAATGAAATTTTTATATTTTTATCATTAATATGAACATAATCTATTACATCTGATTTTATTACAGGGTCATTCCATTTTTCACCATGTCCTGAAGGGAAAAGCCCCAAAACATGCCCTAACCCAGGCAATGGGTTAAGCCCCTGTGAACAGGCTAATCTGTACACTTCCTAGAGTCCAGATGAGCATGTAGCATGTGTAATTAACCTTGGAACACAGCCATGAACTGTGTGTGCCCCTGGCCATATTTGGATATGCCCCACTCTATAGGGTCAGTTATCAGGTTCCTCTGTTACCGAAGAACATTAATTGTCTTCGGACAGTATTTAAACCAGGACACACACCATTCCAGCATTGTCTCAAGGTACCACAATGAGTGCCACTTAAAGCATCTAAGGAGGGTTGCCCTTCCTTCCCAGCCATGACTGCAATTAACAGCAGCACCAAGTGAGGGTGTGAGACATTGCTTCCTCTGCTCAACAGGATGCTCTCCACAGCACATCAACACACTGTCTTAAGAACCATATGCCTCCCTGCTCTGTGACAACTGCTGTTCTCAAAACCTGACAGATGCTCACTAAGTTGAGAACTGAAATTGCATTTTCTTATTGGAAATACAGAAAATGGTGCAGATTTCTCATTCCTTCCCAGCTGACAAAGTCAGAAGAAGTTTCTGTGTAGCTTCTTTTCCCATGGTTCTTCTAAAAAGTCTGAATTAGAATTAGTAGAGAAAAATGACCTAGACATGATGTCAAAATTATGTGGGTGTAAACACATAATTGAAGCAGTATAAATATATACCACACCAGGCTACTGCAGAGTAATTCTTAATCAGGTTAATAATATCTTTAAGGCTATCTCACGGCTTTGGTAGCACTTCCAAAGTCCCTACAACTATGAAGCCTTTGAGTTTTGGAGGCACACTGAAACAGTACATGATAGGAGGTGATGTAAAGCTCCTACAGCACTCTCTGGAAGCAAGAAGACAGGTATTAGAAATCACCCCTTCTGGCAGCAAGTTCAACAAGACAAAAAACTGTAGTCTCCACAAACATCGATGTGCATGGGTGTGGCAGTACATCCAAAACCCCTTCCCCATCCCCGCAGAGCCAGGATGGGGGAAAAACAGAGAAGCATGGGAAAAGGGAACACTGAAAAGGCACCTCCCCCTCCCCAAGGCTGTGGTCAGCTGATGCCAAGCCAGATGTCAGGTACAGACCCCTTTTGCCCAGGCAAGCCTAGGCATGCTTAAGCAGAGAACTGATGTTAATCAGTCTCTGCCCTTTTCGGCTTTTGGAATATGCTGTGCCCCTGTACTCTGCTTTGGTTAGGCCACACCTTGAGTCCTGTGTCCAGTTCTGGGCCCCTCAGTTTAAGAAGGGCATCGAGACACTTGAACATGTCCAGAGAAGGGCAACAAGGCTGGTGAGAGGCCTTGAGCACAAGCCCTATGAGGAGAGGCTGAGGGAGCTGGGGTTGTTTAGCCTGGAGAAGAGGAGGCTCAAGGGAGACCTCATTGCTCTCTACAACTACCTGAAAGGTGGTTGTAGCCAGGAAGGGGTTGGTCTCTTCTCTCTAGCAACCAGCACCAGAACAAGGGGACACAGTCTCAAGCTGCACCAGGGGAAGTTTAGGCTCGAGGTGAGGAGAGAGTGATTCGCCATTGGAATGGGCTGCCCAGGGAGGTGGTGGAGTCACCATCCCTGGAGGTGTTCAAGAGGGGATTGGACATGGCACTTGGTGCCATGGTGTAGTCATGGGGTCTGTGGTGGCAGGTTGGACTCGATGATCTTCGAGGTCTCTTCCAACCTTGGTGATACGGTGATACTGTGATACTGTGCTTTGTGGTAGCATTTATGGCAACAGTTAGAATGGGTGTTTAAATGGGAAAGCAGCAGAGCACTCTCTCCTTTTCTTGTGTTGTGTTTTTCCCCTTTGCATGTGTGGATTAAGCAGCCACAGTTACAGAAGGATTTTCTGGTTAAAAGAGAAAACAGAGACATTTCCATAATCGGCAAACAGCATTGTGAGTAAATAGGAATATTGCTAAATCACTGGGAAATGCCTGCCTTTTGTTAGTAGGGGTAACATACTGCTTTTGAATACTGTTTTCTCAAACTATTTATAACCACTCCTATATTCTGAAGATATTCTTCAACTGAACATAAGAACCTGTATATATATTGCATAACTTTTATATATAGTTACATGGGTGACGGTGCTAAATTAATAAATAATTGATATATATTTTTAATTAATTTAATTAATAAATAATTGATATATATTTTCATTAATTCCCTGCTCACACTTTTCATTCATAACAATGACTGGCAGTGATTATTTGAAAGTGGAATAAGAATTTAAGATAGATCTGATCTCTCAAAACTGATGTTTCATATACTTAACAATGCTTGATGTGGTCCTATTCCTTATGACATCATTCCACCTGATTTTAGCATCTACAGTACCCATTCCATTGAGACAATTCCGCTGTTTAAAATTCCCATTTTAGGAAAAGCAGTCTCTGGCTTGTTTTGTACCTTATGCCTGCTAGCTTATTTTTACATTCTGTTTAGTGAATCAGAAGACATATTGGATAATCTTGCTAAATAATTGTTTATGTAGATTCTTTAAAATCACTATGTTATTTCTGAAGTCCTATGTACAGTGAAGTACCTGGTCTCAAGAACAAAGAAGAATTTTTTGCCTTAGAGGATACAGTTGATTTCATAAAGAAAACATTCAACCTCAAAACTTCAAAGCTGATGATACCCTGGACACTGCACTACATAATGCACTCTTTTTGCAGTTTCCAGCAGTAGAAATACCTGTATTTTCTCTTATAAGTAACAGCCAAATACATCACTACTGTCTGCTTTGAAACAAGAATTAATAAAGAAACCAACTTTTTATATGAAATGATGGTGAAATCTAGCAGATAAGTTTAAACAATAAATGAAATTTAAGGTATGCTGACAACCGTTTCAGTCTAAGCAGTGATTTTTCCTTCTTCTCAAAACCAAACCAAACCTTAGTTCAAATATTTGGGTATAAAGATTAAAAGACATTTGCAACCTTAGAAGCAACAGATTTGGTAATTCAAAGGTATGAGTTAAGGCAATGTGCTAGTTTCTTTTAATTTGAATAATGTAACCCTAAATCTCTTTCTGTGTTATATTCCCAAATACCTTTTTATAGTATGAACAAGTGTTAAAATCTAGCAAGGATGAATAAAACCACAACAGAATCTTCTTTGCTACTTGAAAGCAGTAGTAGATTTAACCCACTAAGCTACTTTACAAGTACCGCTCTTGGTAATGTAGAATTAACACATATTGTTCTGACAGAAATTGTACATAGAAAATAAAAACCCACTTTCAGTTAGTCATGCTCCTCAGGGCTGTATTTAATTGCCTTTAGGACAGAGGAGAGGATTCTATCTCTCTTCCTATACATCAGCTGTAGTACTGCTTACAGGAATGAACCATAACCTTCAGAAGATAAATTCTTCAGCAAATGACTGCTTTTAAATGCTCTTGGTAATATTGTGAACAAGATTGTCACTGAGTGCCCCATATGACATTGGGATCCTGGCACTCAGGAATAATTTAGCATGAAACAAATTACTCTTACTTTTACCCATGGTATCAGAAAGATCTATGCGGTTGCCCTTGAGCAAAAGGGAAAAAAGGAAAAGGGCATTTGATCATAAGAATGCCTTGCTAATTCTCATTAATGAGTGGGATATCCTTTGTGAATTATAATAGAAATAATGAAATGAAAAGAAAATGTATTGATAAAAAGCAATTAGAATAAATCCCAAAGAAGACCAACTCAGGAGAATATGGAAATTGGTTTAAGCTCAAGATGTTACAGCAATCCCATACACATTTTAAATTACTACTTTTTTCCCCCCTCAGGTTGTAGATTTGCAGATGGCCATGGGATAGTTAATGAGGTCACACTCTACTATTTATTTATTTTTAATTCTTATTTTAAATTTATATACTTCTGGCAGTGTTTCAAATGCATTAAGAAACTACTATAGCTTTTACAAAAAGATCTGATAGTGAAAGAATTCCTGAATTTTTAGAAAGCTATTCAAATTTACCTCTGAGGAAACTACATAGTGGGCAAATAAACGAAGGAAATTTTAGTCACATTACAAGCTACTAGGGTTTGTTGCCATAGTTACAGTTAGACCCCCCAGCCCCACCTCCCCCTTCCCAAATGATTATGTAAATATTTTTTCTTACAGTTCACAGTTCTGTAAAATTTATTTTAAAATTTTAGAAGCCTACTAATAATGTATTCCCTAATAATCATGCATAAATATTAAACTACATGAGCCACCACCCAAATATTAGAAAATTGACCCCAAAAAAGAGCTATCTGTTAACAAGTAAGAGATGACCAACTCTATAAAAATTAGAAATAGCTAGGCCTGGAAATAGCTCTGCCAAACACATTTGTAAGAACCTGAGGTATTACTCTTTTTGTTTCTTCTTTGGAGTTAATTGTGGCAATTTTTGTGGTTTAGCCCTGATTGTCAGCTGAACACACAGTCACTCACTCACTCCCCTCTGTGTGGTGGGGAAGAGAATTGGAAAGGCAAAAGTGAGAAAACGTGTTGATTGAGTAAAGGCAGTTTAACTGATAAAGCTAAAGCTGTGTGCACAAGCAAAATAAACCAAGGAATTCGTTAACTATTTCCCATGGGCAAGAAAGCTGAGCTCCAGAATGTGTAACGGTTATTTTGGAAGACAAACACTGTAAATCCATCTGTTTCTGAGCATCATGTCACATGGTATGGCACATCTCTTCGGTGACTTGGGATCAGGTGTCCCGGCTGTGTCCCCTGTCAGGCACTTTCCCATCCCCAACCCATTTGCCTACTTGAACAGAGTGAGAAGCAGAAAAAGGATTGATGGCATAAAGTATATCACCACAAAATATAAGAAATAACAAATATAAACCTAGCCCTCCCCCCCCCCAAAAAAAAAAAAGAAAAGAAAAAGATGCCTTCTATTCTTATCCTTACCGTTTTCATGGCCTAACTTTTAATCTCTCCTGTTGATATTACAACTATTAGTTTGCAGTCCATTTATAAAGGAATCCTAACATAATATCTTTAAGTCATTCAAGTCTATGAATTCAGTTCTGAAAGATGGTGCTGGATCACAATCTGCAATGTATTAAATAAGAGAATCACAATGTTAGTTCCAGGTCATACCTGGATTGAGAACTACTGTATTTAATATATTTAATGGTTAAAATGTTTAAGTTGTATTTGTGAAGTGTTTCTCATATGTTTCAAGGAATCTTTGAAGTTCCAAATCTTAGTGGAGTTCTGTGGTAACTGTACTGTAGCAAACAATATAAATCAGCTCAGGATAGTTTCATGTGCTATTTATTTGTAACTCAGCACACACATGTAACATAATGGTTGATATTTGAAAAAGAGATTTCAAGATTTAATCACATTTAAAATTTGATAATACTGCCATTTAGCTTATCATACTCTTAGATCAAAATCCTCTTACTGCTGCTTACATGTATAATCATAACAAAAAAAATTCCCTAAAACAAAGTGTGAGGGGAAAAAAAGAAGAAGATGAAATTGCTGAGTTTATTATTAGAATTGTGAATAGATTATTCAAAAAAGGTCCAGTCAATAATGCTGTTCCAGCTGCTGAAGCAGAGGGATAGAGTCGTGTTAATTTGTTCATCTGCAGTTCAGAAGTGCAGGTCCTTTTTTTTTTTTACAAAGGAGAAAGACTGACTAATTTGAGGAGAAGGGATGAAAATGAGATATAGAGAGCAGGACTGCATGTGATGTTGGTAGAGCATGAAAGAGGAGCTGGCACGTCATGTAGACTTCATTGTGCTACCAACCTCTTCCTCACTCAAGTTCCTGCACTGACAGCACCTAACTGAAACCTGGTCATTTAGAGGAAAAAGGAATTCCAAGTCAATGTAAATATTCTCTTTGCATTTTAACTGCTATATAATTTGACTGTGAAGATAATCTGATTTCAAGATTTAGAAGGTGTGTTGACAGTAAGTACTTAGTAGCCACTACGTAGCAGCCCCTATGATGATGGTTTGACTAGATGATCTTAGAGGTGTTTTCCAACTGAAACAGTTCTGTGATTAGACTCCCTGAAAAAAACACCCAAACAGCACATCCCACACCTTTCTCAGCAGACTGTCAATAATCATGACTCTTAGATTTTGGAATTATTTGAAGAGTTAACTTTAGCTCTCAATTAGATGATCAGCATAGCAACACCAAGTTCTGTTCTGGTACATATAAATAATCCTATGATTATATATAAAGTGACATCACAGTACATTACAGACATAGTATTGTTTTGCACATCTGTAAAACAGTTGCTGTCTTTGCTAACTACAACATTTTCAGATACATATATATATTAAAAAATACATAAATATATAAATATGTAAAAGCAAGTAAAAATTAACCTTCCTGTTAAGATGCCCAGTGGCTTGATATAGGTGGCCTTATATAAACAGCCAAATGCAAATGAAGAAAGCTTAAGTGGGTATGAATTTCCCAAATTAAAGAGTAGCACATTTTCTGTGTCCTGATCATAATAATGATGTTAACACTGGAAATGAATGTAAAACATCAATAAGATAATAATAATGAATGCATATATTGCATGTTACTATCTGAATCCCGTGTTTTGTGAATATAAGTTGTAAAATTACAGTAAAACCATTACCCCTTGTCCTACTGCTACAGACATTATTAAAAACTGTGTTCCCATCTTTTGCATAAGTCCCCTTTAAGTATTGAAAAACTGCAATAAGGTCTTCATGGAGTCTTTTCTTCTCCAGACTGAACAACCCCAATTCTCAGCTATTCCTCACAGAAGTGTTGCGTTCTTCTGATCTTTTTTGGGCCCTCTCCTGGACCGCCTCCAGAATATCCATGTCTTTTCTGACAGGTTCATGTCTTAAGGTACTCTTTTCTTTAGACCTTTATATCATTGGCACAGGGCACCTGTAAGCACTCAAGGAAGTTCTAACTGAGGCCTTAAGCTGAAAAGGTGTCTTGTGCTTCACATATACATTCACTCTTAATAAAATATTCTTCCTTTATATCATTGTCCTTAGGATGAGTGTCATGGTCCAACAGTGGGTAATTTGGCAGAAGTTAAACTCCCTTTGTATTCCAGTTTGAACTCAGATATCAGAAGGACTGGGGTTGGCTGAGCTTAACTCCTGTGTGGTGCCCAATTGGACTTCTAATGTGACTAATTTTATATTCTTGGGAACAGAATTAAGATTCAAATAGAGTCAGATTTTTAATAGAAAAAGAAAAAGACTCAGTGAGACATTGATATTACTAGAAGTAGTACCTTTCTGGCTTGCACAATTTTATGTAACCAAAAATATAATAATCAGCAACTAGGTCCTCAGAGCTGCACTTCAGTACTGAAATAGTTATGTTGGACATGCTGCATTTCATTGCTTTGAGGAGGTCAAATTTTACCAAGGAAGGAAAAATCCCATATATTTAATAATATGGATTAGTAAAGAGTAATCACTTCCAAAAGGATTTGGCTGGGAATTCCCAAGGTGACTATTTAAGAACCAAGAATAATGAATCTCTTTCTTTAATAGAAACTTTCTACTTCTTGAAAATTATAGTAAACATTAATTTCCTATTGTTTGCAGTTGAGGCATTCATTCTCAGATGTTTATACATCTACCGTGTCTCTCAATATCAAGTCTAAATATTAATAATAGAATCACAGAATGGTCTGTGTTGGAAGGGACATCCAGAGGTCATCTAGTCCAACCCCATCTGCAGTAAGGAGGGACATGCTCAACTAGATCAGGCTGCTGAGAGCCCTGCTGAGCTTCACCTTGAGTATCTCCAGGGATGGGGCCCCAACCACATCCCTGGGCAACCTCTTCCAGTATTCCACTACCCTCTTGGTAAAAAGCTTGTTCTTAACGTGCAGTCTAAATCTACTCTTCTCTAGTTTGAAGCCATTGCCCCTCATCCTATCACTACAGGCCTTTGTAAACAGTCTCTATCCATCCTTCTTGTAGGCCCCCTTCACGTACTGGAAGATCACTATTAGGTCTCCCCAAAGCCTTATCCAAGCTGAACAACCCCAGCTTCCTCAGCCTGTCTTCATAGCAGAGGTGCTCCAACCCCCTGATTATTTTCATGGGCCTCTTCTTGACCCAATCCATTAGGTCCATTTCCTTCCTGTATTGAGTGCTCCAGACATGAACACAGTACTCCAGGAGAGGTGTCACCAGAGCAGAGTAAAATGGCAGAATCACCTCTCTGGATCTGCTGGCCATGCATCTTTTGAAGTGACCCAAGATGCAATTGGCCTTCTGCGCTGCAAGCACATAGTGTCTGCTCAGCTGCTGCTTGCTTGTAATCCAAAATTGAGACTGCATGTTGTTTGGTGTTTAAGTTTACTCACATTACAATATACTGATGGGTGTGATCACTCCCACATGCTCTTAGAAAGAGAACCTTTACACCTTTACAAGTTTAATGCTTGACACAGTCTATACCTGCAGGATTTTCTATGTGTGCTCAGTGTCACCTATGGGCAGCATTGAGAAGGCACACTGGCTGGAGGACAGATGGAAGATACTGTACTTCACTAAAACCTGTTGCTATGTATTTTTAAAAGGAAAAGAATCAAGGTGGTTTTTTTCTGCAGAAGGTTTCCTTTTCTCAAACAGAAATCTTCTCTACCATACACATCTCTTAGCCTCCTTTTTCCATACAATGAAATGTAATGATAATTAAGTTAAATAATAGTAATAATAATTTTAAAATGCTTTTAAAATTAATCTGGAGCTTCTACTTCATCCCAGGACTGAGAACTAATATATTCCCTTTCTTCCAGTTCCTCTGACTATGTACCTCTGCTTTACACGAAGAGTCAGTGTTACTGTTAGCAAGTTCAATTAAACAGCCTTCATTCTACTTCCCCACTGCCTTAGGCAGCAGGTCTCCAATATTTCTCAGTTCTGAATAATAACAATTCAATGATGACATCTCAGATAGGACAGAGGGAGCTACAGGGTAAAAAACAAAGTTAATTTCTTTTTCAGCATCAATCATTAATCATTCTGCTGGTCTTTTGTTTGTTTTGTTGTTTGGGGTTTTTTTAAAGGGGGCCATGTTAACATTGTGCTTGCTTATCTGATATCTACAACTGACTTTCAGGAATAAACAGCATTAGAAACTATTTTATATTAATTCACAAGATGATATCAAAATACAGTTATCTTTTAAAATAAAAATAGTACTTTCTAGCTTTGAGTTCCAGTGTTTACCTCATGTTCTCATTTAACTTCTTAAATGGTCACCTGACATATGCTGCATGTAAATATAAACATAAGTCCTCTATTCAAAGTTGGGTAGAATAACATTCTAATTAGAAATGCTAATCAAAACCTACAAAGTTTATGCTGAGGGGGAAAGGTCCACACCTCATCTCTACCATCAAGCTGCCCTTTGATAGAAATGAATAAAGTGCCTATGCAGAAGGTGTAAAGACACACTGTATAGGACATATACAGCTTCCATCAGTTGCAAACCAGGTGCTTCTGAGGTCTGCACACAAAACAGACTGCAACGGGAATGGGCTTCATGTATACATTGTATATGTAATGCTTAAATGTGGCTAAGTTGGTAGCACATAAGACTCTTACTGGGAAGGTCGTGAGTTCAAGCCTGCAGTGGGCAGGAATGTTCTCTCTGGGCAGCAATGTCCTCCCTCCTCAAGAGGGGATTGGACTTGGTGCCATGGTCTAGTCATGGGGTCTGTGGTGACAGGTTGGACTGGATGATCTTTGAGGTCTCTTCCAACCTTGGTGATGCTGTGATATTAAATTGTGACTTTGCTGTTGTAGAGAGCAATGAAGTCTTCATCAGCCTTTAGACTGTCCATAAATTTTAAAGGCACTTGAATTTTATTTCTCTCTCATATGCAGGGATAAAAGTTAGAAACATAGAAAAGGAGGAAAAGCAAGAAAGAACAAAAGCAAAGAGATACAGCCCTGGATCCAATGATGTCTTGCTAGTCCTGAAGGCCTTGATTGATGGGAGAGGTTCAAACTTCACCATTGCCTTTTGGGGTTTTATATCCTTTCCAATTTCATATGTAGTCATACTTCATCAGTCAGTTACCATAGTTAGAGCATGCTCAACTTTTCAGTATCATCCTGTGGTTAGTTGTAGGCTGTTTGGCTCTAAATTATGCATGTATCAGTTATCTATGTGGAGCTCTCTCCATCTGAAGAGCCTATGCCATGACCTTTGGGTACATTTGTGCAGTAAGTTCTGTCCTGTATTACAACACTCTTGAACATGGAACTGGTGGTTTTGTGAGCTCCAGTTTGCAAAGCAGCACTGACTTGTCTGATTACCAATTGCTATAGTGACAGAGCTAAGTTTAGGATGAAATGCCCTGTTCTATTGCTTCGATTGCTATCTTCATGGGAAAATGTTGAGGCAAACCTCTCAATTCATCAACTTAACTCCTTACAGGATGTCATGGACTTAGGGAAGAGAGGGGAGGGAAGGAGAAAGTCAGAATAGACTAGAGTATGAACTAACTATGTCTTTGTCTTACCACTCATCCTCTCAGCAATGTGGCTGTTCTTCAGGGGAAGGAGAAGGGCATCCCACCACCATGTACAGAGTAATCTCAGTATAAGTAAATGCAGACATCCACTCAGAGCTGCATTTAGCCAACTCACAGCCAATCTCCTCACAAACTGCAACTGCAGTGTATTTTTATTGAACTTCTGGTTTCTTTCCCCTGCAATTCCATCCTGCTGTAAGAATGAATCTCCAAGGGTGGAAATACATGCAATGATCCTCTAAGTACCTGTTCAGTGCAACTGCAGAATAGCACAATAGCACAAAAGAGTATACATAGTTACAGTGCATGGAGTTACCAGGCCTTCTTAGATGTTGTAGAAGGGCAGAAACAGGTCTGAGAGATATTTTAACTGCTAAACAGTAGCTGAAAATTTCTTGGGAAGATTGGTGGTTTGCATGGGCCAAGCTGGAATTAGTAGAATTCCTGATAACCTCCTTACTTGTAAGGACTGTTCTTAGGCAATGTAATTTATTAATATATTTGTAGACCTTAAATACACAGAGATGGCAGTATTTAAACTAGGACTTTGCAGGTTTTTTCATTTGTGCCAGTTTTATGCTGGCAAGTTACAATCAATGTTTTCCTGAAATGGGTATAAAATTATGTGCTGCATCAAAGATTTACCAAGGAAGAAGATCTAGATGAGGGAAAAAAACCCACCCTAATGTACCCTTACCATAAACATGAGGAAAAGTTGTTTCACTGTGTGGGTAACAGAACACTGGAACAGGCTGCCCAGGGGGATCGTGGAGTCTCCCTCTCTGGAGCCATTCAAACCCCACCTGGATTCTTTCCTGTGTGATCTGCTCTAGGTGATGCTGCTCCGGCAAGATGGTTGGGCTAGATGATCTTTTGAGGTCCCTTCCAACCCCTAACATTCTGTGTTTCTGTGATACCACTGTATTTATAGCTCCCTCTCATGGTACTCTTCTAAAATAAGAATCTACAGGGATAATTAGGGCAATGTAACTATAGCAGTAAAAACTATGCCAGTAAATGTTCCATGGAGACAAACCCTAACAGATTCCTATTCTGAACTGTGAAAAGGCTGAAAAATTCTCATGACCCAGGTTTCCTGAGAAACTGAATCCATGATTCTGAGTGTTACCATGTATTGGTTGTTTTTCATTTTAGTGTACTGTTCAGCTTGTTAATTCATTACATGATTTTCTTAAAGATATTTTTATGAATCATGATCCTTTATTTTTACTTTGTGGATTAAAAAAAACCCAAACAAGTTCTTGTCTTTTATTATCTGTTCCAAGTAAAATTTCTGAAGGTTGTTTGGAATGAGTATGTGATATAAACTACATTTAAGTTACTTCAGTACCAGTATTTTACAGAATAAAAAGAAACAGAAGTTAGTTGAGGAAAAAGAGATGACCCTTGAGTGGACACAAAAGCACTTTTCTTAAGTCTCACCAATATTTATTTGTGTTCCCATAGGCAACATTTGTACTTTTCACAAAGAGGCTTACAAATAAATTTAATTCAACCAAATATTCATCTATAAGCAAACAAAAGGGGTCACAAATATGAATGAAATTATATGGTAGAATCTATTTATAACTATAGCTACCAGACAGCTTTAGCTGCAGTATATTTAGTAATCAAGTGGATGTTTACTCCTATTATCTATAATCAGGCAGCAGGCTATGGAGAGAAATCTAGATAATGAAGATCCTTGTTCTGCCACCCCTACTGATACTGATTTCAAAGGGAAGCATTCAAAGAGAGCTCTGATATATATTATCAGCAAGTACAGGATAAATAGCATTTTGATGAAAACCAGTAAAAATACAAAGCAAATAATGGTTCCAAAGGGTATTTCATGAAAGATTGAGGTTAATAGCAGAACAAAGAAAGAATTCCATTTTTTCAGGTGAACATAATTTTACACATCACATGGAGAAAAGAGATCATTTAGGTACTGAACAGAGCACACAAGTTACAAGTGCCTACATTTGATTGTGAGGAACTACAGCTCAGTGCAGGTGGTGAAGTGCAAGGAACAAGGCTTTCTTACAGAAAGATCAAGATATTTATGAATGGTACAAGTATTTCATAATAATGACTCTCTCTCCTCATTTTGAGCCATGAGCTGCCCAGGGCAAAAGGACAGAAATTTATTTTACCCCCAAGGGAACAAAATAAAAACACTCGCACAGAACCAGAGGTTGCATCTAGATGCTGTGTATACAGAAACGCAACAGGTATTCAGGGAAAAGGAATACATACACAAATTAAGCCCAGTTCTCCACCTGGGCCTCAATACTAGGCCAAAATCTTCCAAAACCTCCCCCACCACTCAGCTTCAGGCGGCCCAGGAGCAGACCAAACTAGGCCTGAAAGCATCCCCCCCAAACCTCGCTTCCCCCCCATGCCTCACTGCCCCCCCACACCTCGCTGATTCTGCAATTCTGTAATGGGATGGGATAACAAAATTCACAGTATGCTGTATCCACACCCTAGACTGTCAAGCCTTTGGAGGATTTTTTATCTCTATGGTCCTAAACCCATAAGATCTTCACAGGAAATCACAACAGGAAAGAGATTTAATTCTGTCAGATTAAGAAGAAATGTGAGGAATACATTCAGAGATGAAAGTGCTGATTGAGTAAGCCCAGCTGCTGCCTTCTAGATTAGTCATCTATGCAACTCTCTAAATATCTTTTGTCAGATTGCAAAGTTACAAGTCCAATGAATTACACTCTTCCTTAGCAGGAGAAACATAAAATTAGAAATAAGAATCAAATCTATGCACTATGCTATTGAAATCAAATCTTATGAACAAACAATTATTCTGTTGTCAAAGTATTTTCCATCATTTTGTACAATAATTTGAGACTCCAAAATACTACTCAAAGCACGTATAATCACACACAAGAATTTCAGTCTAGCAACTCTTCTATGACTGATTTGGATACTTGGACAAAATGAAATTGGAAAACACTGACAACATCTTCTTTCAAAAAAACCCCAATCTATTCAACAACCCCCAAACCACAACCGAATACCACCCCTACACTTGGCTCTTTGTTTAGGCTTGTTTAGAGTCCAATAATTCAGACTATGCAGTAGACCTCAGAGAAGAAAATATTTTTGAAGTAAAAGCCATGAACATCTTGTTCCTTATCAGTAGGAATCTACTGTCCTTAGAGCAGGAATCACTCTTTAGGTTATACATGAATCACAGAATCAACCAAGTTGGAAGAGACCTCCACAATCATCCAACCCTAACCAATCACTCAACCCTAACTAATGAATTGGACAATGGCACTGAGTGCCTCGTCCAATCTTTTCTTAAACACCTCCAGGGACGTTGACCCTACCACCTCCCTGGGCAATCCAATGGGCACTCACTCTTTCTGTGAAGAACTTCTTTCTAAGATCAAGCCTAAACTTCCCCCTAGACAGCTTGAGACTATGTCCTCCTGTTGCTGGTTGCCTGGGAGAAGGGACCAACTTCCACCCAGCCACAACCACCCTTCAGGTAGTTGTAGATAACAATAAGGTCGCTCCTGAGCCTCCTCTTTTCCAGGCTAAGCAACCCCAGCTCCCTCCGCTGCTCCTCATTGGACTCCTCACCAGCTTTTTTGTCCTTTGCTGGACACGTTCGAGCAACAACAACAACAACAACAAAACCACCAACAACAAAACAAACAAGCAAACAAACAAACCCACATACACAAAACAAATCCCCATATTTCACAGATTGGACACAGTAATTTCCCTTTGTGTAAGCCTTCAGATCCCTGAAACAAAGGCCTTGAGTTTGTTAATGAGTCTTCAGATGATTCTCTTAATACTATTTTTGCCATCATGTCTATAATTTAAATATATAGTGGTTTGTTTGTGCTGTTAATGGGAGATCCGTAAAACCACAACATAAGGCAAGTTAATGTCTTGCATTCTGCAGACATTAACTCCTGTATGCGGTGGATGCAATACCTTGCATTATATTAGCTCCAACTTTTAGCTTCAAGATTATAATTTCTTTGGCATGACATACCAGAATGCATCAGTGCTAACACATTGTGAAAAGTGGTATTAGGCAGATGGATACTAAATGATATATCCCACTAGCTAGATACCACTTGAAAGTCTTGGTAGGTCCTTTTTCAGAAAACAAGACAATTGTTTTGAGAAACAATTAGAAAATTGAGTTCTGGTGTAGGACTAATGTACATAGTTACAATACAGATGTAGAGAGATCTTATTCACCACCTTGAAACAAATATGTTTTGTACTGCTGCTATTAATCTAGCTCCTGTAAGGATCCTTAATCATTATGACAATGGGGAAACCCTACTGAATTTTGAAATGCCCTAGATTTTATCTCAGATCACTAAGAAATCCTTTGAATTAAATCAGCATTATAGACTTCCCTTCCTTTCCATAATGTATGATTAAATATATATCTTTTGAATGTGTATATATATGCAGACACACATATATATGTACATATACCTAAACAGTGGCAGGATTTTATGATTGTATTTCAGTATCACTTGTGAAAGACAAACTAAATAAATAAAACACACGGCCATTGAGAAGCTTCAAGAAGTAAATGCATCTCCCAAAGTGAAGCTGTGATTGAAAGGCAAGCGACTCTGGTATATTTGTCTGCAATTTATTGTACTCAGGCAGGGGACAAGCACTCATCTAAATTACACATAAACATAAAGTTTATGATCTTTTTACAGCAGATGCACATATTCAGAAGACAACATTATTTTTAAGAACAGGTGATATAAGCATTTTTACCTGATAAAATTGCTTCACGAAAGTAAATACACACTTTAGCTAAAAGAGTTCTGAAGCACAAATACCATTAAATCTTACAGCTTTTGATACATGGCAATATTTTTTGTCTTTTTTAAAGTAAACCCTGTTTTGACACATTTACAGATACACCTCATTCGTCACCCAATACACAATTTACCTGCTTTTATTGCATAAATTAATGTAGCAACTTGAAGTCCTTGTTCAAATGCAAGCTGAAATGTCTGAGTATTGCTAAAAAAAAATAAAATTAAGAAGGGGGAAATTAACATTCAAGCAATCATAATTTCATACTTAGATGGAACTTGCAAAATATATTGAGAAGTCCAGCTGAGATATAGCAACACTACAATACACAAAGAACCTCTCTGTGGTCTTCAATTTAGCACAATTCAAAACATCTTTAATACTTTTCTCAGCAGCTGTTTTGAAATAGCTTTCTGAGTGATAGTAAGACAAAGCTTTTTGAATACAAAAATACATTTTCTCATGCAAAACAGCAATAGACTCTAGAAACTCTAGCCCCAAGATGTCCATGGTAGATTTTAAGCAATGAAATAAATTTTTCATTTAGCAATAATTAATAATCTGAAGAGGCATTAGATTGAATACTTATAAGAAAACAGCATTATTTGATGACGAATCAATGAATCCTGAAAAAAAGCTGCCCAAAAAACATAGCAAGAAGTGCAGCACTGTTAGCCTTGATCCCCCAGAACATTATAACAGTGGAAAAGGTAATATTTAACTGCAGTAAGAAACACCCAGATTGATATAATTACTAAAAAACCTTCAGTTTTCTTGTTCTCTGTTTATTTCCACAATCGGTCTGTTTATGACATTGAAGAGCAAATAACCCATCTGTGCCTGAAAAGCTCTCATAGCTCAAACAACCTATAAGCAGCGTTCAGAATCATGGAGACCCGTTCCTTTCTTCATCCCATTAGCACTTGGTTTTTGTTGCTCTTACATCTTTGTACCTCCTGGCCTTCATCACATTATACAATGGCACTGAGGTGAAATAATACCCTGTTCTGCTTCTGTTAGTATCATCACAGCAGCATGTCTCTTGAGAGTGATCTGATCCAGAGGATGAAAACAGTAGAAAGATTCAGATTTTCTCTACAATTTTCATTTCAACTGTTTCTGCCTACCTCTGCTCAAGTAATGAGAAACTGAATATTTCCTGGTTTTAAATACGACTAAAAGAAATCCAGCATGTTTTAAGATGTTCATCCTGGTGTTAGC
Organism: Picus viridis; assembly: GCA_033816785.1. Taxonomy (NCBI): domain Eukaryota; kingdom Metazoa; phylum Chordata; class Aves; order Piciformes; family Picidae; genus Picus; species Picus viridis. Next base: position 26,235,818 of record CM066575.1, read on the forward strand.
ACTTTACAGAAAACACACTGGAAAATAAAATTGGTGACCACATAGAGATAACAGTGTGGGAACAATTTAAGATATTTTTTTGGGAGGAAAATATTGCCTCAGGTCCTACTGGAATTTTTGAGCAAAATCAAGAATCATCTAAGAAAAAGTGGTTGGACTGACATTGCCTGCTCAGATATAATATGAAGCAGTACATCTGTCTTTTGTGGGGGAAAAAAAAAAGAGGGAAATGTGTTCAAAATCATTATCTATAACAGAGTAGTTGGATAGGTTTAATTCTATCTAGAGAATACAAGAAATAAATATTTCTAAATTTTTCCATTTCTCTTTTTTTTTTTAATTTGGATGCAAGTCAGAATGAAGTAAGGAAAATAAAAGTGAGAAGAATAGCACAGTTGCATTTCTCAACCTTCGAGTTGAACATTAGAAAGAATTTGCTTGAGATTTCATTATAATAAAAATTTACTCTCGAAGGCACAGTTCTCACCGAGAAAGTTGTCCCTGTCTTCGGTGCAGGAACGGAGCACAGCCTGTCAACAATCTTCATCCCTGTCTTCTCCCCCATCACAGCTGCTGCAGCAGCTGGTGGTGTTGGTGCTGGCCCACGCTTCACCTCTTCCTTGCTGACCCTGGTACCAATGCCAGCAGCACACGCACTCCCCAGTGCCAGAGGCAGCAGGCACAGAAATGTCCCTCTCATGGGTTTTATATTCCAGCCTAGGTTGTCCCTGCCTTCTAGGTGATGTTTAGCATGGTTTGGGAGGAATAACATGGCCATATATGTTTAGCATGTACTTAATTTTCCTCAGTGTTAATATCTATATTGTTAGTCCTTACCTGGCAGGGAAGACACCATGATCAGGCAGATGGTTTTCCCAGGGCGAGGCTCATCCTTTGCACTCTAGGTGTGCTGACCCGTGATTTCCCCAAATGTGGGAAACTTGACTGCATAATTTGTGGTGGGGGGATTGCATTAGCACTCTTTTTTTGATAGGTTGGACTTGATGATCTCAAAGGTCTTTTTACAAGCTGGTTAATTCTATTCTATTCTATTCTATTCTATTCTATTCTATTCTATTCTATTCTATTCTATTCTATTCTATTCTATTCTATTCTATTCTATTCCTATTCTAATTCTATTCTATTCTATTCATTAGCATATTGAGACAAATCAACTTTGATATTAAAATTACAGTTATTTAATCAAAGGTCATTGCTCAGGTGCCCTGGCCCTCAGAATCTGCTTTGAAATTGAGTGTTTATGTCATTTGACCCTTGCTTCATCAGTTTCAGCCAAAACAGGGACATCTTATCTTATCTTTGTAGGACCCCCTTCTTCAGCTCCTTGGCAGACCAGCTTCATGGATCTTTATTTAACACAAATACCTGCTGATTATAAATGAGCTTGGTCCTGAAGCATGCTAAATAAACTCATCTTCCTGTTCTGCAGCAAGGTAGGTTGTTTTACGATGATCTCATAAGACATCTGTTTTTCAAGAAGAAGATCAAAGATGCGGCTGTTTTCTTAAAAGCTGCAGTGATAGGCAGTTTGGTTTTAAACAGGTACTGCTTGGAAAGGATAGCTTGCTAATTTTCAGGGAAAATTTTATAAACACTTTTAGTTGGGGTAGTTCTGAAGAGATCAACAGTTCTGAAGTGGAGTACAAAATATTTCCTGAAGAACTACACACTGCTAAAAATTGTCTAATCAGGGTGCCAGAGCAATTGCTGCTAGTTATATGACTTTTCATCAATTGTCGCTATTATTGCTGTCATAATATGCAAGCCATAGGAAATAAAATCTCAGCTCTGAAGATCTTAAAACATTGAGGTAAACCACCCTGATGCAAACAAGCAATAAATGAATATAAAAATAGATATTAAGAATGCACATGTATTTTTAAGATGCTCTTGGTGGACTTTTTCCTATTTGCTGTATCTCTGTCCTGAAGCTTCCAATATACAGTATGTAGTTATTCAGCGTCCTTCAGCTTGAGGCTAAATACGACAGACTATTTTGCAAAGGACTAACAATATAGATACTAACCTCATTTTTATTTCATGTCACAAAGTTGACATCATGCTACAGAAAAAGATGATGCATAAGCATAAACACATACAATAATTCAGTAGCTAGAAGATACAAGTATGTCACAGAAGGAAGTTTCTGCTGAGATACAAAGGCATCTTTACCTCTCCACTTCCCATTTGCTCACCGCCATGTACTTGCAAGTCATAGTTAAACCTTATCATGGAGAAAACCAACCAAACAAAAAACAACCAGGTGGAATTACTAATCATGAGCACACTTACACTCAGCTTTGCTGACTTAAGGAAAATAGGGAAAAGTTTATTTCCCCTAATATCACAGCTAAATCCCATTCTATCTCAGTCTATTCTCAAGCACACTAATTAAAAAAAATAAACAAGAAAATGCAACTTAAGAAGAAAATAAATATAAACCTGGAGAATCCACAAGAAAAGATACTTCCACTTTGGTTGTAGTGTTAAGAATTCCAAATTTTGTTATCTACTCAATTATTGTAGGGGACCATATACTTTCTGATATTGGATGTGTGATATACTGCAAGAATGGAAAGCTATGACTACACAATCAGAATGAATAACAGAATCATAAAATGCTTTAGATTGGAAGGCCACCTAGTCCAACCTTCCCTGCATTAAGCAGGGGCTTCGACAACTAGATCAGGTTTTTCAGAGCCCCATCACAAGCCTGATCTCGAATGTCTCCAGGGGCGAAGCTTCTACCACCTCTCTGGGCAATCTCTGTTAGTGTTTCACCACCCACTTTGCAAAGCATTTGTTCCCTGTATCTAGTCAAAATCTGCTCTCCTTTTAGTTTAAATCATTACCCCTTGTCCTATTGCTACACGCCCTTGTAAACTGCCATTAACAATTGAACCTCCTCAGAAAAAATACAGTAGCTGAGCAAGAACTGATCATGGATACCATGCCCTTCAGCACAGCATGTTAAAATTTCTAAAGGTATCTTCTACTCATGGGACCTCTGTTATAAAGAATAAAAATCTTACTATTATGAATTAAACCAGCTCCATTTTCTGAATCTCCACTGTCTGTAACTTCAGCTTTGTTGTCCTGGTAACTACAAAAACAGCCTTGTCATTTAAATGCTCAGTATGAAATGATTATTGCTTATGCCAGTGTATGGAAAATGGCTGGTTTCACATTGTAAGTCCTTTTTACAATGATCAGATTTACCTGCATTTTAATGTTAATCTCAAATTTTTATTTCCATGACTATGTAGCACACATTTTAGTGATTATGCCAGAAAAATTTGATAAATTTACTTAGCATGACTTAAAGCACTCAAAGTGTGGTATTCAACTGAATGCATTTTCCAAAGCTTGCTGTCAAGTGACTGATCATATAGTCTCTATATTTCCCTAGAAATAAATTAGGTAATTTTGGTTTTATTTCTGAACTGTGATAGTTCTGATAGAGATGAATTAAGCTGATCCAGGATGAATGCTGAGATGAGACAGCAGGAAATAATTTTAGATCATTAGTTGATTTTAGTTAATCAGTTGAATTAATTGAATTTTGTTATATATTTGACTTGCCATTCATTACTAGATTTCCTCTATTAAGTCTCATCTCCATCTCTAGAATACAGTGTGGATTGGCATGTGTCACAGAGGCACCCACAAACCAGCAGGAGCCACCTGGAAGCTGTGGATTTCTTGTAATTAATCTGCTTTCCTGGTGATACAATAAAACTACAGATTTGGATGTCACCAGGGAAAACTCCTGTTGCACAATGTGGTAGTGCACTCAAAAATCCTCTTTCCCCCTACCCCTTGCAGAATCATGATGGGAAAAGAGCAAAGGCATGAAAGGGGCAGGAGAAGGCACCTTTCCTGCCTAGGGCTGGGATCAGTGGACATGGACCCTACACCACACCATGCATAAGAATCCTCACACTTTGGCAAGCCCAAGATGAAATAAGTTGAATTTTCCCCCTTTTTTTGGTGCCATTTGACACAATTATTCTCAGAGATATTAAAAGGGGAGTGAGATGAAAAGTGTGCACTGCTGCTCCTTCCCACTGAAAGCTTCCCTTGAAGTAAAATGCTCCTCCACACTGCAAAGCTCCCTTGCTGTAAAGTGCTTCCCATACTGCAAACAGCCCTCACCATCTCTATTGCTCCATTTGGCTTATTTGCATTGCACATTCTTGATAATAAACTGCAGTTCTGGAAGGCTTCCTGAAAAGCAGGAACCAATAGGAGGAATCCTCACAAGTGCAACACTGACTCAAGTGCAGAATTGGGTATTTTCCTGGAGTCTCTGGGGAATTGCCTGATGTTTGTTAGTGGGGGAATATTCCAACCAAACACCCTAATCTGTAAATTTTTCCTTTTTTGTATAGCTCATGGGGGCAGGGGTTTAGATTGATAAATAATGTTTGGGGTTTTTTTTAATTCTTCATCTCACTCTCTATTCACACAACTAATTAAGCTGTTGGAGAGATGAACCAAAATGTGCATGCACTCCCTCAGAAAAGGAAATCTCCCCACAGCTATACTCACCAAGCATGACTGAGGACTTCTAAGGGGTGAAGGTCTGACTGCTTCTATGTGGAGGGAACTTAACCCACTCCATAGCAGAACTCCATTCACTCCTTGTGAATTGTTGTTCTATGTTTGATTTCTTAATTAGTCAGAGGGTGGACTCCTAGACCCAGAAGCACCAGGGCCATCAAGCTGATCTTTATCAGCCTCTAGAAGGCCTCAGCCCCCTGCTAGGGGGTCTTTCAGGACACTGCGCTTCTTGGGGGGGGGGGGGGGTGTGCAGTCATACCTGCCACAGCATTACAGCTTTTTACTAGGATATTACTTGAAGTCTAATCCTAGCTTGGTATTAGCAAAAAGAATACCAACTTTTCCAACACTCTTCAATGAAGAAATTTCCTTGGAAAATTATGAATCCAAAGGAGTTGAAGTAAACCAGAGATTTCTAAAATTCACATTGTGCCATACATTTTTAAGTGCCTAAAAGCTGATCTTAAGGATAGTTGTCTCTTTAAAAACACCCTTATTTTGTCAGTATTGGAGCAGTATGCATTTGTTTCACTTTTTGAGGTGTATATCATTCACAACCATACACATGTACTGTTTCTGCCTAAACCCAATGCTTCTTTCATCAGAAAAAGAAAATAGAAGGGAATACCTGCAATTAGTGTCTTGTTTGTAAACTTGAGATTGAACTTCTTTCTTATCCCAAATGCCTCCTTTAAATAAATCAATAAATAAATGAAGGCTGTAAGGTCTAAGTTTCTGTTCCACTGTTATAAGGGTCTGATTACACACAATTACTAGAAGGCAAATAAATTAAATTTCATATATAGCTTTTGGAATCAGTCCTATACAAAGTCAGAATGCTCAGGCTGAGGTTCTAACACTAAGGATCAAAAAAATGTTGCTAGCTTATGTAAAATAAGATGATGGGCATTTATAAAAATAGATACACTTAAGATTCATATACAAAATACCTTTCAATACATACATGAAATTTGCAAAACTCTTTACATCAAACTGCTAATTAATTAATGACTGCTCTGGTTAAACTGTATTATTTTCTGTGTCTAACGTGACTTACATCAGTTGGACTTACAAAGCCAGAAAGATTGATGATGACTTACAAAGTAACGAGTTCTTAAAGAAATGGCTCCAGTAGTGGCTCCATGATGTGTGGTTTGGCATTCTTTGGTGCTAGCAGAATTGATTTTGACAGTGCCATATGCTCGGGAATGAAAGAACTCTCAGGGGATCACATGTGACAATCAGTGTGTCTTTGGAAAAGTTAATTTTTGAGAAAACTACTGCCAAAAGTCTCTTCTGGAGCATCTGGGGGGAAAAAAAATCAAATTGTGGAGGCAGACACTCCAGAGTGGGGAACTTTATGTAAGCGAGATAGGAGATTTGAGACGTCTCTTTGAAAGGCTTTTAATTTACTATACTTGTGTTTCCAAAAGACTGTGAGGTTGCTATAGTGATTAATGATATTCAATCTAATGCCTTAAATATTACTAGAAAGGAATGATTTTGCAATTATCCAGATGAACAACTGTACGAGGAAAATATTTTAAATTATTCTAATATACTGGTGTCCTGTAAAAAACAGTCATAAGAACATTGAAAAAAAAACCAACCTTAGAATCTTTTTCATCAATATTTCATCAACATTTGAGCAATTTTAGTCAGCTGTAAATGAAACACTTTTGAGTCTGCATGGAAAAAAATGAATCAGTATCTTTATTTTACTTATTGTTACAAGAGAATCCTAAGCAGTTCTTTTAGCTGAAGCTACTCAGATACCTCAAAAACAACTCACTTCCATAGTGACAATTCATCACGGAGGAGTGGTTGAATTAAAAAAATACAGAAACAACTGATTTCTTTGAACACTAACAACTGATCAAAAATGCTATAGTTATAAGTGGATAGTCAAAATACAGGCCTACCGTGCAAAATCAATCCATAGTCACACCGTGAATCCATTTAAATTTCCTGTCAAATTAATTGTTTAAATATACATGAATTCTTCCAGTAAAAAAATCTCTAAACCTGTGTGGTGGTGAGAGAAAGTTCAGTTCTCCCCCCTGCCCAGAAAGAAACCACGACTAACTCAGTCAGAGAAGCAGAAAATGGATAAGTTATATTTACAAGCAAGATGAGATGCAGTGAATATATACACAATATACAGTATTTACAATATATACAGAAATATACAGCAAAGAACGTAACACAGAAGACCTTCCCTCCTCCAAGGAAAGGGTCTCCACAATCCCTCTTCTCCCCCTTCCCCCTTTTTTTCCCCAAAAAGGGGTAGAGAGAGAAAAGGTAATTATTAAGGAGGAAATTCTGTTAGCTCAAAGCATATGCAAGAATTAGCCTCTTATCTGGTTAGTTGAAAGGCCAACACCTGCCAGCACAGACAGAAAACAGCTGTTGCTCAGAGAGACTGAAGCAGACAGACTGAACTGACTGAGATTCAAACTGAACTAAAGCTAAAAATTTGAAGTTGCATTCTACCAATCTACCAATGAAATTCATTTAGAATATCTTTGTTTCCATTTCTCTACCAAAACATTCAGCCAGAGTGTTCCAGTAACTGTCCCTTTCTTAAAGGCACAGCCTAAAACGGTCACACCTGTTTATTTTTGTGACATAAAATAGCTTGTGAAAACTTTAACAAGTTTTATGAAGAGGCAATCTCTTATATTTTCACATACCTGACACTTACTTTTACTTTTATTAATATAAATTTTTTTAATGCTCATAGATAACAATTGTTACTGAAAAACTAAGGTTCACTGTCTCCCCACCTCGAAACATGCTTTTCTGAGTCATTGCAATGCTATATTGTTAACTTGCTTATAATTTCTCTTTTCACTAACTACACTACTAATTTCTGATCTCTGAAATAATAGGTTTATTTCTGCAATATGCCTCTAGGAAAGTGTGATCAAAGATTTTTTCCTAGTACCCTAACTGGTGAGTGCTGGGGGCGGCACACAGCAGCTCTGCTCTCACCCTCCGAGGGTCTTCTCTCTCTTGAAACACCTACTGGGGCTCACCCAGCCAGCCTTTTGAGCTCACCACCTCAGCTCTGCATTTCCTGTGAGCAGACAGCACTCAAACCCCGAGAGCTGCGAAGCGGCCATGGGGATGTGCTGCCCAGGGAGGTGGTAGAGTCCCCGTCCCTGGAGGTGTTCAAGAGGGGACTGGATGTGGCACTTGGAGCCGTGGCTTAGTTTGCCAGGAGGTTTGGGGGACTGGGTTGGACTTGATGATCTCTGAGGTCTTTTCCCACCTTCTTGATTTTGTGGTTTTCAATTTTCAGAATCCATGGCTTCCTTTTACGTAGTCACATATTGATAATGAGCATACAATTTTGCAAAGTAAGCCAGAAATGCACATTTAATATTTGTTTGCCCGATATTATGGTTTTAGTGCTCCCCCCTTTTTTCCCTATTCCCTCCTCCCTCCCCCTTATCAAGAAATAAGACAGGGAGGACAAAAAAAGGCAGGGAGAGTTTTTCTAGTTGATTTACAGAGAATATTTACTCCTCCACTATAAAAGTATCAGATCACAACAGACACAAAGAAAGGGAAAGCGGGGACAAAAATACAGTCCAGAAATCCTAAAAACAATTGAAAGCACCTGCACGGTTGGGACCCAGAAAGCGAGATGGCAACCCAGAGTCCCCTGTCCAGGTTGGTAATGCCCTAAAGTCATAAAAATGCCATAAATCCATGATTTCTGGTAGTGGGGAATATCAGTCTCCTTTTCTTCAAACCACTACAAACAAGAGTACTTAGAACATGTTCATATACATTCATATAAGACAATATGCTTATAGGTATGTCTAAAGAGCAAGTCTAGTTTAATTAGGTTTATTGTCTTGTTAAAATAATAAATGTCTCTGTTAAGTGGATATTACACGGACATGAATCATTTCCTGTTAACCTAGATGTTGTTAACATTCTGTGGATAGCACCAGTTTATGCCACTCATTCCCACAGGATTAGATTTCATTATGTTTATTCATAGCAGCTAGTGAGTTACTAGGTATGCGGATTAAATTATTCTGTTGAGACCATTCAAAGAATAACCAATATGAGTCAAATGTGGCAGAATTAGTTTTCTGATAATCATTGTTGGTCCATTACAAATAAGGACAAAGACAAAGCAGAGATATCTAATATCTTTTTTGCCTCTATCTTCAAAACCAAGAATGGGCTCTGGAACCTCTGGACTCCTGTGTTGGAAGACGGTAGCTCTGAAGTTGTCTGAGACTTGTTTCTCCATCTGGGTACAGATAAATCTGTGAGGTCTGATGGGATTTGTCCCAGGGTACTAAAAAAGCTGGCCAATGTTATCACCAGACCTCTCTCCATGATTTTTCAACGGTCTTGGAAATCTGAAGAGGTCCCAGTGGAGTGGAAGCTGGCAAAAGCTGTGCCAGTTTTCAAGAAGAGTAAAAAGGAAGACCCTAGTAATTATCGGCCTGTCAGTCTTACTTCAGTGCCTGGTAAAATCATGGAGAAGATTATTCTGGGACTTACTGAAAAAAACTTGAGAGACCATGCAGTCATTGGTCATAGGAACCACAGTTTCATGAGGATAAAGTCCTATTTAACATACTTTATTTCTTTTTAAGACAAGGTCACTCACATAGTTGACCAAGGGAAGCCAGTAGATGTGGGATTAGCAAATTTTTTCTTACTGTCATTCACAGTATCTTACTGGGCAAAATGTCCAACATGCAGCTAGACAACTTTTTAATTTGTTGGGTAAACTGTTGACTGATGAGTTTGGCTCAAGAAGTCATAAGAAATGGGGTAGCATCAGGCTGACATCTACTCACCAGTGTGGTTCTCCAAATCTTAATTTTAGGACCAATGTTCTTTAATGTTCTTATAAATCATCTGGATGTAGGAGATGAATGTATATTAAGTTAGCCAATGATTCACAGATCGACAGATTGCATTGGGTTGGAAGGGACCCTCCATGATCATCTTGACCAACTCCCCTGCAGTAAGCAGGGACACCTCCAACAAGATCAGGTTGCCTGGGGCCACATCAACTCTGATCTCAGATGTCTTCAGGGATAGCATTTCAATCACATCCCTGGGCAGCATGTTCTGGTATTTTACCACTCTCTTGTAAAGGGTCCTACCTAAATCTACCCTGCTCCAGTTTAAAACCATTGATCCTCATCCTATTGCTACAAATCCTTCTAAACAGTCCTTCCCCAGCCTTTCTGTAGGGCACCTTGAGATACTGAAATGTAGGGTCTTCCTGGAGCCTGCTCTTCTCCAGGCTGATCAGCCCCAATTCTTTCAGCCTGTCTTCACAGGGCAGGTGCTCCAGACCTCCAATCATCTTCGTATCCCTTCTCTGGACCAGCTCCAGCAAATCCGTGTCTGTCTTGTGTTGAGGGCCCCAGAGCTGGACACAGTACTCCAGAAGAGGTCTCACCAGAGAAGAGTGGCAGAATCACCTCTCTTGACCTACTGGCCACACATTTGGTGCAGCCTCGGATGTATTTTACCTTTGGGCTGCAAGTGCACATTGTTGTCTCACATCCAGCTTCTCATCTACCAGGAGTTCCAAGTCCTTTTCTGCAGGGCTGCTCTCAATTTAATCATCCTCCGATCTGTATTGATATTGAGGGTTGCCCTGACCTAGATGCAGGACCTTGCGCTTTGCCTCACGAGATTCTCCTCAGCCCAACTCTCCAGCCTGTCCAGGTCCCTCTAGATGGCATCCTGTCCTTCAGTCTTATCAACTGCATCACTTGGTGTCACCTGCAAACTTGCTGAGGGTACACTCAATCCCACTGTCTCCATCGCTGATGAAGATACTGTCCCAACACAGACTCTTAAGAGACACAACTTGTTGCCCATCTCCATCTGACATCAAGACATTGGCCACTACCCCTTGGATGCCATTATCCAACCAATTCCTTATCCAATTGTGACCGGTTTAGGCTGTGCCGGGGGACTGTGTGGCTCGGTTGGTAGGGCATAAGACTGTGAGTGCTGAGATCATGGGTTCAAATCCTGCAACTGCGGGCAACAGTGTCCTTTTCTTAAAGGCACAGCCTAAACCGGTCACACCACTGGAAAGTTTACCCATCAAAACTGTATCTCTCCAGCTTAGAGAGAAAGATGTTGTGGGGGACTGTGTCAAATGCTTTACAAAATCCAGATAGATGACATCTGTTAGTCCTCGCTTGCACACTGCTGTAGTCACACCATTGTAGAAAGCTACTAGGTCAGTGAAGCAGGACTTATCATTGGTGAAGCCATGCTAGTTATTTCAAATAGCTTCCCTATTATATTTGTGTTCCACTGTAGCTTCTAGGATGATACTGAATTTGGAGGAGCTATGGACTCCCTCTAGGCTAAAGGGGCCTCACGAAGAGATCTGGAGAGACTGGAGAGCTGGGCAGTTGCTGTCCATACGAAATTTAACACCAGTGAGTACTAGATTCTGCATCTGGGATGGGGTAATGCTGGTTTTATATTCAGACTGGGGGACAAGAGGCTGGTGACTATCCCTGTAGAAAGAGACTTAGGGGGTTGTGCTGGTGGTAAGATGAATAAAAATCAGCAGATCCTGAGATACCTCAAGTATGGTATAGCTGTCAATTGAGGTGAATGTCCCACACTACATTGCAGTGCTGTGGCCCCACCTCAAGTTCCTTGTGCAGTTTGGGTGCTTCAATATAAGTAGGACATCAAACTGTTACATTGTGTCCAGAGGAGGGCGCCCAAGGTGGCGAAAAGTCTTGAGGAGCAGCTGAGGTTACTTGGTTCATTCATTAAGAGAAGAGGAGGCTGACAGGTGACCTCAGTTCAGTTTACAACTTCCTCAAAGATGGGCAGTGGAGAGGGAAATGATGATCTCTCAGTGATCAGTGGTAGAACATAAGGAAAAGGAAAATAGCTGCATCAGGGAAAGTGCAAATTAGACATTAGGAATAGATTCTTCACCAAGGGAGTGGCTGGTCACTGAAATGGGCTTCCCTATCAAGTGGTCACTGTACCAAGCTAGCCAAGAGTTGTCTGGACAATGCTTTCAGCCATATGCCTTCCAAATGATGAATGTAATAGACAAATACTGAAGAATGTATGGAAAAAAAAATCAAAATTGGGTGAATTACCAGTAAAGCTCTCACATGAATACAGGGCTAAAGTACTGCAGTGTGACAACCATTTCCACACCAGAGGAACTTTTACAGCCCAAATATTTACACAGGTACCAGATCTTCACAGTATCACAGTATCACAGAACATTAGAGGTTGGAAGGGACCTCAAGAGGTCATCGAATCCAACCCCACTGCCAAACCAGGATCACCTAAAATAGTCTGCACAGGAATGCATTCAGGTGGGTTTTGAAAGTCTCCAGAGAAGGAGACTCCACAACCTTTCTGGGCACCCTGTTCCAGAGCTCTGTCACCCTCACTGTAAAAAAGTTTCTCCTCATGTTGAGGTGAAATCTTCTGTGTTCAAGCTTTAACCTGTTGTTCCTTGTCTTATTAGTGCACACCACATAAAAGAGCTTGGCCCCCTCCATTTGACACACACCCCTCAGATATTGACAGACATTGATCTTCTAGTGTAAGCAATGGACAGTGGTAAACTTGGTCTTGCTTGTTGGATTTTCCCAATAGCTCTCACTGCTCATTTCTATAGTTTTCTTTACTTAGCTCCCACTGAGGCACTGTGAGCATCAAAACACTTTTTCTGTTGTATTTTCTCCATTTCCTTTTTAAAAATTTTTTGGTTCACATAGTTTTTAGGCAATGATTTCTTCTTGAAAGGGAGTAACTCAGTTTATAGTAGCTAAGACTGTGAGTCCAGGCAGTTATTTTGGACTTTTTTCTCCCCCAGTTGTGTTCTTTTGCTTTCTTTGTACTCAGTTTTTCAGACTTTTTCCAGCATTCCATCTTTGTCCAGCATGACCTCTTTCCAGATTCATAATACCATCCATGCCTTGAAATAGTTAGCTTTTAAATTTTAAGCATTCTGCTCCTAAACTAATTTGGCTCTCTTGTTAACATAATTTCTTTTTCTTTTTTTAAAAAATATTGACAATAGGAATAATATTTAGCATTAATAAACTGATTTCTGCTTTGCTTTACTCCCTGTACCAGTTAACAACAGGTTTGAAGGGCAATCCATTTTCACCTATGATCTTTCTCATATCTATTTTTTCTGCAGTATATTTGGGTATTTCATCTCAAAGTCAAATAATTCTTTTGTTACAGAACAGTCCTCCAAACTTGCAATCATACTGGTAATCAATGGAATATTATACATAAGTCACACTGCTAACACAGTAGCATAACTAAGATTGCTTTTTTTGTGTAAAGTAGAAGTGGCCTAATATCTCATAGCTGTTAAAATAAATAGATCTTCCTCAGACTTCTCCCTTCTTCCCCTCACCCTGAACAATATTCTGCACGTTTCTGTCCCTTTCATAAGTTGCTATAGCATTGGCTCAACAGAAAATTATACAGATTTTTCTCCTTTGCAACAGTATATTGAAACAACTATGAAAGAATCTAAGATACAAAGAAGCTGGCACAAAGTACAGTAAGAATGCAGGGCCGTTCCTTGAGAAAGGCTAACACTTTGTTTGGCAGCAGTGAATCTTTAGATTACCTGTCTATCATTTCTGAAAATGTGTTCTCTGTTATGTGAACTTTATTTATCAAGGAAATACACTTAAAATAGTGTTTCCAAGGCAAGACTGCAGACAGAATCTATTCTATAAATGGCACATTTTCTTGGATGTGTGACAGCACTGATCCACACGCATGGTCTTGAAACCCACATAAACTTTCACAGAATCAAACCAGCTCTTTCTCCTCCATAACCTACAGTTGATATGTATCAATCTCTACATCAATAACAGTCAGTGTCATATTGAAGTAACATTATTACAGCACAGAAACAAAAACTGAACTGTATGGGTTAGTACACAATCAGACTGGCTACCTAATCAGTCTGGATCCCAGACATGACAGATCAATCTGTCCTTTCCTGTCTACATCTGAATGCACTATTTTCTCTTGCTTCTAGTCTACTGCATATGTATTTTACACATATACATTATTGATAACAGTGTGAAAAACATCGAAGACCCAATTTTTAGGAAATCTTTTAGTCTGAATGTGCATGTGTCTGCACATATGTGCCTACAAGTGCATACATCTGAATAGTCGGTTTCACAATACAGTCTTAGCAAACGCTTCATCATGTTTTATTTTCAAGAAAATAGTCCTGGGATTTTTTGACAAAATTTAGGCAACTTTTGTTCTCTGGGTACCTCATTCTACAAGGGTCATGCACATCATGTATCTTACACTGGTGGTTTTAATTTCAGTAATTTTTCTACTGTGAATATTGAATCTGTAAGCTGAGAAAACACTTAATCAAGAAGCCTGTTATCAATCCAACCTGATACTAAGGGCAAAAAGGCAAGTGTTACATCTTGACAATTGTCAATTACATTAATAGATTTTAAATTTGAGTAGAAAGGTAACCTCTGTATTCCTAAAGTTGTGTGATCAACTTCAAAGATGAACCTTTGTTTAAAATCTCTGGTCTTCTCATAACACTTTCGGGCTTTTTGAATGTTTGTTGTTTTTTTTTCAGTGTGAAGAACTCTCTTGGTTTCCCCATCTGAACAGCAGTCACAGAAAATTCATCCATCCAACATCAATAAAAGGATTAGTTTCAATCAGGTTAAATATTACCTATGACATATACCATGACAGACTGGAACTAAACAAAGAGCTTCCATGTTTTTGTCTTCTATATACAAAAGCTATGAATGAAACAGTGTTATATTTAAAGAGAGTTTGGTTGCCCTGAATTTAGCTTATGTTTAACATAATACATGATAGCATTAGGAATAAATGAGCAATTAAAATATTTGCAGTTAACTATTGTGAAGTGATTGTTTCTATTTCCTCATTTGTTGATTTGAACAAAGACTGTGTACTCAGCTTCTTGCTTTTCAAGGAACCTAATTATGACTTTAATTTCTTCCTCTAAATATTCATAGATAGACACATCTTTTATTACGGTTAGGAAACCGTTTATCTCCTGTGTAACTTGAGTGCACTCCACCCTGTGTGCAGACTGTCATTAAATGACACTGTGTTTGGAGATTTTTGCCAATCATCTCTATCATACAAGTAAAACTCTGGCTTTTATTATCTTTTTATTGTTACCTTCCAGTGTTTTCAGTCAAAACTCTAAAACCATATAGCAGTCATATTTTTATGGCCCAACCTTTCTGTTCAGTTAAATTGCTGTACTATTTTTTTTAACACTTGTTTCAAAAGCATAAGATGCTTTGGTTTATAATATGGTATGATATGGTGAAAAGGCATTAAAATACATATTTATGCAAATTAATGCCTTTTCTTTTTCTCTCAATCTTTCAAAATGTATGAAAAAGACAAAGCTGCTGCTGATTCTCTCCATAGAGACACCATGACAGCATCACAAGAAAACATCTTTATTTCAGTACCTAATGAATTTGCCTCCTGAGCAAAACCACTCAATAAGGAAAGTGCCAGGAATAGAAAAGCCATTCATTACAGTGTGTAGCTCATTTTGATCTGCATTGGTTTGGTCTGTGAAAAGTGCTATAGTACAATGTTTAGAAATGTTGGAGAAAAAGATTATTTTTTTTTCAGATTTGTTTACTGTGTTGAATTCTGGGGTTATTTAGTTCACAGTCTGTTTTGAATGATACAAAAAAAGTAGCCTGCTTTTCTCAGCGTAGGAAAATGAATATTTTGCTTGTCCTTGGAAGTAAACTTGGTTTAAAAA
This sequence comes from Picus viridis, assembly GCA_033816785.1. Classification (NCBI taxonomy): domain Eukaryota; kingdom Metazoa; phylum Chordata; class Aves; order Piciformes; family Picidae; genus Picus; species Picus viridis. Next base: position 26,251,227 of record CM066575.1, read on the forward strand.
AAGGAAGTTATTTATCTGAGGAAGCACTCCATACAATTTAACTGAAAACTGTCAGAAGGCTTTTTGAATAGAAAGTTAAACTGGAAATTATGGTGACTGATTTGCAAGGCTGCCACTCTAAACTAGAGTTTACATGTGAAATCAAGGCTGTGCACAAGCTAGTGTGTTAGGGCTGCATTTTTACTTTCTGAAAGGCAGAGGCAATACACAGTCTTAATATTTTTCAGTACTCAAAACACACAAACATTTAAAAGAATTTTGTCCTCTCTAGATCTCTTATACATTAGATAGTTCTAATACAGGCAGTGCATAGTGGAGTGGTGGCAGGAGCTGGGGCACAGGCGGTGGAGATCTAATGGAATGGCACAGGCAGTACGGAGCAGTGCAGAGTGGTGCAGTGGAGTTGTCATGCATGCTGCTAACAAATGAATATTGGACACCTGGAAGTTGCCATTCCCCCATCACCCTCTGAGGGGCAGGGGTGGTACCTCCAGAGCTGTGCAGAGTACAGTATGTGTATTCGCCTTTCAGTGGTGTTGTTACAATGCTTTTAAAACAAAGAACGAGGGAATTCCTGTCTCCACAGATACGACCTCTTTTAAGCCATGCCATCAGGCCATGTCACACCCTATTTGAGACAATAAAAGAGTTAGTGTCTCACAACATTTTAGGTCATGACGTTATGGATATATAGCAGTGGCTGAAGTGATGATGCTGAACTCGTCACTTCATTTTCTTCTCTGGATAAACGCAATTAAATGCCTCTTTTCAATGCTTGAGGTGTGCTTGTGGGAATTATAACAATGATAAAGAAATCAAGTATTAATGAAACAAATATTGAGTAACTTTTCCCAGACTTAGTTCTCTGAGAATTCATAGAGGACTTTTCCATATTTTGTTGTTCTGTGTTGAGGAAAATTGTGGCTCCAATGAGGATGTGATGAAAAACACTGGATATTCTTACTCAGAGAAACTCTCATTACTAACAGAGTAATAGAATTCACCGGTTGTCAGCAAGTTGAGAGAGGTGATTATCCCCCTCTACACTGCTCTTGTGAGACCCCACCTGGAGTACTGTGTCCAGCTCTGGAACCCCTATTACAAGAAAGATGTGGATGTGCTGGAATGTGTCCAGAGAAGGGCCTTGAGGATGATCAGAGGTCTGAAGATCCTCGCCTATGAGGACAGGCTGAGAGAGTTGGGACTCCTGCTTTAAGAACAACAGAATAGATTGTAACAATTCAGCTTGGAAAAGACATAACTGGGGAAAGTAAGTGCTAAAATTAGAGCTATAAACCACAACTATTTCTAGAATTCAGGATATCTTGATACTTCACCTGTCTTAATAGGTGAAGCATGTTCTTAAGTTTTATTTTTAGTGTCAAAAAAACTTTAAGTTTTCAGGTGCACGTTTACATCACTTATTCATTCTAATTTTTTGTATTACCTTACTCTTACTATGGCAAATTGTAATGCAATTCAGATTAAAATTAAAGTAATGTTAACCCACAGTAACAATTTTGTTTCAGCTACTATTAACTGCACTCTTGATCTGTTAGAAATAAAGTACTCGATCATAGAATGAATCATCGGATCATAGAATGGTTTGGGTTCAAAGGGACCTTAAAGATCATCTAGTTTCAGCCAGCCCACCATTAGCAGGGCCACCTTCCATTAGATCAGATTGCTCAAACTCCCATTCAACCTGGCCTTGGACACTTCCAGGAAGTGGTCATCCACAACTTCTCTGGGCCACTTATTCCAGTGTTTCATGACCCTTATAGGAGAGAAGGGCCAGTCCTCTGGTCATTTTTGTGGTCATTTTTGTGGTCATTTTGTGGTCCTCCTCTGGACAAACTTTAACAGGTCATTATTTTACCTAAAGCTGAACTTCAGAGTCAGATGCAATTCTTCAGGTGGAGTCTCTGTAGAGCAGAGCAGAGAAATAGAATCACCTCCCTTAACCTGCCGGCCACACATAATTTTATGCAGCCCAGGCTATGGCTTGTTTTCTGGGCAATGACAATACATTGCAGGCTTATGTCCAGTTTTTAATCTATCAAGCTCATCAAGTCCTCTGCACAGATAATCTCAATCTATTAACTTCCCAGGCTCGTGGTTGCCCTTACCCAGGTGTAAGGCCTTGCACTTGATCTTGTTGAAACTATGTGATGTTCACAAGTATCCACTCCTAAAGCTAGTCAAGGTCTCTCTGAATGGCATCCCTTCCATCTAGCATTATCAGTTACATCACTCATCTTGGTGTCATCCGAAAACTTGCTGAGCCTGCACTCAGTTTCATTGTCCATGTCATTAAGAAAACTTTTGACCATTCCCTGGTTTAAGAGAGCCCACTCTAACAACTCACTCAGGAGTGATCTCAGAAAGAGAGATAAGAAACCAAAAGTTCTGTGGATCGAGATAAGGAGAGTTTAATGGGATACTACAACATACAACTACCTTAGCTTATTTCGCAGCAAAGCAGAAGCACTAGCGCCCCCTGCTTCCCAAAACCTGGAGCCAGCAAAGCAGAAGTAAACAACATCCCAAAATGGAAACAGGAAGCAGCAACTCAGAAGCAACTCAGGTTACAATGATAATTCGCTTCAGCCATCACTTTCATTTTAAAGATGGCATGACATCTGCTTGGTATTGAAATCTCATGAGCAGATTCAGTTGGCTAAACCTATGATACTGTATACTGAAGTCCTGGTTGTCTCGGTCAGAGAGGGAAAGAGACTCAGTTCTTTTGAATATTCCCATGTTATGAAATTAGAGGCACAACAGTGAGGCTATTTATTAACAAAATAAAGTGGATGGATCAGAAGATGAAAGAGAGAGAGAGAAGAGAGGGAGAGAGGAGAGAGAGAGAGAAGAGAGAGAGAGAAGAGAGAGAGAAAAGAGGGAGAGAGAAGAGGAAAGGAATTATATTACCACCCCCCAAGACGGTTTGAGTCTGTGGAGGAAGGGTGCTGTCTTGTTTGCTGTACTGTCCTCTGCTGGAGGAGGGGAGGGGAGATCCCAAAGTCCAAGTCCAAGTCCTTCTCTAAGCAATCTCTTCAGTTCCATGAGTTGCAGCAGGCGGAACTTAGGACATGGAGAGAGAGTTCCTCTTAGTCTGCTTCTTCCAGGCTACATGGAGATGCCTCTGTCCTTTTCTTTGCTTTTCTTCAGAGCGGCATTGCCCAGGTCTTTTCCTTCTTCTGAGCCAGTAGTTGCTCAGGTCTGTTTATACAGTTTTTTAGGTATGTGTCCAGGTGGTGAATCTATTGTCCTTTGCACCATCCTCCCTTTCTGGGATAGCTGATGGGTAGAGATGATCTTCCTTATGCACATTCCAGAGAGTCATTATCCAGTGGTGTCTGCCCAATGCACATCAACTGGTGTCTGAGCAAGTAGCAAAGGTGATTTTATCATTGTTGATTCACATCAAGAGAGACAAGATTCAGTCTCTTACACCAGTGAATTGAAAGGAACTTCTTAGAAAAGGAATCAGCTGAAAGTGGAAACCCAGCTTTTTGCTTTTTGCTTTTTTCTTTTGCACAGCTGAAGAATTCATTTCAGCTAGAGAAATGGGTTAAATCATTGACTAAATAAAAGATTTTTTTGTTAGTGACAAAAAAGGCTAAATAAGCGAAGTAAAGCAAATGACTACATCTGAAAATTATACTGCAAATGGATTTTGTTTCTTCTCCCTAGTATGGCTCTGAGGATAAATTTTAGTACTAGAAAATTACAATTATACATACTGAATTTGCTCCTGATATTATAACCAAATACAAATTGAAATTTTTCTCTTGAATAAAAAGATTTTATTGTTAATGGGATTTTCTAAGTATTTAAGCTAATGACTAGCAAAGAGTTGCCTGAAGGATTTCAAAACTATTTGCAGTAAAAGGGAAACTGGCTTGCTATTTCAGCCTTGCATTGTCAGACTTGGAGAGGTTTTGGTGCAGCACATGCACCTTTCTGATACTAAATTCAATTCTTATCAAACAAGAGCAACTAATCTGGTGTTGCTTGGCTTTCCTCTCCTGAAGCTTACAAAATTAAAATCTAAGCATAGCTTCTGTCAGAACTGCTATGCAATATATTCCTGTATAAATGCTCTGCCTTCCCCATTATGAAACAAGGAAGCTGCCTGTTAGCCCTATGCCTTTTCTAAACCTGCTAATTTTATATTCCTCCATCAAGTGGAATTAGGAATAGTGTGACCAGCAAGAGCAGGGAGGTCATTGTGCCCCTCTACTCTGCTTTGCTTAGGCTGCACCTTGAGTACTGTGTCCAGTTCTTGGCCCCTCAATTTAAGAAGGACATCGAGACACTTGAACGTGTCCAGAGAAGGGCAACGAGGCTGGTGAGAGGCCTTGAGCACAAGCCCTATGAGGAGAGGCTGAGGGAGCTGGGGCTGTTTAGCCTGGAGAAGAGGAGGCTCAGGGGCGACCTCACTGCTCTCTACAACTACCTGAAGGGTGGTTGTAGCCAGGAAGGGGTTGGCCTCTTCTCCCTAGCAACCAGCACCAGAACAAGGGGACACAGTCTCAAGCTGCACCAGGGGAAGTTTAGGCTGGAGGTGAGGAGAAAGTTCTTCACCGAGAGAGTGATTCGTCATTGGAATGGGCTGCCCGGGAGGTGGTTGAGTCGCCGTCCCTGGAGGTGTTCAAGGGGGGACTGGATGTGGCACTTGGTGCCATGGTCTAGTTGTGAGGTTTGTGGTTACAGGTTGGACTCGATGATCTTCGAGGTCTCTTCCAAACTTGGTAATACTGTGATACTGTGAAGTGAGATCTGGCTTGACAGCAAGAATAATTTTGAGCCATACACAAGTATGAAAACTTGTTCTCCACGTTCATCCAAACAGACTTACTATGTATAGTAAAAAAATATTTGTTATAGTTTTCTTAGCTCTCCTCAAGTGAGTGTACTATTATGAATATTAAAATAAACTCAAAACATACATCTTTTCATTCAGTGAAATGAACACAAGCAGCTTCATCCAGTAGCATATTAGGACACTAGATGCAGTCTGTATCTTTAGCAATTTATTAGATGTTTCTAACAAGTTAGTATGTTTAATTTCTCATGTATATTCAGACTAAGCTACTCAGGATTGTTTCATTATGTATCTGCAAGTTACAGCAAGTGATTAGAATTTTTAAAGTTGTAAATATTTAAAAAAATTTTAAAAGTAAGGACTACTAATAGACAGCCAGTGGAATATTTAGAATTAACTGAGGTACTCTGTTTCAAAGCTGTTTCCTCATAAGGAAATACAATACAATACAATACAATACTATTGTACAATATTGTACAATATACTGTACAATATATTGTACAATACAATAAACCAGGTTGGAAGAGACCTTCAAGATCATTGTGTCCAACCCATCAACCAATCTGACCCACCTAAACAACTAAACCATGGCACCAAGCACCCCATCAAGTCTCCTCCTGAACACCTCCAATGATGGTGACTCCACCACCTCCATGGGCAGCCGATTCCAGTGGGCAATCACTCTCTCTGTATAGAACTTCTTCCTAACATCCAGCCTAAACCTCCCTTGGCGCAGCCTGAGACTGTGTCCTCTTGTTCTGGTACTGGCTGCCTGGGAAACCAGTATGCTGCAAATGCTACCTAAACCTAGAAACCACTATTGTTATACTTCTCCTGGGTTGTGATGTTCTGATTGGTGTACACGTAAAATCAGAAGGTTCCTGAGGACAGAGGTGGGGAAGTCCTTTTTCTCTTGCCATCAGTTGCAGCTTAGAAATATTATGAAACTGGCAAATACACTTTTTTTTTTTTTTTTCAATTCAGTACTTAAAGACAAGAAAGCAAGACTTTGAAAAACAAGAAGTAGTTCTTGGTTTATATCTGCCATGATCCTGAAGAATGTTATGCTAGCTTTGGCATTTTGTCCTCTGTGCAAAGGGAAAAGCCCAAATTCCCCAAACCAAAACTAAGATCACTCTTCCAGACTGCTGTCAAAACAAGGGGCTTGAGTTTTTTGCCTTTTTTTCCCCACTAATATTAATGTGCTGATGTATATGAATCATTCTGTGGAATGTGAGCAAATTTAAGTACTTGTTAGAAAAATTTGAATCACCATACATATGCCTGTGGCACAAGAAGTGCTTGTCTGACAAAAGAAGTTTAGTCATTTCAATGGAGAACAGTCTTTCAAACATATCTTGTTATGCTCACAGGAGGAGGAAATCTACATATATATATACATATATAGCAGCAGTAATGATGGGAGACTTTTTCTTGTTGATATAGAAAAGCTTACATCTGGACCTGAGTACCTCATCTTATGAAAACTGTTTCTGTGAGTTCAGGTTTTTTGATGAAACATTTTCATGATGAAAACATGAGCTTACACATTGAGGAAGCAATCTTTCTCCTACAAAGCTAACTTGAGAATAGAATAGAATAGAATAGAATAGAATAGAATAGAATAGAATAGAATAGAATAGAATAGAATAGAACAGAACCAGGTTGGAAGAGACCTTCAAGATCATCACATTCAACCTATTATCCAACCCACCTAATCAACTAAACCATGCAACCAAGCACCCTGTCAAGTCTTCTCCTGAACACCTCCAATGACGGTGATTCCACCACCTCCCTGGGCAGCCCATTCCACTGGGCATTCACTCTCTCTGTGTAGAACTTCCTCCTAACCTCCAGCCTATACCTCCCCTGGTGCAGCTTGAGACTGTGTCCTCTTGTTCTGGTGCTGGTTGCCTGGGAGAAGAAAATGAACCAGCAGCAGCAGTTCATCTTATGATGAAATTAAAATTCAGAACACTTTCCATATATCTTATTCTTGAAAGCTGATTCATTTCAGCTGGTACAGCAGAGTGGAGGCAGAGCCATTCCTATCACAGGCAGGGTACTTGGCAAAATTATTTACAAGTTATTATTCTGCTATAAATTAGTATCTACTTTAAAAGGCTTATCATCCCTTCATTTGTACTTATTTTGGTACTACTTAAGGACTGTATCTAGTGCTGATTATTCATAGATTTGTATTTATTTTTATTTGAGCCATTTAAAATCTTATTGAAGTATTTTGTTGTCTATTTAACTTGATCTTTTAAGCTGTGAATATAGGCTATTTTTTTAATGTAGTTCAATCTACTACACCCATACCGTGACAAAGGGTTTCCTTCATTCCTTTTAGTTTGTGATTTCAAAGTTTATGAATATGTTTTGTGTAACAGCCATGAGAGAGGGGGCTATAGCCTGGGCTATAGCCAGGCTTACACAGACAGGCATGTGGCATCTTGGGCTAAGCAGTAGAGGGAATGCATAAATACTGTCATGAAGAAACAATGTTGTTCTGCATGACTTGGTGCTCTTCAGCATCTGTTGTGTTTAAGAGCAAAATAGCATGCACAAGTAAGCATGCACACAGACATGTCCAAGTCTACTACAGAATTTTCTGTTGAGATCCCAGCAATTAAAAAACAATGTGACTGGTTGTAACTCATCAAATTATCACCCTCTGTGCTAATCCCAGCATCAAAGATTCATACCTGTGAAACTGTAACAGCTCAGTGGTGAAACACTTGGTCATCTAAGGAAATGAAATAGTTCTGGTATGTGCCAAACCAGATGAGATTCAGTCAATACAGTTTTATGTCCTGGTTCCTGTTCTAGGTTTCTTTTATGTGCTTAATGTCAGCCAAATGTGTATAAATTCCTAGGAAGTGAAAAAAAAAAGACAAAGCCTCTTTCCCACCTGAGTATCCAAAAAAAGTCAAGCTCCAGTACTCATCAGTGAGCCTTGAAAATTTTGCAAACTATGAAGTAACAGTCCCTAGAAAAACAGGTGTTTGCAAACAAAAGCTGCATGTCAAAATCCTTCAAAGCAGAGACATCTATGCCTTTTAATTTCTTTTAATAGGTAATAGCAGTGCTTTTATTTTACTGTAGTTGTCTGAAATCGTTCTTTATAGCTAGAACAGCTGGGAAATTACGTTTCCCAGAGGCAAGCTTCAGGCACCTTTCTCTATAGTCTCCTGTTTGGTTTAGATCCTTTTCTGAAATGAAGAATGACTCACAGGTAAGTAGAAGTCACAGGAAAAGCTGCTACTATTTCCAGCTAATGTCTTAACCACCATTCTTTTACCATGAGCCTGCTATCATTACAGCCGCAATTGATTAGCCACGTGTACGATTGCTGGTAAACTTAGCAAGCAGTTAAATTGCAGCTATTCCCTATCTCCACCAAGGTAATCTAAAAATCCTCTACAGTTTCTTTTAATAGCCAGGGATGTAAAGCAAAATTGAAAGCAGTGATTATTATGCAGTTTAGCCACCTCTGCAAGAGAAAACCAAAAGAAAGACTGGATTGACATTCCAAAATAATGTTGCCTGCTTCAGTTGTCTGATTTGCATTTGCTTGTGTTTGAGTTCTCAAAGTACTGTGTTCCTAATGTGCTTTTTTAGCAGTCAGGTCACCCAGGCTATAGTTCTGGTCTCCAGGCTATAGTTCTGGTCTCCAGACTATGCATGAAATATTCAAGCTGAGCAATGCACATTCAAATCTTCCACTAGCTATACCTATTAATAGACATATATCTACCACAAATTCTTAAACTATCAAGCTAGAGGGGGGAAAAGAGAAAAAAAACAAACATTCAGAAACCATATACAGTCCAAACTACTTGAAGAATACCACCACAGTGAAGGAGCATATATAAAGAAATGTTGCTAATTGAATTTGGTTCAGCTAATATGCAAAAGAAGCTAGTGAAATTAACTGACAATCTATTTTTAAGTTGGGTTACATTTCTATTTCCATTACTGTCATGGACAAAACAATGGAGACTTGGAGAATTTAACTTCTTTTGACTTACTGCTGATTTACATAACCTTTTCATTACCAATTTGGGTATTGAGTTAAAAACCACATTCAGTTAAACAAACACCTGAGGTAATACCTACATTCTCAGCTTCACAGGCTCCACTTCAGTCTAGCACCTCTCTTTCACCTTTTCTAGTCTCCACTCCCATAGTTTTCAACAGTTTGCTCAACCATGGACTGCAGTACCTCAGAACTGTCCCAGCTTTGCAATCTCAGGGTTTTTCCATTCCCTCAGATCTCCTCCAACATGGATTTGACCCTTCTGAGTGTGTCTCTCCAGCCACATCTGCAGCAATGTAACTTTCTGTGTGTCTCTTGCACTGCCTTCTCTGGCTTCTGAAAAATATACTTCTTCACATCTCCTTGTGTATCTCATTTTTAGAAAAAAAAATAACAATCTACTGTGCCTCCTCATGTCTTTCTTTTTATGTTTGCTAGCCCTGATAGATCCTGTCCTTTCTTGATGATGGCTGTGCATTGGCGCCATGTGCTCTTCAGACTGGTGCTTCAGTGTAGAATGGGCTGCTTTTCTCTGTTGTCAAGTCAGCTAGACCTGGATAAGATGGCACAGTGTAGTCCTACACAGCCCCTGATACTCAAACTTTGCATGTTGTACCCAACAGTTGCCTGCCTGGTTTTAAATAATTGGAGAAAAGCATTATTATACTCTGGAACTATCAGGAAATTAAAGATTTCTTGACTACGTGTGCAAATCTCTTCTAGGACACCACCTCTTCTGGAAAGTTGCTAATTAGTGAACCGCAGTTAAATCATTTTCTCTTCCTAGATTTTCTACTTACCTCTAAAGAAGGCACCAAAATGTTTTGTGCCACAGCATCCTTCCATCTTTCAACTGCCTTTTGAAAATATTTCAAGTCAAACCTTCCCAAGGGGTTTTCTACAGGTATTTTTATCACCAGGCCTTAAACAGTTGACATTATGCATAATTTTTATTAAACATGGAAGATTTTCTAATTAATTAGACAGCTGATGAGTTTGTAGGCCTAGTTGTCATTGGTATCCCCCCCATATTTTTCACTCTATAACTGATAAGTAAAATACCTGATTACACTGAAAGTTAATTGGTTTCTAATAGGACGTCAGCAGAAAAAATGTTGTACCCTCTGAGGTACATGCCAATCAAAATGTAATACAGTTTTTAACTGGAGAAGATTAAACATGCTTCCCTCCTCCCTGAGAGTTACATGAATAGAGAAAATTCTTACCCCAGAGTACAAAGAAGCTACATTACTTCTTTCAGCCAGTACAATTCATTATTATTTTTTTTTTTTTAGTTTTAGTAGAATTTTGCATCATTTATCCTTTTCTTCTCCACCATATCTAGAGTACAATAGGCTGGCTGATTCTCTGTTTAGCCTCTGAATAGTTCAGAAATTCCTGTTAAGCATGTATAAATGTGGGGAGAGTCAGAAAAACAGCCAAGGGAGCCTGCAGAGTATGTGGGTATGGGCAGAAGGACTGTGGACATGATTCATCACAGCAGTGCTGTGTATATACATTCATGGACTTCTGCTTATCTGGTAGTTTCTTTGCTTGTACACCTGAGCTCACTATAACATAATATTTGTATTCAAGCTCTTTCATGCACATTGCTTCATTTCCCAGAACAGGTTTTTCGTGCCACATCAAGATAGGCACTCACTAAAATTACACTCCTTTTCCTACAATGCTGATTTTATTTAGTTATGTAGGATGTGTTTATGCTCTTGGTAAAAACATGATTAAATGTGATATGTCTTTCAAATACACAGTTTTAAATATGAAGTACCTCAGGTGTGCTAAAATGTTGATAGATTTTTCACTCTGGTGATATTCAAGAAGCGATTAGAAAGAGTACCTTACACATAAAAAGATCTTGAAAGTACCTTTCAACTTTTTTATGCTTCTGCAAGCTATGGATTAATGGGAATCAGCATGGCATTTGCTACACAGAGAGGAATACCTACAGGAATTAATATTTAAGCTGAAAACCTCACAATGAAAAGTCTTGTAGTCTCCTGACAGAATCTTGCCTGCTGTCTCAATCGTTCACAATGAAGAGCAGCTTTACATTAAATCACAGCTGAGTGCCAGGATGCAAATATTCAAGACAGGCTTTGAAAAGGACATTACTTATTGCTGTGTACAACTACCTGAAGAAAGGTTTCAGCCAGGTGGGGTTTGGTTTCTTCTCCCAGACAATCAGCACCAGAACAAGAGGACACAGTCTCAAGCTGCAACAGGGGAAGTTTAGGCTTGAGGTGAGGAGAAAGTTCTTCACAGAGAGAGTTGTTAGCCATTGGAATGTGCTGCCCAGGGAGGTGGTGGAGTCACCATCCCTGGAGGTGCTCAAGAGGGGATTGCTGTGGCACTTGGTGCCATGGTTTAGTAGTCATGAGGTCTTGGGTGACAGGAATTTCTCTTTTTATCAGAAAATTTTTCTGAACTGCTGCTTATAATCCACATGTGGGGGGGCAAAGACCCAAGAGAGAAGAGCTCATGCTTTGCAGGTCACTTATTTTATCAAGCCAGCTGATTTTTGTTGTACATTACCATGAAGCATGTCTCAAAAGGCCAGAAACTGATAACCATCATTTCTCTGTCTAAACATGGCCAAACACGCCCAGACTTGACCCAGTATAGGGTCTGCGCCTGACAAGACATATGGCTTGTGGGGAAGGGCTCAAATGCATCCACTGACCACAGCCCTGAGAGGGGAAGGTATCTCCCTTAGCTCCCTTCGTCCTAGCTTTCATATTTCCCCCCATCCCTTCTTTGTGGAGAGGGAAGGGGTTTGTGTGTACTGTCACAGTATGCAAATATATCAAAACATACTCATATCAAGACTCTTTCCCCCTTATCACATGTTGGTTACGTAAGATTATGCACAGCAAAAAATGTCTCAAACCAGGTGTTTTACTGGCACAACAAAAAATCCCAAAATCAAACACTGAGAACTTTACAAGCTCTATCAAGTCACACGTTGAAGATTTTAAACTTACACACTTACACATGACTTCCACTTACACAGATTTTACAGCCTGATTCTGCAAAGGTTTGTCATAGTTTCCAGAGCTGTAAAAGAGGATAGTTAAGGGTTTCCAGGCACACTGAGTTGAAACAAATGGTTAATCTAAGCATTTTGAGTCGCAGTGAAGAGAAATTATGTTTAAATAATTTTAAAGCTATTTAATTTCTTATATTTTCCTGTTTGTATATCCTGGAAATATATATCTATATCTACCTATCTATCTCTCTACCTGTCTATCTATCTATCTACATATATATCACCAGTCTATTGCTTCTACTGTCTCAAAACAGCTGCTGGCCATAATGCAACATCACTTACCCGTATATTTGACAAAGCAGTGACATTTAACTTTCCCTGTTCGTAAGCAGTAGAAAGACTATAAGGGACCACTTCAATACATCTCAGACTCAAAGAAGTCCAATGTAAATAAGTTAATAAAAGAAAATATGAAATACTTTTAAACTCCTTTAGGTGTACAAAAAGCATATCTCTAGTGAACAGCTCTCAATATTTTTTGAAACCTGACTTGCAATAAGTATTTTAGGAAGGATAGGATAGGATATAGGATAGGATAGGATAGGATAGAATAGAATAGAATAGAATAGAATAGAATAGAATAGAATAGAATAGAATAGAATAGAATAGAATAGAATAAACCTGGTTGGAAGAGACCTTCAAGATCATCGCGTCCAGCCTATCATCCAACACCACCTAATCAACTAAACCATGCAACCAAACACCCTATCAAGTCTCCTCCTGAACACCTCCAATGATGGTGACTCCACCACCTCCCCGGGCAGCCCATTCCAATGGGCAATCACTCTCTGTGTAAAGAGAATATTTTTATAAGAATTCATCTTCTATTTTCCATTGTTTTTAAAACCAAAATGTCCAAATTTTCTCTTCAAATTTAGACATAAAAAATGGGAATTGTCAGTTTACTAAATGCAATCCTAATAAAAGTTAGTTAATATATTCTGTTATTTTTTTGATCTAAAGAGATTTTTGTTATGAAGTTACAGTATCTAGGAATTCCAGATACCTTCTATGGCAAAATTAATACTCTTATTATGGCAAAATTAATACTCTTATTATGCATTTTCATATGTGCCAAAACCCACCAGAATAATAGAAAGAATCCCTGATAGCTTGATATCTGGAAGAGTAATAATACGCTGAATTATGAAAGAAAGAACAGCTGCTTGTGGAACCATGTGGAGGACAAGAAAGTTGGTAGAAAAAGCCAACATGAATTTATCAAAGATATGCCCTACTTGACCAATCTGCTTTCTTTCTAGGAAGAAATAATTTGCTCAGAGGATGTCATTTGCCTTGATTTTTAGCATGGCTTTTGACATAGTCTCCCATGAGATCCTCCTAACTGACAACCTGGTAACATCTGAACTGTACAGATGGACCATTAGATAAGTGTATTGGTTTTGGCTGAGCTGCAATTAATTCTCCTCACAGCATCTTTCTACACAACAATTTGTTGAGGCCACTGAAGGAGAAGGTAAATCAAGTCCATGAGCAGAAGTGAAAGCCATCCAACTGGCTCTAAAGATTGCTGAGAGAGAAGTGGCCAGTACTTTACAGAGATTCCTGGATGGTGGCTAATGTCCTGCAGAGATGGCTACAACAGTGGAAGAAGATGAATTGGCAACACATAAGCCCACCTGGGCTGCTTCATTGTGGCAAGATATTGCTGCTTGGGTAGAAAACATGACTCTGAAGGTACACCATGTTGATGCTCACGTACCTAGGAAGAATGAACCTAATGAAGAATATACCTAATGAAAAATGCCAAAACAATGAGAAGTAGACAAGGCTACCAGAATTGATGTAGCTCAAGTGGATCTAGACTGAGAGCATAAAGGTGAACTGTTTGTAGCTCAGTGGGCCCATGAAACATCAGGACATCTAGGGAGAGATTCAATATACAGATGAGCTTGTGACCAAGGGGTGGACCTGACCTTGGAAGCCATCACACAGGTCACACATGACTGTGAAACATGCTGCAAACTAGCAAGCCACCAGAGTTAAGTCTCCCTGGAACAAAGGGTGGGGGCTGAGTTTTCGCCATGGTGAAGCCTGGCAGATTGATTATACTGGAAAATTGCCATGAACACAGCAGAGCAAGGGCTATGTCCTCACCATGGTAGAGGCAACTATAGGTTGGTTAGAGACATACCCTGTAAACCATGCCACTGCCCAGAACACCATCTCAGACCTTGATAAGTAAATCTTGTGGTGACATGACACCCCAGAAAGAATAGAATCCAACAATCCCCTGAAAGAAAACTGGCCCTACTCAAAGAAAAGGTAAGATATACAAGGCAAGTCAGAAGTCTTGAAAATAGTGAAGCCTGCTTTATGAATGGCAATAAGGTTCCTGAATGGGAGATAATATCCAAAGGGGCTTAAAAGACCTTTGCCTTTTCCAAGAGGCAAAAAATATGACACAATCCAATCTAACATTATTATAAGGAAAAATCCTCATTGAGCAACCCTGCAAAGCAACAGAATGTTTTTAAAACAGAAGCTTTGAAGATATGGCATTGACTTTTCCAAATTTCCTGAAGATAAACATGGGGAAATGTGCTAGATGCAGACTGATGAAGTGACTGTTCAACTTTATCATCCCTTCCCAGATGTGCAAAAAGTAAAATTCTGCAAGCTCTAGGATTACTAAGACCTGTATGTACACTAGCTTGACCATACCCTATCTTTCCCAGTAATAACTTGTTCCTCCTACCTGCCTGGCTGCAGCTCTCAGTAAAATTTCGGTTTCCACATGTTCAACATCTGGGGACCACTCTCCTTCTGTGTGATTGGGCTGAAATGGCACTTGGTGCCATGGTTTAGTAGTCATGAGGTCTTGGGTGACAAGTTGGACTTGATGATCTTTGAGGTCTTTTCCAACCTTATTGATTCTATGATTCTATGAAATGGCCCAAGAGCTTTGAAAGTTAGAGTTCAGGAGAGATGTAAAGCTATCCAATGCTGTACAGAAAATAATTTAAGAATTCACTACAGAAAAAGTGCTCTCCCTAATAACCTCATCCATGCTTTAGTATTTATACTTAATGTCTGATATGATCAAAAAATGTGACACCTGGCCACCAGTGACTGACTCTACTCTTTCCTCTACTTTTTCCTCTGCTGAATTTGTCAGATTCTTGGAACTGCCAGGATAGTTCAGAAGATAATATATTAATTTATTCCAAGAAACTCATACATCTGTGGCTACATTTGGTATTACTAAACAAGCCAAAAAGCTGTAGGAGCAGATACAGCTTGTTGCTACCCCAAATAATTTTTGAGGAGTGGCACCATATTAATGAAAATTATCAGGAAGGACTGATACAAATTTCACTGAGAATCTGTTTCTGCTCTGATCTACCATTTTTTAAACTTAAGAAAAAAAGAGAATCATCAACACTGAGAATGAAGGCATTATACAGTGGTTGTATATCTAATGGATCACTTAATTTAACTCACAGCTGAGGGTCTTATTGGGGAAGGATAGCAACATTTAAGTCTTGCATATTGGACTTTTGAATAAGTGAAAACAGAAGAATTAATTTATCCAATATCACTGCAAAATATAAAATTATGAGGTGGAAAGAACACCAGTCATAGCAAATATACATATTTCTCTGCTTAAAAACATGCTGAGATTGCTTACCATAGATCTTTTTTCGTCACTTAGAAAGTATCAAAATTAAGATTAGGTTAACTTGGCTTACATCCCCACTTCCATCTGTTATTCTATTTTCCAATGTACTTATGCTTAAGTAGTTTCAGGGTTTCAGAGGGCTCATTTCATTTCAGCATGTATTTGAGAATGGAATGGAATGGAATGGAATGGAATGGAATGGAATGGAATAGAATAGAATAGAATAGAATAGAATAGAATAGAATAGAATAGAATAGAATAGAATAGAATAGAATAGAATGGAGTGGAGTGGAATGGAATGGAATGGAATGGAATGGAATGGAATGGAATGGAATGGAATGGAATAAACTAGGCTGGAAGAGACCTTCAAGATCATTGTGTCCAACTTATCATCCAACACCACCTAAACAACTAAACCATGCAACCAAGCACCCTATCAAGTCTCCTCCTGAATGATTTCTTACTGTTTATTGTAGCATTGCATATTTTTTGTGAAGTCCAGTTTAATAAGTTGTTTTTTAAAGTTGTCCTCTCCATAGCTGCCGTTCAAAAGAACAAAGATAACCATGGAATAAAGAATGGATTAAATAATAATTAATAGATTAAGAACTTGGAGAATTGGTTGAGTACAAGAGCTGATTGGTTTCTAAATTTATGAGTAACATTTCAGGTTCTCAGCAGATAAAAACCTTAGAACTTCCCTTTTTTTTTTTTTTTTTTTTTTTTTTTTTTTTTTTTTTAATCCACTTTTTCACTTGTATTTAAAATAACCTGGTGAATCATGTGCATAAGTAGTGGGCTTTGGTAACCTTTGGAAAAGGCCCCAGGAGACAGACATGGTAGCGGAGGTAAGGACAGTTTACTACTCTACAGTGGCTTTTTAACAGCAAAAGTATAAGTGCAAGTATTAAATACTGCAATCTGATAGCCTTCTATGAAACCATGACCAAATGGGTAGATGAGGGAAGAGCAGTTGATGTCATATACCTTGACTTCAGTAAGGCTTTTGATACTGTCACCCATAACATCCTCATAGAAAAACTTAAGAAATGTGGCAGAGAATTGGTCCATGAGGTAGATTGTGAACTGGCTCAGCAACAGAGTTCAGAGGGTCATCATCAGCGGTACAGACTCACCGTGGTGGCCTGTGGCCAGAGGTGTTCCCCATGGATCAATATTTGCTTACAATGGCCTGAACAGGGTTAAGATTTGGCATTGAAGCCACACTCTTGCAAAAGTCTACACTAACATGCTCCCTAGTTAAAAAAAAAATTAAAATCTTTTAGTAAAACATTTCAAATTCTTGGACTAATGGAATAATAATGAAGAGTTGTCCTATATAGAAATACATCATTAATAGAAGATGATAAAAAAATAAGAGAGATTTGAGTATTTTTAGTGGCAGGATGATCATAAGCAACAATGTAGGGAAAGAAATAAAGAAAATATGATGCTGAGATCTGTCAGACAATATATCAGCAGTAGGTAAACTACACAAGAAACAGAGAAAGTCTCAGCATATTCTGTGTGATTCTGATTATATGTGTTCATTATATGTGTTCAAAATCAGATTAACTTGCAACAGGGGTAGTAATTGGCTGCTAGGTTGATTAGGGAAGGATAGAATGGAATAGAATGGAATAGAATAGAATAGAATAGAATAGAATAGAATAGAATAGAATAGAATAGAATAGAATAGAATAGAATAGAATTACCAAGGTTGGAAGAGACCTTGAAGATCATCGAGTCCAACCTGTAACCATAACCTCACAACTAGACCATGGCACCAAGTGCCACATCCAGTCCCCTCCTGAACGCCTCCAGGGACGGAGACTCAACCACCTCCCTGGGCAGCCCATTCCAATGACGAATCACTCTCTCGGTGAAGAACTTTCTCCTCACCTCCAGCCTAAACTTCCCCTGGTGCAGCTTGAGACTGTGTCCCCTTGTTCTGGTGCTGGTTGCTAGGGAGAAGAGGCCAACCCCTTCCTGGCTACAACCACCCTTCAGGTAGTTGTAGAGAGCAATAAGGTATCCCCTGAGCCTCCTCTTCTCCAGGCTAAACAGCCCCAGCTCCCTCAGCCTCTCCTCATAGGGCTTGTGCTCAAGGCCTCTCCCCAGCCTTGTTGCCCTTCTCTGGACACGTTCAAGTGTCTCGATGTCCTTCTTAAACTGAGGGGCCCAGAACTGGACACAGTACTCAAGGTGCGGCCTAACCAAAGCAGAGTACAGGGGCACAATGACCTCCCTGCTCCTGCTGGCCATACTATTCCTAATGCAGGCCAGGATGCAGTTGGCCCTCTTGGCTGCCTGGGCACACTGCTGGCTCATGTTCAGCTTCCCATCAACCAGCACCCCCAGGTCCCTCTCTGCCTGGCCACTCTCCAGCCACTCTGACCCCAGCCTGTAGCGCTGCCTGGGGTTGTTATGGCCAATGTGCAGAACCCGGCACTTGGATGTGTTAAATCTCATGCCATTGGACTCTGCCCATCTGTCCAGCCTGTCGAGGTCTCTCTGCAAAGCCTCTCTGCCCTCCAGCAGATCAACTGCTGCCCCCAGCTTGGTGTCATCTGCAAATTTACTGATGATGGACTCAATGCCCTCATCCAGATCATCAATAAAGATGTTGAAAAGCATGGGGCCCAGTACTGATCCCTGGGGCACACCACTAGTGACAGGCCGCCAGCTGGATGTGGCACCATTCACCACCACTCTCTGGGCTCGGCCCTCCAGCCAGTTCCTAACCCAACGCAGTGTGCTCCTGTCCAAGCCACGGGCTGCCAGCTTGGCCAGGAGTTTGCTGTGGGGGACTGTGTCAAAGGCCTTGCTGAGGTCCAGGTAGACCACATCCACAGGCCTCCCCACGTCCACCAGGCGGGTCACCTGATCATAGAAGGAGATCAGGTTGGTCAGGCAGGACCTGCCCCTCCTAAATCCATGCTGGCTAGGCCTGAGCCCCTGGCCATCCTGTAAGTGATGTGTGATCGCACTCGAGATGACCCGTTCCATAATCTTGCCTGGCACTGAGGTCAGGCTGACAGGCCTATAATTCCCTGGCTCTTCCAACTGGCCCTTCTTGTGGATGGGCACCATGTTGGCCAGCTTCCAGTCTTCTGGGACCTCTCCAGTGAGCCAGGACTGCTGAAAAATGATGGAGAGCGGCCTGGACAGCTCATCCGCCAGCTCCCTCAGCACCCTAGGATGGATCCCATCCGGTCCCATGGACTTGTGGGGGTCCAAGCGGCTGAGAAGATCTCTAACTGTCCCATCCTGGAACAGGGGAAAACTATGCTGCTCCCTGGCTCCTTCTGCCAGCTCTGCAGGCCAGCTGTCTGGAAGCCGTTCTGTCCTGCTAGTAAAAATTGAGGTAAAGAAGGTGTTAAGCACCTCTGCCTTTTCCTCATCCTTTGTTACAATATTCCCCTCCATGCCCACCAAGGAGTGGAGCTTCTCCTTGCCCTTCCTCTTGCTATTAATATATTTATAGAGGGACTTTTTGTTGTCCTTCACAGCAGAGGCCAGTCTGAGCTCCAAATGTGCTTTTGCCTCCCTAATTTTCTTCCTACAAGACCTATCAACATCCCTAAACATTCCATGGGTTGCCTCCCCTTTTTTCCAAAGATAATACACCCTCTTTTTTTCCCTTAGTTCCTTTAGAAGTTCATTACCCAACCAGGCTGGCCGTCTGCCCCGGCGGCTCATCTTCCGGCACACCGGCACAGCCTGTTCCTGCGCCTTCAAGAGTTCTTTCTTGAAGTAGGTCCAGCTCTCCTGAACCCCTTTGTTTTTAAGGGCTGTTTCCCAAGGAACCTTCTGAGTTAGTTCCTTGAGTAGCCTGAAGTCCGCCCTCCGGAAGTCCAGAGTGGAGGTCTTCTTGTTCCCCCTCTTGGCTTGGCTGAATACTGAAAACTCAATTATCTCGTGGTCACTGGTGCCTAAACACCCTCCGACCACCACATCACCCACCAGCCCTTCCCTGTTGGTGAAGAGGAGGTCAAGCATAGCCTTACCCCTGGTAGGCTCGCGCAGCACCTGGGATAAGAAGCTGTCCTCCATGCACTCTAAGAACCTCCTAGACTGCCTCCTCTCTGCTATGTTGTGATCCCAGCAGATATCAGGCAGGTTGAAGTCTCCCATGAGAACAAGGTTAGGCGATCTTGAGATCATCTATTTTAAGAAAAAAATCTGAAATCTTACCTAGTTCAGCACAAAAATAACTGAAAAGGGTATTAGGTCTCTTTAAGGGTGCTTTTAAGTAACAATAAAGGAGAGGCAGGAATCATCTAACTATAAAATATGTTGTGTTTTACGAGCCTAGTAGAAATGACTAGAAAGAGGTTGCCAGAGTCCAGTGTTCTCTGGGTTCTTTTAGACAATTTTCATGAAGAGTATAACATTTAATACCAAATTTATTTCTTCAAACTTATCTGATATTACATAGGATTTTGCTTTAGAATTATAGTTGATTGATTACAGGAGACAAGGGCTCAACCACCATAGGGTAGGAGATTGTTTAATCTGTTGTTAGCTTTTGCTTCCCTGTGCAGATTGCAACTGTAGTTATGGAATCTGTAATTCTCAGAACTGGAGTTTGTTACTTGTTAATGTGTTCTGCACTCTCCAGGGAAATGAATGAACCTGAATTAACTATTCTATGGGCTGTCGTGTCTATAGGTCTAGTTACCCACAGCTGTGCATCAGGGGTCCCATGAAACCCGCATACAAATCCTCTGGAATATTAGAACAATATTTCAGCAGAAATGAATATTTCTTATTTATTGAAACATTAAATTTTGTGCAGAAAAAAAAATATTGGCAGGGCTGTTTATGTTATCTATGATAATATTTACAGAAATAATTTTTTCCTGTCAGTGTGTTGCAAATAATTTTACCTTAACAATTTTATTTGCATGCAAGGTAGTGATTCACAAATACTATAAAAGCAATTGAGAAATAACTGTGTATGTCTGGATGGGAGGAACTGTGAGAATTTTCCCACCAAATATCTGCATGTAGCTGATAACAGAGCACCACAGAAGAGAGGGGTAGGAGAGAGTCCAAGTAAGCTTGCTGTGCTGTCTTGAGGATCCTAATTCCAACAAGTCATTCTTTCTGATCTATAATTCATGTAACCTAGCAGTTACATGACAAAATGTCAGCTTGTTTCAGTACAAAGCATCAATATGCTTATGTAGCCTGATCTGACAGAGTTCCAGTGATTCTTCAGGCTCTATGATTCCTGTGCAGAGGGTAATTCTGAGCTCTAAGTGATGGACAAGATATTCTACCAGTGTTGCTTCTCAGACTGCAAGCAAGAGTTGTCCCTTGAATGCCTGCTAACGGTGTTGCCAACTGATGTTTTTCTGTATGTTAAGGGCACTTTTACAATGAATGTATCTCTTTTTCCTTCTCTGCTGCCTAATATATAATCTCCTGCCACTTACTCTGTTTGTTTTTCTAAAAGCAATAATATAAGGCAGGGCAGATATGTACTTCTCCCCATTATGAACTGAAAAATATCTTTTCTTCTGTATAAAATAAAGATTGCTTTCTGGTAGGCAGGACTTAAACATTTTGATGTTTGTCAGGGTGGGGGAAGTAGACAAGAGTTAGTTGAATATCTTATGTTTCATCCCTTCTAGGGCACTGTAATTGCACATTACTAACCAGATGCAAGAATTTAAGACCCAGGTAGTTCTGAGAATGTCTCAATCTTCCAAACTACAGCAAATGCCAATTAAAAGAAAATGAATTATTCCAAAGACTAAGAATATTATACAGAAAATAACTGTCAGTGCATCATACGCAACACAGTTCTTAGTATTACTCTGTGTTTTCATAGCACAGCATCAGAGGACTGAAATTGAGTGATGCTTTTCAAAGAAGGACTTCTAGAAACTATGATATATTCATTGAATACATACAAGAATTATTGTAGTACTGAAGCAACATGATTTGAAATCAAATATAATCTAATAAAGTCAGTGCTGAATATAATTGCACAGAATATACATGCTTTTAACCAAAGAATTTGAGATTAGCATGACAACACATAAAGAAAACATTACAAAATCCTACTGCAGTACAATGAAGGACTTGGGGGTGCCAGTTGATGAAAAACTCTACATGAGCAGGCAATATGCACCTGCAGCCAAGAAGGCCAACCATATCCCGGGTTGTATCAAAAGAAGTGTGACCAGCAGGACAAGGGAGGTTGCTCTCCCCATCCACTCTGCACTTATGAGACCCCATCTGGAGTACTACATCCACTTCTGGGGGCCCCAACACAAAAAAAGATGTCAAAGTCTTGAAGTAGGTCCACATGAGGGTCTTGAAGATGATCAGATTGCTGGAGCACCTTTGCCCATGGAGATGGGCTGTGAGAACTGGGGCTCTTCAAACTGGAAAAGACTCTGGAGAGACCAGCACACGAAGAGGGCCTACAAGTAAGCCAAAGAGGGACTTTTTAGGCTCATAGTAGCATAGTGTGGTGGGAATGGTTTTAAGCTGGAAGAGGGTAGATTTAGACTGGATATTATGAAGAAATTCTTTACAATTAGGGTTGGGCTCTGCAGATTGAGGCTATTTGGCCCACCCTGCAGCTGTGGCCACCTCCTCACAGTCTGGTCTATCGGTTTGTATTTTGGCTCTCCGTGTTGAGACTGGCAGGCCCAGAATCAACATATTACCTGATATGCTCAGGAAAACCCATATACATGAACTTTTTGATGTTTGAAGGAAAAAAAAAAAGAGTCTTCTTGTTTTAAACCGATGCTTAGATCACAACATTTTCTTTTTTTTCTCCCTGTCTTTTTTTTTTAGTGATGTGCTCTCTCCATTTATTATTCAGGAAGCCTTTGCAGTGTGAGGAATTGTTTATAAAAGTGTAATCTATGGGTGCTGTTTCACTCCCAGGTCAGCATCACAGGCTCTCTGTGGGAATGCAAATCATTAACTGGACATTGATATTTGTGTTTTCAACCACATGTTGTTTTACACTCCTGTGGAGCTACTGTGATTCTACTTCTAGTTGTTAATTTCCTTTCATGTCTTTATGGTAGAGATCCTGTCTAGGTTCTGTCAAACTGAACTTTGCTATACCAAGTTGGCATTTTTTATATTTCTGCTGTTACTCTCAGGTTCATGCACCTGTAAGGAAGAACAGAGATGGTTGTTCAAATCACAGAATACTGAAAAGGTCAAAATAGAAATGCAGGCTTTACTGTTCCTCCAGCTATAACGTGTTGAAACTGTATCTGCATAATTCTCATGACTAGACTTGAAATAAGCCTGGAAATTTGTCTATGTGAACTGTTGGTTTTGATGGGGAGGATGATGAAAATACTAAGCAGTAAGAATGCTGTTGTTCTGAAGAAGGCTTTAAGATTTTTATCTAAAATTTTAACTCCTGCCATGACAGATTAAGGTTTTAAGCAGTGTTTTAATATAGAAATTTTGGTCTTTCATATAGCTTTCTCATAGCTGAACAATATTTAGAATAGACTAGATGAGACTAGACTAGACCAGACTAGACTAAACTAGAATAAACCAGGCTGGAAGAGACCTTCAAGATCATCGTGTCCAACCCATCATCCAACACCCAATCAACTAAACCATGCAACCAAGCACTTTATCAAGTCTCCTCCTGAACACCTCCAGTGACAGCGACTCCACCACCTCCCCTGGCAGCACATTCTAATAGGCAAACACTCTCTCTGTGTAAAATTTCCTCCTAACCTCCAGCCTAAACCTCCCCTGGTGCAGCTTGAGACTGTGTCCTCTTGTTCTGGTGCTGGCTGCCTGGGAGAAGACACTGTCTTCAACCTCCCTTCAGGTAGTTGTAGAGAGCAACAAGGTCACCCCTCAGTCTCCTCCTCCCCAGGCTAAGCAACCCCAGCTCCCTCAGTCTCTCCTTATAGGGCTTGTGTTTCAAGCCCCTGTCAACCTTGTTGCCCTTCTCTGGACACGCTCCAGCAAGACAACATCCTTCCTAAACTGAGGGGCCCAGAACTGGACACAGGACTCAAGGTGTGGCCTAACCAGTGCACTGTACAGGGGCAGAATGACCTCCCTGCTCCTGCTGGCCACACTGTTCCTGATGCAGGCCAGGATGCCACTGGCCCTCCTGGCTGCCTGGACACACTGCAGGATCATTTTCAGCCTACCATTAAGCAGCACCCCCAAGTCCCTCTCTGCCTGGCCACTCTGACCCCAGCCTGTAGCACTGCCTGGGGTTGTTGTGGCCAATGTGCAGAACCCGGCACTTGGATGTGTTAAATCTCATGCCGTTGGATTCTGCCCATCTGTCCAGCCTGTCGATGTCCCTCTGCAAAGCCTCTCTAAGCTCCAGCAGATCACACATTTCCCATATGATGGTTATGCCTTGTAGACTATACAGCATAAGGAATTTTATTCTTTTTTAATCTACTATAAAATTACAATGTATAGGGGTTTTAATTGCTTTTTCATATGACAACAAACTTTCTCATCCTAAGAAAACATTGTTAAAGAAATTCAGTACTCCATCTGATGTGCGACTATTGAATAGTATACCGCAAGTAGAGGCATATAAAAGATCATGGAGTGCCAAATATGTAAAATCATGACTCTCAATTACCACATGAATTGTATCAGAGTAGTTAAATGACAGATTTCATTGGGAGATTAATGAATTGTTTAAATTAGTCTAAGTCATTTTAAGGATTCTTTTTGGGGGGGGTACTTGAACTAAAATATGTCTGCAGTCAACAGAAGGTAATTTCTAAAATAACATTTTAAGAATGAGCATACATGTCTTCAGCATTAAAAAGAAGAGTGAATGGGTGCAAAAAGGAAGGCTTAAAAAGTTATTACATGAAGATTATAAACAGAAGTAATACTGTTGGTTTTTCTCATCTTTGAAAAATCAATAACAGAGTATAATTTCTTCAACAGAAAATCAGCAGAAATCTTACTTTCATGGATGCATGTATTGCAAAAGCAAACAAATAAACAAAACATAACAGGTTTTCTTCAGATTAATTCCACATAAACTGCATGAATTTGGGATTACCTCCATTGTAAGTTTGACCAGACCAAAATTTTTCTGCTAGTTACAGAACTACATAGGGAGTCAAATAAAGCCTTGCTCTACTGAAAAACATCCTTTTCTTTAAGCTCCTCTTGGAAATCCTTTACTGGAAGTATAATTTGTTTCTTCAGTTTTAATATTTCCTCTATTGTTTCTTTTGTTGTAGTATCTCTTGATTCTCTCAGTTAAGTGAGGTGCTACTTTATTAGTATATAATGTCTTCTGTACCTGAACATATTTTGGCATTTACTATGTCTCTACTTGCAAAACGTTGCACAAATTTGTGATGCTCTATAAAAGATTAATAACAAAAATACAGCTGAATAAATAAAGATGACTTTTTTGAGGTTGGAAAATGCTGCTGCTTTATTAAAGAACAAAATTAAAAATAAACATTCTGGTGTATCTGCACTGACTATGGAGACAGTTTGCATGAAGGTCACCAATGTTTGTCTGACTTGCCATTTTGAAGAACACTTCATGCTCATTCTCTTTATGCCTTTTTCAACATGGTCATCAGTTTCATTATTATCTTTCCAAGCCTTGTATAAATAGAACTTTGGCTCCTGGCAGACCACTGAAAGATCTGGCTTTAAAGCAAATTAGGGAAAAATATGACTAAAAGAGAAAGGAAAAAGCATTGGCAAGAAGCTTGTGATGAAGTCAATATAGTAGCCATTACTAAGTCACAAAGATGTTTATTTTGCAGCAACCCTCCCTTTCTCTGTAAGGGTTCACAATTCTTGGTTACTAGTTTTTGCCTCTTTAAGTTTCTGTGGTAATAACTCTTGGAGTGATGTAAGGTTCAGAAGATAGCTGGCTACAAAATCTAAGTCCACCACTAATGCACATCTCTAAGTACCAGGGGTGGTGATGCAATCTCTGCCCTAGGCAGCCACTTTCAAAGTTTGAAAAACTTTTCACTGAAGAGATGTTTCCTAATATCCAATCTAAACACCTTTGGTGCAACTTGACACCATTTCTTCTTGTCCTGACACTTGTTACTTGAGAGGAGAGAATGAGTTCCCCCTTGAAGGGTCTCACCAGAGCTGAGTAGAGGGGGAGAATCACCTCCTTGACCTGCTGGCCACACTTCTCTTGATGCAGCCCAGGATCTGATTGGCTTTCCGGGCTGCAAGTGCTCATGTTTAACTTCAGCTTGTAACTCTTCACCTGAAATACATTCAGGGCTCCTATCTAGTTTCAACCCCTTGATAATCTAAGCATGCAATTAATCACAGTTGCACAGAAAGATGTTAAATATTATGGAAAACTTTTACCATTTTTAAGAGCTCTGATTACAGAACAATCAAAATAAGCTGATTTGAAGGATGCGTGAAAAATAATCAGTTGTTTCAGCTGTAACGTATTGTCTGTTTCAAAATGAATTAACTTAGTAACAGCTGCTAAACATGGGATCTGTTATTTTCCTTTTTAATTAGCACATTACAATGCAATCTAGTTTTGATCTCATTAATTTAGAAACCATCCTTGTACTTAAAATCATTGCCTTACAAAAATTTTACATCCAACACCTCTTATCACAGCTCTTCTAGTCCTTGTTATTGCAGTAGAAGTTCATAAGAAAGCATTTAACTACTCACTTTAAAAGT
Source organism: Picus viridis (assembly GCA_033816785.1). Lineage (NCBI taxonomy): Eukaryota > Metazoa > Chordata > Aves > Piciformes > Picidae > Picus > Picus viridis. The sequence continues at coordinate 26,277,496 of CM066575.1, forward strand.
TAAAAAAACTCCAACTGTGAGTCAAATGATCCCTAACATATATTTGAGTAAATTTTATGCAAATTCAGTCATCATTTTCTGTTCTAATGATTTTTTTACCATATTTATAAACCAGATAACCTTGGTGTGAAAAACACATCACCAGCCTGATCTCGTATTATTTATGTGAAGAGACAGTATGTCATTCCTCAAGATATATACCTGTGTCCTTCATCAGAAATGTAAGTTGTCTGAGTTCAGGGTAGTAGCTTTAGTACAACTGGTTAACTAAAAAGAGCTTAAACGTATTCCATTCCTGATACTTCTATTGAATAATTTATGGCCTCCCATGCTGATTACTTACTAGACAACAGGGATTCTCTTGGTTGTGTTAATTCCCCATTCATACTCTCAGGTGAATGAGAAACCAGTCTTCCTCTTTTAAGATTGTAGGGGAAATGCAGATTCAATCTTAGGAACTTCCATGAAGGAAGAAAGAATGAAATTGAGAAAATTATTCATGTGACTGTATCACCTCACAGTCTGTCCACACTTAGAATAGAATGTGCAGTGTCATTACTGCATCTAAAAACTTCAAACCAAATTCATAAAGATTCTCCAAAGGGCAGCAAGGGTTACTGAAGGTATGAAATTGTTTATAATATGAAGATATTGCTAAATAAACTTGTATTTTTCAGCCTGGAAGTTATTAAAAGGAGAATAAAGTGACTTATTGAAGAAGAAAAGTTACTTACTCTTCACTCTCTGTTCTAGAAAAAGAATTAGGTAAAATCAAATGAACCTATCAATTAACAGGTACAAACCAAACAAAGTAAGTTAGCCTGTAATTAAGCAGCTGAATTCCTTGTCACTAGTGTTGTGGATATTTTGGACAAATTAATGGAAAAGAAATTCATAGAGATTCTTTTAGCTAGGAATTCATGGTGGCTGTTAAATATTTGAGGCCAAACTGCAAGTTGCTAGGAACAGTAAATATATTGCATGGACTTGGTATGCTTCCTATGTTCTATTACCCTCTCATAAGTTTCTGCTTCTAGCACAGATGAAAATGAGACGCAGGCCATGCTAGCCTGTGGTGCAACAGAGTTTGACAGTGTCTTAGGTTCAGAAAACAATTCAGAAGACAGATTTGGTTTATAGTGTGGGGTGTCCCTGCCCATGGCAGGGGTTGGAACTAGATGATCCTTGTGGTCCCTTCCAACTGATACTATGATACTATGATAATGACAAGTCCTTTTCAGACATAAGCAAGGACCCGTTTCCAAAACAGAAGCACATCTGAATAATAGTTTCTGCTAGCTTTTAATATTATGGAATTCTCTTTTATGAAGGGGAATAAGAAAGAGGTTAAGTAGGGGAGTTTCATCAAAAGAAAGATTAGTCAAAAACTGGGAAAACATAGGAGAGTGCTCATGTCTGGGTTTCAGTTTCTGGAAATTCTGGAAGTTGTGGCATGGAAATAACCTCTTAATTTTATGTATGCATTGCTCAAGAGGGCAGGACTATAGGAAACACTAATAATTACTTTGCCAAACCTATTTCACCTGATGGTGAACCTGAATCTTTAGCACTGACTAACCAGTTGAATTACAGAAGTATACACCATGTGAATCTGTCTCAGATTGCAAACTAATGTGTCTTCAAAATAAGAGAGTAAGAAATCTTTGATTTATAGCCTGTCCTTGTCTTGGGAGAATCTTGTACATAAATATTTAATTTGATCTTCTTTAGAAGGCAAATTAGGAATCAAGAAGATTTTTTTAATTATTTTTTTTTTCTGAAGAATTAACCACCTCATTCTCTGGCAGTCCTGTAAGACAGTCCTGTCTTACAGAAAACCACATTTCAGCACCTGACAGAACGATTTATAAGTGTTCTTCAACACCACAGCCACATTTTAATTATGAGATTTTAAATACTAACGGGGTTTGTTTAGATCTTGCAGCCAGTCAGTGATATTTAATGTTGTTTAATATTTTAAGTTTTCAAAGGCCAACTGCCGCCTCAAAAGAATCACATTTTAAAATCAGGCTTTAAATTCTCATTTGAAAGCAATTCATAATGCCACTGATGAAAACATTGGGGGACAGTCTAATTTCTTCCCAGTCATAAAGCCAAGAGATCAACTCAAACTCAGAACTGCAATCACAACACCATATTTCTGTTTTCATTAACACATATAGTCACTTCTCAGCACACTTTTTTCATGTGTTCATGTTTTTGTAAGCAACAGACAAATGAAAACAGCTGAGTAAATAGAAGAGCTTGTAGGATCGTATTTCTTTAAAATTATTTAGGATATATTTGACTTAATTCCATAATTTCAGAAGCCTTAGTTCAAATCTGTTTGATAATATCAGAAAATAACACACACCCCCCAAGAGGCTTGGGAGCTCTTCTCAAGGAGGAGAAGGGAAGAGAAGAGATATCAGCTAGGCACTGCTTTAAATAGAGTGATACCAGAAATCATAATAGAGAAAGAGTATTACAATACCCTGGGATGAACATCTCTGTCCCTTAGGACTCTCTATCTTTTTGGAGGACTTTGTCTTTGTGGTCTTCTTAAGGGTACCTCAACCTCAAAGCACCACAGAGGGAGGTTATATTAACCCCTTGCAAATACATATTACAAATACATATTTGCCAGAGCAAAATTCTACTGAATATTTGCCATGTCAATTACTATGTGCTGGTGAAGAATGAGTCTTACTGATGGACCATATGAATGAAGTAAATGACTTTTCCTTAACTCATCAAATTGGTAAGTAATGTTGTAGAGATCTTAAAAGTGAAAATTAATGGCTGCTACAGTGAAAATGTGCCCCACAGGAAAAAGACTGTTCAATGTTTCATCATTCTTCTGTCTTTTTCAGTTCTCTTTTACTAGGGGTAAAGATTTCAGGTTCTTTGTTTAATTCCCACATTCAATAAACTATTGGGTTACTTTGTGAGGGCTGTATTACAATGAGCTACATTTATGTTTGAGTGAAATCCTATGGGAAACTTCTGCATTCCATTGAAACATAGTTGATTTATGTGATAAAATCCACAGAGACAAACTCAACATTTAAATACACTCTGCAGCTGATTAGAACAGAATCACAGCCTCGTAGCACTAGCTTTAGCTGTTGTGATCCCAGCACATTAGAACTATTCAGGACACTATGTAGAACTACTCAGGTAATTTATAATACCTATTATAAATATTTATAATATCTATTATAATAGCTATTCTGTATTGTGCTATAAATAAAAGGTATAAAGGCTCCCCCAAAAAAAAGATTATTTGTTTCCACTGCTTTTGTTGTGGATGTAGTCATGAAGTTTCACAACAGATCCACAGACTGCGTTAAGCTGGAGGGGACTCTCAAAGGTCATCTTGTCCAAAACCCCTGCAGTGAGCAAGAACACCTCCAGTTAGATCAGGCTGCCCCTGCCACATCATGTTTAATCTTGAATGTCTCCAGGAATGAGACCTCAGCCATGTCCATGTGCAACCTGTTCCAGTATTTTACCACTCTCATTGTAAAGCATTTTCACATTATGTCCAACATAAACTATTGTCCTTTGTCCTATTGCTACATACCCTTCTAAACAATCCTTCCACATCCTTCCTGTAGGTCTCCTTTAGATATTGTCATGTAGTTATAAGGTCTCTCTGGAGCGCTCTTTTCTCCAGGCTTAACAGCCAAAATTCTTTCAGCCTGCTCCATGGGGGAGGTGCCCTCTGATCATCTTTGTGGCCCTCCTTTGGACCTGCTTCATCAGAACCATGTCTCTCTAATGCTGGGTGTTGTTTCAATTTGCTTTTGTGGAAGAGAAGGTTCTTTTCTGCATCCCTGAATGGCACTGTGAAGAGACAAATATCTTAATGTAGCAACATAACCTAACTCCTTATAGGAGTCCCAAGGGTGGACACAGTACTCCAAGTGAGGTCTCAACAGAGCAGAGTTGAAGAATTGCCACTCAATCTGCTGGCCATGCTTCTTTTTATTCAGCCCAGGATGTAATTTGCCTTGTGGCCTGAAGGTAAGAATGGTTAGCTCATGTCCAGCTGCTCAACCAGCAGTATCCCCAAAGTCCTTTTCTTTGGGGCTGCTCTCAATTTCATCATTCCCCAACCTGTATTGATATCAAGGATTGCCCCAACCTAGGTGCAGAACCTTCCTCAGGTGGTTCTGATCTTGATCTTCTCTATATCCCCTTAGTCTGCAACTAGTGGTCCATCAACTCAGGAGAGGAATGGAGCAAGATTGCCTGTGAAGTCTGAGGCAAAAAAATTATTGAGGACCTCAGCCTTCTCCTCATCTCTTGATGCCAGGTTTCCACTCTCTTTGCTAGTTGATGTACCTGTTGAAGCCCTTTTTGTTATTTTTTTGCATCCTTTGCCAGGTTCAGCTCCACCTGTGCCTTCCTGATGTCATCCCTATACAACTGGTCAGTGTTCCTATACTCCTCCCAGGTTACCTGCCCCTTACTTACACTGTCTGTGTTGTTCCCTCTTTCTCTTTATTTTAACCATCAGGTCTCTATTCAGCAATGCCAGTCTCTTCCCTTCCTTGCTCAATTTCTTATACATGGGGATTGAGAGCTCTTCCCCTGTAAGGAAAATGTCCTTAAAGATCTGCTGGCTCTGTCCCTTCTTCCCTGTCCCTGGGCATTTTTTCCCATGAGGTCCTACTGACTAATTACTGAAGGAGCTGGCATTTTGCCTTCCTAAAATTTGGAGTCCTGATTATACTCCTTGTGTGTCCTATATCCCTTAGGACTGATCACTGCACCTCAGGCTGCCTCCAGTACTGACATCACTGATGAGTTCACTTGCATTCGTGGCCAGTAGGTCCAGCATTACAACCTCTTGGGTAGGGAAGTCTATTACGTGGCTCAGGAATTTGTCACTGAGGCACTGCAGGAGTCTCCTGGATTACCTACAGCTTGCCATGCTGTTTTTCCAGCAGATGTCAGGATAGTTGAAGTCCCCCAGCAGGACAAGAGCCTGCAAGCATGAAGCCTCTTGTAGCTGGAATAGGAATGCTTCATTGTTCATGAAGACGGTGATAAAATCTCTATCTCCTGCCTGTGTGATATGCTGTATTGGATATTATTAAGTGAGGATATCAGCTTTTCCATTCTTTTTCTGCCTCCTTGTTATTAAATTTGCCAGGCTATAGGAAATGATATCTGTACTGTCTTGTATGAATTCTGAAAATGAATTTTTAAAACCTGCTTATTTCTTAGATATTCCTAGGCTAAGCTAAATATTAAAACATATTTGACACAGTCAAGATTGTAGTTTAATCATATGCCTTCCAAAAGATGAATCCTGTGATTCCTGTGAAGCATATAAATACTTCAGGCAGAGGAAGAATATTGTCAGCAATATTCACTGCATTACCTATTTAAACGTAATGGATACTCATTTAGATACAGCCATCTGGACTGAGAACACTGGTGCTGTCTCTACAATAAATATTTCTATAAAATCTAGAAAGAATTGCCCCCTGTACTCATGAGAAAGCCAGAACATCCATTCACATTTTTCTTTCCTTTTCTTTCTTTCTTTTCTTTTTTTTTTTTTTTTTTTTTTTTTTAAATGTAGGATCCCAAGTGCTCGTAACTTGCTTCTGTATCAGAAACAGAACTGATTTCGTGTTATAATATCACTACACTATCACTCTTTATGATCTCATGCAGGTTATTGTTCAGGAGTGAAACATCCAGAGTGGGTGATTTCAGAGGAGAAAATTCCTCAATTCACACAGTTTAAATATAATCAGGACTGAAGAGGTTTATTATCATGTAATTAATTTTTAATCAGTGAACTATAAATTGAGACTCAGTAGCACAATTGGAGCAGATAAGCCACTGTCCTAGACACTTACAACATACCTGCATATACCTATGAATTTCTAAACAATCTTCTCTAACTAATACTTAAGAGTTCTGTGAACACCCATACAATTACACCCATGTCCATTTCCTCTCAAAAGATGTGTGGTTTCCTCTCTGCAGCACTCTGCCACACTCATGCCTCTGACAGGAGATGATTTTGTCAGTGGACAGATGACAGCAGGGTGGCTTCTGTCAGAGACAAGACAGATTTTTATTGTTACTCTGTTGCCTTCTCTTTTGTCTCCACCATTGCAACCTTTTATGCTCCTTTTCTACTTCTCAAGTAGAGTCTATCTTTGTGTCATAGGTTAAGTTTCAATCTGCTGTTATTCATACTATCCTGCCTCCTGCGGGCTTCAAAATCAAGTGCTGGCTGGAAAATCAAGTGCTGGCTGGAGCAAAGTATTATGGGGCTTGAAGTTCAGATTGTAACGTGAGAGGCTTCCTGTTCCTGTGGCTGATTTTGGGTTCCGAGTGCTGGGAGTGGGCTCTTTCCCACAGGAATGGCAGTGAGGCAGTTCGGCATTGGATAGTTTCATAGCTTTTCTGCTTTATGCTGCTGCTGCTTCGCTTTTCTTTCTACAGCTAGTGTCAGCTAAGGCAATTGTGCATTATATTATTAGCTAAGGTGATTGCACATTGTATTATTATTACTATCAGTTTTGCTTAGTAAAACTTTTTATCTCAGCCCAGAGTTTTTGTGTGTCACTTTTCCCTCACTTCCATGTTGGGGGAAACAGACAGGTTCCCTTGCCCTTTTCACCTAAAGCCCTGCACATTTATTCACTCATGGAAAAGTCCATGCTGGGATCTGGAACTGGGATTGGGCTGGGTTCTTCACGCCTAGTGTATATTTGCACTGGACACATTGTCTAGTAAAGATCTTAAATACTGAAGTTTCTCCATAAATCATCCTCCAAATAAGCTTGATCCTATAATTTTCTCCAGGAAAAAGAAAAAAAAAGTTAGTCCAGCTCTCATTATCACATTGTAATTTATTAGCATTCGATAAATGAAACTTAAGTTTCTTGTAATCTTTAGTATTCAGTAGATCAGGTAAGCATTTACAGTATTATGTAATGATATTTTTTTCAGTCAAATGCAGTTCATATAAATGTACAAACTTAGAACCAGTAGTTCAGTCAACCATTCTGGTAAATAGAGAATTAGCAATGCTAAAGTCAGGTTCCCTGTGGAATATGTCAAGTTTAGCCTACCATCTAACTCAGAATATTTTGAGTTGATTACATTGGGGTATTATGTGATTTCTATGCATGTTTCCACTTTAGAAAAATAGAGATGAATGGTCTTACTCAAGTATTAAGTACTCAATACAATACAATAAACCAGGTTGGAAGAGACCTTCAAGATCATCGCGTCCAACCCATACTCATTCTATCCTGTCATATATGTAGTTGCATTGTAAAGGTAAAGCAAATTATATGCTATTGTTCTGAACTTTAAGGCAAGTCAGCCTTAAAATTTTATATATATATATGTATGTATGATAATTGTTTTACTTTCCTGCATTTAGCAATTCAGCAAACCACTTTGGCTTTAGCTCACATTTCTGATATTACTTAATAAAATCAAGCTTCTTTTACACAACAGTATTTACTTAATGTTCTGCATTGTTCATTGTTACTTGTTTTAGTGATTTCTATAATTGTAATTCCTTCTTTAAATATGATTCAGATAGAGGTTACAAATATGAATACTGCTGCTGTTTTGTTCTAAAAATTGCTGCAAAGGATTTTTTTGTTTGTTTATTTTGTGGAAGTTTAAACTGCATTAGAAGGTAGTTTATAGCTGTTAATTTTACATAGGTGCATCCTCTAATCCGTGCCTGACAGGTAGATGGAGTGCATAGGACTCAGAAACGTGACCTTCCTCTTTCCTTTTTAAATCTTTTTTTTTTATACTCTGTTGTCTATACAGTCCAGTGTTGGTGTGTGGAAAAGGATTGTAAGCATCCATGTTCCTTGTCTACAGCAAGCAACAGGAGCACTTTTGAAATGCCATCTGCAGGGTTTCTGTAGAAAGATCAAGAAAAAATACAGCCTCATAGCAGCTGACATTTTGTTGCAATTTTTGTATTTCCCTTGTCCAAAGGCTAAAGAAATTCTTCTACATCAGATTAGAAAGGAAGCCCTGTCTTGTTTTGGTTTTTTTTTTTTTTACTGTTTGTTTGTTGCTGACTGCAGTCTAAAATGTCTCAGAAACTTGGCAAGACTAATGTTGAAATCAGTTAGGCTTGAGTTCCTCCTGATTCTTTTGAAAAGATGTTTAATGAATTCTCTTTGCTGACAGCTGGAAGCCATGTTCTCACTTCCAGTTTGAATGAATCTATGGCTCTCTTGATTCTATTGGTCTGGTTACAGTGTAGTTCATTCCCTTTCATTTGTTTTTAAACCCACTAATTAGAGAAACAACACTTTCCCATCTCTTATTCTTCTTATCTTTTCTAGGTGATTAAAAATCTTGTCTAATTTAGTCACCCCTCTCTGTGTGTATATGTATTTAGTTTCATCTTTTCTATTGTATGCATTATCTTGTTTTGTACAGCAGTATGTTTCCTGACAAATCAGGGGACTATGCTTTTAGTTTTTATGGTAACATAACCTTATCATCCAGATTCTCTGTCATGAAAAGATGGACATTTTTTTCCAATTTCTTTTATTTCCCAAGTCACACTCCAAGTTACTTAATATCTAAAACATGAATGAGTCCAATTTTAGGTCCTTTGCTCTAGTTACCAAACTGTTCCTGAATGATAAACTATTACCCATCATACTAATAATGTCTCCTAGATTTTTACCAGATGTGATAAGGAATCTCCTACTTTTGTAATCAAATATTTAGTTACAACAAAACAAACCACTGAAAAATAACTTTCCACTTGCCAAACAGGTTCTCCATAAAAATCCCAATTGTTTTAATGCTAAACATGTACTCCTGTATCATAAATGTTTTGGCTAATAGTTACAGCATGCCTTTTCAAGCATTTTACTGAAGTGCAATGCTCTTTTCTATGTCCCTTGTCTTGATAAGGAATGAAATTCTCTGGATTTTTATCAAGGAAGAAAGTTACTATGAGAAGGTGACTGCTGATGTCTACTTTTATCTTTTATATGGCCCTTAGATGTGTTCCTTGAAATGTCTTTCTTGTTTAATTGCCATTGTCTCTTTGTGGCTGTCACACTTCTAGAAGACATACAGTATGTTCTATCCAGTCAGAAATGTTGTAATGGAATTCAAAGTGACAGCTTCTGCCAGACTTGAAAAATCTTGTCATGGTTAAAAAAAACCCAACAAAAAAAACCCAAAAAAACCCACTTCAGTAACTCTCAGTCTTGAACTTCCTTCTTATTAATCTAGAGAAACAAAAAACTTTAGTATTACTCTAGTGTTTTGATGTAGCATTTCTGTAAACCAGCAAACAGATTTTGAAGTTCTCACTAACATGAAGATTTGTAATGGAGGTTTTGTTTGGATTTTTTTGGTTTGGTTTGTGTTTTGTTTTTTTTATCTGCAGTAGTAAAAAGCCTCCACCAGTCAAGGAAATGCAGACAGTGAAGAATAATTGACACTTATTGAAGTAGCAATACTCTGCACATCCATTGGAAGAGTAATTCAGTTCCTGTGTGGACAATGTTCTAGACTTCGCTGCATGCTTCGTTGATAAAATCTGGTAACAACAACCACTGATACCCATGGAAAGAAATACCCTGGGGAGAAAGCTATACTCTCCAAGTGAAAATCTTGACCAAGCAGCTAACTTTAATTTTTAAAGGATAAGGCTACTAGGTAGTGTGAATTTATCACTGCCTAGTAACACCATTTCCAGGACTTTTAAACAGTGAGTGCTGCAAATCATGTGCATCAAAAGATGACTAGCACATGTTTTCTGTACTTGAGCTCTCCTATAGGTACTGTGTGCAAGCTGGCTAATGGTACATGTGGTACTCTTTAGCAAACCACCATTAATACTTCTCCAGACAGTACCAAGAAATATCTTGTTCAATATAAAATTCACTACAGAGAAGAATTTATGTCAGTATAGAATAAATGGGTTAGTTTTCATTATTTTATGCTTCTTGACTTGTAAGTTGCCAAGAATGGCATGCACCCAGATATTCTAGGATAAAATCATAGAATTGTAGAATCGTCTGGGTTGGAAGGGATCTCCAGAGGTCATTTAGTCCAACCCCTTTGCAGTAAGCAGAAGCATCCTCAGCTAGTTCAGGTTTCCCAAGAGCTCCCATGAGCTAGTATTTACCACTTCCCATTCAGGTGTATAGATCACTAGGATATTGCTCTGAATTTATCAGTGGTAGTCTGAATGCATCACAGTGATAGGCCAGCAGCAGAAACAGAGATCTAACAATGTTATGTCCTTTTAAAAATATTATTTAAACTGGCTAAAATTGCAAATACTTGGTTCACTGCCAATATCAAATATCAAACCTTTCCTCTAGGAGAGAGGTAAGTGCTGTGTAATACTTAACCTGCTGGGGAAGTAATTTAGATTATGGTATAAACGGAAATTATTTGGATTTTATTTTTTTTCTCCAAATCTATAAATAATCCTTCTCAGGAATCATTCACAATGCACTCTTGGACCATAGAATCATAGAATTGTTTCTGTTGGGAAAAAATCCCCAAGATCATTGAGTACACCCATCAACCTAACACCGCCACGGCCATTAAACCATGTCCCATGTCCATACATTTCTTGAACTCCTCTTGGGATGGTGACAGGGAGATCCCTGCACAACCTATTCCAATGCCTGGCTACTCTTTTAGTAAAGAACTTTTTCCTAATATGCAATCTAAACCTCCCCAAGCACAATTTCAGGCCATTCCCTCTTGTTCTATCACCTGATAGTAGGGAGAAAAGACTGACCCCAATCTCACTACAACCTTCTTTCAGGTAATGAAACAACAATGAGGTCTCCCCTCAGCCTCCTCTCAGTTGCCTCAGCTGCTCCTCATAAGACTTGTTCTCTAGATTCTTCATCATCTTTGTTGCCCTTCTCTAAGCACACTTCAGCAACTCAGTCTTTCTTGTAGTGAGGGACCCAAACCTATGGCCTCACCAGTGCCAAGTACAGGGCGCGATCAGTTCCCTACTCCTGCTGCTGATATTGCTCCTGGTACAAGCAAGGATTCTGTTGGGCTTCTTGGCCACCTGGGTACGCACTGCTGGCTTATGTTCAGTTGACTGTCAGCCAGCACCCCAAGGTCTTTTGCTGCCCAGCAACTTTCCTGCCCATCTGCCACAAGCCTGTAGTATTGCATAAGATTTCTGTGACCCAAGTGCAGCACCCAGCACTTGGCCTATTTAAACCTCATACAACTGACCTCAGCCCATCAATCCAGCCTGTCCAGATCCCTTTTCAGAGCCTTTTCAGGAGATCAGCGCTCCCACTGAGTTTAGTGCCATCTGCCCCAATACTGAGACCTGAAGAACACCACTAGTGACTGGCTGTCAACTCAATTTAACCCCATTCATCACCATTTGGGCCAGGCAATACAGCCAGTTTTTAACCCAGTAAAGCATCCATACATTCGAGCCTTGTGAAGCCAGTTTCTCCAGAAAAATGCTGTGGGAAACAATGTCCAAGTCTTTTTGTTGTGTATTTATAAGACCTATAGTATAAAGAACTGTTCACAATACATTGGTATATATACTAAAAAAACCCCAAAACTTCAGTTCTGTCATGTTTTCTTTCCTAATGCCTAAATTATACTCTCTCACTTTAACCAGAAAGGTGATTCTGCCACTTTGCTCTGGTGAAACCTCTCCCGGAGTACTGCGTCCAGGTCTGGAACTCTCAATACAGGAAGGACATGGACCTGATGGAGTGGGTCAAGAGGAGGACCATGAAAATGATCAGGGGTTGGAACACCTCTACTACAAGGACAGGATGAAGGAGCTAGGATTGTTCAGCCTGAAGAAAAGGAGGCTCATGGGAGACCTGTCTCGATCCGGAGAGGGAAAGAGATTGAGGTTTTTAATGAATATTCCCGTGTTGTGAAATTAGAGGCACAAACGAGGCCAAAATATCAACAGCTAGACTATTTATTACATAAATAAGGTGGAGAGAGAGAGAAAATAAAGAGAGAAGAGAGAAGAGGGAGATTAAAGGAAAGGAATTATATTAGCACACCCCTCACCCCCCAAGACAGTTTGAGTCTGTGGAGGAAAGGTGCTGCAGGAGATGTTGGGTCTGTAGAGAAACGGTGCTGCAGGAGATGTTGGGTCTGTAGAGGAAGGGTGCTGAGGCTTTGGCTGTAGAAGGGATGAGGTCCTCTGGGCAGCTTCTTCAGCTCCATGAGTTGCAGCAGGCGGAACTTAGGGCACGGAGAGTCCAAGATCCATTGTGTTGGCCCCGGGATGTTTCCAGCGTGTGCTGCTGTCAGCTTTCTTCTGCATCTTGCTTCTCCAATTTTCTCCTCCTCAGCCAGCAGTTGCTCCAGTCTTTCATACAGTTTTTTAGCCCTTAGGCAAGTGTCCAGGTGTTGTTCCCCAGGATATCGTTCTGGGAAATCATCTTTAGGTCCAGGTATCGTTCCCCAGGAAATCTTTCTGTGTACTCAGGTGAGTTTGGGCAGCCACTGGATGGAGGGGGGAAGGCCTCCACCTCCTCCTGCTCCATCTAGCTACCCACACACTCTTTACATATCAGGAACCATTGTCCTTTCCTGGGGTATCTGATGGCTGGAAATGATCTTGTCCTGAAGGTGTGAATGCTGGGCCCTTGGACCATTGTTGTAGGCCAGCTGCAGTCCCGTGAGCAATGTTATCTTTGCACCTTCCAAGAGTCCTTCCAGTGGCTCTGCCCAAAGCACATCAGCTATTGTCCGGACAAACAGCAAGTGATTTTATCTTTGTTGAGTCACCAGGAGACACAAGCTTTAGTCTCTCACAAGACCTAATAGCAGCCCCCTACCTGAAGGGGGCCTACATGAAGGATGGAGAAAGGCCTGCAGTGATAGGACAAGGGGCAATGGCTTCAAACTAGAGAAGAGCAGGTTTACATTGAATGTTAGGAACAAGTTCTTTACCACAAGGATAGTGGAACATTGGAACAGGTTGCCTGGAGAGGTGGTTGGGGCCCCATCCCTGGAAATATTCAAAGTGGGGCTCAACAGGGCTCTGGGCAGACTGATCTAGTTGAGGATGAACCTGCTTACTGCAGAGGGGATTGGACTAGATGACCTTCAAAGGTCCCTTCCAACCCAGAACATTTTATGATTCTAAGATTCTATGATTCTATGATTCTGTGATTCTGTGATTCTATGACTAGAGGAAATGGTTACAAGCTGTGTCAGAGGAGGTTTAGGCTGGATATTAGGAAATACTTGTTCACCAAAAAGACTATCGAACTTTGAAATGCTCTGCCCAGGGCTGTGGTGGAGTTGCCATCCCTGTAGGTGTTCAAGCAGCATGTGGATCTGGCAGTTGTGGATATGGTTTAGTGTTGACCCTTCAGTGCTGGGTCAAGTATTGGACTGGGTGATCTTTGAGGTCTTTTCCAATGAGATATAGTCTGTGATTCTGTGAATTGCCTTCTCCTCAAACACCTTTGAGAAATACTGCTTTATCCTCTGTCATTAGTTCAAACTGGGGCATTATGAACTGGCTGAGCAGACAACAGGCAGCCTTTCCTGGATTGTGCCAAAGTACATGAAGATTTCTGAGCAGAAGAGGACTTTTATAAATATGTAATCATTAAGCTGAGAATCATTAAGCTGAGAATGCCTAGGCATTTCATCACAACAAGGCATTTATGCATTTGATTTCCCTGTCTCCTTCATGCTTTCAATATTTCTCTTTTTTACTGAATAAAATCAATTGTGCTGCCAGAAAGGAGAAAATCACAAATCTCAGTGGAGAGGTGCAGAATTAGATATGTGAGACTTAACTACCTATTAATATCCACACATGCTCATGGTTAGAATAACAAATGTATGTAGATGTCTTTTCCTATACTTCAAAAGACTGTGGGTGACTAGCAGAAGGAAGAAGCAAAAGGCCTATGCTATCTGAATTGATAAAGATACTACTGTAGAAAAATGGCCTTTGGCTAGCCCTTTCCTTTAACACCACAGTTCCACAGTTTTATCTGACACCACAGAAGATCAAACAGTCTGCAGCTAAGCACTTGCTGTCAAGGAGAATTGGCTCAATCATATTAGAACTATCTTCTCAGCCTGGTTTTCTGCTAGTTTCTTTAAATAACTAAACATACTGTGTAAACTGTTTAATGGGTGCACATTTTGGGGAAAAAGTCACATACATAAATGTTTTGAGAACAATTCTAATAGCTGAGAAGGGAAATGTCTATAGAGGCACAGAAGGAACAGAAATATCCTGTATCATTTATAAACCTGTATTTCCTAGAGTAGGCCTCTACCTACATGCGAGACAACAGAAATTATATGCTTAGGAGATAAAGACAAAATTAAAGAGTTTACAGAATACATAACGAGACTGGAAAAGTTTAGAGACTAGGTGAAGGTACAGGCTAATAACATAAAGAATAGTGAAGGAAAACAATTAGAAAGCATAATGTCTAAGAAAGAGAATGTAGATCAGAGACAAAGAAAGCTACCTTGCAAATTCCCTTTTCATTTTTCTTTAAGCCTGTTTGCTCTGTTTTAAAGCAAAAGAAATAACTAGTATTCAGATTTTTAAGAAAAAGGGAATAAAAATATTTAAATGGAGCCAGAAGCCCTCTGTTTTTTCTTTTTCCAATATTTTATTTCTTCTTCCAGTATTATTTCTACCCCCCTTATGGCTTATTCTGGGCTTTTTTTGGATTTGTTGGCTAGTATGTTGAATGAATCAGAATGGAGATGTTGGGAGAAATTACTTTCAGAAATAATGGAAAAATAATATCTGTCTTCAGTAAAAGCAGAAAGTTAAACATACCAGTAGTTTTTACCCTTTAATTTCAGTGACTTTTTATCTGGGATGTTTTGTTAAATAATGCTTGTTGTGTCCACACTTACTAACTGTAATCAGACCATCACAGCATAAAGGTATTTTGATTTAGAATAATGTATTATTAATTTTTAAGCACAAATTTAAATAATAGCTGAATCGTATTCTCGTTCTACCATAAAACTTTATTGACTTTTTATCAACTCACTGTATCTGAAACATACTGACCAAATTAATACCACAATTATTAGATAGAAAGCATAACAATGGGATTTTTTTACTTGGAAAAAAAAAAAAAAAGACCAAAGATTACTAAAGTGGACATCACAGAGTTGTTTTAGTAAGAAACAAAAGGAAAGGAAAAAACAGACCTTTATTTGTTGGGGTTACGGGGAAGAGTATGATCTTTAGGTTCATTAGGTTTATATTTGCTAAGTCATTCAAGGAGTGGCTGCAGCAGGTGCACCACTTCGACAAAAGGAAACCTGACAGAAACACAAAGCCCTGATAGACATATACAATACAATACACCAGGTTGGAAGAGACCTTCAAGATCATCGCGTCCAACCCATCAACCAATCCAACCCACCCAACAACTAAACCATGCAGCCAAGCACCCCATCAAGTCTCCTCCTGAACACCTCCAATGAAGGTGACTCCACCACCTCCACGGGTAGCCGATTCCAATGGGCAACCACTCTCTCTGTATAGAGCTTCTTCCTAACATCCAGCCTAAACCTGCCCTGGCGCAGCCTGAGACTGTGTCCTCTTGTTCTGGTACTGGCTGCCTGGGAGAAGAGACCAACCTCTGCCTGGCTACAACCTCCTTCAGGTAGTTGTAGAGAGCAATAAGAGACCCTTATCCTTCTTTTGTTCTGGGCTTGCCCCACCAGATGATTAGAATGATGGCAGTGCACATGCAACTAAGGTTCAGGTAGGGTATAAATGTAGATGCAAAAGAGAGCTATGGAAACTAAATGAGCAATGTTAGAAAGTCTTAATTCAGAGGGACATTTATATCTTCAGTCTCTTCCTATTGCAACACTATGAGAATATGTGTGACTGTAAGAGGGTGTAATGTTTTAATGCAGGGCTAAACTTGCCCACTCCCCCTTCTGTCTCCTCTCTCCTCTCTTCTTAGCATGAGATAAGAAAGGGAGGGGGAAAATAAAGGCAGAAGGAGAGTTTTTAGTTGATTTACACAGAATATTTTACTCTCCTGCTACAAAGATACCAAATTACATCAGTCTATATAGAGAACAGAAGAAAAAGGGAAAGGAATACCCAACTGAATCCTGTAGCAGGCAAAAATGCAGCTCAAGGACTGGAAAGGCAAGAAAGCCTGGGACTCCTTTTCCAGGATCATAAAGCTGCAAATCCATAAATGCCACAGTTGCAAATTCATGATTCTGATATTGGGGAATATTATGTGGTTCAAACCACCACAGAGGGGTTGGTTGTGTTGAGTCATATGAACTGCATCATGGTATCAGTTAATTAAGGTTTGGAAGCAGATTCTTGTTTTGTTTTGCTTTCTCGGTGTTTTTTGGTCATGTTTTCATGCGCTTACCTTCACGCATAGTCTGAAAGGTGAGAAAGTTCTTGTAAAGTCATTGCAATGTGTTAAATATGTCTGAATTGGAGAAGAACTGCAAATGTATTTTAAAAGCTTTAGAGAAAAAGAATCTGATGATTAAAGAGACTAATATAACTTCAGGTAATTGTGTTAATTTAATTGGGCCATGCTCTGGGCATTAAATTCAGGGCACTTCAGATCTTGTAAATGGTTTCAATTTTTGTTCATTTATTAAAAAATATTTCATTAAATAAATTCCTGTAAACTCGTACTTAGGTTTTTACTCTAAAGAGAGCTGAAGTCTAATTTTCATCCTTTAATAAAGAAAATGAAAGTCTGTCTTCCTCCTTTTCTCCTTTACGTTTGAGTAATGTTTAGTTATCAATATGGTAATAAATGGCAGGAGAGAAAGAAGGGAGTGAAATAAGATTAATTATTAAAAGATTTCAACCTTAAAGAGACTTTGCTTTTTGAAAGATTGGCTCTGGAAAAAATAGCTGGCTCTGCTTCGAAATCTGACATACATAAATGTTATGGTCAGAAAAAAATACTATTTTTTAATGTGGAAATAAATGGGATACTCATGAAGCCATTTGTATCTAGAATATCACAAATGAGTCTCCAAAAAATTAATTATGTCTTCTCTCAACTTTCCTCAATATCTATTGCAGTTCTAGCTAACATGATTAGTAAAGACTAAGAACATTGTTGCTTAAACAATTTTAGTGAGCTTTTGGAAGTGTTAATATGGTTTCATAGTGGGAGCAACAGCTGCTTTCTACTGAAAGACCGATATGAATCATTTATTATTCAGTCCCTGATGACTGAAGTATACATTTAAAAAATAGAGTATCTAAATGTCTCAGCCTGTAAAATTAGAAATACAAAGATAAAATTTTCATCAGACTTGAAACAAACAACAAGGTTCAAAAATAATCATCTATAGCAGCATAAATTTTACTTTAGAAGTAAGCAGAATAAAACAGTTTATTAAAGTGAAAGGTATTTATCAAATAATTTTCAGTAATAAAGAAGTATATTCAGAACATTTGGCCCCCTCAACATAACTTATCCACAATTATTCTTTCATTTATGCCCCAAAAAACCAAAAAATCTGTGCTTTTGAAAAATACTTTTCCTTACAATGCAATTAACTTACAGTCCCATGATTACACCAAAAAAGGTCTGGAAAAAGAGATCTGGAAAAACATAAGTCTTTCTTCCTCGAGATTGTTGTATAGTGCAATTATACTGACTCTAAGTAGGCATACCTATAAGTGCCTAGTAGCACACTGTGCTGTCTGAACCAACATGAGATAAAGTGGATAGCTTCAGTGCCTGCTTAATAAACGTTTTGGAAATGACTTACTGTACCACAGATAGTGCTTTCCCTATAATGCACCCAAACACAGCTTTTTTAATACACAAGCTCTTTGTTTTTCTTTCAATCCCTAGATTACACTAAACATATTGTCATATTGCTTATAGAATCATAGAATCATTGAGTCCAACCATAACACAACTACCATGACTACTAAAATATATCCTGAAGTGCCACATCCACACACTTCTTGAACACCTCCAGGGATGTCCACTGCACCATTTTGCTGGGCAAGGCTGTTCCAATGCCTCACCATTTTTTCAGCAAAGAACTTTTTTTCCTTTGATTGATGGTGTTTATTTCCATATTCAAAATATGGCTCCCAAAAGGAAGACAACTTGTATTTTCCTAAAATTTTTAACAGTTTCAAAATGGCCTTATAGATACCCAGTCCAAACAAACTGAAAATAAAATGAAACCTCCATTTTCAGGAGGAAACACAAAGTCTGTTACATCTGTTATGTTACCCTTCACACTACAAAGACAGCTCAAAATCAAAGACATACTGTTTTCTTTTGTGTCTTCTGACCATGCTAGATAGAAGGATGATTGAGGCTGGTAAGCACAGTAAAACTGTTAAGATTCAGAAATCCTAGCCTAGAAAATATATGTGTTTGCTAGAGAATGTTTACAACTCATGTCCAAATCTGTTCTTCCTTAACAGTCAAGTCAATAAATCAACAGGCATTGAATATTTCAAAACTAAGACAACACACACTAGAATAATTTGCCCTTCGATTGGTTTTAACATCACCTATATTTTTTTCTCTCATTTTTAAGGGACCTGAAATTAAGAATTGTATTACAAGACATAGATTTTCAATATTTCGAAGACAGAGATGTATTTGCTCATTCAAAGTACCTATTTCTAAGTGTGCTACAGTTTTAAAGTTGTCCTATATTCTTGAAAAGTTTATGCAACTAAATTTATTGTCTGCAGTTAACAATATGCATTTCAGAAATAGAATGTGAGATTATTATTGTTTTTAATTAGCTTCATCCTTTTTTTTTTTTTTGAGGGAGGGAGCAAACAACAAACATTCAAAGTACCAAGAAACTGTTCTGACCTTATTAAAAAAAAATAATAAAAAAAAATTTTGCAATCTTTAACTTTTCAGAGTGATTTGATTTTAGTACGTAGTGGTGGAGATTGCAAAAAGACATTTGAGCATAAAAGTGAGATGTAACCATTAACAGGTTCTGTCTTTATCTGATCCTCAATATTTTGTAAACTCAGTACTTAAATTCTCCCTTTACCATTTACCAGGCTCAACTCCAAATTGTGGTTTTTCATTTTGAGCTCATTTGTTCTCCTCTCATTCTGTGATAGCTCTTGCAGAAGTAAAGGCTGCTTCAACTACATAAAGGTAAACCACTTCAAAACAATGCGGCAGACCGCTAAAATCATGCAGAATGGTGCAATAAAAGAAATACAGTTAGGTCAAGAGTACACAATGTCATCTTTTTCCCAGACATAAAATATCTTCAATTCAAAGCCTTAAAATGGTGGCAAATGTAGTAAAAATAGTCAGTGTTGGATTGACTAGATTATCCTGTTGGATAGTCACAAAGATGGTGCTAAACCACCTATACTGGCACTTTGTCATCTACAAAGTGAAAACACTCCAGTAGAGGAGAAAGCATTGAAACACCCAGCTCAGAGACTAAGATCTTTTAGCTGATAGAGCATGAAATTACCGCAGCCTGAAGGAAAAAGGATTTTTCCTTATTTTCTGAGGTAACTCTCAATTTTTTTTTAACTCTTAAACTGAGCTACCCTAAATAATAAAAAGTTCAACTTAGATTTATGTGTTTATTCCATAAAAAATTATTCCCAGTTGCAACATTTCTGAAGGCTGAATTAGATATTTTAATGTTTAAACACTTTCCACTTGATTAAAATGCATGCACACATACACACACATTCCCTATATCACAGCCTCAGTTTTTTTCTCTAAGAAAGTATTAAGGCTTGTAGCATAGTTAATTGGAGAGAAGAGTAATAACTTCTATTCTGACGAATATCAGCCTGGAAAGAGTTTGAATGGAATAAATATTTTATTTGTATTATAGTGTTACAAAATACCTACTGGGAATATAAAATACTGGAAGAATTAAGTGTTTTGCATAAACTGCAAAGTATTTAGTTTGATAATATTTTCCACAAAGCTATACTGTCAGATATTTTTAGGATTCAAAAATAAACCAGAACAAGAGGACACAGTCTCAGGCTGCGCCAGGGCAGGTTTAGGCTGGATGTTAGGAAGAAGTTCTACACGGAGAGAGTGATTGGCCATTGGAATCGGCTGCCCATGGAGGTGGTGGAGTCACCTTCACTGGATGTGTTCAGGAGAAGACTTGATGGGGTGCTTGGCTGTATGGTCTAGTTGTTGGGTGGGTTGGATTGTTTGATGGGTTGGACGCGATGATCTTGAAGGTCTCTTCCAACCTGGTGTATTGTATTATTATTATTATTGTATTATTATTAAACTGCAGGTATTCTTCCATCCTCTCATTAGCAATAAGGAGAAAATAAATAATTGAAACTAAGAAAATAATAATACAGGGGAAGGAATGAGGAAGATAAATTAAAACTATTTTTGGATGCTTTTTGTTGATTTGCTTTTCTTAGATATGATGTATTTGGACAAGTTAAAAGGATTTACAGCCTTTCTTGTCACACTAGCACAGAATTTTTCTGATGGTCACTTTTGACACTAAAAGGGTGTTATTATGGTGATAAGAGGTTACTAAGACAAGGTAAATAATGTTTGTGTTCAGAAGAGAAGAAATCTATTTGATAATAAAGAATGAAAACTTCTATTACCTGTTTTGTTTTGGGTTTTAGTTGCCTTTTCTTGTCTTCTTTTTTCAGGGTATGAGGGAGGGCAGGATATCATCATGGGGTCACCAGTTGAAGGTCAGGTGCGCAGGTGATGTTTTCATCAATCCCTCAAGTAGTAAGGAAAACCACTGAAAGAGGGTGGAAAACAAATCTGATTAACACATGGCTCAGAGACTAGTGTCACCATTGGACTTTTGGGTTCTTTGATCATGGGCATGTTTATATGGCACCTGGTCTGCTGGTGGCAGATGGGGTACCCCTTTCTCAAAGAGGGAAAAGGATCATTGCACAGGATTTGGTGGGGTTCATTGAAAGGGCTTTAAAGTAGGTTCAAAGGGGGAAGGGGATAACACCAGGCTCACTAGAGAAGAGTCTAAGGACGGCCTTAAATCTTCTGTCCTGCTTGAGGTGGATAATGGTGGTATATGCAACAATAAAAATGCAGGGCGTGTCCAGAGAAGGACAACAAGGCTGGTGAGAGGTCTCGAGCACAAGCCCTGTGAGGAGAGGCTGAGGGAGCTGGGGTTGTTTAGCCTGGAGAAGAGGAGGCTCAGGGAAGACCTTATTGTCATCTACAACTACCTGAAGGAGGTTGTAGCCACGTGGGGCTTGGTCTCTTCTCCCAGGCAACCGCCAACAGAACAAGAGAACACAATCTCAAGCTGTGCCGGGGGGTTTAGGATGGATGTTAGGAAGTTCTTCACAGAAAGAGAGATTGGCCATTGGAATGTGCTGCCCAAGGAGGTGGTGGAATCAACATCACTGGAAGTGTTTAAGAAGAGACTGGATGAGGCACTTAGTGCCATGGTTTAGTTGATGAGATGGTGTTGGGTGATAGGTTGGACTTGATGATCTCAAAGGTCTTTTCCAACTTGGTTAATTTTGTATTCTGTATTCTATTTGTATTCTGAATAGAGGTTGGCTAGTGTGATGCCCATCCACAAGAAGGGCCGAAAGGAAGATGTGGCATTGAGTAAGATGGTCTAGTTGATGTGGTAGGTCATAGGCCGGACCTGATCTCTGAAGTCTATCTCAGCCTCAATAATTTTGTGATTCTGTGGCTGGCCTCTCTTTTTAAACCAAGAATTCTCAGGGAATGTACAATAGCAATGCCTATCATTAGAATCAGATAAATTAACTTGAAGAATTTCCAGTGGATCGGATGATCATAAATTTATCATCTTTGGAGTGATTTCCATTAGACATGTCTGTATGTCTCACTGTGTATTGTTGTACGATCAGACAATTCCATTCTTCATGTCAGTGATTGCACCCTAGCAGAACAGATTGAAAAGGAAAATTGCATAGTCTATCTAATAAACAAATTATTTTGCCTGGAAATTGGTAGCATTCAGTGAGCAAGATAATCAGTTACCTAAGCCTAAGAGGAAATTTCCATGAGAGAATGCAATTACACAGTTAGAACCTAACTACCAAACTATTTAATAAAAAGTGTCTGACAGGTCTCAGCAGCCTCACAATTTTGATATATCCACTTACATTTAGTGAAAAAGACAAAGACAAAACACTGTTTTATTCTCTTTTTTGTACGAGGATAAGCACAGACTGAGAGAAGCTACTGCACTCCTCTCAACTGGATGCATTCTTCCCCTACCTATAGCTGGGGCAAGATCTACACCTCAATGCTCCCTTTGTTGTTTTGGAGACTAATTAAAGAGAAAACAGATTTGCTAGAATGGGTAGCTTTCTGAATACCAGGATGCCTCTGAACACAAATGCTGCTTGTGAGATGCAGCTCCAAAGCTAGTTACTGTGGTTGAGATAATAGTGACTCACCAAAAGTAACTTTTGTCTACAAGTTCTGCAAAACAATAAGCATCCATTGCATAGCAGTGGGCAGTACAACTGAATATGTGATTTTACTTCTTTCTGCCACAGTGAAGTCTGCAGCTAAATCAAGTATGCTGTGTTGAGTATGGCAGATAGGAATTCTTTTACCTAATTATGAGCTAGGCTAGTCCTTTTGTCACAATATCCCTTCAGTGAAGAAGGAGAGTCCCCACAGCTTTGGTGAGAAGATGATTTACAATGTTTGCACTCAGAAACAGTCTTCTCTGCTTTTGCTGTTGTTAGGGTGATGACAACTAACTCAAGCCTACTTTTTTTTTCTCATCTGGTTCACTAAACACAAATACACACATGATTTTGCTGTCAGCAGGTTTGGATTAAGAAGGTAACTGCTGTACCATGTTCATCACAAGATACTACTCCTTGTGTTTCTTCAGCAAGGGATGGCCAGTGCAGGGGATCGAAGCATAATCATTTCATTCTTCCACTTCTGGCTTCCTACCCATTTCCCCAAAATCAAGGATGGGTTTCTCCACTCCATTGTGTCACTGGGGAAGTACCAATCTTGCTGCCCTCTGATAGAAAACTCATGTGATCTAAGAATAGTTAAGGTGGTTGGGATGGCTTTTTATTCCTAAAATGCTGTGGCTTTGTTCTGAAATTTCATTAATATCATGCTTTACTTAATATATAGATTAAAATTATTATTCATATGATTTATTTTCTTCCTGCGTGACATAAATGAGAGATGAATGTATTGTTTGGTTTAATAAAAGTGTTCTTAAATGCACTATACACAGCAGGTAAAACAAGGGATGTTCCAAGATTTCTTTCAGCGAGTATAAGAATTATAGAGAGACTGCAGAATGGGAGTTCTGAGAAGCAGCTATTTTGGATTCTGAGCAACAGCAGCATTATGTAAGAGCAAAATGCATTACACTATAGAGCAGAGCTGCAGTAAAGAAGCAGAAGCAGACAAAGCAGAATCTCTTACAAAACGAATGGCAGAAAAAGAAATTGTGAACACATATAAATGCCAAATTGCCTCTATAAACAATCCACTGCTGTCAGGTTTAATGAACAGGGGAAGCAGTAAGTTTGATGATAATTTCTGTTGCAGATGAATTCAGCTAGAAATTTGTAACTTGTTCTCTATTATAAAAAGAGTATTCTGAAAATGTCTATTTTCTTTAGTAAGACCCTGGAACTGTCTATACTCTTCATGAGGCAAAACAGCCAAAGAACAGCTACATACAGAAAGATAAATAGCAATGTGAAAAAGGAACAAATTTGATTTTTCTTTCCTGTCCTAGTTTCTTCATTTTCTATAAAGTGTGTTTTGTTGACAATGACTGCCTTTAAATTTGTTTCTACAGTTCATTGTTTGTACCTCTGTCATGGGTTAAGTTGGATCTGCTGTTGATATTTAGCCATACCAGCTGGACTTGTCATGTACTGGTCCAGACAATGCTGGAACAGCATGGACCTCCAGAACATCTGCAGTGAGAAGTCTTCTCTGTACTGGAAAGTGATCTCATTTGGAGTGAGAATGGACAGTGTGTATGTATGATGCATATTGTTTCATGTTAATTGCTGCTGGGCGTGATGCAGATGATACAGAATAAGGGGTGGAGAATATCATTGGTTAAGTTGAATCTGCTGCTGATATTCAATCACATGCTACTGTCATGCCAGCTTCGAAAAGAAAGTGGTGGCTGGAGCAAAGTATGATGGGGCCTGAAGTTTGGATTCTAACATGAGAGGCTTCCTGTTCTGGTTGCTGCTTTTTGGTTCCAGGTTTTGGGGTATTGGCTTGTCTTCCTTTGGGATGGCAGCCAGAGAGGGAAGGATGAGGGGGTAGCTCTCTGGCTTGGGTTTTTAGTTTGCTGGCCTTCTGCTGCTTGCTTCTGTGTTTTTTCTGCAAATAGGCTAAGGTAATTGTGCTTTATGTTATCTCATTTATATTAAACTCTTAACTTATCTCAACTCTTTATCGCAACCCAGAGGGGTTTTTTATGTGTGTTAGTTTCCCTCACTTCCGTGTTGGGGGGAAACAAGCAAGTTAACCCATTACAGTGCATTAGCCTGTTACAATCCCTAATTCCTCTGGGGTTAGATAACAAAATAAACATTTACAATACAATACAATACAATACACCAGGTTGAAAGAGACCTTCAAGATCATTGCATCCAACCCATCAACCAATCCAACCCACCTAAACAACTAAACCATGCAACCAAGCACCCCATCAAGTCTCCTCCTGAACACCTCCAATGAAGGTGACTCCACCACCTCCACAGGTAGCCCATTCCAATGGGCAATCACTCTCTCTGTATAGAACTTCTTCCTAACCTCCATTCTAAATCTGCCCTGGCGCAGCCTGAGACTGTGTCCTCTTGTTCTGGTACTGGCTGCCTGGGAGAAGAGACCAACCTCTGCCTGGCTACAACCTCCCTTCATGTAGTTGTAGAGAGCAATAAGGTCACCCCTCAGTCTCCTCCTCTCCAGGCTAAGCAACCCCAACTCCCTCAGCCTTTCCTCACAGGGCTTGTGTACTCTTTCTCTTTGCTACAGTTATCACCAAGCTTCCTGATAGAAGAACCACTCACTTTCTTGGCATTGACTTCTCTGGGCACTGTTCTGTGTGAAAGATTATTTTTTTATTTTGAAATCATGTAGGGTTTAGTTCTTCTGGGGATTAGCTAAACTGCATTCTGCATTTGGTTTCATTACCATATTTTCACAGTGTGGTAGTTGTTTATTGTTTTGTAGTATGTTGTACTTATGAGATGACTGTTCTTTTCATGTAACCATTATATTTTGAGAACAAAACTGTGGCTTTTATGTCCTGTTTTCTGATTTTTTGTTTGAAGTAATTATCTCCCTTTGATGCATTCATCAGCCTCCAATTCTAAAATCTATTCTAATCCTGCTTCTTCTCAAGATGTCTAAATTATTTTGATATTTTGTGAGCACAAAATATTTCAGGATCATGATCAGAATACTAACATAGATCTTTACTTCTCCAGCAACTGAGAACTCTATCGTTTTGTGATCACTTTGCCCAAGATGGCCCCAAATCATTACATTACCCACAAGTCGTTATCTGGCCACAAACAGCAGGTCCAGCAGGGCATCTTCCCTGGTTGGCTTCCTCACCAGTTGTGTCAAGAATTTATCCTCCACACACTCTAGGAACCTCTGGGACTGTTCCCTCTCTGCTGTATTGTATTTCCAGCAGACATGAGGGAAGCTGAAGTTCCCCATGAGAACAAGGGCCAGAGATCACAAGATTTCTGTCAGATGCCTAAAGAATATCTTATCTATCTCTTCAACCCAGTTGGGTGGTTGTCTCGGAGGAGGAAACAGACTTGGCTCTTGTTTGAACAATCCCATGTTGTGAAATTAAAGGAACAAACTAGGCCAAATATCAAAAGTGAGGCTATTGATTAACAGAATAAAATGGATGGAGCAGAAGAATGGAGAGAGGGTTGGGGGGGGAATGGAGAAAGAGTGAGAGCAGGAAAGGAATTATATTACTATGCCATTACCCCTCCCCAGCCTCAAGACGATTTGGGTCCAAGGAAGGGTGCTGCCACCTTGTTGGCTTGTGCTATCCTCCCTGGAGAAGGGGAGGGAGAGATCCCAAAGTCCAAGTCCCTCTCTGAGCAGCCTCCAACATGTGGTGTCTTCCATGAAGATGTCTTTTCTCTTCTCCAGGAGTTGTTCTTCTTACAGCAGGCAAAACACAGGGCACAGAGAAAGGGTTCCTGGACTGCTGCTTCCAGGCTGGATGTTCATGGTGATGGTTTTTCTCTCAGTCTTTTTCTCTCCCTGTCCTTTTCTCTGTCTGAGCTGCTAAGGCTCATTGTCTTTCATTCCCCTAGCCCACACTCGAGCCACATTAATGCATATGCAACTGCCAGGTGTGCTGTCAGTGGACAGAGCTGACCCATCAGGCAGGTCACTCACAACAATCTTTCATTTGCCATTCCAGAGGATCTTTTCACCATCCTCTCCCTGGGCAGCTGTTGTCTGGGCAAGCAGCAAAGGTGATTTTATCTTTGTTGATACACATCGAGACACGATTTAGTCTCTTACAGTGGTCTATAACAGTTTTCCACCAAGACATCTGCCTTGTTTGCCTTCCTTGCGATTCTTGCCCATAAACCCATAAACTCAGTTCTATCATCACCACCATTAACCTCAGTAAAATCAAAACACTCCCTGACATACAGGGTCAGGCCACCACATCTCCTTCCTTGCCTATCCCTTCTGAAGAGTTAGTAGCCATTGATTGTGACACTCCAGTCACATGAGACATTCCACCACGTTTCTGTTACGATCATTATATAATAATTTTCATGATAGACATGGACAAAATGGCTTCCAGGTCCTCCTGTTTGTCTTCCATGCTGTGTACATCATTGTAGATGGACTTCAGTAAGCCTAAAGGTCTTGCCACCTTGTCATAGTGAGATGTCCCAGTTCCTGCCTGGCTCTTCTGACGTGCTCCTGTGGCTGCTAATTCTTTGGCACCCCTTGTGTCCTTGCTGCCATGTGGGTCTCCATTCCCTACCTCCACAGATACAGCAGACCAGCAAACCTCACTAGCACACCATCCTTCGTATAGTGGTGTGTTGCCCCAGGCTTTTCTCCAAGAAGATCAGATTTGTGCCCTTTCTTTTTCAAATCAATTTCTAAGCTCTTTCAATGAGCCCTGCTAATTGCTGTGCTAGGATCCTGGTAAAAACAATCACCAACCAACCAATCAAAAAGCACAAGCCAAATGAAAAGACTTACTCTCTGTCTCTGCTTTTGAAAATAATAATAATGACATTTACCTTTAAAAATTGTAGACTTTTGGCTCTGATGCTCTGTCAAAAGACTGTTTTGAATCTTCCCTCCTTGTTTTACTTAGTAAGAAGTCAATTCTTCCTCAGGCTGTGTTTTGCTGTGCCCAAGTGATTGGACCTAAAGAAGAAGCTTGTCCAGAATACATTTTATACAGGTTTTGTAAGCTCATGAGGGTTTCCTCTGCCTGTTCCTGCCATGAAAAGACGTATTCTGAGGTAGTAAATGGTTTTATCAACCATAAAGGGTTTCTAATTAGACTAGGTTGCAAGGAGAGCTTGTTTACATATGCCTGTGAAATACCACACAAATGTGTATTTGTTTTTACAGTAACTAACTTTTTGTTCTTATCATCCTAATAGGTCTCTTCTACACCTGTTGCACATCAGTTTTGTCTTTTCTGCAGCCTGTGTAATTACACAGTTCTAATTTTAATAATTTATTGCTACATCAAGGTTACTTAAGTGTTTTGTGTATCAGTTCATTTATGCAGAAGGTATGTCTCACAGAGCAAGACTGTAAAGCCTGAACCTCAACAGTGTATTTGAATACATAATCTTCTGACTTCTAAGAATCATATTAAGTCCCAGAAAAAGAGGAAGCAGGTGCCATGATACCAACATATAATGACATCTTTCATCACCTTCCTCTTGCTTTTGGCCCCCAAAAATATTGGTATCCACTTCTTGCTTTTGTCCAATAAAATGAAGTTAAGATATAAATTATTGGAGGGTAAACTATGTTTAATTCTTATAAAAATCCCACTTCTTCTTGAGCTGATAATTCTAAACTTTTGTATTTATTTTTCTTTCAATTAGGTTAATTTCACAGATGCAAACTCAGTTTCATAATCAAATCTATTCCATCTTTTGCACCACAAAAGTTAGGAAAAAGGAAGGGGAAAAAATCTGTAATTCACTACAGCATTCAGTATTTATTTTCCAAATACAGCCCAGGAATGTCAGCACTACTGGGACTGAGCTGAAAGGTTATTCAAGATTGCTTACCATGATGACCTTTATTTATGACTGAGGAAACAAGTCAGTGAGGGTATAAGCTATTAATATTTTTTATTCCTTATTTCTTCTCAGTAATTTTGACCTCTACATAAGAAATTTTCTTGAGAGAATCATTGTCTTATAATAAGGACTAATTAGGTGTTGAAATGATTTTAGCATATGGCCCAGCAGAGCTTCCCAAGAACTGGTTGAATGGAATGATGCCATCTGTCTGGGTTGAGTTCAGCTAACAATCTGTCAGGTTTTGTTGTTTTAACCTCCTTGATAATTAAAGAGAAATTGGCATGGACCACTAAGAAACCCAAACCTTCCAGATAACTACTGGACCTTCAGCTTCTGTATAAGCAACAGTCCTGGCAAATCATAAAGAGCTGTTAGTTTAAGATTAAAAAAAGCAAAGTTTATGGGCTACTTTCTCTCATATTTGATGAGGCACAAAGGCAGAGAACTGACCATAGTTCTGAGCAGGCAGGCAACTGTACATCCCCTCTCTCCTGTTGAAAGTCTGGCCCTCAGGTCTTGTGTAATGCACATTTTCTAGCTACAGAGAAGTAATGAACCTCTGAAATTTTCCTAAATTTTGCTGTTAGCTATTATAATAGAGGCTTATCTACATTCTTCCTAGTTAGTCTCTGATCATCAGCCATTTCAAATGTTGTAGTTTAGATGTGTCTACATACATTGTCTCTTACCTCATCCTTCTAGGCTGAAGTTAATAGTGATACTGTCAATCTATCAAGATTATTTTAGACTAGTCTTTCATGATTTCACTCAAACAGATGCTTTCAACTGAATTATTTTGCTCCTATTATAGGAAGCATAAGGAGCCATGATGAATTTACCCTCCTTATTATCCAGCACTGGTAACAGCACAATTTCACAACTGAAATTCCACTTTTGGGTTAAAAAACCCCAACAACCAGTCCCAGGGCTATAGCCATTCAGCCTTTCATAATTTTCCATTATCAGAGTGCAGAATCAACAGTATTATCTTAATAATATATACTTTCTAAGCACAAACATCATAAAACAATATCACAATTCTAAGGATTTTTTTAAGTTAACAAATGATTAGGTGGTTTTTTTTTCTCAATACAATAAAATAGTTGAAAGAATTGGAAATTCATCTTATTTACAACTAGCAAAATATTCAGGTCCAAAGTTCATTAAGGTAGGAAGCTGTTTCCATACCCTGATTTATTGGAAGCAAAATGCTAAAATGCGGATTCCTCTTAAAAAAGTCCAAAAGTTGGCTACTATTTACATTAGTAGTTTAAAAACAAACAAACAAACAAAAACAAACAACCCCCCCCCCCCAAACAACCAAAAAAAAAACCCACCACCACAAAACAGGCCTAATCTCAAAGAAACATAATATACAAAGAAAAGTTAAAGAGTAAGACAACAGAAGGAAACTATAAACAGTAAACCAGTGTTATACTCTTTGGATTAACAAAAATCACTTTGGTGACTGTTAAACTGAGAAACTAAATTAGAGATATCTGGGATTCAGCTGGGAGGAAACATAACCAGGACAGCCATCTGAACTAGCTAATGGGTGTTCTATGCCATGCTGACATCATGCCTGCTATATAAGGGAAAGGCTGGCCTTGGCACAGGAGAAAGAGTTTGGAGTTGGGACTGTGACTTGTGACATAATATGCTTCCTGTTTCCAGAGAACTCTCTCTTCTTCAGCTTTTGGGGATTTCACTCACACACTCACTCATTTTCTCACTTCAATGGTGCATGGAGCCTGACAGTAAACTAAAGTGACCTGAATGAGTTGAGGTTGTTTAGCCTGTAGAAGAGGAGACTCAGGGGAGACCTTATTGCTCTCTACAATGACCTGAAGGGAGGTTTTAGACAGGTGGGGGTTGGTCTCTTCTCCCAGGCAACCAGCAACAGAACAAGAGGACACAGTCTCAAGCTGCACCAGGGGAGGTTTAGACTCAAGGTGAGGAGAAAGTTCTTCACAGAATGAGTTATTGGCCAATGGAATGTGCTGTCCAGGGAGGTGGTAAAGTCATCATCACTGGAGGTGTTCAAAAAAGGATAGGATGTGGCACTTGAAACCATGCTAGCCATGAAGTGTTGGGTGATAGGCTGGACTTGATCTCTGAGGTTTTTTCCAACCTGGTTGATTCTATGATTCTATGAGTGCTGCTGTTCCAGAAATGCTGGAGCTTCAATACCAAATGGAGTGAAAGGAAGCCAAGTAGTACTGTCACAACTAACATCACTAATGCGTTCTTTTTCATTCCTATATCACCAGAGTGCAGGCTACAGTTTACTTTCAGTTAGAAGGATGTCCAGCACACCTTGACTGCATCAGGGTGGAAACACAGCCCCACAATTTGTCATGTATTGATTCATACTATACTGAAACAGGGTAGAGTCCCAAATCACCTGAAGTACATTGATGACATCATCATACAGAGTGACACAGTAGAAGTCTTTGAGAAAGGGAAGAAAAAAATCCAGATCCTTCTGAAAGCTGGTCATGCTATAAAGTGAAGTAAGGTCAAGGGACCTACGCAAGAGGTCCGCTTTCTAGGAATAAAATGACAAGATGGGCATCACCATATTCCAATGGATGTCATTACCAAGATTGCAGCTATGTCTCTATCTGCCAATAAGAAGGAAATCCAGGCTTTCTGAGTGTTGCAGGTTTCTTCAGGATGCAGATCCCAGACTACAGGGCAAACGCTATGTGCTTACAATGGTGAAAGCAACCACTGGATGGCTGGAAACATATCTAGTGCCCCAAGCCACTGTTTGGAACATCAACTTGAACCTTGAAAAGCAAATCCTATGGTGACATGGCACCCCAGATAGAATTGAGTCTGACAATAGGACTCATTTTCCAAAAAAAATTGAAGACAACTGGACTAACAAGCATGGCATTGAGTGAGCATATCACATCCCTTATCACACACCAGCTGCTGGGAAGATTGACTGTTACAACAGACTGATAAAAACTGAACTGAAGACAATGGGAGGAGGGACCTTTAAAAATTGGAATGCAGTGCTAGCCCAGACCACCTGGATAATTAACACCAGAGGATCTGCCAGTCAAGCTGACCCTGCCCAATCCAAGCTATGACATACTGTAGAAGGAGATGAAGTCCCTGTAATGCACATAAAGCACATACTAGGGAAGGTGGTCTGGGTTAGCCCTGCTTCAAGTAAAGGCAAACCCATCCACAGGATTGCTTTTGCCCAGAAACATGGTCTGTAGTTTCCTGGAACCTCTTTCTTGCCATTTGTGAAGACTGGAGTGACATCAGCTTTCCTCCAGCCCTCAGCCACCCCTCCTGTCTGCCAGGATTTTGCAAAAATGATGAAGAGTGGTAGAGCAACAAGATCAGCCACTCTCTCAACACTCTTGGGTGCATCTCATCAGGCCCCATAGAGCTGTGAATATTCAATTTATGTAACTGATCCCTAACCCAGTCTTCATTGACTAATGAAGAGTCTTCCCTCCTCCAATCTTCTCATTCATCCAGGGTCTGGACTTCATAGGGGATCAGTCTTAGGAGTGAAGACTGAAGCAAGGAAGGCATTTGGCAACTCTGCCTTTTCTGTATCCTCAAGTATCAGGGCTGCCTATTCATTCAGCAGTGGACCCACATTTTCCCTTTTCTTCCTTTTCCTACTGATATATTTGAAGAAGCCCTTCTGATCATGAAGAAGCCCTCATATTTTCATTGCTGGTATGCTAGAAGTAGATACACATCTCCCTATAGTGTCTTTTAAAGTTGGGAATGCATTTCTATATAAAAATTATGTATTTTAACCATCAAAACCAGAATAAAAGGTGTATTTTTAGAAATCTTCTTGAAAAGATTATCTGATTTTGTTTTCCTCTTGGTAAAATGGATTATAGCCTGATAAGGTGAAAGCATTTGCAGATAATTCCATATCAGTTTTACTGACATTTTTAAAGCATCTTCTCCAAAATTAACATTATCACTCCCTTCTTTATCTCATTTCAAGGCCACTGCCACCACAGCTGCCACTGACTATCACATCCCGAATGCATTTTTCCCTGTTAGGTGCCATGAAGTTACCCCTTACAGTCTCAGTTTTCTTCAGTGTTTATGACTTGAATGTTACGCATTCTTTCTAGGAGATGTCAGAAGAGTTAAAGCATCCCAGAATAACCGGAGTTTGGAGGTGTTCAGGAAGAGGCTTGATGGGGTGCTTGGTTGCATGGTTTAGTTGTTTAGGTGGGTTGGATTGGTTGATGGGTTGGACGCGATGATCTTGAAGGTCTCTTTCAACCTGGTGTATTGTATTGTATTGTATTGTATTGTATTGTACTGTATTGTATTATAAGTGATCCCTGAAAGAAACACCAATGATGCAAGTATTTTCAGTCTGTCTAAATTGGCCATAGAAATGGACTTCACATGACATATTTATTTTCAATATTTTTGGAGTAACAATTCAAACATTCTGAGAAGGAAGCGTGTGTTATTTAGGCAATTAGATTAATTGCTACAAAATTATCTCTCATTGGTGAGTGCTTTGAATAAGTCAGGACTCTTCGTATGACTACACCTAGGAAGAGAGGAAGAATATATTTAAGGCACAGAAAAACTACCTGGGGAGAGTGGAAAATATGGAAAGGCAGAAAGCCAAATAAGTGAGAAATAATTAAGAAAAGAAAGCCAGTAGCCTCTCTGTCTAGAAATGTATATTTTGTATAAACAGGAATTAAGAGGAAGGAAATGGAGAAATATTCCTCAAACATCTGTGATGGTGACTTCTTGGCTCAGCTTAACGCCCTGGGAGCTGGAACAAGGTGTTATCACAGTTGTTAACAGAGACTGTAGATACCGTCAAGATATTTTGAATGTTGGGGGTTTTTTAAGTTTAAAAATTTACACATTAAAAATACATTTTAAGTGGCAAAATGTAAATCTAAAGAACAAACGGAAAATTTACATTTTAACATCACACCCTACAAAACATTCTTTTTCATCTTCATCTTATTTACGCTGTGAAAGACCTGTTGCGTAAACCAGCATGAAAACTCTTTGCCCTTGGAGACGCACGTTGATTAATATAATAGCTCTATTTCTTCAAAAGATAAGAAACATGCTATGGTGCTGCATTTTAATGGTGTGAAATATGAGGCATTCACCCTAGAACAGATTATTGTGGATTGGATTTAGATATCATGGAGAGAAGGTGATTTGAAAGTTAGATTAATTGCATGGACCCACGGGTTGTCACAAAAGTTTGATTTTTATAGCAAATTGATTTTTCTCCTGTCCTTTTCAGAATTTCATTTTGGCAACGTTCCTCACATTCAGAAATTTGTGATATAAAATAGAAAGTGTGCTGCTTATTTTTCCATTGTTCCACCTTTATTTCTTTACTGATTTTTTTTTATTACCACAGATGTGCCTAATAACTGGCAGACCCAGTAAATTCACAGTCTTTGCCAATTAGTAGAGGTTGTGATCTACAGATACCTTTGCTCTAGTTCCAGTTTACAGCTGACCGGCAACTTAATCTTAGCCACATCTCTCCCTTCTCTGTTCCTGTGTCTTTGAAAGAATAATTATGACACAGAGAATCTTTGTAAAATATTGTTAGATATGTAGATAACATGAGATATGATAAAGTAGTATTTTTGTAATGCCATCAGAACCCAGCTTGCACAATTAAAATCTCTCCATTCTGATGCAAGAATAAGTAAGGCGTTATTAGCACCACGGGAGCCTGGGTCTTCAGTGTCCTGTACTCATCCAGAGAGATGTTGACAAGCAAAGAATCAGAAAATAAATGCTCAATTTTTCATCATATTTTTTGTGCTTTCTTGTATACTTCCCTCCTGAAAAACTAAGCAATAACTGTAAACCACTTTAAAAGCCACATTTTTCTACCCAGTCTCCCTTATGGACCAAACAATAGTCTTTTATATAGATGCTTTGACCTTAAATAACATAGTGCTTGTGACAGAACCAACCAGGTACAGTTGAGAATACTTTTTAACTCATGGTAGGAAGTTCTATGTAACATGAACTTGGATGAATTTCTGTTAAAATTCATTCAGAGTCAAATTAACTAAGACATTCATTACAGGCTTCATTAACTGAACACTTAATTTATACAAAGAACATCTTGCTTTAGACCATACTGGGAGGATGATAGTGACTCCTAAGATTTACAGAGTCTAGAAATTTCTAGTATAAAAATCCTTTATAAAACACTCATGTCACGATTCTTTGTAGGTTTGTATTGGTACAGAGAGTGAAGTAATCTCCAGGAAATACTATTTGATGATCTTTGAGGTCTCTTCCAACCTTATTGATTCTGTGATTCTCTTGTTTTGTTCAGTTATAACTTCTGAAATGCTGAATAAAATGGTGTGCCACTCATGCTTATTTTAAAGATATAATCAACTTTTCAAAGTGACAGAGCAACATATAAGCTAAGAGCCCAGTTCATTCTTTGATTTATAGTGTAAGACTTCTGTCTTGTCTCCTTCCCTCTGTTCTGAAAAGGAAACAGAAGACTGAAGAAACAGAGAGAATAAATATTGCTCAGTCCCCTGGTCCATACTCTTTCAAAGTACTCCAATGAACTCATTTCCTGAGAGCAGAGTAGAAACAGAAAAGGG
Organism: Picus viridis; assembly: GCA_033816785.1. NCBI lineage: Eukaryota > Metazoa > Chordata > Aves > Piciformes > Picidae > Picus > Picus viridis. Next base: position 26,312,461 of record CM066575.1, read on the forward strand.
CAGTTCCAAGATCAAGCAGGTAGACTGGTGTTAATCTCCAGAAAGTGTCTTCTCCTGTAACTGTTTAATTACAATTGCTGCTTCATCTGCAGCATCACAGGCTGCAGCTGTGAAGATTTAATATCAGGGTTTTACTGCTGAAGTGTGTGTGGGAGGGTGAGCAAGTCTGTACCAAAAATACCATTCAGTATCCTTCTAAAAGTAGTCTGAACTCAGAAAATAGAAGTGTTCTTTAAAATTCACACCTTTGATCCTTAAAGTCCTTAAAAATAATTTAGGGTCAGAGGCATCTCTGAGTGAAAATGTAGTACAATTCTTTGCTCAAAGCAGGGACAATTTTGAAGTGTGGCCTGAGCCACAATATAGACTGAGTAATTCTCAGAACATTTGTGGGTTGAGTTTAATACAGAAAAGAAAAAAAGGAGTGGAACAAACTAAAAAAAAAAAAAAAGACAAGCAAGGAAACAAACAAACAAACAAACAAAACAAAAAAAACCCCCACCAACCAAAACATAGCAGTAAGCAAAACAAACAAAAAAAGAACCCACAACAAATTTACAAATAAGCAAACCCTCCCAAACCAAAAACAAACAAACAAACAAACAAGCAAGTGATACAAAACTAGCCCAAACAGTTACTCATTAACAGCTGACCAAGAGCCAGCCAATCCACAGGCAATGGCAGCCCCAGCAAATTTTCCTCCTCTCAGCTGCTATTACTGAACATGATGCCATATGGTATGGAATATACCCTTGCTCGGCTGGGGTCAGCTGTCATAGCAGTGTCCCCTCCCAACTCCTTGTGCACCCTTAGCTGCTAGGGTGGTGCAAGAAGCATTGCTTAGAAGTAGCTAAAACTTCCCTGTGTTGTCAACAGTCTGTTCATCACAAATCCCAAACATGGCAACACACAGGATATCATGAAGAAAATGAACTCTATCCCAGCCAAAGCAGTAAAAAGTGCCATATTTCCTAGTTTGTCCTACAGTAAATAAATTTTTAAAACATTGTCTCAAAAAGGCAGTAAAGTGAGTAGGAGAGAATCAAGTACAAAATTTTAATTCAAGGAATTCATATTCTCGCCTTCACTTTCACTTACTGCTATCACATTCCTTGGGACAGACAGTTAAACGCTCTTTCCTCTCTTTTACTGATAACATAGGCTATGAAAAGATTGTCTTTGTATCTTTCCAAGTAAACTTTCAACATGAGAATATACAGGCATAGCAATAACTGAGAGCATAGTAGTTGGCATAGCAAAAGCAAATAGCCACATGACCTTGTGCAGTCTCAAGCTAGAAAAGGTTGATTTTTCTCCAGTCAAGCGGGGGAGGGAAGGAAAATCTGAAACTTTAGAAGCACAATTCATTCTAATAATGTAATAATTACACTGCCTCATGGCCTGTTTTAGAACTGGCAGAGAAATTATAATGAAGAGTAGTGTTATCCTTGTAAATGAGGAATTATTTACAAGAGGTCTATGTTCATTACTATTGTTTGCTGCTAACCTTTGCTATGTAAGATATGCCTTAACTTCTAAGGATATATTGAAAGGGTATGGCAGGTGAAGGTACTAGTTTACTGTGCAGCCTCAAAACAGCACTTATTGGACTATTTTTTATTGTGCACTTTTCCTCCAGCATTTCACTAAGAGGTAAACAAATTTCTTTTAAGTATGAAAAAAATCCTGTTTAATTCCTTTGCTATCTGAATGTAAAACTTGAAAGCCTACTTCTAAATAATGTACACCAATTCTACTACATTTAAGAAATCTCCTATTTTGCCATAAGTGATATAGTAATCTAAACACACTTGCAATACATAGATATTTATCTGTGTTATCAAATGTTCATTACAGGGCCCATGTATATGGATTATAGTGCAACCATGATTAAAACTTAGTTTGACCGTTACACAATGCCTCCCTTTCTGTTTAATTTGTCTAGAAATTAAAACACAACAGCAATAACATTTTACTATCTCAAATGAAATCAACACCTATTCCAGGTTCTGATGGTCACATTGTGTAGTACTTTGCTTTCATCTGGATTCAAAAATCATTGAAATAAGTAGGATATGATGGAAGAAGTGTTTACTATGTAGTTGTATTGATTCTTGAAAGGTCAAAATTAATCATTACTGAAATTATAGTAGACTTCTGAGGTTTAAAAACATTATATTCTGCAGTTAACATGCAGATCTGTTCCCCTTTCTGTCTCTGTAGTACTAACCTATTTTAGTTATATACTTAAAGTGTTAGATGAAATTAAGCACTTGTCTATTGTTCTACCTTCTGCATCTTAAATTATTTTTTCCTAGCTCTTGATACCATTTGCTTTTAACCTCAGGCTGCTGAAGTTTGCACTCTTTTTTTATTAAATAAGACCATTATTTATGGCCTTATGACTAACTACATTACAAAATTAATATTGAGAAATCAAAGGCACGCCCTAGAACAGATTGGAATATCAAAAGAATTATGCTATGCAAAATAGGGCAGATAACTGTTTTGCCTTTTTTTTAAGTATAGCATATAAATACTGAAAATTTCAAGCAATTTGAGTAAGAGATTATTTCAGGAAGACTAGTGACCCATACATTTTGTGCTGCTGTCATTAATGTATACTTTATCCATTTCTTTTGCTGCTGACTAGACTGAACTTGGGCAGATATTGTGAAGGACAGCTAATAGGTCCTGGAAAGAATATTGACTCCTGGTTATAAAATGCACAGTGTCCTGCTACAGTTCAGCAGAGAGATTTATCCATTCCCATGCATGGATAGTCTCTGTTTTGCCTGTCTTTCAATGTTGGTAGGAACAGCAGCTTCTGAATACATAGAGCGGAAAGCATTTATGTTGGCATAGATAAACATGGAGCTTCTGAAAATAAAAATCAGCCTGTGCATGTAGTTGCATTCTAACTTTATTGGCCAAATTTTTACCTGAAATCTCTTGGTGTCTGTATTTCTTGCACTGGAATATCTATATGCATAGGTATATGTATGTAATTATGTATTTATATGACCTACATATATAATTTCATATTTCTAACCATTGTGCTACTAAATGGTTCATAAAACTAAGTTCCATTTGAAAAGTGAACAGCAAGTTCTTCTGAATGGCTAAAAGCAGCAATTTGTTTTATCTGTACCTCATCTCCTCTCCTCCCTACCCTTCTGCAGACTTTCCATTTATTTTTAAAATTTAGTTTTATTTTATTTAGAATGTTTCATATTAGATATAGTGTACTTCCAACAGTATTTTCTTAGCAATCAGAAAGAATGGAATCACTCAGTGAAATCTACTACAGACCAGAGTATACAGGCTGAAGTGACCACTGCAGTGCTTTGGCTGGCTGTGGTTCATGGAGGAAGGAACCAGGCAGTTTATAAACTTCTTTCTTCCATTCCTCTTGTTTAATATGACAAACAAGCATTAACTTTCACCTTTAACATGCTGGTTTGTATTTTATAGAAATGAGTTCCTGTGAGCACTGTAACTGAATCTTTTTAGTGTCTTTGTGTACGTGTGTGTATGCATCAGCCTCTGGCAGAATGAAGTTTTCACTCATTAGTTTTCCTATTGGGTTGTGTGGCATGTTTCCAGATAATTTCCCATGTCTTCCTGTGTGGTAAGTGCGTCCTGAGGCATCACCTGCTCTTGCTCAAGCAGTTGTACCACCTCCCATGAGTAACTTCCTGCTTGATTTTTGACCAACAAAATGTGAAGACTCCAAAAATCCTTGTATGTGTTGGGAAGCTCTTATTGCTTTATATAAGATTAAGTTTTGCATGATATCTGAGTTTTCTAGGTAGCCTCAAAATGGTGGGTGGGCTATCAGAGGAGTGAATAGCACTATCCTACAGAATGATTTGGTGCCAGTAGAACATGAAGGAAGTAGATCAAGAAGAGATGTTTGTTCATAATAAATGCAGTGCAGCTACTCACAGTGCAAGAATAAATAAAAAACAAGATTTGAAATCTACAATTCAGAATGAGGTAGTGTCCCTGAGGAGCAATTGCAAATACAGTATTGAAGTGCCTCATTGACTTCTGTGTATTGACCTAATATTGACATTGCTAAAAGATTAAGCTTCTGCAAATTGGCTGGTGAGAGAAATGGAAGCATTAAGGTTTCTAACTAGAGTATTCCCATGTATGCACCAATTCAGCATAACACTGAATGTTGTTTACATTTCTGCAAAGCTGCTCTGAGTCAGTGTCAGGTGATCTCATTTTCATCTTTTGGTGTATATGCAGAAGGGAAAAGAATCCTGATTTTGAGACATTACCTACACCGACGTCTTCATTTGAATGACATATTAAGGATTTTCAACAGCTCCCTAAATCACTTGAGGGAGCCTCATGCAGCATAGACTAGAAGCCTCAAATAATGTATACAATGATAAGTACATAAACTGAATATAATGTGGCTTGCTTTTTTTATTTGAGGAGAGGGAACATGAATTTCATAGTACAAGTCTGTTGTATGAGGAGTCTACATAAAGACATATTGAGAGGCACAGCAAACATTTTGAATAAAACAATCCTTTAAAGACATTAATATGTAAAGGGTCAAAGTGTAGTTTAATTTAATGTCTACAGTTCATTAATTTGTCCAGTCCTCTTTGGTTTACAGAATCCTGAAATATTTCTTGAAGGTCTAAGTTACTCATCTACTTAGCAGTAAAGTATTCAACAGAAGGAAACTGAAAATATTAAGTCAGTGCTTGTACCTGTCATTTAGTATTACGTGATTTTTAAGTTTATGTTTTGGGCTATGCTGAAGTTATTGGAATGGCTCAGTGCACAGTAACTTTAAAACTCAAGGAACTTCCTAAGATTTCTTACATGCCTGGGATTCCTGGCTATGTTTTACTTTGAGTTTAGGCATCTGTTTTAGAGATTTTGAGGGGATGGAGTATTCTTTCTTTGGAAGCAGCTTGTGCATACCTTGAACTACTGAACAGATGCATTGAAACAAAATACTTGATTATTGCTTAAACATGCCTTGTATCTGCCTGCAACTATGTAATGAAGAAAATCTGATAACAGTCCATAGCCAAAATTACAGTTTTCTACATCTTGTAACCAGCTTGAATTTGCAAAGAAACACTCTGTCCCTTCATGATGAAAATAAAACAACAAAAACACAAACAAAACCCCAACCAACCAACAACAACAAAAAACCAACCAACCAAAACCACAAACAAACAAGCAAACAAAACCCCACAAGTTTCCACACTTCAATAACCACCATTCAGTTCTGCAAGTTAGGGAGGTCTGATGTCAGGGCTGTTTACAGTAAGCCTGGGTAAATCTCTGGTGGCTTTATGTCTCTGGATTGCAGTGTGAGCACAGCCTTGCCACAGGCTGGTGTTAATGAAGGTGCAGTGAATAGGCAGGTGTGAACAGAAAGCTTCACCTATGGTAGCAGGGAAAAGGAAGTTAAAAAAGATAGGTGTTTTGTCATTAGAGATATTTTGTATGATCAGGTTAATACAGGGAATGCACCTTGGGACTCATGAGTGGCTACTGAATTCCTCAAGGCTCTTAATATAGGGTGCTTTTGGGACAGTACTGTTCTTCAGCTGCCTAGCTCCAGAGACCCTGCTTTCAGGGTATATGGGTCTGGAAAAAATTGCTACATAGACATGAGATTTGGTTCTGAGCGCCTCACAGCTTGGCACTACAGAGCTAGGATTTACAACCTCAGGGCAAGTGACTCCAAGCAGGGAGTAACACATGACATGCAAAATGAAAGACAGGTTTTATTTCATTTCCCCTTGCAGAAAATATCTGATGGTAGAAACTTACTTATTAACTTCTAATAAATACTTAAAGGAGTAGAACTTCTGGTAACTAAGCATAGTCATTAGTTTATGTATTTGGATCAGCTGAGCACAGTCTTTCATAAGAGTTAAAGTTGATTGTTGGTTGCAATGTTGACTGCTAGACAAAAGATTGGCCAGAAAAATCTTAATGCCATCCACCATCTACCATAAGACATGTGTATATATCAAACTCACAGCTCACTGCTTTGGCAAGATGAAGGTGAGATGTCAGGCTCGTTTTCAGAAAAGTAAGCACCACAACAGTCATGCAAATTTTACCTCTTTCCTAAAGTGTCTGATTCCATTTTAAATAAATGCTATAGCTCATGTATCATACAATACACTTGAAACCTTTTCTGTCTTCATGACATATGTTATGAAAGTTAAACATTTACAAACTTATAAACTAGTGTCAAGAGGATTGCATTAACTCCTCTTTGCAAGCTTCACATTGCAAACTCAAAAAGTCTTTAAAAAACATGGTTAAGTTGCTTTAATTACCTCCAGAGACTTGATGGGGTGCTTGGTGCCATGGTTTAGTTGTTTAGGTGGGTTGGATTGGTTGGTAGGTTGGATGCGATGATCTTGAAGGTCTCTTCCAACCTTTTCTTTTCTTTTCTTTTCTTTTCTTTTCTTTTTCTTTTCTTTTCTTTTCTTTTCTTTTCTTTTCTTTTTTTTTCTTTTCTTTTCTTTTCTTTTCTTTTCTTTTCTTTTCTTTTCTTTTCTTTTCTTTTCTTTTCTTTTCTTTTCTTTTCTTTTCTTTTCTTTTCTTTTCTTTTCTTTTCTTTTCTTTTCTTTTCTTTTCTTTTCTTTTCTTTTTCTTTTTTTTTTCTTTCTTTTTCTTTTCTTTTCTTTTCTTTTCTTTTTTCTTTTCTTTTCTTTTCTTTTCTTTTCTTCTCTTCTCTTCTCTTTTCTTTTTCTTTCTTTTTCTTTTCTTTTCTTTTTCTCTTTCTTTTCTTTTTTTTTCTTTTCTTTTCTTTTCTTTTCTTTTCTCTTTTCTTTTCTTCTCTTCTCTTCTCTTCTCTTCTCTTCTCTTCTCTTCTCTTCTCTTCTCTTCTCTTCTCTTTTTCTTTTCTTTTCTTTTCTTTTCTTTTCTATTCTTTTCTTTTCTTTTCTTTTTTTTTCTTTTCTTTTTTCTTTTCTTTTCCTCTGCATGTGGCAATTGAACAAATTAATACAAAATGTATTACCCAATTACACCACTAACTGAAAGCTTGTGTCTTATTCTATACTTAAAGTAGTACCTCAAATTTCTGTTCCTGAAATAATGAATTTAGTTATCTAATCTTTTCAATATTGTCATGAGTTTCTGTATGCATGAATGTTAACACCAATAAATAGAAATCACTTATAATGATAAAGTTATTAGGATTATAATATATACATTCAATATTTCATCGTACTCAGAGTGCTAAATAACACCATTAAATGTCCATTCATATTATATGGCATCTTTAAAAATGTCATAAATATTCTAACCTCATTTTGAGTGTGTCCATGCTCAGCCAATATCTGGGGCTAAACTATAGCAGTTGCTTATCACCCAATGATCTTCTGCCACCAGAGACTGAGAATCAGGAAGAGAAGACCAACAGGTTAAAAAGAACATCAATTTAATGACATAAGCAAACTGATGCCAGTGCCAATCTAAAGCTACATACAGGCCATCAAAGACACAGCCATGATACTAAACAGGAATGCAGGATGGGATTGCCAAAGGGTGATCACTGGCACAAAGCAGTGCTTGTGTTTCCTCTCTTCCTCAAGCAATTACAAAGAAAGCGAGATGCAAGACCTGTGCCCAGCCTTGTGCCATGATAGTGCTGACCCACTCCTGGGGAGGGCCTCCTCTGTGGAGCTGGTGAGACCTGTGAGGAGAGGTGGAAAAGGATGAACCTGAGGCTGCTGAAATCTGGACAAAGGTTTGGATTTTCTGTGCATCGTGTGGAGACTCTTTCTGACTCAGGACTACAGAGGACCATGAATCTTTTATCTTTCCACATTCAAAGATGTGGGGCAGATCAAGATGAAGAGATGCATATATTCAGCTACAGAAGACTACCAGCTGCAGATCTGCCAGAAAATAGCTACCTAGGTATATACTAGGTGACCAATTTGTATGTAAGAGAACCTGAATTCTCTGTTGTGCTTTACTCTGTTTTCTCTCAATGACAGATGTAAATACATTTGGTGTATAACAGCTGTGTCCAGGAATGCTTAACTTTGCCTTATACCCTGCAGGACTGATGATAAGCAGTGTATGGGAAAGTAGAGCTTGCTGCAAGGCTGCTTGAAGCAAAGGAGAAAGTTGTGGTGACGCTTATGTCCATGCTGCTTGTAGGGCTCAGGTTCTAGCAACCACCCCTTTGTCTGCACCTGAACTTTTCCACTCCAGATACTACTTGATTCTTTTTTCATAGACAGTGAAATCAGATTTACACACTGAGGAGCGCTGGGTTATTGGAGCAGAACAGCTGGGGGTCTGTATGTGTATCCTTCAAAAGAAGAATTTAAAAAGATCCTGTTACTTCAAAATAGAAGTCCTGTTTCAGTGAAGTATCTTCTCCAAAATTCTTAAACAGAGTTGTAAACCCCATACATCATCCTCTTATTTTCTGCTATTTCTAAGTAAGTGAAATTTCTCCTTTACAGACTCAGAGGGAAGACAAATAGTTTATTTATGGCTTTTAAGCACTCATCATCTATCATAGTAATGATGACATGTGATGCGAACTCATACATAATTAAGAATTAAGAGGCACTTTTAATCCTCTCTACACATCACTTGCACTTAAAACTGTATCTTATGTCAGACACTTCAATACTTGTTTTTTTGACAAGAGCAATTGTCTTTTTGGTGATGACATGTAAGCTGCTCTTCGTTTAAGAGAGATTGTTTTACTCTGACATGGGGAAGTGGAAATTGCATCTTAACAAGTTCTATCTGACAGAAAATTGTTCCCCCCCTCCAAATCTTAATTCAAATCTTAGTGTTTTTCTTAACACCTGAGTGCATTAATTTAAAAGGAACAGAAATAATTCATTTCACATAACTCACTGAATGAATATCAGGTAACATCTTCTAGGTGGATTTAATATTTTTTGAGAATAGACCACTAGTTTTCGTATACTTTTGTTTAGGAATTTTTAAATGAAACTATTTTCAATTTAAATTTAATGATTATTGTGCTCATGATGTTATGTAGTTTGACTTCCTCATTATACCGAAGAATAAGGGTGTACAATGATCAGTACTTCTTAACAGCATTTTTTCACACTGTGAAATTCCCTAGCACCATTTGTTTATTCTGAGCAGCCTTACTCCCTATTTGCACATTTAGTTTCCTATTTGTTGCATGTAATTTTACCATGTAACCATACTTAAATTTCTCTGAAACAAATGGAGCTCATGCATCACATGAGGTTTTTCTATATTGTTTTTAATCATTAAGGGTTCTTTTCAAAGACATGCTTCAGAAGTAGATCTGTGTTTTCAAGTTATAATGCTGTAAGAGACTAAGAGACTTGTCTCTCCTGGTGTGACTCAACAAAGATAAAATCGCTTGATGCTTGCCCAGACAATAGCTGATGTGAGTTGGGCAGAGCCACTGGAAGGACTCTTGGTAGGTGCAAAGATAACATTGCTCACGGGACTGCAGCTGGCCTACAACAATGGCCCAAGGGCCCAGCATTCACACCTTCAGGACAAGATCACTTCCAGCCATCAGATACCCCAGGAAAGGACAATGGTTCCTGATGTGTAAAGAGTGTGTGGGTAGCTAGATGGAGCAGGAGGAGGCGGAGGCCTTCCCCCCTCCATCCAGTGGCTACCCAAACTCACCTGAGTACACAGAAAGATTTCCTGGGGAACGATACCTGGACCTAAAGATGATTTCCCAGAACGATATCCTGGGGAACAACACCTGGACACTTGCCTAAGGGCTAAAAAAAATGTATAAAAGACTGGAGCAACTGCTGGCTTTTAGGAGGAGAAAATTGGAGAAGCAAAATGCAGAAGAAAGCAGACGGCACCACAAGCGGGAAGCATCACGGGGCCAACACAATGGATCTTGGACTCTGAAAACCCTCTCTCCGTGCTCTAAGTTCCGCTTGCTGCAACTCATGGAGCTGAAGAAGCTGCTCAGAGGACCTCATCCCTTCTACAGCCAAAGCCTCAGCACCCTTCCTCTACAGACCAACATCTCCTGCAGCACCGTTTCTCTACAGACCCAACATCTCCTGCAGCACCTATCCTCCACAGACTCAAACTGTCTTGGGGGGTGAGGGGTGTGGTAATATAATTCTTTCCCTCTTCTCCCTTTCTTCTCTCTCTTCCTATTCTCTCTCTCTCCCCTTCTGATCCCTCCACTTTATTTATGTCCATCCACTGTAGTTATGTAATAAATAGTCTAGCTGTTGATATTTTGCCCTCGTTTGTGCCTCTAATTTCACAACATGGGAATATTCATTAAAAACCTGAATTGACAGGGCTTTAAACTAGCTTCGAAGGGGGAAGGGGCTGAAACCAGTCCCCCCAGACAGGAGTCTGAGGGTGGTAAGCTGGAGTCAGGGGCAAAACCAGCAGCCCAGCTGAAGTGCATGTACACTAATGCACGAAGTATGGGCAACAAACATGAGGAGCTGGAAGCCTTGTTGCAGCAGGAAAGATATGATGTAGTTGCCATCACGGAGACATGGTGGGATGACTCGCATGACTGGAGCGCTGCAATTGACGGCTACAGGCTATTCAGGAGAGACAGGCAGGGAAGAAGGGGTGGAGGGGTGGCCCTGTACATCAGGGAGGCTCTTGATGCCATTGAGCTAGAGATCAGGGATGATCGGGTTGAGTGCGTGTGGGTAAGAATTAGAGGGAAGACCAGCAGGGCAGACATGCTGGTTGGAGTCTGTTATAGACCACCCAACCAGGAGGATGATCTTGATGAAGCATTCTATAGGCAGCTTAAGGCTGTCTCAAGATCGCCTAACCTTGTTCTCGTGGGAGACTTCAACCTGCCTGATATCTGCTGGGATCACAACATAGCAGAGAGGAGGCAATCTAAGAGGTTCTTAGAGTGCATGGAGGACAGCTTCTTATCCCAGGTGCTGCGCGAGCCTACCAGGGGTAAGGCTATGCTTGACCTCCTCTTCACCAACAGGGAAGGGCTGGTGGGTGATGTGGTGGTCGGAGGGTGTTTAGGCACCAGTGACCACGAGATAATTGAGTTTTCAGTATTCAGCCAAGCCAAGAGGGGGAACAAGAAGACCTCCACTCTGGACTTCTGGAGGGCGGACTTCAGGCTACTCAAGGAACTAACTCAGAAGGTTCCTTGGGAAACAGCCCTTAAAAACAAAGGGGTCCAGGAGAGCTGGACCTACTTCAAGAAAGAACTCTTGAAGGCGCAGGAACAGGCTGTGCCAGTGTGCCAGAAGCAGACGGCCAGCCTGGTTGGGTAATGAACTTCTAAAGGAACTAAGGGAAAAAAAGACGGTGTATTATCTTTGGAAAAAGGGGAGGCAACCCATGGAATGTTTAGGGATGTTGCTAGGTCTTGTAGGAAGAAAATTAGGGAGGCAAAAGCACATTTGGAGCTCAGACTGGCCTCTGCTGTGAAGGACAACAAAAAGTCCTTCTATAAATATATTAATAGCAAGAGGAAGGGCAAGGAGAAGCTCCACTCCTTGGTGGGCACGGAGGGGAACGTTGTAACAAAGGATGAGGAAAAGGCAGAGGTACTTAACACCTTCTTTACCTCAATTTTTACTAGCAGGACAGAATATCTTCTGGTCAGCTGGCCTGCAGAGTGGCAGAAGGAGCCAGGGAGCAGCATAGTTTTCCCCTGTTCCAGGATGGGAGAGTTAGAGATCTTCTCAGCTGCTTGGACCCCCACAAGTCCATGGGACCGGATGGGATCCATCCTAGGGTGCTGAGGGAGCTGGCGGATGAGCTGTCCAGGCTGCTCTCCATCATTTTTCAGCAGTCCTGGCTCACTGGAGAGGTCCCAGAAGACTGGAAGCTGGCCAACGTGGTGCCCATCCATAAGAAGGGCCGGTTGGAAGAGCCAGGGAATTATAGGCCTGTCAGCCTGACCTCAGTGCCAGGCAAGATTATGGAGCGGGTCATCTCGAGTGCGATCACACAGCACTTACAGGATGGCCAGGGGCTCAGGCCTAGCCAGCATGGATTTAGGAGGGGCAGGTCCTGCCTGACCAACCTGATCTCCTTCTATGATCAGGTGACCCGCCTGGTGGATGTGGGGAGGCCTGTAGATGTGGTCTACCTGGACCTCAGCAAGGCCTTTGACACAGTCCCCCACAGCAAACTCCTGGCCAAGCTGGCAGCCCATGGCTTGGACAGGAGCACACTGCGTTGGGTTAGGAACTGGCTGGAGGGCCGAGCCCAGAGAGTAATGGTGAATGGCACCACATCCAGCTGGCGGCCTGTCACTAGTGGTGTGCCCCAGGGATCAGTGCTGGGCCCCATGCTCTTCAACATCTTTATTGATGATCTGGATGAGGGCATTGAATCCATCATCAGTAAATTTGCAGACGACACCAAGCTGGGGGCAGGAGTTGATCTGCTGGAGGGCAGAGAGGCTTTGCAGAGGGACCTCGACAGGCTGGACAGATGGGCAGAGTCCAGTGGCATGAGATTTAACACATCCAAGTGCCGGGTTCTGCACATTGGCCACAACAACCCCAGGCAGCGCTACAGGCTGGGGTCAGAGTGGCTGGAGAGCGGCCAGGCAGAGAGGGACCTGGGGGTGCTGGTTGATGGGAAGCTGAACATGAGCCAGCAGTGTGCCCAGGCAGCCAAGAGGGCCAACTGCATCCTGGCCTGCATTATGAATAGTATGGCCAGCAGGAGCAGGGAGGTCATTGTGCCCCTGTACTCTGCTTTGGTTAGGCCGCACCTTGAGTACTGTGTCCAGTTCTGGGCCCCTCAGTTTAAGAAGGACATTGAGACACTTGAACGTGTCCAGAGAAGGGCAACAAGGCTGGTGAGAGGCCTTGAGCACAAGCCCTATGAGGAGAGGCTGAGGGAGCTGGGGCTGTTTAGCCTGGAAAAGAGGAGGCTCAGGGGTGACCTCATTGCTCTCTACAACTACCTGAAGGTGGTTGTAGCCAGGAAGGGGTTGGCCTCTTCTCCCTAGCAACCAGCACCAGAACAAGGGGACACAGTCTCAAGCTGCACCAGGGGAAGTTTAGGCTCGAGGTGAGGAGAAAGTTCTTCACCGAGAAAGTGATTCGTCATTGGAATGGGCTGCCCGGGGAGGTGGTTGAGTCACCGTCCCTGGAGGCGTTCAAGAGGGGACTGGATGTGGCACTTGGTGCCATGGTCTAGTTGTGAGGTTGTGGTTACAGGTTGGACTCGATGATCTTCAAGGTCTCTTCCAACCTTGGTAATTCTCTTCTCTTCTCTTCTCTTCTCTTCTCTTCTCTTCTCTTCTCTTCTCTTCTCTTCTCTTCTCTTCTCTTCTCTTCTCTTCTCTTCTCTTCTCTTCTCTTCTCTTCTCTTCTCTTCTCTTCTCTTCTCTTCTCTTCTCTTCTCTTCTCTTCTCTTCTCTCTCTTCTTTCTCTTCTCTTCTCTTCTCTTCTCTTCTCTTCTCTTCTCTTCTCTTCTCTTCTCTCTCTTCTCTTCTCTTCTCTTCTCTTCTCCTCTTCTCTTCTCTTCTCTTCTCTTCCTCTTCTCTTCTCTTCTCTTCTCTTCTCTTCTCTTCTCTTCTCTTCTCTTCTCTTCTCTTCTCTTCTCTTCTCTTCTCTTCTCTTCTCTTCTCTTCTCTTCTCTTCTCTTCTCTTCTCTTTCCCTCTCCAGATTGAGACAAATGCTCTTCTGAAAACTGGTAGAAGGTGCGAGAGCAGCAGCCATTTTCCATTATGCTATTTTGGTTTTTATATAACTCGTTTGTGTTGGCATGTGAACAAATGTTTAGCATTTCAGTTGTTACTGTCTAAATGAAATTCTGATTTGCCTTTTTTTTTTTTTTTTTAAGTAGAAACACATGTTTAAATAAAATTCCTTATTTGTGACTGAAAGTATTCCAGAGCCCAGTAACTGGGAACAGGGTTTCACCTCCCTCCTTTGTGTCTTTATTTTTCAATTCTAAAATGTGGCAATTGATTAACAACATTTTGTGCAATAGCTTTTTATCTTTACTTCTGAAGTTTTATTTCCCTAGTAGAATGCCATAAAAGGAAAGCAGATAATTATACCAAATGGTTATGCAAATCCCAATGGAAAGAGTAAATATTCAATAATTTCTGGACTTCACTGGAGACAGTGAGTTTCATGCCTTTACAAGTTGGAGTTATACAAATGTCCAATTAGCATCATGAAATATGATTTCTCTTTTGTTTTTAAAACAGCCTTTGAGGTTTTCTTGTCTGATAACAATGAACAAGACATTCATAGAACAATAGAGTAGATGGAACAAAGCAAGTGAAGTATGATGTTGAAAAACCACAAAGAAAACTATCTTCAAAGTCATGGATAGGAGCTTTCTAGTGATGAACTCAAAATGTAAATATTCAAAATAATGGGGAAAATAGATGATGCTTCATTTGGGGAAATCTTGAGCGGTACCATTTTTCACTTGCTATGAATATATGCTGAAAATATTACTCTGTGCTTGTGAGCACCCAAGGGATTAGTTAATGGAATGTTTAGCTGGCCCTAACTGTGAGAACAAAATTTCTGTAAGGTATTGACTTCTATACGAGTATCTCACATAATCTGCTTATTTAAATGGTTTTGAAGAAAAAATATATCAAAATTATTAAGATTCCATGATATTTTCTTCTTGAGATGACTACAAGAGTTATGCAATTACACTTGGACTTAAGCACGCGAGTGGATTAATTGATTCAATTTATCCTGCATGATTGTGCAATGTCATAAAAATGCAAATAAATATGCTACAAAGCAAAATTTGAATAATGTAAGTTATTACAAAGAGAACTTGTTCAGTCCAAAGTTGCTTAATCATCATATGTTTAGTTTATTACTGTATTCTTTTTCCTTTTATTACTCTCAAGGAATTAGAACAAACTTTATAGGCTCTTAAGCTTTTGATTTATTTTATTATGTAAACTACTCTGCATTTCCACAGCCTCTAGATTTGCATTATTAAGCAGCTGATTCTTGGACTTAATAAGAATAATTTATAGAAATGTCTTCATCAGTTCTTCTGTTGATCATTCACTTATATTGTGGCAAGAAGGCTGCACAGTAAAGAAAGATGAGGAGAAAGTCATAGTTTCATTAATGTGTAAGAAGTCTCTGGGTATTCCTACAGAGGCCACAAAAGTTTAAAAAAAAAAAAAAAAAAAGAAATAGGTGTGGTCTGTAGACAGCACTGGCAAAAATATTTGTTTCTACATAAAATGAAATTATTTTCACTTGGAAGTATGATTTGGACCCTGATTCCTGAAGAGGAATAGTTAGAGGCTTCATGAGCAAAATGAATACAGAGGCGAGTGAAGGTCTAGGCATACCGAAAAATACAGACACGCTTTTTGGAGATAATGCTTTCAGACACTACAGATAAAGCTTGTAGATGCTCAGTTTGGCTCAGGTGTGCCAGAAAGAGCAAATACTTTTGCCTATTCCATTTCTCCTTGTCCAGTATGGATGTAGATAAAAAGACATTATAATTAAACTAAAACCATACAAAACAAGGATGAATAGAAACAGAGTTTGAGGATTCTACAAATGGATCAGAAAAAAGGGTCTCTGTCTCCCACAGCATTCTCCTTCAGAAACTCATGGCACAAGACATGGATAAGTGCACTCTGCACTGGATAAAATACTGGCTGGCTGGGCTCCTGAATCCAGAGCTGAGTCTAGTCTGCGAATTTAACAGTGCCTATCCACAGCAACAGTAGTGACAGTGATGTAATTACCATAAGAAGGGTTGGGTTTGATACTGATTTTGTATATGTTTGTATATATTTCATTTTATTGTTTTTATTATTTTCATTTAAAACTCTTCTATAGAAGTGTTTTCTTCCAATCCATAGTTCTCTTTCTCATTCCCTTTATCTCCCTCTTCTAGGAATAGAGAAGGGTTAATAGAGACCATCCATCAGCCAGCCACAACCTTAGACATATATTCAAGTCTATTTTTCTTCCTCTCTTGTTGATTATTACTGGGAGGAAGGAGGAAAGAGTCTTTTATTTTGTTTTTATGCCTGTAGTTGTGAGAGCAGCCAATTTTTAAGTCCAGTGCTAGTAAACAGAGCCACCTGTTGATTGTATTGTAACAGCCTGTTGTAACTGCAGTATTGTGATTCTGTCTCACTGTTGAAGACAGTGGATAATTCTGATGGATTACCAATGCTAATACATCAATATTGTATTTTGGAGCCATTTGTAATTCAGCCCATCAATTTAGGGTTTTAAAACTAGTTTCTGGACCTGGGGACAGTTTTCCCCTTTGAAGCTGCAGGGATGCTAAATGCAAGGATCACCAATTTAAGGATCACCACCTCTTGCCCAGGAGCAATGTATATCAACAAAGGAAGGCAGGAGAGAATGTTAGGAGACCTGCCTGGGTGAGCAAGTAGCTCCTAGACAGTGTCACACACAAAAAAAGATGCAAAACCAAACCAACCAACCAAAGAAAAACACCACCACCATTACCGAAACTGCACAAGGAGTGGAAGAAAGGACAAATATATGGGGAGTATATAAGGAAGCTGTCTGAACAGCAAGAGACCTGGTTAGAAAAGCTAAAGTTCAGTTAAAATTAAATCTAGTCAGGGAGAGCAAGGGGAATAGCGAGTTTCTATGGATACATTAATGACAAAAGGAAGACTAAGGAAGATGTAGGCACCCTCAAACAGGAAATGTGAGAACTGGTGATAAGTGATGTGGGGAAGGCTGAGCTTCTCAATGACTTCTTTACCCCAGTCTTCACTGGCAAGGGCTCCAGCCACATTCCTGAAATCACAGAAGACAATGGCAGGGGCTGGAAGGAGGAACTGCCCATTGTAAGCATTTGTGACCATCTGAAGAACTTGAGAGTGCACAAGTCCATGGGGACCCAATGGGATACACCCACGGGAGCTGAGAGAATTGGTGGACAAGGTCACTAAACCACGATTATATTCCAAAAGTCATGGCAGTCCAGAGAAGTCCCCACTGATTGGAAGAGAGGAAACATAACCCCCATTTTCAAAAAGGGAAAGAAAGATGATCCAGGGAACTAGGGACCAGTAAGTCTCACCTCTGTGCCCAGTAAGATCATGGAGCAGATCCTCCTGGAGGCACTGCTGAGGCAGAAGAATAATGAAGAAGTGATTTGGTACAATCAGCACAGCTTCACCAAGGGCAAATCCTGCCTGACAAACCTGGTGGCCTTCTATCACAAGGTCACAACATCAGTAGACAAGGGAGAACAGTTGACATCATTTATCTGGACATGAGTAAAACCTTTGACACTGTCCCACATGACATCCTGATCTCCAAGATGGTAAAAATCTGTGTTTGATGGATGGACCACTCGGTGGATAACGAACCGGCTTGACAGCCACACCCAAGAGTGATGGTCACTGGGTCCACATCCAAGTGCAGGCCAGTGACAAGTGGAGTCCCTCAGGGATCAGTACTGGGACCAGTCTTGTGTAACATCTTCGTTGTTGACATGGACAGTGACATTAAATACACCCTCAGCAAGTTCACCAATGACACCAAGCTTTGTGCTGGGGTAGGCATGCTGGAGGGAAGGGATCCATCCAGAGGGACCTTGACAGGCTGGAGAGGTGGGCTCCACTACTGCCACCCATTAACAATGAAAGGCTCTGGCAGCCCCTACTGCCTGAGACCTGGACAGCTACATGTTTTCAGGGGAACTCTGTCTAGAGTGTCACATCCATTCTGGCAAGCACAGAGGACATGGGTTTCTGCTGGGTAGATACCATAGTAAATCCTTTCTGAAAGGGTGATCCTTTCTAAAGGGTGATGACCATAAATTGAACTTATCTCTTGAACTGGTAGGGTGATTGCACCCTCAAATTATAGGCATGGGGGTGGCTGTGGTTGCCCAGGTCTCATCAGTGTCTCCCACAAGAGCTGCTTGCACCTGGCATTTTCTTGCCTCAGGAAGCCACTGTGTTCCAAGATTTCCTGCTCCACTGTGGGCATGGCAAGCTCTGGAGTAGTTCCCCTCAGGGACCAACCATATAAAATTTGATCTGTGGATGAGGCAGTCAGAAAAAACAGTGCAGCAAAAAAAAAGTTGTTTACTGCCCTGATGAGTATGGTCATGAGTAAGGTTAGATTCCCCCTTGTCTTTCTATGTAAGTTAAAAACTATACTGAATTATCAATTTAAAATGTCTTCTTCATACTCTCTTGTCTTTTATAAACTACTTTCACTAGAGGGAGGAAGTGAGGACAGAGCCTTTCCATCACCCTAGTCCTTCCTTAGAATCCCTAGATTGTCTGCCAAGCAGCACCTGCTGCTGTATTCAGCTTTCATTTAGCAGGGCACAGTATTTCCTAATCATTCCAGGGACTGTTTCCCTAACAAAAATGAGACACAAAATAGCTTGACTGGCTTCAGTTGACCACAAATGTTATATTCATCACTTTCAGATATTAGAAAGAGAGCCCAGTATCTGTGGTTTCTAAGTTGTTTCTTAAACCAGCACTACTAATAGTGAATATTAACATAATCTTTATTACAGTAGAGATCACTCTTTAAAGCCCATACATGTGACAAGATAACAAGATGACAAAATGCTTTCAGAATTGAAGAACCATCTTCTGCCACTGGAATCAATATTAATGTTGTCCCTTCACTAGTGATTCATTTAACCGAAGAAATTCCTCAGGCAGTAGTTTCTACTGCCCTTTTTATTACCTACACAGTATAAATGGCCCAAAGTGGTCCAGGCAATCTGTTCAGTCATATTGCTTGCAGTTCTGTGACCTTTGCATAGCAAATACTTAGGTTATTATGCTTGAAAATTTTGACATCCCTTGACTGCATCCTTCAATTTCTCTCCAGCACTCAAATTGCACCTAATGATTTTCACAGCTTTGTGAGTTCACAGTTGAAATGAAACATCAAGCAGTTAATTTTAATCTTTATAGTCTGACCAAAAATTCCATATTCTGCCGCTGGAGAAATCCCAATGTTATTGAAGCTTTATAAACATTAGTGATGATGAACAAAAATAGGATGTAAATATTGTACCTAAATATACATAGAGTTCAAGCTACTCAGTCAAAGGGGGAGAAAAGAAATCAGCCAAGAAGGAATTTAACATAGAAATAGTCATACTGAAAACCATCAGAGCACTCAGGTGCCAGAAGAGACTTTCAGGGGAAGAAGCAACAGGAAATATTCCATTGTTTTTGAGAAGGACATCAGTGAATTTGTGAAAACAAACCAATAAAACAAGACGACCACTTAACAAGGATTGGATTTAATGGACAGATGATAGCCCTGAGTCCTATCTAACTAAAATATAATGCAATATTATTCTAAATTACTGGTGATTGTACTGGAAGAATAAATCTTAAAAACATGCCAGGCAAGAAATAGGGGAATTGTCCTCTAAACAATCTGAGTGGCTAATGTTGATCTTTACTCTAGCAGGCACTTGAGTGCAATCTTATTTTTAATTTTATTCAGTATCAAAAAAATGGCTGAAAGTTGTAGCTCAGTGTGACTGCAACTGTGAAATACCCTTCATTTTAATACTATGGAAAAGACATTTTACTACACTGGCTTTAAAGAATGACAGCACCTCTGTAATAAGAACATTTTGCGTCAGTTTCCTAAGCCAGGTGGTACATGCTAACATTCTCCCAAATCACCAGCTGCTCAAATGACAATAATCAATAGCTACATTCTGATCCATTTTGGTAGTATGTGTTTTTACAAAATCTGTAAAACTAGTTCATTTCCACTTCTATATCTTGCAATGATTTATCTTCAGATATTTCTTCAGACTTCAGTCTCTCCATTGAACTGCCTGTTCCTTTTCCCAAAAAGAGATGATGACGTTCAAAAGTTACACTCTAAAACAATTGTGCTGGTTTTGACTGGGATAGAGTTAACTTTCCTCAGAGTAGCTAGTATGAAACTGTGGTTTAGATTTATGATGAGAACAGTGTTGATAACACAGGGACGTTTTAGTTATTTCTGAATGCAGGGTCAAGGTCTTTTCTACTTTTTACACCACCCCACCAGCAAGTAGGTTGGAAGTGCACAAGAAGTTGGGAGGCAACATAGCTGGGCAAGCTGACCTCGGATGACCAAAAGGATATTCCATCCCATATGATGTCATGCTCTGCAGGGTAGAGCTGAGAGAAAAAGAAGAAGGAATAGGGGACATTTGGAACTAAGGCATTTGTCTTCCCAAGTCGTGCTTGGGAAGACAAACACCTTAAGCAGGATCTCCTGCTTTTCCTGGGGATGTCTGAACACCTCACTGCCAATGGGAAGTACTAAGTTCCTTGTTTTGCTTTGCTTGCTTGTGCAGCTTTTGCATTCCCTATTAAGATGAGTTTTCTTTCAACCCATGAGTTTTCTTACTTTTTCAATTGTCTTTCTGTGGAGGAGTAAGAAGGAAGTTGTGTGATGTTTAACTATTGTAGTTAAACCACAGCGATACGGCATGTAGCTACGCAGGTTCAGGTGGTAGTTTATTAAACTTCCACAGCCTTTAGTGTTTGCCTGCAGCTGGCAGCAATTTTAAATACTATCAATCGATCCAAAATTCAGCACAGCCCATAAAAATAGGAAGTTGTACAAGCAGAGTAGAATAGACCAAATAAAGAAGAAACAGTTTGTCATTTCACACAAAAGCCAGTAAAAACTTGTTACTTATCATTAAATTATCAGATCACAACTTTACAATTTCAGTTTGTGATCCTTTACTTCATCAGCTAAGAATAGGAACCAAAATCATGGAGAAGGGCCTGGTGAACAGATAGGCAAGCAATCAAAACCTGGATATTTGGTGGGGGATGGGAGGAGAAGGGGAAAAAAATAATAAAAAGCCAGAACTTCAGTAGTGTTTGAGCAAAATCTAGGATTTTGAAGTTTTAGTTAGGAAGGGGAGGGTTGGGAGAGTCCTTGTTCACATTTGAGACATACGTGTCAAGCTTTTCTGAAAAAGCATTATATTTGCCAGAGAAGTTCACTGCTGTTCACCTAGCATGAGGCTTTGGGGAGCAATAGACTACTGGAAGTTCATTTTGTTGTCCACAGTGAAATGGTAATAACAGACAGCCATATGTTGCAATAAAAAGTTTTAAAGCCAACAAGTGCTGAACAAAGCTATGGGGACAGGGCTATATCACAGCATGTATGTCACAAGATTTTGAGACATAATACACCTGCAATCTGAAAAACAACACAGGACAGGATAATTGCATCATAAAGCAAATAGTGTTATGCCAGATGGCTATAAGGGAGCCCATCCTCTCCTTCCTGTTCTTCCTTCCTTTCCCTTGGGAAAATTCAGCATTATCTTTTGCATAAAATTCCAACTGTTTTATGCAATATACAGCAGCAAAACAAGTTTCTCCTTTCATCAGAATACGTGGGCTTCAGCCAGTATCTAGAGAAGAGAAGATGAAAACTTCATTACAAAGTATCTGCACTTACTGGAGCAGAACCAGCCATAGGGTAAAGTTTAGAACCTACGCATGAAAAGAAAACCACATTTATATCAAGCTCAACTGATTTCTATTAGCGGTATTACATCTTTCCAGCCCTAGTCTAAATACAGAGATTCACAAAACTTGCTCTCAAAACCAGATCATTAATACTTGGCACAAACTACAAAGTTTGTTGCTTTCAGGACATTTTCCAAAAGATACCAGGGGAAGCCCCATTCATAATCTTCCTTTTAAATTGCAATGACACTTTCATCCTTTCAGCAAGCACCTACGTCTAACAGTTGATCAAAGTAAAAGAAAAACAAAAATAATCCTGATTCCATTAGCTTAATTACTGAGAAAACATTTAAGTAAACAAATATTGCTAACAGAACAAGGAGAATGGGACGAGTATCAGGCAACCAGCACCAGAACAAGAGGACACAGTCTCAGGCTGCACCAGGGAAGGTTTAGGCTGGAGGTTAGGAGGAAGTTTTACACAGAGAGAGTGATTGCCCAGTGGAATGGGCTGCCTGGGGAGGTGGTGGAGTCGCTGTCATTGGAGGTGTTCAGGAGGAGACTTGATAGGGTGCTTGGTTGCGTGATTTAGTTGATTAGGTGGTGTTGGATGATGGGTTGGACATGATGATCTTGAACATCTCTTCCAGCCTGGTCTATTCTATTCTATTCTATTCTATTCTATTCTATTCTATTCTATTCTATTCTAGTCTAGTCTAGTCTAGTCTAGTCTAGTCTACTCTATTCTATTCTATCTCTATGATTTGTAGTTCACTATAAGCTGATATTTGAGGAGTACTAGTAATGCTTGACATAGCAATTTTGATTGGGTAATGCATTGTTTGACAATGGATAGCCTAGATTTTGGCAAAATGAGGAAATTAGGATAGGTGCTGATATTGTTCAATAAAAAAAAACATTTAATATCTAATGTTAAGCTTTAGCAAGTCTTTTTCTAATAAAAAAAAAACCAACAAGCAAATAAACAAACAAAAAGCAAACTCCATATTTATTTTTCTCTTCTAGGGTTTTAGAAACTTCTTTTCCTAGGGTGGTGTAGAAGTCATTGACTTTTAATAAACCAAGATAAAACCAGCATGGGCATCAAGGTCTGGACTTTTGCCAGACTGTCAATTTGATGTAATGATGTTCCCAGAACCATTGTGTGTAACAACAAAGCTTTGGGAAAGTTCTAACTTCCAATTCCATACCCAAAGCCCTTAAACACCAAAATTACTTCTAGCTGCATTAGGATGTCTACTTACTAAGCCTGAATTCAATACATGTTTAAGGTGTACACATACTGGAGTTAATCACTGCAAAGACAACAAAATTTACATAGATCATAGAATCACAGAATCGTTTAGGATGGAAAGATCTCTACAATCATTAAGCTCAAATATTAACCTAACACTGTCAAGACTACCATTAAAATATACCCCTCACACTCTACAACTACCTGAAGGGAAGTTATAGTAAGGTAGGGGTGAGGCTCTTCTCCTAGGCAACATATGACAAGAGCCTGAAGCTGTGCCAGAGGAGGTTTAAGTTGGATGTTAGGAAGCACTTCCTCATGGAAAGGGTAATGAGACACTGAAATGGAGTCACCATCCCTGGACATGTTTAAGGAAAGATTTGATGTGGCACTTAGTAAAATGGTCTAGTTGATGTGGTGATGCTAGGTCATAGGCTGAACTTGATGATCTCAGAAGTCTGTTCCAGCCTCAATAATTTTCTGTGATTCTGTGTGATATCGGGAGAAACCAAACACCACATTTCATCTCTAGCTGGCAGCCTTGCAAGATACTGTCATGTTTGCAAAAATATTTCTAGGAAGAATACTATTCAAAAAGAAATGAAAGGGTGTAAAAATTAAATGGTGAGACAACAATTTAATAATTAGATATTGGTTAGGCTAAACAGTCTTGCCTCTGACTTCAGCATGGCACATAAAAGGCATAGGGCAATGTATTGACTGTCACAAGACCAGTTTTGGTGATGCAGAGTGCTGGACAACAAAGAAATCTGCCACTGCTTAGCTCATACCCACACACAACAGTTGCTGATGGAGATTCTCGTGGAAAAGGATGTTTATCCTCATGTTTGTTATACTCAAGCATTAGTCATATCCTGAAAGTGACTGGCTACATTTAATCTGCGGTGCTACTGAAACTTGTATTCAACCACTGAGGTAGAATAGTAAATAAGAAAAGGAAGAGAAACAAGGAGCTGGCTTCTGCAGATTACCACAGCACAGGTAATCTGACACTCTCAGACACCGGATTATTTGTCTTATTATTAATTACAGTATGCAAGATGAGTTCATGGAAGGAAACACAGCTTGACAGACAGACAATCAGTAGACGGAACCTCAAAATTATGCCACCTAAATCCTATATACAGCAGAGTACAAAAATTGCAACTTCCTGCATTAGTGAGTTCCATGCTAGGCAGTCTGCAACTACATGTTTGCAGAATAGAAGATGATGTAGATTTTTGTATGCTATAAACAATTGTGTGTAACATTAAAGCAATAGAAAGTAATGGGGCAATTTAAAAGACAGGTAGTTTGGTTTTTCCTTTCATTCTTTAATAATGAGGGTATATACAGGATACATCTCACCTGACTGAAGCTTCCAATAAAACTGCTCTACAATTCAGTAGTTGAATGATTTCTTTTATTTTTCTTTCAATAATTTGGAAGTTTCATGTTGAACTCCAAAAGATGGATGCCAATAAAATGGTTTAAAGCCAATATTTATGGATGCATTAATGCCAATTAGTTTAATATCTTAACTGCTACTGACACAGAGCACCAGAGACAGGGCAACAAATTTCTTTCTATTCATCCCATATTGAAATTTGAATATTCAATTTTGATACTAGATTACTTTTCACAAGAAACTACTATCCTTCCCTTACATCTGCAGCAGCTCTGCCTCAGGTCTGTTCTACACACCCCAATTCTAGCTTCTCACTCCTCAGGAATTGTGGCTTCATTGGCTGAAAAGATTAAATCAAACCTCATACATGTAACACCATTTCTCTTGCAGACCCCTACAGCTGTTACTCCATATGGTTGCTTGTTGCAGAGTCTGAAATATACATTCTTTTGCCATAATATGTGCATGCAGAAAAATAGTTGATGTATTTGGTTTGCCTGAGCTGGAATTAATTCTCCTCAAAGCATCGTTCTAGCACTGTGTTTTGCAGCAGCAGTTGATAACACAGCAGTGTTTTGGATACTGTTGAATAAATATCCAGGCTTCATCTTTCCAACATTTCCCCACCCCAAGAGTATGCTGAGGGGTGGGCCAGATCTTGGGAGGGGACATGGCTGAGCCAGCTGACCCAAACTGGCCAAAGCAGTATTCCATGCCATATGAGATCAGTTCAGATGTAAGAATGAAGTGAAAGAAGGAAGTGTGGGGATTCATCCATGGCATCTACCCTCCTAAGGAACAACTAAGCTTAGAGAGCCCTGCTTCCTGAGACTGCCTGCCATCTTGCTGATGCGAAGTAGAGACTAACATCTCACTCTCTCTGCTTTCACTTTTCATGGTCTATTGCCTTTGCTTATTATTGTTATTAAATTGCTTCTATCTTATTACTAGCTTTTGTTATATTTTCGCCCTCTCCCCTGTTCATTTAAGGGGCACGATAGAGCAGTTTTTGTGGGCATTTGGCCCCTAGGCTAATTTTTGCATTAATTTCAAATAAAAAACAAATTAAAACAAAACAAACCAAAAAACAATAAACACAAACCAATAAAACAAACAAGCAACAACAACAAAAAGAAACACAAAACCAAAACAAAAAGTCCTAACCAAACCCACAAAATCTTTAGCTATCTACACAAAGCTAGTACTAAGGAACGGCAATTTGACTACAAGACTTTGAAAAGTTGCAGGAAGTTATATCCTGCTAGAAGAATACTTAATCCTGTCTTCAAAACATTTAAAATGCCATCTCTGTCATAAAGAAATGGGTTTTTTAGTTTCCTCTGTTTTTCCCAATCATAAGATGGTAGAGAAGGGGAAAAGTGGCTGGAACAGCTTTGTTGATTAATTTTATGTCAGTATTTCCTAGGGCATCCCCTGATCCAGTGAGTTCTTTCTTTTTATGCTTTCAACTTTGCTCTTGCAAATCACTCAGACACTTTCCACTAGCAGAACAGTAACCTTTAGCTTTTATAGAGTAATGCTGTACAAAAATCAACGCGCAGGCAGCAGTCAAACACTGCGCTGACATTTAGAAAGTAGATGACGCCACTGGGGAATAAAGGGCCTCAAAGCAGGAGTAATGCTGCTGAAATGTCTGTGGAAAGTTATCTTCCATATATTTTAAACTTGAATGGATAATCCTGCCCAAGGGCATGGTTACCTGAACTGTAGTTATAGCAGATCTGTGTTAAATGATTATCACCCTAGCTGTTTCTCCCCAACATACTGGTGATTGCTGCTCCATCATATCAGTTTTACGGTTCTATTGACAGAACATGGTTTGTATTTTCTTAAAATCAGTTTATTTCACTGAAGAGTGAGACTGAGAGTGGAAAGACATAGGTTCAGTCCAGGAAAAACAAAAATATTGAAAGGATATTTTCTCCAATGTAGTGCAGAGAAAAGTAGGAGGAAATGGCAAAGGAAAGCAAATGGCAACAGAAACATTTTACTGTGTCTTAGGCAGAATAGTTTCTATAATAAACAAGGAACTAACTTCTAAATCTCTCTTTCTTACTATTCCTCACACTTCAAGGAAACTGCTATGTAATAGATAGCCCTTTACAATTCCAGTGTCAGTGTTTTCACAGTATAACAATATATAAATACTATAATGCTATTGACTGTGATAAATACTATACCGTTATTGATTGCAGTCTATCTTTCTAAATGTTTGAAGAACTACAGCACTATTAATGAACAACTTCCTGTGAAAATTTCCCCTTCCACTGCCAGTGGATGGAACATGTCTGTCTCTATTATACAAGCTGTATCTTTACATGCCAGTGGGTTTTGTAACAGTAAGAGTGAAAGTACTTAGTGAGAAAACCAACATTAAACATTTAGTTATCCCCTAAACTACCAGTAAAAATGTTACAATAGGATTGCACAAGAGCCCATAAAATGAACAAACATGCAAAACTCTACTCATTTCAAAATATGTGAAAATGGAATCTGCACAATCTCCTGGTATCAGAGTGCCACCTGTGGTATTCATCCACTTTGGAATCACAAAAATCACAGAATTAACCAAGTTGGAAAAGACCTTCAAGATTATGAAGTCCAACCTATCACCCAACACCATCTAATCAACTAAACCATGGCAAGTAAGTGCCTCATCCAGTGGTATTTTAAACATTTCCAGGGAAGGTGACTCCACCACCTCCCTGGGCAGCCCATTCCAATGGCCAGTAACTCTTTCTGTGAAGAATTCCATCCTAACATCCAGCCTAAATTGCAAAATTGTTTTAGAACCATAGAATCATAGAACTGTTGGGGTTGGAAGGGACCTTAAGGATCATCCAGTTCCAACTGTCCTGCCATGAGCAGGGACACCTCACAATACATCAGGTTGCCCAGAGCCACATCCATCCTGGCCTTAAAAAACTCACAGGGATGAGGCTTCCACCACCTCCCTGGGCAAACTGTTCCAGTGACTCACCACCCTCATGGTGAAGAATTTCTTCCTAACATCCAATTTGTATCTACCCACTTCTACTTTTTTTTTTTCCATTCCCCCTAGTCCTATCATTACCTGACACCCTAAAAGTCCCTCACCTGCCCCATTTTTTTTTCCCCTTTTATCCCTTCAAATCCCAGAGCACCTGGGCTCTGTTGGAGTCTCCTCCCACCCCAGGTGTGGCAACTTGGCTCTCCCCACCCACTCCCCTTTTTAATCCCCCTAGGGAAGGCAGAAGCCCTAAGCTGAGCCCATCTGGGCTGAGGGATCCTCCTCTCATCACTGGTGAGTGCCCATGGTGCACACTGGGTGATGGTGGTGGTGACAACAAAGGCCGGGGGGCCTGGTGGCCCCCCGGTTAGATAGGAACACAGTTGATGACCACTCCAATATCATTCACAGGTGATGGCTGGGTCTCCTTGCTGGGGCTGAGCTCCTCTGTGTGAGATCTTGGCTAGTGAGGGTCTTGCCCCTGGCTCTGGGATGGGTGCAAAAATGGTGGTGGTGGAGCAGGAGCTGTTTAGTCATATGATGTTATGCTAATTATACTATTTTTACCTGGAGACCCCTTGAGTCTGCTTTCATCATCCAGTAAATCTCTGCTTTTGTGCCTCATTTACAGACCATTTCTTCCCCCTCACTGATTCTTTTCAGAAATAAGGAAGGATAGGAGGAAAAAAAACAATAAAGCATTACTGGAAAATGCATTCACTTATCAATCAACTCTGAAGAGGAAGCCTTCAGGAAGAGGGGCAGGTTGGAAAGTGAGAATCACTTCTTATGAATCACAAGACAAATGTCATAAAGAACAGACAGGACAAGACTGCATCTTCTCCATTGTGGTTATGTTTCATGGTGGTAAATGCAGAGGGGAAATACGTTCAAGCTAACTTGGAAATCTTTATCACACTTCTCCACAGAAAGAATCACAGAGAAAGGAAGATTGTGAAAAGTGAATACCCATCCTTCATGCAGAAATACAGAATGAACCTATTTGGAAAAGACCTTCAAATTGAGTCCAGCCTATCACCCAACACCATCTAATCAACTAAACCATGGCACCAAGTGCCTCATCCAGTCTGGTTTTTAACACTTCCAGTGATGGTGACTCCACCACCTCCCTGGGCAGCCCATTCCAATGGCCAGTCTCTCTTTCTGTGAGGAATTTATTTCTAACATCCAGCCTAAACCTCCCCTGGCATAGCTTGAGACTGTGTTCTCTTGTTCTGATGCTGGTTGCCTGGGAGGAGAAACTAAGCCCCACCTGGCTACAACCTCTTTTCAGGTAGTTGCAGACAGCAATAATGTCTCCCCTGAGCCTCCTTCTCCAGGCTAAGCAACCCCAGCTCCCTTAGCCTCTTCTCATAGGGCTTGTGCTCCAAACCCCTCACCAGCTCTGTTGCTTTCTTTGCACATGTTCCAGCAAGTCAACATCTTTCCTAAACTGAGGAGCCCAGAACTGGACACAGTACTCAAGGTGTGGTCTAACCAATGCAGTGTACAGGGGCACAATGGCTTCCCTGCTCCTGCTGGCCACACTATTCCTGATACAGGCCAGGATGCCATTGGCCTTCTTGGCTGCCTGGGCACACTGCTGGCTCATGTTCAGCCTACTGTCAACCAGTACCCCCAGGTTCCTCACTGCCTGGCCACTCTCCAGCCACTCTGACCCCAGCTTGTAGAACTTCATGTGGTTGCTGTGGCCAATGTGCAGAACCCGGCACTTGGGTGTGTTAAATCTCATGCTGTTGGATTCTGCCCATCTGTCCAGGCTGTCAAGGTCCCTCTGCAAAGCCTCTCTGCCCTCCAGCAGATCAAATTCTGCCTCCAGCTTGGTGTCGTCCGCAAATTTACTGATGACGGACTCAATGACCTCATCCAGATCATCAATAAAGATGATAATATGCATGGGGCTCAGCACTGATCCCTGGGGCACCCCACTAGTGACAGGCCGCCAGCTGGATGTGGCACCATTCACCACCACTGTCTGGGTGGTGTGCTCCTGTCCAAGCCATGGGCTGATAGCTTGGCCAGGAGTTTTCTGTGGGGAACAGTGGCAAAGGCCTTGCTGAGGTCCAGGTAGACCACATCCACAGGCCTCCCCACATCCACCAGGCAGGTCATCTGATCATAGAAGGAGATCAGGTTGGTCAGCCAGGACCTGCCCTTCCTAAATCCATGCTGGCTGGGCCTGATCCCTTGGCCATTGTATATGTGCTGTGCTTTTGCACTCAAGATGTCCTGTTCCATAATCTTGCCTGGCACTGAGGTCAGACTGACGGATCTGCAATTCCCTGGTTCCTCCTTCTGGCCCTTATTGTGGATGGGCACCACGTTGGCCAGCTTGCAGTCCTCTGAGACCTTTCCAGTGAGCCAGGACTGCTGAAAAATGATGGAGAGCGGCCCGGCCAGCTCATCTGCCAGCTCTCTCAGCACCCTAGGATGACTCCCGTCTGGACCCATGGACTTGTGGGATCCAAGCGGCTGAGGAGATTTCTAATTGCCTCCTCCTGGAAAAGAGGAAAACTATGCTGCTCCCTGGCTCCATCTGCCAGCTCAGGAGGCCAGTTGTCTGGAAAAAAAACTATCTTGCTATAAAAAATTAAGGTGAAGAAGTTGTTAAGTGCCTCTGTTTTTTCCTCAGCTTTTGTTACAGTATTTCCCTCCATGTCCACTAAGGAGTGGAGGTTGTCCTTGCCCCTCCTTTTGCCATTAATACATTTATAAAAGCATTTTTTATTGTCTTTTTATTGGCTAGGCTAAGCTTTTGCCTCTCTATTGTTTTTTTCCTACGTGACCTAGCACCATCCTTAAACATTTCATGGATAACCTCTCCTTTCTTCCAAAGATGACACACCCTCTTTTTTTCTCCCTTATTTCATTCAGAAGTTCATTGCTCATCCAGGCTGGCCGTCTGCCCCGGCAGCTCATCTTCCGGCACATCGGCACAGCCTTCAAGATTTCTTTTGTGCACAGCTTTTGAGTTTTAGAAATGGCTATAATTGTTAGAAATAAGATAAATTACTTTTTTAAGCAAAAATGAGTCCTTCTGGATACACTGTGATACATGACTATCCAAATACATTATATTTTTCTGATGTACCCATGACATCTCAAATGTGGCATGTATTATTTTACTAATTATGTATTAAACAATCTTGTCACAGACCTTACAGAGCTACCTTTAAACTTTCACTCACAAAAATAACAGGCCTCTCCCTATGCATGCATAATCTTTTCCTAAAACTCACACAGAGGAAATCAAAAGCTGCATCCACCTCAGAAGTCCAAAGCCTTCATATACTCTGTGGAAAGGCACCCTAAGTCCCATTGGAATAGAGCTAACATTAGAATAAATCTTCTAACATCCTGAAAGGAACATCCACATAGACAAACAGTTTTCTAGAGTCAAAGAAAAGCACCTAGACACAACCTCCCGCTGCATAATTAGTGCATGGAAGTAGTTCAGCTTTTCTTTTGCATAGATCTTCAATAACTGTCTACATCATCATCTGCTTCTCCTAACTCTTCTGTCTTCTGCCACATCAGCATTTCATGGAGTAAGTACAGATTTCTCCCTTTGGATTAGAAGGGTCAGAGTTCCTTCCATTAAAAACAAACAAACATATCCACACACTCAAAATTGCCAAGCACAATTGAGAGGCTCTTAGAGAAACTAAAATAGAAATAGATGTCCATCTTTTTTTCAGAGTTTTGTATTCATCTGTTTCATTTGGAGCAATGATCTTATGGCATAAATTGCTCCTTAAGTTCAGCAGTACCTTTAGTTTTGGTTTTTAAAGTATCATTGAAAATAAACTCCAACAAAGCAAGCCACGTGCAGAGGAAGTATTTCTATATGAAGGATCTAATGTTGTGTCTTCTAAAATTAAAACTGCTTTCCTTTGCAGTGCTGAGTTTTTGTGGCCACATTGAGAAAAAGCACTGATGCTCAGGTGCTTACCTTTGGCTCTGGTTCAAGGTGCTATTTCAAGGTTAGTGGCTAGAACAAGACACATTGCTTAAAAATAGTTGAAGAATAGCAACCTGGCTAAAGTGTGTACTTTAGCCAAATCTCTTACATCCATTCATTTATTATCTTCTGGAGGAAAAAAACTGTAACAGACATCTGAATTATTCCAATGTTTACATAGCACTCAAAATTATGAGATGCAAGGATTTGACCAGTTAGTTTTGGATCTTCACTGTTCAAGTTCTATCATAAACAGGAACAGTTGGAAGTACGTATATGTTGTTAATCCTGATGGACTCAGCACTACAGACAGACTCCTACCTACTATAATTGTGTGATCCTCCTTTCTTGTTTTTTTTGAATGTGTAGCCAAACATTCACTTGAACAATAGAATTCACACCAGTCGTTTTGGAAAGTGAGATATGGGTTCTCAGCGGCAAAAGGTGTTCCTTTCCCGTACAAAGGTTGCATCAGGCATTTTGATATTTGATTCTTATTTGAGTACCAAAAAACCTCTTGAGTACCATTAATATTCCATATAAGTTCTGACTGCACCTCTTTTCTTCATTCAGCTTGGCCAGACAGTGAGTTCCAGTAAGAGCAATTGTTAACATTAGAAAAAAGACAAGCTGAAAAATAATTACAGTCACTGTAATATCTGCATGTATTGGTGACACTTTCTGTTGATGTCCCATCTGCAAAAGCAAATTCCACTAAATACACTTCACTGATAAAATGTATGCATCTGCACACCTGTACAGAACCTGTGTTGTGTCTCTTACCATGGAAAATATAGTTGTTTTCAGCACTTTTATCAGTTTAACACTAATTAAATTTGCCCTCAAAGTCATGTATCTTAAGTTGTATAGAATCTATTTTGTGAATATGGCTACTTTAGCTCATAATTTTGATGATCTCATTTCCATCGAATGTAGGTGAAAATGAGAATTTATTAAGTCTAAATTATCAGAGGTGACCAGTTGAATATAAAGCTAGCTTGATCTGTTGGACAACTGACAGGGTCTTATTGTTCCTATGACGGGGACGAGACTGTGAGAAAAATAGGCGATTATATGAAGTAGTACAGCTCTAGTACCTGAAGTTGCTCATAACCTCTCAGAACTCCTAGGTGCATAGCGTACTTATGTCCGTATATTTAACAGCCTCTGCCAAACGTATCCTTACTTTTCTTCTTTTGTTATGCAACACTACATTATCTCAGCAATAGTGGAATAGTATTTAGAATTGGTTTCTGCTTTTAATACTTCTAGAGCAATTGTGTTTCAACATCATCTTGATTAAAGCCTGTACAAAATCATTACCAACAATATTCTAGTGGAGACTCAGTAAAATATTCTAGTGCAATATTTTCAAGGTGAATTGCAACTGAAAAGATTAGCATAGTATCTTTGCTTCTTGTGCACAGTGAAAGAGTTGACCACTCATAGACATAATGTCTTTCTCCTCCCTCTTTGGTGCTTTCCCTGTTTGGGAACACTGTGCAGCCAAATTAGTGTCCTCCGTTTTTTCATTAAAGGATCAAGTTTAGTCTTAAAAGTGACTCAGCATTTACCTTTTCTCTTACCAGACCAAATTTTCACTAATACATCCACTCAAAGAGCTGGTATTATTTTATAATAATACCTCTGCTGTGACAGCTGAAGCTTAATTCATGTGAATTCATTATCTTTTTCTTGAGCATGCCTTATAAGTTAATGTCATTTTATATAAAAAGATTAAAGGCTTAACGGCTGCTGAAACTAGTCTGAGTATAAAAGTTCAGGGCTATTTTTTTATTTGGGGTCATTCCTTTTTTTGGAGCCATTCTTTAAAGAATTAATTCTTTTTTTCTTCTTTTGAAATTATTGTTCTTCCTGGCATATAAGCCTCACTTTGAAAGAGAAATTTTAAAGTACACTTATTTTCTGCCTCCAGAGTGACTTTTTCAACCAAGGAAGAAAGCTGAATTACTGCTACCTTGATTGTATGCCTAACAGTATTTTATCTCAGAGGATTCTTTAAGCACTTTGTAAATCAGATTCCTATGGATGGTATCATGACCTACATTTCAAACACTGAGGGGAAAAATAGGTAATTGCTTTATGATTAGAAACAGTGAAGGCTTTATATGAGCCTGGAAAGGAATTTATTAGTGATCATTACTGAGTGTGTTTGCTGAGATAAAGAGTGTAGAAGTCCTTTATTATCCACTAATTGTCTCACTTGATGTTACAGCCTAAAAATGTCATTTCACCTTTACGCTGCTGAAGAACATATTCTAGGTATTCAGTCACAAGATGCCCAGGCATCATTGATCAACACATAGTTCTTTAACCTCCAAGAGAACCATATGATTTTATTAACAGTATCTTCACTGTACAGAAACAAGAGAAAAGGCAAAAATTTGTAACTGATTGCCCTCATCAAAAAGAAATCAAGACTCCCTGAGGTAACAGGTTTTTTATTCTCCACCTAGTAGCATTTTATGATTGTTTGAAAATAGAAGGAGGGTCTTCTGAATGATAGGTCTAACTTTGGGTTGCTAGTGCATAGATTAATATAAAAAAAAAAAAAAAAACAGGGGCTTTGCTATCTTGTAAAGTGTAGTATTTCAGTGCTCAATAAATGTGTGGTACAGTCCTATTTTATGTCAAATAACTTTCTTCAGGCTTAAAAATATGGATCTTATAAATTCAGAAACATTAAAAATTGTACATTCTTTATAAATGTGTTTGCGTAACATAATGTACAGGAAACACATCAGCTTTGCTCCTTTGCTCTACTGCAGATATGTTTAGTTGCAACAGGTTTTTTGGGTCATTGGTGAAATAAGAGTGGGTGCAGTACATAAGCACGGTGAAAAGTTATGGGATGTTTTCTATAACCTGGCATTTTAATTTACTTGTTTAATTATTTATTTCTATGTGACATCAAAGGGTTAATGACTGCTCAGCTTCTAACTAGACAAGAGGAGTTGTCAACTGAGTTATTTTTAATAAACAATTACTTTTAAAAGAATTCCTTTACAATTCAGTAGTACTTCAGTGGTGTCTGTTTGATGTTCAATGCCAAAAGGGTAGGGTTTTTTCTCTTGGTGTGCTGAATCAGGGCTTTAGGACAAAAAAAATCTGCATTTAATTTGAAAGAACTTTTATCTGAAGGATAAAAATTCCTTGGTTTTGCCACAGGTCACAGTCAGCCCCTTTAGCGAGGCATTAAGGGGAGTTGTGGAAGGGGCATAGAGGTTTCTTCTGCTGGTCTCTCTGATACCCTTTTTCTGTACTCAGGTGTGAGTCCTCCATCAGCTGCAGAGCCCATGCATCTGTGGTGCAGCAGCTGGGTAAAGAAAACCCACACACATTGCTTGCAGGTGCATCTCAATGAGTGGTTACTAGTAAACATCAAGCTATACTAGCTAGCAAGTAGGCAGCCTAGCATTGATTTGTCTTCCAGTTTTGACACCCCTAACAATGCATGGATGTTTTTATGTCTCCTAATCCTTTGGGTGGATCTGCCATGCAACGCGGATGATAGGATCTCAGCCAGCAACTTCAGCACAGCACATATCCTAAAGTAAGGAAGGTATACTTACAACAGTTTCTACATGCTTTAAACACTTAATTTTTAGAGGAGAAACTGTTTTTTGACGCTCATGCTTTATTGAGATGTTAATTACTTTTTAAAAGACAAATCTTAACACAAGGTCCATTCTTTCACATTACTTATTAAACTTTTCCGTGATCACTTGCTAATCCAGAGTTTTCCTCTTTGAACATTAGATGTTGGACCTCTATATGTTTTCATTTGATGCATTTAAGAATACACCAAATCAATTTTAAATATCTGTGCAATATCTGCCCAAACTTGTGAGGCATCTAATCAGTAGCTGAGGATGAAAGTAATTCACCCATTTAAGTGAGAAATATTAAGAAATTACTTTGCTCTTGGAGGTTTAGATTACACTGTCAGGGAAACCATTTCATGTTTTAGAGTGAGTTATTGTACTCTGTCTTTGTTGTGAACATAACCAAAGTAGGATTACACGCAGAACTGCATCAACTGATACTGAGAAATTGCATCTCTGCACGCTTCCATAAAGACATTTTCACATGACTTGCTGCTTTTTGCACTCCTTATTTCCAAGATGAGTCAATAATCTAGTGGGCAAAACAGAGTTTAACTGTGGAACAGAAATGTGGTGGCTTAGCGATAGAAAAGATTTACGGCATCATTCTTTAATTACTGGTGGCTAGCAGACTGTGCCAACTCAGCAGAAGTGACGTCCAGGGATGATATGTCTTAATTGTCACCTCAGAATTGAGGCTACAGTGATCACTACCAGGTCGAAAATAATTATCTCACTGACTTCAATGGGCTGCTCTGTAGCTACAAACTATTGGCCATTTATGTCCTTGGTGTAATAACAACATAAACCAAGAAGAAATATTACCCTTTATGTTTTGTACCTGTTTCAGTGGTTCGAATTATGATTGTGGAGGAAGGGAGGAGTTAAAAACAATTTCTAATGAAAAAAAAAGGCAAAGAAGAATAAGAAATTGTTTATTACTCAAGGGAATGGTAGGGATTAATTTAGAAAAATAGATTTGTTTTCTTCTTGAAGAGAATTAGAATGATATAACTTGAGGCAGCTTTTCAACAACTTCAGGTTTGCATAAGTCAGAGTGAGATTAGAAATGTCTGATGATCTGCGCAACAGGAATTCAGCCTTGGTGTCTAAGTATGGTGAAGAAATCACTAAAGACTAGGTTTATAATATTAGTTATTCTTCCTCCTCTTTGTGTACAGTTAAGAGTGCACTTGGTAATATATATAATAGATTTCCTGGGTTTCTATTTTTCAAGCTTGTTTGCAGTGCAATATTTATAGATTCTGGTTCAATTTTTTTTTTTTTTTCCATTGGCTTTTCTATGGCACTTTTTCTTATAGTAACCAATGATTCACAAATATTTGAAACATCCCAGTTTTCTTAGCTGACATCTCAGTGTTTGCCCTTCCCAATTTACGGAGGCATAAACTTAATATTCCAGTTTACTGGAAAGTTCAACAGAAGAATCTGGAATCAGATTTGAGGAAGTATGTAGTGTTCTGTGATGCTTCATGTCTAAAGTACCCATCAAATGATCTTCTGCATATTAGCACTCCCCAGAGAGCACCCTGAACAGCTGCCAGTCAGCTGTGGAAATTTTAATTGAGCTTTTGATGACAAAAGCCAGAACAGTCAAATCCTGACTTTGCTGGTTTACTGTAAAAAGACTCTTTTTGCCTCAAACGTACCTCACTGCCAGGATGACTGAACAACCACCCACAGCCAAGGAAACTGAGCTCCTGGCAAGAAGCTACTCACTCTCAAGTCACTGCCTTCTCTTCCTGTTTTTCCTGCTGAACCCTGTCAAGTTGAAGTTGTTTCCCCAGGGAATCACAGAAGTTAACGTCTTTGACAAAGACGTAATGGCCCACCTTCATTTTACATATTTTTTTTTTTCAGTTATCCATAGTTTTTTCTGTGGAAAAAAATCATCTAATCTAATTTTTCTTGCTCTTAGACCACTCTCACTCTTATTCCCTTATTTGCCTTTTTCTGAGTTATTTTCTAATAAACATCTTACAGCAAATTAAGAGAAACTGAGCAGACCCCATCTATTAAGACTGAAAAATACAGAAATATTCCTAAGATGTCATAGTCTCCAGGGCTGCTCTTCTACTTCTCATGAAGTTAAAAGAAAGCTGGGAAGATGTCAAATGAGGACTGCTCTTGCTGCAGTGCCCTTGATTGCTAAGTTCTTTTTAAATAGACAACTTTTTTCCAAATAACTTCTTTGACTTCTCCATATTTTTTGAGATCCTTTTAATTTTTACTCTGGTTTGATTCCCAATCAGAAATGTTCATCATAAGGTAAACTTTACTTAACGTTGGCATTAATATCTAAAGTCATTAATGCAAAGTGTATGACTTACTTTACAGTTTCCAGTTTGGAGATTATTTTTTTCCCTGTTGTCCAAAAAACTTAATGCTTTGGATTTGTAGAAATTTATGAGCTAAGGAGATAATACTTCAAGATTAATCCACTCAGCCTTGAAAATCTGCCTCCAGAAAAATTACACTTTAAAGGAGCAGCTATGACACAGCACAGACATCAAAATACTGCAGGTATTTCAATCACTGCATGAAATGACTTTCTTTTAATTTTCTTTCCACATTCCTACCTTCCTTGGTAAGAACTGCTTTTTTAGTTTTTAGCTTTTTTATCATACTTAACTTCACAGTGTTGTGAATAAAGCGTGAGGATGTGAAAGGAAATTAATTAGCATATCTGAAATCACAGACATACAAGGAGAAAGACATTATTGTCAAATGACGCGGAGAGGATCTTGTGTCTTTTTGGAAAACAGAATGTAAACCTTCTTTGGCTCTTGACTATAAACAAAATCAAGGGACAAGTTTGATTTGCCTTCTGCAGAAGTAAAGATGTTCAACTTGTACCTAAAATATGCTTAAATAGACTGTAGTGGTATCTAAATTGATTGATAACATAAAGGGGAAAGAATACTATCAATTCACAATGCATTTTATTTCTAAGGCAAATGGAGAAGCAAAATGATGCCAGATAGTGTAACTAACCCTGCTCCTGATTCTATGATATGAAGAATGAACAGAGTTAAAAAAAGAGTACGGTGTCCAAAAATACTTTCTCATGGCAATGTTTAGAAAATTGTGAAAACAAAAACTAAGATACACGCCTATGAGTGTGGAAAGCAGACAGAAAAAGACTCAGAACACAGCCTCTTCAGTCAAGGATGTAAACTTTACTTTCTAAGATTCTTTCTCCAAGCTGTTACATGGACAGTTTGATTTATGTAGTGATAGGAATTTACAGCTCTCTGAAATGTGTCAGAGAGAGAGGAGACACCAGTTAAAATGTCAGCAGCATGCAGGAGTGGCACTGCATTAATCCTTAGAGTTCTGATTATCATCTCTGCAGACCTCCACTTCTTTTAATTGTGCAAGTAATAACTAATGCAGTGGAGAAGGAAATGTCTTTAGTCCTCAAATTAAAACACAGCAATTTCTCTGTGTGGGAAGACAGTAACAATATTTCAATTTTTTATTTATTTATGATGAGTTCCTGCCAGATTGCATCCTAAAATCAGGTATCACATGAAGCAGATCCACTCTAGAATAAATGTAGAATAGGCTTACCTTGATATCTATAGGGGGGGGGGGGGGGGTGTTGTTTGGTTGTTTGGTTTGGGTTTTTTTTTGGGGGGGGGGGGGGTTTCTTAATAAGCATTTGCAGTGGTATTATGCAATATAATGTATAAATGTTTAATACAGACTGTATCATGAGAGGGAAAAAAATTATGTGGATTTGTGTGATATTACAGTATTTAAGTCCTATAAAACTTGTTCTGAATCTTGATGGAGGAAATATATTAGAGATTGCTACAGTAGATGATTTTATTATTAGTCAGTTACAGGGGTTTTGACCAGCTAAAAGGAGATTTTAATGGGATTCTTATTTTGTCATAGTCTCTTCTGTTTATGAAGTGAAGGAAAAAGTTTTGTATTTTTTGTACTACAACTATTTTATTTCTGGTTTTGATGGTTGACCCTTATGTCTGAGTATTTCTGCATTACTGGATAATAACTGCAAGTGGGAAATTTCCTCGCTTGGAAACAATGATAGAAAGTTTTAATTTACTGCATCTCCCTATTCATAGAATTTCTGTTGCAGAACAGAGCATAAGCATCATTTATGCCATTAGTTAACCTTTAAGCAGGTTTGATGTTTTGTCGTATGTGCACTGTACATTCATTCCGTCATTCATTAGTCTGTATTTGGGGGATTATTTTTTTTACTGCTGCTATATTATGGAAAAATATTACTCATAGTCCTGTGTGCATGGAGGAGAAATGAAAACATTATTCATCTATTAGTCAAAAACCCTATTGTGCATGAACATTATCCACTCAGCGAAGGGGATGAGCTGTCAGTCAGATGTTTATTTTTTCATAGTTCTAGAGCCAGTGTAATCAAGGACAACTGAATAAATCCTATAGGCTTAAACAAGAGCACTGTACTAGGGAGATGCATCAATTAGACATTCCAGAGTGTTATAACTTCAAAATTATAGAAGAGACTGTTGATTAGGCCTAGCTAAATTTGTCGTGGAGATGAAAGCTGGTCAATTATTTATTTAGTTATCTCAGAAATTGAATGGTGTCTTTTAAAAGTTGTAAGTACTTCTGAGATAATGATTTCCTGTGGCAAGGCTCTCAGACCTTCACTTCCATCACAACTCATTTAAACTCCACAGTTCAGTCCCACCTCTGCCAACTCTACTGCTCAATCCAATCCAGTGTTTTGAAAGCTCAGATTCTCAGGCCTTTCACACTCCCATAGTACTTCCCTGTCTTCCCTTGATACATTAGAAAATGCATACTTGGATGCTTCAGGCACTTTATTTCATATGTGGTTTTCACCTTCCATTTTCCTATGTTCTCACCCTTTCAGTAAAGTGTAGTCACTGTTGATAGCTTTGAGGCTCTCTAGCACATACCCAAGTTTTGCTTTCTCAGCTGATATCTGCCTTTGATTGATGGCACCTATCATCAGGCCCTGAAACTAAAATGTGGGAGCTCTTCAGTCTTCACATTGTCTAAAGCTGTTTCACTCAGGATGCTGTCACTTTGAATTTCTGGTGCAATCTATTTTGGAAAAGTGTGACAGCTTGATGTAATTTAGAGCTTTGCAAATAAGTATCCTACCCATTGAGATATCTGTCTGAAATCGAATGTTTATGTGTGCACTTCAAAGCTATTGATATCTTGGGGGGTGCTGCCCTCTAGCATGATTTGCTTTGATGGTTTGAGCTTTGAGCTGGTTCCTCTGTCCTCTTTCCTTTTTTTTTTTTTTCTTATTCCTGCTTGTTGCAATGGCTGCCCCTGTTACAGAAGAACTGTGCATGTAGATATATTGTCTTCTTGGTGTGCCATGCTGATACTAAGACAAAGCTCCATTAATTGTACTTTCAATTAGTAATTTCTTTTTATCCTACAGACTACTCTTGGTGATAAAATGAAATGTTTCCTGGAGCTAGGCCAGTAGTGAAGTTAACAGCCCCAGAAGCCTCTTAGTTATACTCCTTCAGTGAATTTCCAGGCAGGGTGACTGCAATGCAGTATAGTAGATTCTTTTAGACAAGGTCAGACTAGTGTTCAGCAGAATGCAAATAGGAATAGTAACTCAGCACAGACATATCTCACTCTGTCACATACACTGCCTGCAGACAAATTAATAACTGTTTCAGAATTTCAGTGCAGATGTTTGTCAAGCCTGCTCACTATTTTTGCAGCAACTATAATATTTTTGGGTATACCTGGTTTTAAGTTTCTTTTTCTTCATTAGATTAATCACTGAACTGAAAACAATTATTGATTAACTGCTCATATCCCACTGAGTATTATTGTGGGTTGGTATTATTTTGCAAAACTGCTGTCTGCAAGCTGTCCTTATATCAGGGCTTTGAAAGATATCCCTCTGCATTTCATGATGTGGCAAATGCTGGTTTCTTTCTACCTGTCTTAGAAAGATGAGGTTACCACACTAGTGTTTGTGGTTACCAACCAGTGTTTGCAGCAGAAGAGTGGTACTAGGCATTTATTTCTGTCATTGGTTACTACTACTGTCATTTTAGAATGCCATGACGGTGTTAGTTCTGCTCTCTCTGGCTTCTGTTCCCTGGATCACAATTACCACAAGATTCTCCACAGTAGATTAAATGTGTTTCTCAGGAGGTGGTTTGTGAAACCCTGGTATGTATCAGATGCTGACCTGGAAATAATCTTACAGTATACAGGGGAAGTGTGTGTGTGTATGTGTGTGTGTGAAGAAAAGCTTCTCCAGCACATCCAAATGAGAGCTTCCTGGTAGAGAAGATGATGTGGATGTGGTGTCCTGTTTCAAGATCTTTTACAAGAATGGTCATGTGCTTTGTAACATCCACATATGACTCTAACTGTATAGCAGGAAAGATATGTAGCAGTAAAAATATGTAGTAGGGAACCAGACTTGTTCAGGACAAAGGCTAGAAAGTAAACCCTTTGCTCAGGTGGTTGCAGATGTTGTTCTTTCTCTGGAGGTACAGGAGCCATAGTTAGTCAACATGAAGTGGGAGGTTAAGGAATAAGCAGAAGCCTGAACATGTCTGAACAAACTCACTGTGGTTTGGCCTAGTGCTAGTTTTAATTTCCTTAAATGTGAAGATCCTTTCAAGGCTTGCAGAGCAATGTGTGGGCAGTGACTTCCTGAGTTGTCTCCTGCCTAATTTTCCTAGCTGTAAAACCAGGTCTCTGTCCTAGCATAGTCTGACCTGCACAATGAATTACTGCAGTGTTAGGGAAAGGGCCAGGAACAACTGTTTCTTTAGAGGGGAAGGAAGAACAAGGGAAGAGAATATTAAGAAGATGGACACATGAAAAGAGAAGATGGTTAAAGAAAGAGAAAGGAGCTGAAGAGGAAAAAGATCCAAAAAAGTAAAAACAGCAACTAGCCGGTAGCATGGCAAAAAGTGGAATGAACAACAGAAAGACACACACAAGGCTTGGGCTTGGAAAAATGATACTCAATAAATCTCATGATGCTTGAGAGCTCTTAGTTTCCTTTTACAATGAGGTAACCATGGGAAAGAGTCTCTCTGGCAGGGTGGGACAAGTGGAGCCAAGAATGGTCAGAAGGCAACAAACTCTGCTCTCCCCTCCTTGATGTTGAATTCCTGGAGTTGAATTTATCCTTTCCTGTAGGAGAGTTTTTATGTCAAGGAGTGATGTAGCATGTGTTAAGTAAGGTAATTCTGAAATGAAGCAGCTCCCATAAACCATAAGGGTAGGTAGCTACCTGTTATAGCTATTCTCAAAAAGAAGAGACAGACTAAGCCTCTATCATATGTTGTGAATGTGCAGAAAATTATATTCCTACTTCCAAATGATCTGAGTTCATAGAATTTCAGTAGTAATATTTTCACTGGAAACATGAAATATGTTTGCTGTTGCATCATATTTTCAATCATAGAATGGGTTGAGTTGGAAGGGACCTTAGAGATTCCAGACACCCTGCCATGGTGTCTTGATCCAGAAGTTGGGAAAGAGACAAGGTTCTTTTGAACATCCCCACGAGTGAAACTAAGACACTAATGACGTCATATATGAAAGTGAGACTATTTATTTATTGCAAACAAAACAATGGAGAAAAGAGAGAGCAGGATAGATGAAGAGAGGTAAGTACCATCCCAGGGTTCTTTCTTCAGTGGGGAGGAGGGGTGAAATGTTCCTGGGCGGGCTGCTGAAGGGGGTGTTCTGCTGTCACTCCAGCTGACATTCCTTCATCTTGTGATATCCTGGGTGGCATTGCTGCAGATTGTAGTGTTTCCAGTGATGTTTTCTCTCTTCTTAGGCAGGCATAACTCAGGGGTTTTATACTCTTCTTGGTTCATTCATCATAGTTCCACCAGGCTCAGACCCTTGTCACATTAACAATGCATATGGAACTCCCAGGGGTGACTTCCAGAGGGTCTTCCTGTGGGCTTGCATGGGTTGGCTCCGAGTGGCCTCTGCCTCTCTTTGCCATCCACCACACCCCCCGGGCAGCTGCTGTCTCCGTAGATAGAGAGGACACATCAGGCAGGTCGTTCAGGATGATCTTTGTTGAGACACTTTTCAGTTTTTAATGTAATCACTATGATCACCAGGTGATTTACATGTTCAAGAGAGGATTCCCACACATGGGCAGGGGCACTTCCAGGTATGATGTGTCTACAACTTCTCTGGGCAGCCCATTTCATTGTCTCTCCACCCTCATGGTAAAGAAGGTTTTATACAAATCTACTCTGCTCTAGTTTAAAACTTGTCCTCCCACCACACACCCTAATAAAAATTCCCTCTCCAGCTTTCCTGCTTCCAAGGTTCTCTAAAGTTTTCCTAGCATACATCTCTAAAAGCAAAACAAGAGAATTTTACAGCAATGATAAAGTCACTCACTCACCTGAAATGTAAAAATAGTATAAGAAGGCTTTAGAGAAGGGAACATCAGGGAACATACTGTCACAGACTGCCTGCAACATCTGGGATCAGTCAATACACTGAGCCTCTCTTTTTAGCATAGCAATGTCTTTGGGTAGGATTCAAACCCTTGGTTATATCTAGTGCTGTCTCCAGGAAATTTGGAAATATCTATATAGAGTAATTTCTTGATTTTGTGTATTTGTAGCTTGGCTGTATTGTTAATATTTTTAATACTTGCACATTCATTGCAGGCAGCACAATTGTCACCAGCAATCCATAGGAACCTGTGCTGATGCTTCAGTAAACTGCACATCTGTTAAGACAGTTGCAAAAGATTCTCATTGAACACAACCACACTCCTTAAATATGGCTGTGGGAGTTCATGGAGCGTGACTCATCTGAAGGTGCTATGTGCTATGACTGCATTGGTATTCGTGGTTGTTCAATATATTGAATGTGACCAGACTTCAAGCACTGAATTGGGCACCATGCAGAATCTAAGCCAGGCTGTCCCCAATCCCTATGATATCTGAGGAAAAGCTGGAATGCAAGGAAGTGTTGCATGAAATTAAGAGTAAATTTGGTAAGAGAGTTGTGTTCTAGCCAGTCCTCAGAGATGTGGCTGGACTTATTCCTTAATAGGTATGCCAATTTAGATGTGTTGCTACATGTCTGACACCAGACACGCTAACAGGCTAGTTTTGCTGTAGTTCTGTTTCCCTTCAGGGAGAGCAGTCGAATGCACAAGTAGCACAATTTAAATGTGACTCTAAGTCTGAACCACACAGTTTATTTACATTTGCAACATACACAGATTCTTTAAGATTTCTGGTGGTAAGTACTAAGCTGCAGAAATAGCTACATAGCTCTAAGCCAAGGGGTCGATTTCACGACCCAAGATGACATTGCAGTTTGTTATGGTGTATATAAGATTTTTCCTATTTGTTCCTCTTCATTCCAAGTTTCTGATCTTTCTAGACTGTTACCCTACTGTGTTATTAATACCTTTTGTGTGTAATTACCTGCCATTGACCAGGCAGATGATCCTAATCAATTAGTTCAGGATAATATTGTTATATTTAATAAATCATAATTCATATTTTATTGTATTCCTAGC
This sequence comes from Picus viridis, assembly GCA_033816785.1. Taxonomy (NCBI): domain Eukaryota; kingdom Metazoa; phylum Chordata; class Aves; order Piciformes; family Picidae; genus Picus; species Picus viridis. The sequence goes on from CM066575.1 coordinate 26,356,780, forward strand.
ATAGCAATTTTCATACATTACAGCAAAACCTTTGCTCCAGTTAGCACTTTCATTTTTGCAGCTGGCATGACTGCCACATGGTATGAATAACAACAGCAGATTCAACTCAATCCATGACAATGCTCAAGCTTGTTCTAGGCTGCAAGGTTGTGGGATCTGAGAGACTCAGAAATTCAGCAGCCTGTGAAGAAAATTTTTACAGAAAATAAGAAGCACGGTATTTCTGTTCTGCTGCCTTACAAGTTACTCTCAGCATTTCTCAAAATGATAAAAGATAATGCATGTGGTCAAAAGTCAGTGGTTGAATATACTAGAGAAAGTAGAAGAGGATGTAACATGTCAGTTTCTGCAAGTGATGCATTCTTCATATCTCTTCCTCTTGCATCTGTGAAAACTCACCCATTAACTGTTAAAAATTTCATGACTCAAAATTGCACCAAAAGCTTACTCTCAGGCATGCCCTTTATGTGGTAGTACATCCAAGTGCGCTGCGTCAGATTACACCAATCCCTGGAGGGGCTGAAAAGAACCTAGTCTCGAGGTGGACAAAGCAACCTGACCCAGGTCGCAGAGAGACTTGGTTCCCCCATCCAGGGGTGGGGTCCCTGGGTCAAGGTCTATTCCACTCCCCCTTCCTGTCCAGCAAGCCTACATAAGGGGAGCCGTCTTCCTGCCTCTTCCTCATGTTCTTGCCCTTCACCTTCTTGACAGACCCTTTGCTGCTCCTGCTCCTGCAATTACCATGTGGTGAGGCCTGCTCCATGCTGCATCCACACTCCAAAGGACTGCAGTGGTTAAACATAATTAAAACATCACTGTAAAGTATCACTGCTGCTCTAGAGATATTATAATTGATATGCATAAGTGTACACTGAGTAATAGCAAAGCTCAGGCTACCACAGGATTGAATATTGTTCAGATTTACGTCCCTCTAGACTTCTTTTTTTTCCAATATAAAGGTTGTTGTCACAGTCGATTGTGCCTTGTTTAGTTACTCATGATTATGCCATTGCTAGAGAATTTTAAACATCATGGGAATTTTTCTAACTCAGAAAGTTGTTTCTAAATATTTCCTCTAATCAAGCAGTAATTATGTTATTCCCATGAACATTATGTCACTATGAACATGTTGACCTAGCTAGTCATGTTCTGGCAACCACAAATAGAAAAAACACATAGCAACAGTGACTACTCCATAGAAACAACATCTGTGGAACAAAAGGAAAACCCACAGAAACATTCTGAATGTTCACACTTGGTCATTTCACTCCTTTGGGTTCTATCATTTCAGGGGGAAAAAATGACTGCAACAAATACATTATTTGTATACTCTTTGTTGTTTGGGGTTTTTTTAAGCTTAATGTAGTAAATCCATATGATAATAAATTGGGAAACTGGTCCAAAACAAAAAAGCACAGAGCTTATTTTTGATTCCCCATGGAGACTACAAAACAGCAGCAAACACTACCCAGAAATTAACTCTAGGAATTTCATACCAATGCAAACTTATACACTTATAACTGCTAAGTCTCACTTCTACTCATATTCCAATACATTAGTATCAACAGAAGCCTACAGCTGTTGCAAAAGGCTGTTCTTGTTTCTAGACTCCTCTGTTGATTTTGTTACCGTATTTCGCCACCTACTTTTTCTGTTAGTTATCTTCTTTCCTGTTCTCACATCTTAAATCTCTGTGTCCCCCAACCATCTCACATGCCTTCCTTCTTTCCTTCTTCTACCTAGCTTATCCCGGATCTTCCTCATGCTGTCCTCTACCTCTTCCATATGCCAGTCCTAGCTTTATTCTGCAGTCTTTTAGTGCTCTCTTTCTTGGCATTCTCAGCTGTTTCCCTCTCAGCTGGTACTTCTGTCCTCGTGCATATGGTCAGGACACCCGGCAAGAAAGCAGGACCCCAAGGGGACTTTACTTAGCTTTAAGGAGTAGTTACAAGAAATCATTGTGGATAACATGTCAGGTAGCATATTGGGAGAGCCAGAGGAAAGCTGAGGACTGAATCATCCATAAATGTTAAAAAGAGACGTGGGAACCCTGCACTGTACATGTAAACCACAGTTTCACCCTCAATCATAAAAATTTTGCCAAGACACCAGCAACTGCAAAACTACTATCCTGCATGAAGTATCAAGTAAATTTTGCTCTCAAATATAGCTTAGTTTTCCCTTGTAAGGGGCATCATCTGGAAAGAAATATGTTTTATTGTTACACTGCTTTCTTAAGCTAGGTAGTTCAGAGAATTTCTGTCAAGCTTAAGACTTGCCATGTTGCCTGCATTTATTCAAATAACCAGTTTCTGCTCAAAGCAAAAATGTTAACAAAGGCATTAGGAAATAAAGGCACAATTCTGAGGGATGATGACTTATCAGATAATGCTTGTCAAGGAATAAATAAAAACCCATTTTTGAGCCCAGTGTCAGCCAGTATGAAGCATGACAGTGGAAGATAATATCTGAATGGCTGCTATGGTTGACACTTGGACTCAGTCTTAAGAGTTCTTTTCCAAACAAAACAATTCCATGATTCTATGATGAGTAGAGTTGCCTTAGGTGTGAAGGCAGATGCTATCTGCTCTGGCAGAAGCTAGCTGAAAGTCAGATAAAATGCAGATCATTTTATGAATCAGTGGAATGGAAAAAAAAAAAAAAAGAAAAAGACAATTTTTGTGCATCTTCAGAAGAAACCATGGAATCTCATAACTCAGAGGAAATGGAAGAGGAACTTATTCATGAGAGACTGCACCCCTCATGTCTGAGAAGATAGTACTTTGCAAAATACCTGAAGTGATAACTTTTCTACTCACGGTCTTTCTCTTTTACTGCCTGAAATGCAGTGCATAGCCACTGATTCCTAGACACACTGATCATACTTAGCATGTATGGAAAGCAGTTTGACTCTGAAATGTAACAGAGGTAATGGCATAGCAAACACAATGACACTGGCTTTCTAGGTTAGGTTAACTTGAACTAAACCAACAATGGACATGCTTTAAAATTCCTGCTACACATATGAAGGTTTAAGTGTTACTTTATTACTTTTGGGGAAAAAAGATTATTTCTGGACTACTTTGCTGACACCTAGTGAGCCTCAATTTGAACGGCTTCAGGCACAGGGGCACCTAGAAAAAGAGAGAAGGTAACAAAGCATTTGCTTTCTTCATTCCATTTGCAATAATGTATTTTACATGGCAATGTCTGTGCTTCAGCTGTGCTGAACTGTTTATCAACTTAGCGACCACAAAGACGTGGCCATTTTTTCTTAAAGGATTAGAAAAGAAGACTCACTCAAGTCTGCCTCAAAGCAAAGCTCACTCAATTCAGTATTAAATTTCTTACTCAGTATGTAGGGATCAAGCCCAATTTTTATTGTGCCAACATAACATATAGTGTAACAGTGATCAAAATCTGGCAATCCAAAGACCACCAACCAGCATCTTTATGCATAAGGACTTTATTTCCATTATGTTCTCTCATACCCCCTTCTACTGTGAAATTCCTGTTATGCACAGATCATGTATTTAATTGCCTTCTCACTTTATCCAAACCACAAGCATGCTGAAATTGAAACATTACTCACCTGAGATGTCTTGCTTTGGAAGAAAAAAGACCAGTTTCATTTGCCTTGGGAAGAATTTGGAGACCAAAATGCAACAAGAAAAATGTACTTCAAGTGTTCAGTGATTTATTTTTTTCATTGCAAAAGCTGCTTCTTTGTTGGCTTACATTTCCAGAATTATAAAATATCATCCCAATGCTTAAAATGAAAACTCAGTATGTTACTATGCATTTTTGATCTACAACATACAACTACTACAACATAGCATTAAAAATAAATGCAACAGGATTTGAGTTATTTGAGCTTTGGTTGCAATCACTATTACTTTTTCTCACCTGCACATTTTATGCAAAATACTTCCATTGAAACAGTATTGATTTATGCTAGTTATAAAATCATAGAATCATTTGGGTTGGAAGGGACCTTCAAGTCATCTAGTCCAAACTCCTGCAACGAGCAGGGACATCTTTAACGAGATCAGGTTGCTCACACCCTCATCCAACTTGACCTTAAGTGTTCCTAGGGACGGGACATCTACCACCTCTCCGGGAAACCTGTTTCAGCATTCCACCACCCTCACTGTAAAAAATTTTTCTTATATATAGTTTGAATATATCCTCTTTAAGTTTTTCTTATAGGCCCCATTTGTAAGTATTGTAAGCTAATACAAAGGAATTGGGTTTGCAAGTGACAGCTCAGAATACATCTTACTTCACTAAACATTTCTAGGCATGCTTCCTGCTGTAGGAATCCTGTCTACCAATCCTGGATGCAAATCACCACAACACAGGAATATTTATTAAAAACCTGAATCTCTTTCCCTCTCCGGATCGAGACACGAGCTCACACCCTTATCACAATCTTTATACAGTGCTAACAAGCTTCACCATCATTCAACACTTACTTACCAAGTACATGTTGATCAGATTACAAAAGAAACTGAAAGATAACATGAACCACTTTAAAGTGTCTTTCTGGAACTAATCTACTATTACTTTGCTGGAATTGCAGTTTATTTAGAGCAAGTGAGGTAGACAAAAACTAACTCAACTTAAATAAAGGAAAACACAATTTGACGTATGATATATTAAGGTCAATTAACAAGAAAATATATTCCAGGACAGAGTTTTCTCCAAAAAAATGCACCTTTTATACTCATGTTATACGAGATGATGAGGGAGAGGCTTGGAGGATAAGCCATATGTATTGGCTGCCATTCTTGTGGCAATTTAACAAATAAACTGAAAACTTAATTTGCAGGCAATTCATATAAAAACGTGTCTTAACAAGTGGCACTGCTTTCTGCTAAGCCACATTAAGCTCCTTCCACAGAAAGTTACAGTTTCCTAGCTCCTTTTTTTTTATGTGTGTGTAAATTTTCTCATTCTAAGATAGCACCTTTGAAAAAGAGAATCGTGTTTTTACATCAGCAGTCAAACATGTCGGCTTTCTTGCCAATGTAGGGTATCTCATATCTCTGACAGTGAAAAAATAAAGTAACTGCTTCAGTTCTGAGTGATAACAACAGAATTAACAGCTTTACTAAACAGTTAAAGGAGCAGCAAAGGCAGGCTGCTTGGAATGGAAAGTGTTGTCTGGAGCCAACAATCACAGCAGGGTAGGCAGAGCAAGGCTCTGTCTGACAGGGCAGGGTCCCACAGTACTGGAACTAAAGAGCAGAGCAGGTCCATGACAGCACCCAGGGCCAGTTAACATATCAGTGACTGTCAGATGAGGTTGTAATAGCATGGAAGATCTCAGTCTCGCCAGAATGCTGAGGCAGTAAGGCAGGGCCTGATCTGATGAGGGTAACCAGAGTCAGCCACAGATTAGTGAATGTCAGGGAGGGCTGTAGAAATGAGTCAGCTGCACTAAGCTGGTCCCCAACCCAAACAAAGCCCCTGGAAGAGCAGGGTTATGGACTCTGGGCCCTGGCATGATAATGCATTTTGAAGACCTTTTCCATGCTTCATCATTCCAGTCCTGCAAACACCTGAAGAGCTGCCAAACCACTTAAAAATGGAGCTAATGGAACAGAAATAACAGTAACTACCAATATCAACTGCTTCACTAATCTAACAGTCTTTGGCATAACTAGGATTACCAGTGCATATTTATAGGTGTGACCGGTTTAGGCTGTGCCTTTAAGAAATGGACACTTTCTGAACACTGGCTGAATGTTTTGGGATAATAACAAAAACAAAGATACGCTAAACTGATTTCATTGGTGGATTTGGTATAATGCAACTTTTAGTTTTGGGTTCAGTCTGTTTGGAGTCAGTCTGTTCTTCTCTGTCCCGTTGGCTGGCCTGTTTCTCTCTCTGAAGCAACAGTTTGCTGGGCAGGAGCGACCTTGCTAACCAGATAAGAAAACAAACTCTTGCATTCACTTTGAGCTTAACAGAATTTTCTCCTTAATTACCTTACTTTCTCTCTCTCTCTAACCCTTTTTGGGGAAAAAGGGGAGGTAGGGAGGGAGAAGGGGGGAACAGGCCGAACCCCCTGGCTGCAGGGAGGGGGAAAAGGTCTCCTGTATTACATACATTGGTGTATATTTCTGTATATATTGTAAATATGGTATGTTTTTGTACATATTCATTGCAGTCCATTTCTGCTTGTAAATATAGCTTTCATCTGCTTCTCCAGCTGAGTTAGCTGTGGATTCTTTTGTGTGTGGGGGGAACTTTCTCACCCTACCACAATAGGGCAACTACCCTTTTCCCCACGCCCTCATAGAAAATCACATTATGAGAAAAATGTGTGCAGTTCACTCATTGAGAATTACCATGGGGTTTGACATCTGTACTGTGTCTGCAGCAACAGCAGTGCAACAAATCCACTGTTTGCAAGGTGGCATTTGAAGTGTATGCAGCTTGAAAATTCTCAGTGTGAATGACTGGAAACTGGACAAAGTACACGTGTCTCCTCCAGAGACAAAGGTCTTAGTGAAAGACACAAGTTCACACCAATTTAGAACTCCAACAGGCATCTGAATCATCTCCTGGAAGTCTGAGCATGGTGCTCCAAGGTCCAGTAAAAAATTCAACCCTTCCATCTTATATTTTTTCATTACCATGTCTAAATGAAGATTATTTCCAAAAGATGGGTTTCACGCGCTTCATTCGTTTCACTGTTATTTCAAAGGAAAGAAACAAAAAAATAAATTGTAAGATGGAAAGACCTTTAACAACTGGAGTTTCAACCAGAGTCAGTGTTTCATAAATGGATTGACCCCAGAAATTAATGCTGAAGTCTCCACTAAAATACAAAGGTAATTGTTCTGCCTTCTAATAATTTTTATTTATTTAAATATTAGCTTTAGGCAAGAGATATATTTTGTGTGTTTACTTAATAAATGAATTAATGCACCCTTGAAATTCATGTATTGATTTGACAAAAAATTTGAGAACAGCTTCTCCATTGCAGCATTTATGTACAACAGATGCACCAGAGACTGGTTCTTTCTGCTTCCTTTTCTGCATCATGAATGACTAGTGCCTCACTAAGATATATGACCTATTGGTCTCAGCCACAAAAATACACAGGCTTTTTGAAGATTAAACAAGTATGCTTGAAGTGTGAAGCCAATAGCGCTCAACTAAGCAGAGCTGCTAACATTTCTGTTAAGACAGATTCCTATGTGAAAAGTGTCCCATCTAGCTGAGACAGCAAATAGGCTGCAGCACACAAGTAAAAACAGAAGAAAGGGGGAAAAAGAACAATAAAATCAAAGCATTGCAGGATTAGAGCAGAAAGCAAGCTAAAACTGATATCATAAACTAATAACCCTAATGAAGACTGACTCGAATCTGATGTAATAGCACATTAAGAAATGTCCAAGCATCCTTATAAAACTATTTCCTTCCTCTCAAAGGCATATTTCAAAGTCATGAACCAGATAGTTATGAATTTGGGCAGCTGCCAAGTGCTTGTTTTCCTATGTAACACAATGAAATTGTTCTCAAAGGAGTGAAAGAGATGTGACATTCTTCCAGCTTCACCTTTCTTATTTAGACAGCAAGGAGATGAATCTTGGAACATCATCTTGAGGGATGTTAACTAATGTGAATGAGCAACTGAATTTAGCTTTCCATACATTGGGGGAAAAAAAAAGAAAAAGCTTTGTATTTTGCTCCTTGAAGGTAAGCCCAGTTACAAGCATATTCACACTGCGGGGTAATAACACTCAAGTAAATTCATCTTTATTCAAGGTAAAATTAAGCACACAACAGTAAGACAGGAACTGAATATTTGCCATGATTTCTCAGGACATCAAAGTAGTACTTCAATTTACCAAACTTCCTACCACTAAGTTGTAAGCTTTAACACTTACAAGGCAGAAGTTGCTCTATCAGGAACAAATTTTTTTAAATACCATCATCAAGACTGTGTCTTAGAAAACATATTTTTAGGAGTCTGCCCTTGTATAGCTAACTACATATTAATGTTTGTAATTAAAACCAGAAAATAATGCTTAGACAACATTTTCTTAATGCTATTTGACATCACACAGAAGTGCTACGCCACGCAGCACCCAGTGCTCTGGAGGCTGAAGGGTTTTAAGGTCCACAGCAGCAATAAAATTCATATCTGTTCGAATGGCCTTTTTGTAGACTGGACATGAATACAGACGTGGATCTTTCGAAGCTGAAAAGACAGGAGACATGAAAGTAGATTGAATAAACAGGGTTCTAAGAGACTGGGCATAGTGCAAGTGTAAATTTGAACCAAAGTTCAATAGCATACAGGTTTTCAAGTACCACCAAAGAAAACTTACTTGGTTCTCACACTGTTTGCTACTGTGCTACTGTCAGTTGAAGGCCACATATGGCTTGAAATTCCTGTGGGTTTAACAGCATCACCTAGGAACTCAGTGTAGCAAGAAATGTGAGTGGCCACTAAAGTGACTAATATTATTATTATTAGTTCAATCTGCCCACTCAGCTTTACTTCTTATCACTGTATTATTAATGTGTCAAACTAAAGAATGTCCCATTTGAAACAACTTTTTTTTTGAAATGCATTTAACATTTCAGAGTATAAATTGTCAACTTCTTCACTGCAGAATTAGAACAGCATTGTAGTCATGCGAATACATCAGCATTTAGCATCTTACGTGCTTCCACAGTCATCATGCCTGACTCAAAAAAGCCTTGTCCACAAAAAAAAATTGCATTTCTATAAATATCTCTAACTCACATTTTATCTATAAATACCTTACATAAGATATACTTTTTAAAAATATATATGTTATCTTATACATACTCATATATGTTTTGTGTGTATATAAGTTTAAAAATTACATTGGGCTCTGGGGTGTAGGGAGGAGGTCATTTAGGTTTAGGTTACAGAGTTTACATATATTAATGTTAATTTTGTAATCTGAGACATATAGTCAATGGAACACAATGCAAGCATTTTTGTCAGAGGTGGCAGAAAATAATTAATCTCTAATAAGTTTAAAAATTTATTAGCAACATATTAAGACCAGAAGGTACAGACCGATCTAAATATCAGGGGAAAGTGCCTACCATCGATTATCAAGGCAGGCTGAAAGCTCATTGTGTATGGAAGAACAGGGAGTCTACACCAATGAAAAAGATTTTGTATGTATACAATGAATAGCAACAGTTACTTGAGCTAAAGCCCATAAGACTTCCATGCAGTTGAATAAGTTACACTGAATTCTATCAAAACAGCATCCTTTACAGTACAGTTACTTACTATTATTCTCTGCATACATCCTTATAACAGGTATCATCTCGAAGAGCACCTTGGGTTTAGATTCAGTCAGCCTCATGTTTCTTCGGTCCCAACCAGCTCCTTCCAAGTACAGACCATACACATAGACACCTTCCAAAGGAGGACTTGTGATATCATCCTTCATCCATTTAGTGACCTCACTGCACAGCACTACACTGTCAAGAGCCCATCCTGGGTTAACCCTTGTTATTTCCTGACCAAAGTAGATGAAAGTATAAAGGTTATGTTTTTATGTATGCACAGAATCATTTTTTTCCCAAACATTTATTAGAAACATATTTCTATGGTCACAAATTATCCTCTCCAATAAAAATTAAAATTATTATAACCATGTTTACAGCACTTTGACTTCTCTCTAAGCTAGTGTTGGCATGATGCTATAAGAACGTTTTCAGTACTTTATCCACTATATTTGATTTTCAATCTTTCTATTATACATGGTCTTAAGACCATACCAAGCAACACAACCACTGAGTGCCAATGGGAACTAGATCTAAATAAGAAGTTTTCACAGCTTTCATGAGATTAGAAAGCATTAGCTGCATGTGCTAAGTAAAAGAGCTCCAACAACAAAAACAAAATCCATAATTTGCTGCATACTTCCTGAGGTTACCTTTCTTTTCCTGCACGTATAGTCTTCCTTTACTGTATTCTTAATAATGAGTGAGAGCTAACTCAGCTCTAAAGCTACAGAAAGAAATTGGGGGAAAAACCCAGAGAATACTTGAAGACAGATATGGTTAAGATTCAACACATATTTTAGTCAGTTAGTGCACTGGACAACACTGCTTTATCTTGCCCAACCCTTTACTATCACATGCTATTATGTTACGCTAGACTTAAGCTTTATTCCAGTCTTGTAAATGTTTTCCATGATCTTTATTTGAGGTAACTGGAATTAATGTTTGTCCCACACTGCAGTTAATTAGATTCTTTAAAAGAGCAGAAGGTTTATAGTCCAATGATCATTCTGGATCTCCATCTTTCTCATTTCTTTTTGTTCCATCACATAGCAAAGCCCAGAATGAGCTTTACATACCCACATTCTCTTTCTAGGGAACTAGAAAAGTTCTGTATATTCCAACTGTTTCCCTGCCAACATGATGGAGCCATGTCTATAACTCAGCCTTCATCTCACAACATTTTTTTGCATTAAAAAAGTATATCAAAAGTATGCACAGTAAGACCTTGAATACAATTTACCTGTCTCATTGCAGTTAAAAATCCTTGAGGATTAAAAATCCTGACATCCAGAAGCAATTTGGTCGGCTTTCAAAAATCCAATTGTAAAACTGCTGGTTTCTTTCTAAAAGCTCAGTAAACCAGAAACCAAGTGTACTGGAAGCCCAAGATGCCTAAAAATAGTAAAGAGCACGTTCTTTCTTTATTTTTATTCAACAGTTTTAAAACTTATTAATGGCAAAAAATTGTAATTCTTCACAAGGTAGTAAACAACATAATATTAGCAAAGCACATTTAAAGCTCATTTTTCATATATCAGCTTTTAACCTGGTAGACAAATGCTGCATCCCACTGAAATCTGTAGCAAGTTCTTGCTCTGTTCAAATTCGTGGTTACCATTCCATTTAGACATATTTAATGCCCTGTGATAATTTTCCACTTTGTGGTGTTCTTTTTGCAAAAGTAGATAGCTTTGTAAACTAGGAAGAAATATTGTACACATCTTACTAAGCCCAAGATTAATGCGTCAAAACAACAGGATTTTTGCCAAATCCATTCTATTTTTTCTGAAAAAAAAATAATAATAAGGTAACAAAGATTTGTTAAGATTTATGACAATTTTTCTTTCATGGTTGTATCAAATTTGTAGTCTGACTTACCTCCTTTGGTCTATGTTTTCTACCATGAAAACTCTTTGTCAGTAAAAGCAATCCAAGCAAACGCAAACACACACAAAAAAATCACCCTTATTTTGATTTCCACCAGTTACCATGAATAGCTCCAGTTGTCCCTGAAAACAGTTTCTATGATGAAAGGCTGAGAGACCTGAAATTCTTTAGTCTGGAGAAGAGAAGGCTTAGAATAGATCCTCAGTGCTTATACCTCATGAGGGGAAAATTGGAGATTAAGCCAGATCCTTGCTAGTGATAGGAGAAGAGGCAATGGGCACAAGACAAAATGGGGGAAATTCCATTGAAACGTGAAGGGCTTGTTGGTTGGTTAGTTGGTTGGCTAGCTGGTTTTTACCATGACAATCATCAAACACTGGAATGAGCTGCCCAGAGGGGTGCTAACTCTTGATTCTGAAGAGTCCTGTGAAATCTGCTCCAGTTGACCTTGTTTCACAAGTGAGATTTAACCTATCTCCAGAAGTCCCACCCAGCCTCTACTATTCTGTAGGCTCTATAACTACAACTGTTATAGAATAGCAACAATAGCAAGTTTCCTAAATTTAATCATAGGCTATATTTCTCTCTCCTGTTTAGCTTTGTATCCTGACAATCTGCATGTCCCCGTTTGGGCTGGAATAGAGTTAATTTTCTTCCTAGCAGCTGGTACAGTGCTGTGTTTTGGATTTATTATGAGAATAAAGCTGATAGAACACTGATGTATTTAGTTGTTGCTAAGCAGCGTTTGCATTAAAGTCAAGGATTTTTCAGTTTCTCATGCCCTGCCAGCAAGAAAGCTGGAGGAACACAAGAAGTTGGGAAGGCACACAGCCAGGACAGCTGACCCAAAATGGACAAAGCAATATTCCATACTATATGATGCTATGCCCGCTACATAAACCTGGGGCATTTGTCTGGGGAAGGCAGACTGCTGCTCAGGGACTGGCAGAGAATTAGTAATTGCAATGCAAGTAATTGCATTGTGCATCACTTGTATTTCTCAAGTTTTATTTAACTCTAATTTTGTTTTCTTCTTTATCATTACTACTATTATTACTACTATTACTATATTTTAATCTTATTTCATTTATTAAACTGTTCTTATCTCAACCCATGAGTTGATTCTCCTCCCCATCCCACTGGGGTGGGGAGAAGTGAGTGAGCTCAGTACTTAGTTGACAGCTAAAGTTAAACAACAATGAAACAGGCTGTCAAAATGGGAAATACTTGCATCACCCACATTCATTTCTGTTTTTATAAATGGAAGAGGGCTTGTTTAGGCTGTGTTTATTTTGGCCTAAAATCTACTGCAGTGTTTGAAAATCTACCTGTGTTTGAAAAGTTTTTACTGCATGTCTAGCGGCTTAGTCAAGCTCTACAGGAAAAGAAAAGAAAAAGAAGAGGGAAAAAAGAGACTGCTTTCCCTTACGAAACAAGTGATGTACACCTACTTTTTTCCATCTGGCAGGAATCCTTCCATCATACATGCAGTCTAAGGCATCCCTCAGGTTTTCACTCATAACAATTGTCCCATCAATGGCAAGTTTTAGATCAGTCAGAGTGCTTCTCACTAAGGAGATAACTCTCTGCATTTGTTCAATTTCCTGTCGCAAAAATATGTTCATAGGCTGAAACGGTCCCATCTTCTTCAGTTGTTCTTTTACCTGTATGTAGAAAACCAAATATCCTTCAACAGAAGTCTAAAAACAAAGGTGGTCTTACGTCAAGGTTAGGCCTCAATAAAAGTTTTCAGATACAATACTTTTATTTAAGAAGATAAATGATCAGCTTAACATCTTCCTTGAATCCTCTATGAGACAGAAATCCAGAATTTGTTCCATACAGTGCTGAAAGCAGCGATGTTTTCAGTCTGACTCATGATTTAGTCTATATACCATTCTATGAGTTAGCATTACTTAAATAGCACATAGGTCATACCCAATTGTACAGATTTCAGATTACATTCCAATTGGCAGTTCCCAAGGTTCACTTTGTACGACAGAATCAGAATTGATTGCCCTAGTCAATTTGCCTCAGTATAGCAGTGCTATTTATCAGTAACGCCTGTGAAGTATTACAATACCAGACAGTCTTGTATTCTAGTGAAAGCTGTCAATATTTTTAAATCAAAAGTGTATAATTAACAAAGTAATGACTGTATGAATGAAACTAGAATTTCTATAGTCAGTAGAGTCCTATTGGGAGATAGTTGAAAAAAATTATGTATAACAGGTATTGAATCCTATACAGGGTTACTAGTCCTGTTAGTAATATGCATAACCTTTCTAAGTTTATCAGTATTTTGCTATACAATACAGGAATTTAAACAATTTTCACCTTGTGAAGAACTTTAATGCTTCACATTTGCTTTTATTAATGCAAACTAAATTTTAAGTTGTCATTGCTATTCAGACTTGATCTGCCCAAAAATAGCTCTTACAAATTTAACAGGACTAACTGTACCTGTACAATGACACTATCATAGAATCGTAGAATCAACAAGGTTGGAAAAGACCTCACAGATCATCAAGTCCAACCTATTACCCAATATCTCATGACTAACTAAACCATGGCTTCAAGTGCCACATCCTATCCTTTTTTGAACACCTCCAGTGATGGTGACTCCATCACCTCCCTGGACAGCACATACCAATGGCCAGTTACTCATTCTGTGGAGAAATTTCTCCTTACCTTGAGCCAAAACCTCCCCTGGCACAGCTTGAGACTGTGTCCTCTTGCTCTGGTGCTGATTGCCTGGGGGAAGAGACCAACCCCCTCCTGGCTACAACCTCCCTTCAGGTAGTTGTAGACAGCAATAAGGTCTCCCTGAGCCTCCTCTTCTCTAGGCTAAACAACCCCAGCTCCCTCAGCCTCTCCTCATAGGGCTTGTGCTCAAGGCCTCTCACCAGCCTTGTTACCCTTCTCTGGACATGTTCAAGTGTCTCAATGTCCTTCTTAAATTGAGGGGCCCAGAACTGTGCACAGGACTCAAGGTGTGGCCTAACCAGGGCTGAGTACAGCGCAGAATGACTTCCCCGCTCCTGCTGGCCACACTATTCTTGATACAGGCCAGGATGCCACTGGCCTTTTTGGCCACCTGGGCACACTGCTGGCTCATGTTCAGCTGGCTGTCTATCAGTACCCCCAGGTCCCTTTCTGCCTGGCTGATCTCCAGCCACTCCAACCCCAGCCTGTAGCACTGCATGGGGTTGTTGTGACCAAAGTGCAGCACCTGGCACTTGGATGTGTTAAATGCAATCATGTTGGACTCTGCCCATCTGTCCAGCCTGTCAAGGTCCCTCTGGAGAGCCCTTCTACCCTCTAACAGATGAACTCCTGCTCCCAACTTGGTGTCGTCTGCAAACCTACTAATGGTGGACTCAATCCCCTCATCCAGATCATCAATAAAGATATTGAATAGGTCTGGGCCCAGCACTGATCCCTGGGGGACACCACGAGCGACTGGCTGCCAGCTGGATGTGACACCATTCACCACCACTCTCTGGGCTTGGCCCTCTAGCCAGTTCCTAACCCAGTAGATAGCACTTTTCTTCAGTACATGGCTAAGCATCATCTCTGGTCCTGGAGATGCTGAGTAAAATTTGAAGACAGTTGGACTAACAACTACCAGGAGATTTTGCCTATCACTAAAGCACTAACTTTCTGAGAAAATCAAATTGCAATCCTTTGAAGATCTCAGACACCTGGTTCAGCCTTTTGGAAAGTCATAAAGCTCAGGCTTCTAGAAGGGCACTAAGTGAGAAACTCAAAGTACAAACATTTGGAAAACTTGTAGATAGCCAGCATTCCAAGTCCAGTTACGTTAACTCATATATGTAGATAAAGTATATTATCATTATTATGCCATTTGAGGGAAGGGAGATTACATGATACAAAATAGGCTACAGAAAACAAAAAAAAAAAATTAACAGAAGTAAGAAATGGGTACCTGAAGAGAGTCTATAATCATGAGCATACCCTGCATAAGGAAAATTTATTATGGTCTAAAAACAGTGAAGGTGGTGTTGGATTGTACAAGTCTCCATGCTCCTTTTCACAGCTCAGCATCCTGACAGGAGGAATTTGGCATTCACAAGCCACATAGCCTTGTATCAGGTCCTTGTGCTAGCTTCCATTAAAAAGTAAAACGGCTGAAGACTATGGATAAGAGATTTCACTCTTCTCAAGAAATAGATATAAAGCAAAGCACCTAATTAATAACACATCTTACTGTCCAGGTGAGCATGTAGCTACTTTGGGAATCGATTGAAGTACAAACATAGGTCTGAACTATTTCTGATGACACACTGGGGACATTCATATCCATTTCCTAACAAAACTGTTGTAAATGCTGTATTGCTGACATAACTATTTTTTCTTGTTTCAAAGCTTTTGCAGACACAATAAAACACAAAAGTTTAGAGTCCCCTGATATATAAAAAAAAGGAAGCTTAACTATTTTACAAGCATTTTCCTCTCACTTATTTGAGGCTCATAACTAGCCTTACCTGGGAAGAGCTGTAATGTCAGCACCCTAAAGAAAACTAAGAACCATATACAGACCCAGAAACAACATAAATTGCCAAAAAATTCAGCTGTAGTGTTCAGAAGGGACTGTACGCAGTACAGTGTCCATGTATGAATATCATCAGCAAATATTTTCTAACTGCAATTTGCTGATTCATCTTGAGAATCATTCCATCTTCCCTGTACACAGAAGGAATGTTGCTGTTTCAGAAAAGAAATAGCTGCATAACAGCAGGTGTCCATTACAATTATAATTACATAAGCTATTATGTGCTAATAGAGATCCTGATATACTAAACACTGGGCTTCAGTCAACAAAACCTAGCACTTGCCAAGTTTTTTAGCATTTACTTTACTGAATAAAAAAACAACCTAAAAATATCTTTATGACATATGCTGAATAAATATGTTACATTTTAGAAGCACGAATGCACTTGGAGCATGACCTCAGTTCTCTACAGTGTCAACAACCTTTGTTAAAAGCTGATGATCCTACCTCCTTAAGCATTAAGTGGTTTCTTCTAAAAGCAATTCAATATACATTGACTTCACTATAAATGTTAGAAGTCTGGTCAGACTGCTTTAAAATGTGTTTTGGAAGTATTGGCTGTATGAATGCATTCAGACTTGTTTTTCAGAAAAAAGTATATTCCTTTTTTTTTTTTTTTCAATGCACACAAAGCAAGATGGGGCGAATAGTTTTTGACAGAGTTTCATTAACTCACATCAAATGGCACATAATCAGCAGGAAGCTTTTCCAGCATATCATCAGCCACTCTGGCTACAACTGCCTCTCGGGTTTCACTTCCTCCATCAGAGCTATCTTTAGGCTGAATACTGAGAATGACATCCAATATGTCTTTGGAAAGTTTACTTTGGTAAGTGATATCTGCATTAGGATGCAAACCAAACACCTCTGGTGTGTCGTAAGCAGGAAGACTCTACATAGTAAAACACAAAAGAGGGGAAAAAAGCACAGCTGGATTTATAAGCTCATTAGTAAAGAAACAACAACAACCGAAACAAAACACAAAACCTCCCACCCAGAACCAAAACAATCCAAACACATAATAAATAAATAAATAACATTTAAAGCCCATTTGCATTTTAGAGGCTAGATCTCTTCACAGTTTTCAAACCAGAAAATAACTTGTGATCTATTTGTCATGTCACAGGCCAAATCGCACCAAGGTTAACAATTAATTCAGTTGTAACTGCTATCCATTGTTTTAATAGTCAGCTTGTAGGTTTTATTTTTTTGAGGCTGCACTCAATGTCTGGATTTGATTGTTTGCCCTTTTTTCTAACTGTATTCCTTCAGGTATGTCATCGATCAGATCAAGTGAAAAAGGAAAGGTTCTGGTCAGAACGGGCAGATCTCAGGGTCCCTTCCAACAAAAGCATTGTAGGATTTTGTAACAATAACATTGATGTCAACAATTAGCTGTCGCTAATAGCTATGGAGACTGTTAGAAAGCAATAAAGAATCTGCAAATAAAAAGCAAAATATGGGTATCCAAAAAAAAAGACAAAATATAAGGATGTAGGAACTTCTAAGAAACAAGTGAATTGAGTTTCTGTTATGTTGAAAGGTTTTCATTTACCAACCTGTATGTACTGAAGGTATTGATCCACTGTAGTGCATCTGGGTATGCCGTATCCTTTGTAGAAGCTGAATTCTTGACTAAGTATATTTTCACTGAACAGAACTTTTACAAAGGTGTTCATGAGTCTTTTGTCATAGTCATCTGTCACACGGCCACCATACTGGATCTCACCTATCATGTAACAAATGGTACTCCAGGAGATGCCCTAAAAACAAGCAGAAAGTATTGACTTTAGTTAATCCTCTTCCCCTCAGTTAATAAGAACAACTGATACATGAAGTCCTGCAGCTCTACAATGCTGTATTCCCAGAACAGCTTCAAGGATTTCTCAAAAATAGAATTCATTGGAAATTGATTTGAGGCTATTCCAGCATGTGAGCAAGAAGGACACAGCTATGTTCCTACCATGCTTTCAGCTTTACTAAAATGCCAGTCATAAAGTGATCTGCCACATACTGCTATCTACATGACAATGGGCTATGTGAAAATGAGAAATGTAAGAGGAGTTCTTACATACTCATTTAAAGCCACTACGTTTGAGGAGCCAAATCTTATTGTTTTTGTTCATAACAGATTTAAACAAAACAGTATTTTAAATACAGTGGTCCATATTTAACTAACTGACAGTTCTGGTGTTTTTAAATGCACGGGTTGATAGAGAAATTTACCATGCATGGGATTAAAAGTGTAATTTAAGCCTGCTGCTCTACAGACATGTGTAATTGGAATGTTGAGTGTTTGTGGAAAGAAATAAAAGAATGATTTAAAATCATGTTTGTGTTTCAGTTATTTGGAACCACGTATACACATTCCACTACTAGAAAGATCCATCACCATAATCTCCTTTCCCCATTAAAACATGAATTACCTTCCTGACATCCATGCCATCCAAGTAGTTTTGAACGAATTGTACAGCAGCGTTGAAATCAGCTTGATTGAACTCGTAGGGTATATTCCAACCCAGAGATCCAAACTTGCGTCTTTCTTGAACTGTGGAGTGTAGAAAGGCTACAGCATACAACATTGGTTTCCACTGTACCATGTCACTCATATCTAGTAAGTCCTGACTGACACCTGTTGATTGTAAGTAGACTTTATATGAAACACAGTAATACTATTTTTCAAAACTAATTCAAATCAATACTAAAACACCAATCCTGGAGACATTCAGTCTCCCAAGATTAAATTATCATTCTACAAAGTGTTCTGTGATGGAGATGGTTTATAGCATGATATTATGTTGCTCAAATTAAAAGGATAAAATTCAGAAAAAGACTCCACCAAAATTTACTAACAACTGAATTAATATTAATTTCATCATAGTAACTTACACTTATTCTCAGTGGCTACAATATGAGCACATGATAGCACCACAGAGTCCAAAAATGAGCAAACTTTACATCATTACCACTCACCACTATATGTTCTCTTTAGTCCAGCCCTGAGACCTTGAGGTGGTTCATAGGTAAACTTAATAGACATCTGAAGAAGGGTGATAGGGAACTGTTTGTGAATGTCAGTTGTCATCCAGAGTCGAAAGTTTTCATGAGCAGTCTCTGTCTCTATTACAGTGTCAATCAACTCATCCAAAAAGTCAAGTCCAAGGTGGCAGTTTTGCAGAAGTGCCCAACCTCCCTAGTTTAAAACAATGGAATATGAAGTTATCAACACTGTTTACAAATTTTGTTTATGGTGTAGATTAAGAGCAAAGCCAAATCATCTAAGATACAGCAAAATTCAGCATATTTAAGTACTTACCAGAGCTGTCAAAGAAAAAAAACCTTCAGTCATTTTTGCACCGGCTCAGCAAATCAAATCTTAATCATTTGATTTCATGTACATTTCACATAAAAGAGACCAGTATCTATAGTAATAGTACACATGCAATTAACAATTTATTTTTTTCTCCAAAACAAAGTTCATGTGAGCTAAGGTGTGGGTCATTCCTTCTGGAGGTTTTGTTAGTTTCTTTGGTTTTAGCATCTATGAAATGGTTCTTGTCTGTCCAACCTATTCTTCTCAGGTAGTCCCTGCCTTTTCCAATTCAGCGTATAGGCTGAAGGGAAGACATTCTTGCTTGCTACAACTACCTCAAAGGAGGCTTCAGCAAGATGGAGGTTAGTCTCTTCTCCCTAGTAACAAGTGATAGATCCAGAGGAAATGGCCTCAAGTTGCACCTGATGAGGTTTTGATCAGATATCTCAAGAAACTTCTTTCCTGTGTTATTAAACACTGGAATAGGCTCTCCAGGGAGCTGGTTGGATCCCTGTCCCTGGAAATGTTAAAATGATGTAGAGACATGGCGCTAAGTGATATGGTTTAGCACCTGAGTTGCTAGTTAGACAATGGTTGAAGTTGATGATCTTTTAAAGGTCTTTTCCAGTATAAACAATTCTATGATTTAAAACATATCTGTACATGAGTATAGTGCTTGTAAACACTGATAAATCATGACTTACATATGGAAGCTCAGAACTAATTCCATAAAGCAAGAGGCTAAACCTTGTTCCTCACAACAGCCACAGGCTTAGAAAATAACTAAACACACTTTCTTAATTATTATTGTCAAATGATAGATACTGAAATTTCTCACCTGAATTACCATACTTCATACAGACATCTCACACACTTCATTAAAAGGATATGTGAGACAGTGAGAGAGAAACTGCATTTCTCTTAGCTAAACAAAAGGAGCTCTTCTTCCATATCAAGTGAGTTTCTTATCAGATCTGCTAATTAGCTCTTAATGTGAAGTGGTAAAATAAGAATCTGAGGCAAAGGTCAGAGGAAAGCTGGTTACACAGACAAGGAAGAAGCTCATAACAGAAACACAAGTTTAATTAGTTCACATCAGCAGACACAGCAGTACTACCACCTGCCTGATGGACAAAGCACAATAAATTGGAACATCTCATCTTTTCTTTCTTATACAGGAAATTTTGTTCTTTAATTCTTCCATTTTTCACTTATATAATGCCTGTGCTATTCGATTAAAAATCCCAATTCAAATTTCAGACAATAGTAATACAGATTATTTTGCTATACAGCCTTGTTTTTCTTCTTCATTTAACAATATATGTTTGTATTACTAAAAATGCAACACTGAAAAACAGTAATGAAATGCTTGCTGAAGAATATTTAGTATTCATGTAATCCAAATAATTAATACAGCTGTGTTCAGCAGTCAATAGCCTACAACAAAAACTTCATTTCATAAAAACCACTGATACCTGCACAGTCCCAAAAAGCTTGTTGCAGTCACTTAAATGACTGAAAAAAACAGTTCTATTGCCCAGGACAATTATTTCTACCAATAAATACATGTTTTTGAATTAGCATTATCTACTCACCAACTTCATTTCATGATAGAATTGTCATTTCTATGTTTTTAATACAGATACAAAAAAAAATTCAAATTTTTATCTCTTACATGAGCCATTGTCTGATGTAGAAGTTTACGAGCATGGATCTCTTGCCCCTGGCCCATGGAAATACAATGCGTCTCTGTCTTCAGTCTTCTTCCCAAAGCAATAATTGAGTCCGTAGGATCAGAGCCCACGGAAAGCAAGCATATGAGAGGAGTACGTGGATCTGACTCTTCCCATGTCTTCTCTAAATCTAAGATGACTCCCTCCACGTATTTCTCCCCCATAGTGTCAATGATGTATTTTCTTGCCTATATTAGAAAGGGTAAATTTAACTTGTGATGTAACCATTTAATACTGTTTTCTTCTAAGCGTAAATCCAACCAATAGGTAAATTGAAGAGCAAAGAACAAACATGCACATTTATTTTTACATGTTAATACAGCATACTGTCTTTGAAGGTGTTATTTATTACAGCCTTATAAGACCAGTTAAGGCTTAACAAACAATTATTCTATTACATATATCTGCATGTAATGTTATATATAACACCTATAATTACAGTATAGTATTATTAAACCTTTATGAATATTTGAATATGCTATCTCCATTAGATAGCATAACTCCTAAGTCTAGCTTTCCTTTCCAAGAACTAGAGAAAAGAGAAGGAAAGTATTGAATATATGCTTCAAAGGTTTTGGGTCTTTCCCACCTTCATGATTGAACAATAAATTAATGATGAATATTACTATTACAAAGTAGAAGAACTCTGTTATTCCTTATTTAATTTGAAAGTTGTTGTATTATTATTCCTTTTCACTAAGAAATAGAAAGGGGTCTTTCAAAAAGTCTGAGATTATTTTTATCATCTTTCTTATTGCATCGCTTTTGTTTTAGAACAATATTCCCATTAATACCACTGTGTTACTTCTCAGAGCAAAAAAGATATTCAGCATTTTGATAAACTATCAGTTTTCATTAAAACATAGTAAATTGAAAATGTATCTTGCCTCCATTAACAGAACTAAGGAACTATTTTTGCATGATTGGTTTCAGACATATAATGCACTTGTGAAAGGCTTATACAGCATCATTTTTAGTGATGCATTCCGACTTCAGTAAACTGCCAAGTATTGCACTGAAACTAGCAGCAATTGCATCAGTTTTACTTTTTTTTTTTTTTGCACTGGAAAAAAACCAAGATTAAAAATAGGATCCTAGAAACTGATGTTTTTTAAAAAAATAAGTCTAACCATTTAATAAACTTTAACTTTACATTTCTCTATTTTCTAAATAGATGGCTTTAAATAAAAGACTTTAAACAGACCTTGATACAGATTTTTTGCAATGTAGGTCTAATTCTTCCATACAAGAAATGATTCCCCAGTTTTCATTTATTTGTTTCATTGTTTCCAAATGTTTTGTTTTCTCTTAGCCAACTGAGATAAAAATCATGAAAATATTTTACTTCAGCCTTACATAAGAACACTTTTATAATACCAAGTAGTAATACCAGTGAAGGCAAAAATACCTCCTGAATTGATAAAGAAGCAGCAGATAAATACATGTTTCCAAATAAAATCCTATCACCTTAGTAAAATTGTTGGCTAATATTATTCAATATATTGGAATAATTTTGTCAACACTGCCCTTGTAACAAATGCATAAATTGCCTAAAAAGAAGATTAAGGCTAAACTGAAAAAGTACCAAACTGCAATTCTGTAACTATTCTAGTAACACCTAAATAGACTATATTTGCTATGTAAATGTACCTGAGCTATGGTCCTGTCAGGGCACCAAGATCTGATCAGAAGAAGATGTCTGAAGCAGTCCAGGGATTGACTATAGCCACTAGGAACCAGTTCCTCTTCAGGATTCTCACTATCAAACCAGATTTTCCACTGTTTCTCTGTTCTGGAAATCTGCATTTATACAATCAAA
Organism: Picus viridis; assembly: GCA_033816785.1. Lineage (NCBI taxonomy): Eukaryota > Metazoa > Chordata > Aves > Piciformes > Picidae > Picus > Picus viridis. Next base: position 26,379,405 of record CM066575.1, read on the forward strand.
GGAGTAAATTTCTCTAAACAGACAAGTCACATTCTGACTGCCACTGGGTCACAAATTTTTAATGGGGGTCAGAGACACATAATCCACACACAGGCATTTGTTTTAACCAATGTTAGTACACAGATTTAGTAATTCTACTTAAAAACAAACAAACAAACAAACAAACAAAAACCAACAACACCACAAAGCAGATAAGCTTTCTAATTTTAAGTACAAAATTGTAGAATGCAGCAAGGCTTTTATTCATACTCTGAAAAAATGAGCTACTGCTCAGTGTTTTCCATTAATGATAAAATGGCATTGCTAGGTCTGAACACAGATAGGCTCATACATAGCTCTGAGAACACTAGGTACATATCCCAGTTGTATCCCAATCTGAAAGTATAATTATACAGGGTGTGAAATTTTCTCCTTTGTTACTAAGCAGCTGGGGCCACAACTGTGGCCATCTGCTGGTAGTTTCCTTCTGTTCTATAAAACAAGCCAGTTTCCCATATGCCTTGACCACTACCAGGCAACCACTGGCAAATGACGTTAATTTTAAAAAGCTCTTACTTACTTGATTGAGAATATCTGAAAATTGTTTAAGCTTACTGAGCTCCACCAAGTTCAACCAAGTCATATCCAGAATCCATTTAGCTGGTTTAGGAGGACAGGCTTTAAGGTCTAGGGAAGCACCACCTGGAAGAAATTCAGGATTAGCTAAAATTAGAACTGTTTGAGACATGCAAAAGACACAAAAAAACCCCAACCACAAAACGTTAGACTACACATTGCAAGGCTATATTCACATGACTAAGTCTTCTCAGTTTGCAGAACGACTGCTTAATAACTAAGGACAGTCAGAAAGACATTTCTGAGGTAGACTGAAAAAAAAAAAAGGGGGGGGGGGGGGGGAAGAAAACACAAGCCACAAGAATCCAGACTTTCAGTCATGAGTGTTCAAGGTTTCTCTCCCTTACAAACTCACACCATCTTTGGTGAAGAAGAGTTTATATTTTGTCCTAATTATTTTTTTCATTATGCTTACTTTTGTGAACCAGCTCTCTTAAAGATTTAATATTTCTTTGTGCAGTGTACCTGGAAATAAATACTTGTCAGGAAAATATATTCTGAAGATTCAACACAGAAAATCTAGCACTTGTAATCCAAAAATAAGTGTTGCCTAGAAAACCAAGTGTGTTGGGAAGATAATACAAAGTTATTCCAAGCTTTCAAGTGAAAATGCACAGTGCTTGCATACAGCTAAGAAAAAAGTTATGTCACATTCAGCTAAGAGTCTGAGTCTTTCAAATCATTAACATCACTTTTTGTTCCTATCTGCTTATTCATCCTCCCACAATTACCAAATCAACTAAAAGATGTTTAGTATATTTATAAATAATCTAGGTCACACACATATTTGATGTTATCTGAGTGGCAGATATAAATATCATTTGAAAGAATACTTAAGTTTTCTTTTAAATTCTCTTGATGCTCAAAGGTATATTTATCTATATTCAGTGTGCTGCTATAAATGAGAATTACTATACAACCTTGTCTATCACCAGACCAGACTGATGAGCACGTATTCTTTTGACTGACTGCCTTGTCATGTGCAAATGGAACCATTGGGTTGGCTAGGAGATATAACTGCAGCTCAAAAAATTTCCTACAGTAATATGCACTCTACTTAAACCTCTTCTGTAGTTCCAACCTTTAATAAGTGTCAGAAATTCTTCGTGTTCCACTCTGTTTCTTTGTATATCAATCTTCAATGTAAGTAATAAGGTGAAAAGAAATTTGTGTTCTTCATAGAGTCCTCGAGTGGTATATTTGAAGACTTCGTATGTCATATGTTCAATAATATTAGTAATCCTCTTGCTGGTCACAGGGCTCTTGGTAGCTCTGTTGGAAGAAATTATTACAGGGAACACTATGTGAAAGACAAAAAGCCATAGTTCACAATTCTCAAAACAGGAAAAAATCACAAATTACAAGCGGAACAGCAGACAGCTAGCTAGCAGCAACTTGCAGATTGAAGGAGCAACAAAAAAATCCTTTCTCATCAAGCCTTTCTGCATAACTGAAAATCAACACAGTAAAATAGGTATTAATTACCTAATGCTTAATTTTTAAGGACTCTAAGTACATGTGAGTGTTCATTGCCTTGGTAAAGGCTTAAGGGTATTTAAACTGAAAATTCCTGCCAAGATTGTTACAAGCAACACTGTTCTTTCTGTTTTCTTTCTTTACAACAAACCTTTACTGTACAACAATCACCTCCAGGACTGGTTAAATACAAATTATGCTTATTATTAGCTAAATTACCTGGCTACGGAGCGGTCAAAGAGCCCCAAAAACTGCCGAAGTGAAGTTTGATACATCACATTGACCATGCTCATCTCAGTAATGAGGAAGTATAAGATGCTACCTCGAGCTGCAACTGCAGGGCAGGAGGAAAGACTGTGTTCAACAGTAGAAATGCAGAGCAGAAAATTTTAACTCCCTACAGCAAGCAGAGTGAGTTTAATTCTAACTCATTAATTCCAACTAATTAAAACATTAATCTTCATTTATACATCAGAAAAAAAAAAAAAAACACACTTTTCTGTCATTAATGCATCCTAAGAAAAGCTAGGCTTGCAAATATGAACATATTTGGAAAACATCTGGATGGCATACTGCAATGTTCACATCTTCTCTAGAACATACAATACAATACAATACAATACAATACACCAGGTTGAAAGAGACCTTCAAGATCATCGCGTCCAACCCATCAACCAATCCAACCCACCTAAACAACTAAACCATGGCACCAAGCACCCCATCAAGTCTCCTCCTGAACACCTCCAATGAAGGTGACTCCACCACCTCCACGGGCAGCCGATTCCAATGGGCAATCACTCTCTCTGTATAGAACTTCTTCCTAACATCCAGCCTAAACCTGCCCTGGCGCAGCCTGAGACTGTGTCCTCTTGTTCTGGTGCTGGCTGCCTGGGAGAAGAGACCAACCTCTGCCTGTCTGCAACCTCCCTTCAGGTAGTTGAAAGGTAATATGAAAGGTAAGATGGTTTGAAGTACTCCTTGACTATCTAAACAAATTTACCTTTACAGACCTTTACAGGAGTCATATAAAAGCCAAATGAACTATATTGATTTGACTTACCCACTGATTTAACTTATTTCAGCAGTCATTTAGTTTTGAACACAAAGCTTTTACAAAATCTGCAATGATTTCTGGTACACTAACTGTGCCATTTTACAAATTTCCTAAAATCCAGGTAAAAGACTTAATTTCACAGTTGTTAGTTTTTTTTCACCTGTCAGTTAAAAGCCAAAAGACTGATGAAATGTACTGACCACAGTAACTTAAGGATCTATGACAGGATAAACAAAGCATTCATCTAAACAGATACAAAAAACATTTGTGATTATTCCAACCCCTAAAAGAATGTCAGCATGTTGGATTCAAACATGCAGCAACCCAGATACACTGTCTAGTTTCACTGATAGTCCATAAAAAGTGTCATTTTAATAGGTAAAAAAGAACAGCCAAACAATTTTCTTAACTAGTAGACTAGATGGACAGGTACACCTGTATGGAGTACTGGGAAGTCTAGAGAGAGAACAGATCATTCCATTCTATAAATTTCACCTGAAGTGTAACATTAACTGTTTTCACCACCATAGCTCAAAATACTATCTCCTAGATATATTTTATTGACAGGAAAACACAGATCCTTCTAACCTATCATGGTCTTCCTGATCTCATTCTAGCACTTCTCTTAGTCTAAGTATTAATGTTTTAACCACTCTAGTCATTTGTCCTTCATCACTAACTTCACTTACCAGGTCTGTACTCTTCAAAGGCTGAGTTGATCTGTACTTCAGTTTCTGCAGAAGTTTTCAGTTTCTGTGTTACCTCCTCAGCAGCCTTCTTAGTGTTACTCAGTACAATCGTTAGACTCTCATCATCTGCTAGAGAACTCTTAGTGCTTGTAAGTCGGAACAAAAGGTTATCCTCTAAGTCTTTAATCCTCCTTTTATTCATAGCCACATCTTCAATAAGACTCGTTCTTTCTCTCTCCAGTTCCTGTTAGAATATATGGTAATATTTGGAAAACAGAAGAGTAATCAAAAATCAAACTAAAACAAGATAATCAGTTTGAAACATACTGATCCTACTAAAAGAGTACAAGCCAAGAGTAACTGCATTAATGTGGAGAAAGAATTCCAGTTGTATTTCTGACAGTAGGTCTACTGCCAGATTTCTGATCCTGCTTACATAAGCATGCATTAACAAATCATTTAAGCAAATACTATGGATCACACTCATATCACACTCTAATGCAATTAGAAGTTCAGAATAGTAATTGCTTTTTCTTCTCCTTTTGTTTCAAAGGGCAACCATCTTTCCAGGCACAGGACTTTATTTGACTTTATCTAATGCCATCATTACTTATGACCTGTTTTCCAATCACCATATTGAAAAAATAGTCTCAGTAACAATGAGCATGCTTAGCCATTGAATCAAACCTCAAATATTTCAAGAAGTGCATCTAAAAACACTCCATCAGATAACTTCAGTCTCTCACTAAAAGGCTTCACTGATTTAAGAAAAAACCTCAAACATGTAGAATCCAAGTTTATTTGTTTCGCTATTTAGTTGATTGATTAATACAAATTAGATAAAATACAATCATAGAATCGTAGAATCAGTAAGGTTGGAAAAGACCTCAAAGATCATCAAGTCCAACCCATCAATCAACTAGATCATGTCACCAAGCACCCCATCAAGTCTCCTCCTGAACACCTCCAATGATGGTGACTCCACCACCTCCCCAGGCAGCCCATTCCAATGGGGAATCACTCTCTCTGTATAGAACTTCCTCCTAACGTCCAGTCTAAACCTGCCCTGGCACAGCCTGAGACTGTCATCTTGTTCTGGTGCTGGCTGCCTGGGAAAAGAGACCAACCTCTGCCTGGCTGCAACCTCCATTCAGGTAGTTGTAGAGAGCAATAAGGTCACCCCTCAGTCTCCTCTTCTCCAGGCTAAGCAACCCCAGCTCCCTCAGCCTCTCTTCATAGGGCTTGTGTTCCAAACTCCTCACCAACCTTGTTGCCCTTCTCTGGACACGTTCCAGCAAGTCAACATCCTTCCTAAACTGAGGGGCCCAGAACTGGACACAGTACTCAAGGTGTACTCAAGTACTCACAGTACTCAAGATGGTATATATGCTTTGCTTTCTAGTGGTCACCTGTGGATACCTGTTGATTAACAGCTTTGTATTTAAAAAAGAAAAACACACAAAAAAAAACACAACAGCAAACCCTGTTTAGAATATCTAGAAAAATATGTTCTTAAGAGAGAAAAAGGCCTTGCAGTTTATTCTTATGCTACTCTTAAAAACTGATTGCAAACGAATCTCTCAAAGATAAAAATATTTCATTGAAACAATACAAAATGATTCAATAAAGTGAAGTAAAATAAATAATATAAATATATAAACAGAAAGGGTTAAAATTATTTCAGAAGATAAGAATAATATGAATCTTATAAATCACCAAAAAGTCAGCCAGTTGGTAGAAATATTATCTACGTCTATGGAAATACTCCTCTGTTTACAAAGGAGTGATGCGTAGTTTTAGCAATGTTTCTCCAAAGTTGGAAGCTGTGTGTTTACTCCACCTTTACCAAGTCCACTTCAGCACTGCACACAGGCTACTACTATTCTAAAGGATCTCTCATACAGCACTAAGGGCATTATGAACCCGAGACCTTACAGAACCTGTCACCACAGACCTCATGACTAAACCATGGCACCAAGTGCCACATCCAATCCCCTCTTGAACACCTCCAGGGATGATGACTCCACCACCTCCCGGGGCAGCCCATTCCAACCGCGAACAACTCTCTCAGTGAAGAACATTCTCCTCACCTCGAGCCTAAACTTCCCCTGGTGCAGCTTGAGACTGTGTCCTCTTGTTCTGGTGCTGGTTGCCTGGGAGAACAGACCAACCCCTTCCTGGCTATAACCACCCTTCAGGTAGTTGCAGACAGCAATAAGGTCTCCCCTGAGCCTCCTCTTCTCTGGGCTAAACAACCCCAGCTCCCTCAGCCTCTCCTCACAGGGCTTGTGCTTGACGCCTCTCCCACTCTTGTTGCCCTTCTCTGGACACGTTCAAGTGTCTTAATGTCCTTCTTAAGCTGAGGGGCCCTGAACTGGACACAGAACTCAAGGTGTGGCCTAATGTGGTGGTGAGAGAAAGTTCTCCCCCCCACACTCAAATAAACCACAGCTAACTCAGTCAGAGAAGCAGATGAAATAAGCTGTATTTACAAGCAGGAATAAAAGCAGTGAATATGTACACAATATACAGTATTTACAATATCTACAGAAATATATAGCAATGAACGTAATACAGAAGACCTTTCCCTTCCTCCAGCCAGGAGGGTTTGCCCCGCCTGTACCCCCCTCTCCCTCCCTACCTCCCTTTTTTCCCAAAAAGGGTTAGAGAGAGAGAAAAAGGTAATTAAGAAGGAAATTCTGTTAGCTCAAAGCGTGTGCAAGAATTAGTTTTCTTATCTGGTTTGCCTTGTTAATTCAAGGTCGACTCCGTCCAGCAGCTGTTGCTTCAGAGAGAGACAGAAACAGACAGGCCGACAGGAACAGAGAGAACAGACTGAGACTCAAACTGAACTAAAACTTGAAGTTGCATTCTACCAATCTACCAGTGAAATTAGTTTAGAATATCTTGTTTCCATTTTAATATTGAAACATTCAGCCAGAGTGTTCCAGCAACTGTCCCTTTCTTAAAGGCACAGCCTAAAATGGTCACACCTAACCAGTGTGGAGTACAGGGGCACGATGACTCCCCGCTCCTGCTGGCCACACTATTCTTGATGCAGGCCAGGATGCCACTGGCCTTTTTGGCCACCTGGGCACACTGCTGGCTCATGTTCAGCTGGCTGTCTATCAGTACCCCCAGGTCCCTTTCTGCCTGGCTGATCTCCAGCCACTCCAACCCCAGCCTGTAGCACTGCATGGGGCTGTTGTGACCAAAGTGCAGCACCTGGCACTTGGATTTATTAAATGCCATCATGTTGGACTCTGCCCATCTCTCCAGCCTGTCAAGGTCCCTCTGCAGAGCCCTTCTACTCTCTAAAGTAACGCTTCAGACAAAGTTTTATTTCCCCCATTTGAGTAGACTTCATCGATACAGATTTACAACACTGTTAAAAACTTTGATTCTTTTTTTTTTTATTTTGCGACATTCTAAACTTGTGGCCTTCTCACTCCTTTATTCTGATAACATTTCTAAGTATTTCAAGCATTCTTGTAAAGAAAGTCCCGTTATCTTAAAAGAAAAAAAAAACAAATTATCTTCATTTGCTTATCAGAATTAGGTTCTTTTCTTGTCACTGTACAAAAGGTGTATATATCGTCATCACCGGGTAGAAAAGATTTAGGAGCATTGTCATAGAGTAATTAATATACACTAGCTGATGTAATTTTACAGGCTGTACCAAAGAATGCTGGATCCTCTTAATATTCATAAAATACAAAAGCTGCTACATAGCTTATATCATGCTGTCACAAAATGATTCACAAGTGCAAGAATTTGCATCAACTGTTCCTTATGAGACTTGAGTCTTTTGTCACCACAAATTGTGAAATATGAAAATTCAAAAAGCCATAAATATTTCTTGTGTATTATCTGTCTACTGACCTGACATATCTATTTCTACAGCACTAAATAAACAAGGTTTTTGTCAGGATACATGACAGCCCATGTATCAAAACCATCATATTAAAACAGTACAAGTTATACTACATTCAGATATAGATATCAAATCTCTCAAACCCAATTATTCCAATAAATAGAGTAGAATTAAATTTATACCAGCTATCCTTTGACCTTCTTATGCTTAGCTCACATCATGCAAATTGGTTTAATATTCTGTTAGAAAGGAAGAATACAGTACCAGTGTTCTTATCAATAATCAATCAGTCTTTAAGATGTATAACACAGATTCTACCAGTGGGCATACCAGACAACACAGGAATGAAAAGTCAGACATTGTAGAATGTTTAAATGATGTGCTGTAAACTCTTTTTTCTAACTGCATGTCTAAATCTCATTCATTCCAAGTGCAGAACTGTATTAGAGACAGCGGAATGATGAGAATATATATGTGCATACAAACCTTGAAACATTAACTTCAGATAAATAATCTCTTTTCTTTAGGAGTCAGAAGTTGCACACATACATTATAATATTGGATATCATAAAACAAAGCAGTATGTGGGTATACTACTCTGAGAAGCTGGTCCAGAGAGCATAGTATATCCGCACATTAAACATTCGCAGTTAGAGACAAAGATACCACAGAGTAGCAGAATAATTTTAGTTTGGAAGGGACTTTCAGAAATCAACTAGTCCAAACCACTGCTCAAACAAGGTCTTTGCTCAGTTGCTCAGGGTCATGTCCAGTTAAGTCTTGAACCCCTCTAAGAGATTCTACAACATTCCTGGGTAACCAGTTCCTGGATTTGACCACTTAACATAATTACTCATTTCCTAATATTTGATCAGAATTTCCCATGGTTCAATTTGAGGCCATTACTTCTCAGTCTATTGCTTTGCTGCCCTGAGAAAGATTCAGCTCCTGTCTTTTCTGTGTACTCCAAAAAGGCATACAGCGGCTACAATGACTGGAGGAATTTGCTGATAAAATGACCATCATCTTGAAGAATACATTGTATTGCAGGGCCTAAAAGTGAAGTTTGGCATAAGGATTTGTGAATACACACATCACAGCATGTGGGTTGACAAGCTGTCAGTGGTTGAAGGGAAGCTGATGGTGCAATAAAGCTGTCTGACTAAATATAAGCCTTCATAAAAGTATGGGGTTTTATTTATCTCATGCGATCTGTAGACTGGTCAGTAATGAAGTACAACTACTTGACATTACCAAGATGACCGAGGCCACCAAGGAAGAATATCTTATACTGAGGACAGGTGGAGAAGGAGAATGGGAGGACTGCAACATATGCCACAATAAGGGAACAAACACATTCCTCTTTTGTGAATGTTTACTGCAACTGTTACCAAAATCTTAGTAAGATTTTGCAGCCATAGATGTGTAGTGTCTCATGATTTCAAATATAGTAGTTACAGGGATTTAGGTGTCCAGTAGTTCAAAAGACATCAAGCAGCATCCCTACAGACTGCTGCAGCATCCCTACAGAACTGCTAGTGGCATGTTTATTGGGATTGTCACCATGAACTTGGACTAATTCATCTGCAGTGGTAGGTAGTTAGCACATTTCCCCTCGGAGCAAAGAACTAAGTCTGAACCTTCTGCACCAGTTTATGTTGCCATGAGCTCCACAGTGCATAGACAGAAGAACAGGCTTTATTCCAGGGCCTTTTCTTTTACACAGGTCCTTATCATGAGGTTGTTACTCACTGAGACAGGAAAAATAAGGTGAGTATGGTAGAGTTGAACAATAAAGACAAATAGAAAATTAAACTTGGATGAGTTAGTTTCTTCTTGTGCCAGCTTTTAAACCATTGTAAATAGATTATAGTAAGAATAATCACAATAGAGACAAGAAGTTACCCTGTGGGGTGGTAGGGCCAAACGAGCCCAGCACAAACCCAGAAAGATCCTGATATGTCTAGGCATGGTCCCTCTCTCCCCCGCCCTCTTGCAGGAGTCCTGGGTAATGCAGGAAAAGGGATAAAGGATAGGCACCAAAAAGTCTGGTAAACAAAGTCTCCCTTTGGGATAAGAGCACATGCACTGGGTATGCTTCTCCTAGACCAGGCCCATGTTTCTGCCTTTCGTGGTCACAGCCTGGCAAAATCCCATTTCACTGGGTAACTGTTTGCTGGCTTCAGTTGCCCTACTGGCCCAACTGAATCTCAGGCAAGTAATAAATACAGGCTGAATTATATTCACCTTGTCTTGCCTGGACTCACCTGCCTGGACGCTCCTTGTTGCAAGTCACCCTGTCCAAGATCTGGGACAGAAGCCACAAGCCCTACTTACTGCAAGCCCAAGAAGCTATGAGGCTTAGAAGCCAAGTTTCACTTGGCTGGAACTCATGCCGTGCCTCAGTTTACCCAAGAAGACAGAAGAGCCCTTTGTGGAAACACATGGTAACACCCACCATCCTGCTGAAGCCAGACCAGCCATTGAGACCGCGTGGCTTCCCTACTGGCAGCCAGCTGTGCCAGGTGCACAAGAGAGCCCCAAAAGCTTCAACGGCTAATATACAGCAGCAGCACTGCCCCTACTTGGGTGGAACTCATCTGTGAGTAATTCATTGCCTCCTTTGCATTTGCAGTTCTTGTCAAGTCTTGCCTTGTGGTCAAGTACCATATTGCACTGGGGATTCTCTTTTCCAGGTGTTTTTTTCTGTTTTGCTTAAAATTGTTATACTTTCTAAATACTGTACATTCCTATTGCAAATATATATTCCAGATGTACACCGAACCTATTTAATACATTTTTGGCTAATCTTCATATTCATAGAAAATATTATTATTTTTCTTAATATTCATATTTGCCATAGTATTTTTCACAAATTCATAACACCCTGCAACATGGGAATAGAAAGTAATAAAGTAAAATGAAAACAAAACCTTCTGCAGGTAAATGCAAGTTATATAGCTAGGGAAAAGATACAATTAATTCTTTTACCTCTTTCTCTGTGAGAATGACTCTGCCTAAGAGTTGATTTTCAAGACCTTTCATGGTCACAGTAAAGTCAATGATGGAGGTTTGAGCACTAATTTCAGGAGAGTAACCTGGATTTGGCAGTTTTGTAGTAATGTAAAGTCTGAAGCCATTCATAACATCTACTTCTTTATCACCAACCTTCACCTTAAGAAAAGTATTAAAAAAAGAAGCTTATTAAAAAGAAGTGTTGAGATATCAAGAACCAGTACACACACTTTCAGATACTACATACAGAAACAAGGGTTACATTTTCCAAAGGGTAAAAAATCCTGCTTCAAAGTGTATGATGCAAAGAATGTGTTGAGAATATCTATAGAACACTTTAAATGACTCATTCATGAATTATTTCAAAATGTTTAAGTTTTCACATGCACAGGGATAAGGTTAAATGTATTAACTATTTGTGATCTTACAATACAATACAATACAATACACCAGGTTGGAAGAGACCTTCAAGATCATTGCGTCCAACCCATCAACCAATCCAACCCACCCAACAACCAGACCATACAGCCAAGCACCCCATCAAGTCTTCTCCTGAACACCTCCAGTGAAGGTGACTCCACCACCTCCACGGGTAGCCGATTCCAATGGGCAATCACTCTCTCCGTGTAGAACTTTTTCCTAACATCCAGCCTAAACCTGCCCTGGCGCAGCCTGAGACTGTGTCCTCTTGTTCTGGTGCTGGATGCCTGGGAGAAGAGACCAACCTCTGCCTGGCTACAACCTCCCTTCAGGTAGTTGTAGAGAGCAATAAGGTCACCCCTCAGTCTCCTCTTCTCCAGGCTAAGCAACCCCAGCTCCCTCAGCCTTTCCTCATAGGGCTTGTGTTCCAAACCCCTCACCAACTTTGTTGCCCTTCTCTGGACATGCTCCAGCAAGACAACATCCTTCCTAAACTGAGGGGCCCAGAACTGGACACAGGACTCAAGGTGTGGCCTAACCAGTGCTGAGTACAGGGGCAGAATGACCTCCCTGCTCCTGCTGGCCACACTGTTCCTGATACAGGCCAGGATGCCATTGGCCTTCTTGGCTGCCTGGGCACACTGCAGGCTCATGTTCAGCCTACTATCAACCAGTACCCCCAGGTCCCTCTCTGCCTGGCCACTCTCCAGCCACTCTGACCCCAGCCTGTAGCACTGCCTGGGGTTGTTGTGGCCAATGTGCAGAACCCGGCACTTGGATGTGTCAAATCTCATGCCATTGGACTCTGCCCATCTGTCCAGCCTGTCGAGGTCCCTCTGCAAAGCTTCTCTACTTTTTCATATTAGCATTACTCAAATTTAAATGCAAATTTAGTATTTTATAGTCATCTACTTATTAGGATTTATTCTGCTGAGGGAAAAGGGTGAGGGGGTGGAGGAGATAGGGAGAAACAAGTGTTTCCACTTGTTAACTCCTCGGTTTTTAAATTTAATTTTTACCTTGTTGGTTGAACCTGTTTTAATGAAGTTTCTTTCCAAAACATTATCAAGTGCTGGGTCAAGCTCTTCTCCAACATCTTCTATCAAAAGAGGTCTTCCTAAGGAAAGGCTGTCTTCTAAATGATTTCTAAAATATTTGTGATTCAAGGAAGTGATCTAAAAATACAGTCATGAACCTATATATTACATCGTGCCTAGTTACCAAGTTTTGTGTATTTGATGTTTATAAATTACTTTATTTTATTTAAATTAATGAAAAAATCAATTATACTGTGGTTAGACTATGATTAAGACAAAGATTGTGACTACAAGAAAGCATAGCATCAGTGTACAACAATCTCAGATTTCCCTGAATGCAAACTCCTATTTCACAACTACAAAAGCAGTCAAACTTAAAGGTTTCATATGCTATAAGCGCGGCTAGAACAGAAGTCCAGAGGAACCTTTTAATACCTTCAATTTTATCTTAAATAACATCCCCAACTCAAACTTTCGACATGTGGTTGTAGCACATCCAGTATTGTTTATAACACCATAGTTAAAGCAATTTCTTAGCATAAAGATCATTAAAGGGCTTTGTATTGAGATAATCAATATGAAAGTAGTTGCCTAATATTACTCTCAGAGCCACCCTATTCAGATTATTTGAGCTCATTTTTATCTTTTTCAGGGATATCTTTTTAAAAATATGGATTACTGGTGTAATTATAATCGTAGCAAGCATCAACTTTCTTTTGCCTATTTTCCCATTTGCATTGAATTGATTATCTTGCCTCAGACTGCACATTGCTGCAACACTGGCTTCCCTGTATATCTGCAGAATATTTAGCACCTGATGTCCATACTAAGACAACAAGATTAAAAGATTATAAAAATGCCATGCAGTGAATCTCAATTTTTAAACATTTATATGAACCTGCATTAATCACTTATCTAGGGTATTTTTCTAATGCTTATAGTACTTTATAAACGTGCTTCATTACCCTACTTTCCCAAATGCATGTTTCTTTAAGATAAATTAGCTGCAAAGGTATGTTTTCATATCTAGCCACTTCTCAAATCTACCAGTACATATCCGAGATATCCTTCATATCCAGGCTAGACATTTTATTCAAATGACATTTGCTAAATATTATTTGAATCATTGAACTGTAATGTTTTATGAGCTAATAATTTCAATAGATTATGAAAGCATCAGCATTCCTATTACCTGAAGTTCATTTTTGCCTTCTTTATTTTTAATCCAAATTTTACCCTGCGCCTGTGGATCAATTAATAAAGGATAACGAGATGCTTTAGTCACAATGATTCCATTCTGTATCGATAAGTCATCATTTGGTAATCCATGAAGGTTCCATTCACTGATGGTTGGAACATCAGTCAACATTTCTATGAGGTTCAAATTGCTACTGAAGGGGATTTTTCGTCTTTTCATTTCCTTTTGCCAGTCATTTAATAGCAGGTTGCGGAACTCTTGGTTAAAAGGACCAGAATAGGACACAAAAGCTGTAGCCAAGAGTACATCACCTTAATAAATAAATAAATAAATAAATAAATAAATAAATAAATAAAAAAAATAACAAAATGACGCAACTTTGTCAGTTCTATTTATGAACAAACTGTCTCACTCTCTAGCTGTGATATGGTTTGGCTGCTAAACTAAAACCACACTTTGACCCATAAAAATGACAAACCAGCCTTTTTCCAAAGGCTCACTAAATAACAAGTCAATGCTACATTTGAGATGTCACATGTACTTTAACCTTACAAGTGTGGGAATCATGAAGTGGGCACCTGGCAGACAGTCAAGTTCAACCCAACATAAACACAATCCCCCTATTCCAGACACCAGATCCTACACAAGCAGGACATATTGGAATAAATGAGCATAAACTTCCAATTCCAGTATTTCCCTGCACAATCACAAGAAGAGGCTAAAATAATACTTTGGGGGAGAAAAACCTCTTATTTAGGAATCTTAATTAAGAAAGAAGCAATTATAACTGTTATACTAAAAAGTTGTAACAGACATTATAACAGAGGTAGTAAGTGTGGCAAGCTTTAATCTTCTGGTCAGCTTCAGAACTGCTTACCTAAGTTTCATAACACCATCATTTTGGGGTTGTTTTTTTCAGTTGGGTGGGGTTTTTTTGTACCTCTGAACTGGAGAACATACTACACTTTTATACTGACTACTAGCATTTTTTACACCTTCTGTAGTTATCTATAAAACCCCCACAATGAGTATGTGGGGAAGGTATTTGGAATTTGAGGATGTTAATAATAGATGCACACATATTATGTATTATGCCACCAAATAAAATAAAACCTAAATAAAACAAGATCTAATAAATAAATATATAAATAACTATCTAATAAATGAAACCAAAATAAAACAAGATCTAATTTTTAACAGCACTTCAAAGCAAAACTTCAGACCACGGTAAAGAAATAGATACACTTAATTTATGCATTATTTATTGCAAAGTACTTTGGTTTCCAAATGTATATTTATGTACAAAAATTGTCTAAGAAACAAAAGTGTTATGAACATTAGTAACTGCAATTAAAAATACTCTACATATAAATGTCAGTGCCTGACTATCTGTCCCTCTATATGTATTCTGAGCTATTGACATCTTACTGGCACTTGAAAACATGTCACTTGCTTTGGACTGCTGCCTACAAATATCAGTCAAGTTAAAACATCAATGTCCCAAGCATGCAGTGCATGCTATACACACAAAGTAAAAGCCCATGCAGGATGCAGTACTGGTTTGTTTTTTGTCTATGAACTTCATCTCATACTGTATTTTTTACTTATCAGTGCTTTAGCAAGAGAACTAACAGCAGCTACCCTCGTTTTAGCAACAGGCAAATTAAGCTACAAAGGAAAAGGCTGAAATGCTGAATGTTTTCCCGTTTCACTACCTATTACAAGTTAAGTAACTAACAAAATTCCAAGTTTGAAAGTGTGTAACAAACCTACCCACTAGCCTCTTGGTTTGCACAGCGAAATCTTTGCTTTGTTCTGTCCACCTTTCTTTTTCACCTGCTAAACCACATATAAGACTTGAGGCAGTCTGCATTTTATGACGGCAACGCTCAGCATCATCGAGCAAAGTCTAGAGAAAAATGTACAACAAAACATATAATTTACAGTCATGTGTCTGATTCCCACTGAAAGAGACTGAAAATTGTTATATGTGGCTCAACATCATTAGGAGAATCATTTGGGAGAATCATTTGGGATAGCAGCAGCAAAGAGGAGCAGCAAGTAGCATCTAAATAATATGTCTCTTATCCTCTGCCCATAAACATTCTTTCCAAAGAATAACAGTGAAACTGAGAGAATGCATGAAGTTTTCCTTAAGGTAAGGGTGGCAGCTTTTCTGTAGAGAGTTCACCTGTTTTTCTCTCATCGCACTTTCATAATCTGCCTGCACAATATCCAACTCTTCTTGCTTGGCACTCAGTTCTTCTTGAGCTTTCTGCAGATCCAGCATAGCAGTGCTCAGGCGATTTTCCTGGATTGCTAGATTAGCCTACAAATAGAGAGGTGTGTTCATACATACAACATGCCAAAGATTTGCTACCACATTTCTCAGCGTTTTACTGTGCTATATTTCAAAATCAAACTGCTCAGCAGATACTTCATCATTCATTAAAACATTTTATTTTAATTGTATAACAAATTGCTTATTGCAGGTAGCTGCAGTTAAGCAGTTGGTCTAACATCAATTAGAAAACAATCATTAGAAAAACAACTGGGAATATCAGCTGTTCCCCATCTGACGCCAAAGTTAGTCTGATCTGGCCTACAAAAAAGGCTGATGCCACTAGAACCTACTTAATTTCTCCAACCTAAATAAGGATACTACCTATAACTACAAATTTTCCTTCTTGGTCACTCCTATTATAAATATAAGCTACTCTTAAATTCCTGCTTGACCTAGCTCTTTCTGACTGTCATTTTTACCATTCAAAATCTGTTTAGGCCTGTTTCTCTCTAAATAACACTGCTTGACAGAGTCTCTGAATGGTCCTTTTACAAACTGAATTCTGGAACATTAGAATAACCAGATCTTGATTTTTTCCAACTTAATTTTTGATTAAGAGAAAGCAATTGGAATATTGAATTAAACTAGATGACAGCTGCTTCAACCCCATTCAGAAGGAAATTAAGAGACATAAAACTGCACCAGTTCCATAATTTTGACAATACATAAGTGGTAGCGCATTTTAAATATATTTTACCGTTGAGTTAGTATTTTCAAGATAATAAACTACTACAAAGCATGGCACCAACTGTAATAAGGCACTTGATGCTCCCAGAAGATGAAATCCTCAAGTGCACACAGAGCAGGAGAAGAGGCAAAGGGTATCTGTGTGCCTCCCACTGATTAACAAACTTACCTTCAAAGGTAATACTTCTTTGTTGATGGAAAAAAACACAGCCATAGCTTTGGTCCATGAGCAAAGGCCAGCAACATTCCCACATACTCTCCTAGCTGTTTCAATGTTGTAGTCCACCATTTCAAAATAAGGGCTCAGAAGTTCTACCGTTTCTTCATTAATTGTGTCCTTTGGAAATTGCTTTTAAAAAAAAAGAGCAATACACATAATGTGTGTAATATAGATAAACTATAAATACATGTATTTCATCACACACTGAACATCACCAAGACCACAAATGCTACAAACAGCTAATATGAAGTTCTCTGCTGCATTCATCTTTGAGAGCTTGTCAAACCATGTTCTGTATTACAAAATGCAAATGTTTGCCTTCATTTATGAACTTGTCTTTCTTGCACTGTCCACCACCACTGCACAGCTAATTGTTGATACAAATTATCACTGATACCATGCTTAAATTCCACTTTCCTTAGGACTGAATAAATAATTTAATCTTCAAAAATAAAAGGAAAACTTAGCTCCAGTTCATGAGCATACATTCTACAAGGCAGGTCTTTCAAAGGGCAAGACAGCTATCTTCTCCTTAAATTATCTTACCAGTGAAATGTGTTTCAGTTTCAAGAAGTTGTCTTGACCCTCTCTTTTCTCAAAAAAAAAATCCCAACCACAAAACCCCAAACATCTTCCATTTTTCATCCCTCAATGCTCTGTTTTCTTCCTGGTCAAATACTCTATATTTTGGTCTTCATTAAAGATTTATTTTCAAGGTATAAGGAAAGTCCATTACTGATTAGTTGTTCCCTGAAGCACAAACAGGTTTATCTATGCACAAGCAATGAAATGTTAAAGCTCTCAGAATTAATGCAATGTGAATATACATAATGGTATCAATGGCACTATCAACAACGCAAATCTGGTCAAGCCTGTAGTCTGTGGTTTCCTGGTAGAGCAGAGACAGTATTTATTCACCAGCTACTCTTCCCACTTCCCTAGACACATGTTATGGAGCTGAAAATCCCCAATTTTAAAAAAAATTCTGATTTTGTAAACTCAAATACTCAACTATGCTTTGCAAGCCACTGCACAAGTTGTAATGCTAAAAATTAATGAAAAGTGAGGTACAGAAAAAAAGATGTTTCCTATCAGGTTTAATGAAAGAGATAAGCAATAGCTATTTAAACCAAATGCTTACAGCTATGAATCACTTCCCACTGAAAGCAAATTTATTGTCTTAGGAGAAACTATAATTGACTTATGACCTCACTTTGCCAGAAGGATTCCAGTTTTATTTCATTATGACATACTTATTTTTAAGCACTCAACATGTCAGATTTATTTTGTGTCTCCGTGCACATTTGTGTGCCCATGAACATCAGAGATAACACCATCTCCTGCTTTTTTAACTTTAACCATATCAAAAAGCTTGCACAAGCACCTGTAGGTTCTGTAGGAAGTTCCCTGCTGTCATCAGTTTCAAAGACTCTTGCCATGATGGGATGGTACAGCATTTTTCTTGATCAATTTTCACATTGTTCACTTTTCGTTGGAAGAGCAGTAGCACACAGTCCATGATACGCATAATGAGGTGAGGAGGTCGACCCAATGTGCGCACAGTGGCAATATCTGCAGGTTTTATTGTCTAGGAATTTAAAACAAAGGTTAATTACTATTATTGTTTATTAAATAAGACATAGAGCACAAGCTCACCAACTGTATTAATCCATTGGAGAAAAATTTAAAAAAACCCAACCTGTTGGTATTATATTTGACTGAAAATAATTTTACTTCTAAAAGCATGACATGAGAAGGACCTTCCAAGCAGATTTTCACTGCTGCTTTCTAGCAACTACTAGGAAGGAACAATTAATACAATACAATACAATAAACCAGGTTGGAAGAGACCTTCAAGATCATCGCGTCCAACCCATCAAACAACTAGATCATGTCACCAAGCACCCCATCAAGTCTCCTCCTGAACACCTCCAATGACGGTGACCCCACCACCTCCCCAGGCAGCCCATTCCAATGGGGAATCACTGTCTCTGTATAGAACTCCCTCCTAACATCCAGTCTAAACCTGCCCTGGCTCATGTTGAGACTGTGTCCTCTTGTTCTGGTGCTGGCTGCCTGGGAGAAGAGACCAACCTCTGCCTGGCTACAACCTCCCTTCAGGTAGTTGTAGAGAGCAATAAGGTCACCCCTCAGTCTCCTCCTCTCCAGGCTAAGCAACCCCAGCTCCCTCAGCCTCTCTTCATAGGGCTTGTGTTCCAAACCCCTCACCAACTTTGTTGCCCTTCTCTGGACACGTTCCAGCGAGTCAACATCCTTCCTAAACTGAGGAGCCCAGAACTGGACACAGTACTCAAGGTGTGGCCTAACCAGTGCAGTGTACACGGGTACAATGGCTTCCCTGCTCCTGCTGGCCACACTGTTCCTGATGCAGGTCAGGATGCCATTGGCTGCCTTGGCTGCCTGGGCACACTGCTGGCTCATGTTCAGCCTACAATCAACCAGTACCCCCAGGTTCCTCACTGCCTGGCCACTCTCCAGCCACTCTGACCCCAGCTTGTAGAACTGCCTGGGGTTGTTGTGGCCAATGTGCAGAATCCGGCACTTGGATGTGTTAAATCTCATGCCGTTGGACTCTGCCCATCTGTCCAGCCTGTCGAGGTCCCTCTGCAAAGCCTCTCTGCCCTCCAGCAGATCAACTCCTGCCCCAGCTTGGTGTCGTCTGCAAATTTACTGATGATGGACTCAGTGCCCTCATCCAGATCATCAATAAAGATGTTGAAGAGCATGGGGCCCAGCACTGATCCTTGGGGCACACCACTAGTGACAGGCCGCCAGCTGGATGTGGCACTATTCACCACCACGCTCTGGGCTCGGCCCTCCAGCCAGTTCCTAACCCAACACATTGTGCTCCTGTCCACAGCAGCACTTAAAAGCACCAAAACCAAACCACCTTGAAATGTTACCTATTTTTTGAAATGCAAATATAATGACCAGAAATTGAATATAGAAAGGAAAATACATTCTGTTGATAGTTGGTAAATGAAGGTGTATTAAGGAAATGAGAAAGAAGGACTAATATATGTATAGAATTGCACCTTCTCATTCATCTTACTGGGAATGTTCCTGTTAGAGAAGCAAGCCTGAGGAAAAAAAAATAAAATACAATGATGTTTGAAAATATAGCCTCTATTAAGTAAGCCCAAGTAAGCCTAGGGTGCAAATCTAATGCGGTAATATGCATCTTTAGTGTACATCATGGATTAGAAAGGACTGTCTGAAAAGTCTACTGAAGATGTCTCTTTAGAGAAGCACTGATTTGAGCAGTAGTGCATACAGCACAACGTACAAGGGAGAAACAGACACTGAAAAATGGTAACTGCTGATGGGCAGATGACTCCTACAACAGATGTAACTTGGATCAGAAGCTTTGCAGTTCTACCATCTGGAGTACATGACAGTGACAAACAGCAACCACCAAGTTGTTGGAGGTGTTAGAACACCCTGCTTCTAGCCTTGCACATGTGTCACTGGGAATTCATTAATGAGGATTTTAATTACTTGTGTTTATACTTCAAGAAAGGCACTGTAAATTATTGCAGATTATCCTGATGACCTTCCTCCTGTTTGCCTTGTGTTTCCCTTTAATATTTTGTTGCTCATTGGGTTCAATGTGACTTGATGATTCAGCGGAGTCTTTTCCTGGTATCCATGTGGAAACCTTAACCTATATTTCTTAGTGACCTTATGGAAATTCAGCCCAGACTTTAATGTTCCCATTCAAAACGTGGCAAAACAGTTGCACTTAATTTCAATTTACTCATTTACTTCTAGATGTGCATTTTATGTGCCATTTTATTCAGAGCAAAGTGCCAATAAGTTGTATTGAACTTAGACAATTCTTATGCAAACTTAAAAAAAAAAAATAATGTCACTGTCTGTTTTAAAATGCTTACAAGCTTTTATGTACCTACCTATCTCTTATAATATCTAGCAGTCCTAAAACACATTAAAGAGAGTGAAATATCCAATTACTTTTTTTTTTTTTTTTTATTTTACCTGGTAAGTGATCTTTCTATTTGTCAAACATCTTAATATACATTTATCTACAGTGCAAGCACAATTCTGCTATAGCAATTTCCTTGTCTGGAAATTTGCAATCCAAAATTATGAGATTCATACTTCACAGCATCACAGGATGTTAGAGGTTGGAAGGGACCTTTGGAGATTGGGTATAACCCCCTGCCAGTCCAGGATCATACAATCCAGCATAGATCCCACAGGAAGGAATCCAGATGGGTCTTGAAACTCTGGAGAGAAGGAGACTCCACAACCTCTCTGGGGAGCCTGTTCCAGGGCTCTGTGACCCTTACAGTAAAGAAGTTCGTCCTCATATTGAGGTGGAACTTCCTGTGCTGTAGTTTACATCCATTGCCCCTTGTCCTATCAGAGTGCACAAGTGAGCAGAGGCTGACCCTTCCTTCCTGACATACAAACCCCAGATATTTATGTACATTTATTAGATCCCCTCTCATTCTTCTTCTCTCCAGACTAAAAAGCCCCAGGTCTCACAGGCTTTCCTCATAAGGCATGTGCTCCAGTCCCTTAATCATCCTTGCAGTCCTCCATTGGACTCTTTCAAGTAGATCCCTGTCCCTCTTGAACTAGGGAGACCAGAATTGGATGCAATATTCCAGGTGAGGCCTCACTAGGGCAGAGTAGAGGGGAAGAGAACCTCCCTCAATCTGCTGGACACATTCCTCTTAATGCATCCCAGGACACCACTGGCCTTCTTGGCCACAAGGGCACATTGCTGTCCCATGGATAACTTGTTAACCAACAGGACTCCCGGGTCCTCTCCATGGGGCAGATCACCTCCTAACCTCCTGATCTTTCTCTAAGCAAAACATCCAAGGTCTTTTAAATACTTCCAGTTATGGTGACTCCATCAATGCTTGATAACCCTTTCTGTGAATATAAATTTTACCTAATATCAAACCTGAACCTCCCCTGACACAACTGGAGTATCCTGGTTTAATACAGTCTGCTCTAGCAAGCAAGCCCCCTCCACACATACCCAGAGTGAGAGGAATACACAGAAAAGCCCTGTGGGTTGAGGTAAGGAGAGTTTAATGGAAATAACATCATGCACAATTATGTTAGCTTATTTCACAGAAAAGCACATCAAAAGCAGAAGCATCAGCAGAAGCCAGCATGAAATGATTACCCCACCCCACAAGCCCACAGCCAGCCCAGCAGCAAAGACCAACATGCCAAAACAGAAACCAGAAGCAGCCCTGAGAAACAGGAAGCCTCTCATATCACTACCTGAACTACAAGCCCCATGATGTTTTGCTCCAGCTAACATGAATTATAAAGCTGACATGACATCATCATGGTATCAAATATCATTAACTGTTTCAGCTTGCTGAACCCATGACACTGAGGACATTTTTCCTTGTCCCATTACTTATTACATCTGATAAAAGATCAATCCCCACCTTGCTCCAACCTCCTTTCAGGTAGTTGTAGAGGGCAATGAGATGCCCTCTCATCCTTCTCTTCTGGAGACCCCAGTTCCCTCAACCATTCTTCATAAGACTTGTGTTCAAAGCTCTTCACCAGCTTGGTTGCTTCTTGTATATGCTCCAGCACCTCAGTGTCCTTGTAGTGAGGGGCTCAAAACTGAACACAGGTGTGGCCTCTCCAGTGCCAAGAAGAGTGAGACGTTACTAGAACTGCTGGCCACACCATTCCTAATGCAAGTCAGAATGCCATTGGCTTCCTTGACCACCAGAGCACACTGCTGGCTCATATTCTGCTGGCTGTCAATCAACACCCCCAGCTCCTTCTCCACAGAGCAGCTCTACAGCTACTCTTCCACAAGCCTGCAAAGTTGCATGGTATTTTTGTTGCCTTTTTGTGAAGCACTCATCAGCTGACCATGTTGAATCTCATACTGTTAGCCTCATCCCTTCTATTCGGCCCATTGAGATCTCTCTGCAGATCCTCCTTTCCCTACAGCAGACAGAAGCAGTCACCCAACTTGGTGTCATCTGCACACTTACTGAGGGTGCACTCATCCCTCTCATACAAATCACTGATAAAGACATTAAACAGAACTGGCTCCAGTACCAAGCCCTGGGGAACTCCACTTGTAACTGACCACCAATTGGATTTAACTCTGTTCACTACAACTCTTTGGGCCCAGACATTTAGCCAGTTTTTCACCCAACAAATCCTGTCCAAACCATGAGCATTTCTCCAGGAGGATGCTGTGAGAAACTTCATTGAAGGCCTTACTAAAGTCAAGGCAGTTAATACTGGCAACCTTCCCCTCATCCACCAGGTGTGTCACTTTGTCATAGAAGGAGATTAGATTGGTCAAATTGGACCTGCCCTGCTGACTGGGCCAAATCACCAAACATCAGCAAACTTAATCAAAATTAAATTCATTAATGAAAACTTGAAATAAACCAGGAAATTTAAATTTTGATGGAATTATAACTTCTTACATGGAAGGCACTTCACTAATTGCACAGAAACTCTTATACAACAGTATGAACATTTATTTCCTTGTCTAATGTCAAATGAAGCACATCAGATATCAACTATAGCTTCAAATAAGAGTTAAAACTTGCCATTTTCTGACAAAAATTGGGTTTGGCACTCAAGTGGAAAAAGAAAAGCAAAAGTGAACCTAAAACCCCTCAAAATATGTATGGTTATTTGCATACACTTTCTGTCAACAGATATGTCATTCAATGCATCTACCATTTTTAATGTTTTTTTTTCAAAGATGCCCATCTTCTCAGTAGTAAAATTATATTGTATGTGATTTATGTACTAACCTGTAAAGCTGCTTCTGCCTCTTCCAAAGCAGGTTTAGCAGCTTCCAACTTCTCTTCAGCAATGGCTTTGTCAACTGAAATACTGTCTACAATAGCTTGAGCTTTGTCTTTTACTTTCTGAACTTCACTCTTCACCTTCTCAGCAGCCTGTGCTTTTACAGTAACTTCTTTCAATACCTAGAATGTGAGAAACCCAACATGCCAAATATTAAATAATACAGTTAGGTTGAAGAAAGTATTGTTTTTTTTGTTGTAAAATGTTATTTGTTGTATTCCAGAACCAGAAAACTCAACTTTACTTTTGTCCCTCTTCCTAGTTTCCAAGATCCCTTTTTTCCCCCAACACTTAGGTTCCTTTGACTTGATTAATCTTTTCAAAATAGAAAAAATAAGAAGAGCACACACACACACAAAAAATCCATACAGAAATACAGTTTACATACCATGTCAGCTTTCTCATTGGCAATTTGAAGTTCCTTTTCTTTTACCTCCAGCTCTCTGCTTAGTGCAGCCACTGACTCAGAAGCCTCTTTGAGTTTTTCCAGTCCAGTGTTCATTCTGGAGTTAAAAAGCAAAATAACAAGAATGTAATTCCCTATGTAATTTACTCTCTGCTTTCCAAATTAGTCCATTAATAGAATGAATTGCCATCAATCAGCACAAACACTAGCAAAAGACAGTTTACACCAAAAATAAAACTTGTATAGGAACTCTCATACAACTGTCTCATATCTGGAGAGTCAAGAAAATTAACAGTAAAGAAATACATTAATAGAGTCTGAGGCATGAAATTTTAAACATGTCTTAGGAAGTATGCCTTTTTCAGTGCATAAAAATCCTATACATTAGTTCCATATGTCACCATACTTGTTGAGCTCCAACCTGATACTCAAAAGACTAAGTTCTATAAAGCAGAAAGCATTTTCTGATCACTAGAATTCTAAGAAATATCTCAAATCACTATTTCTTGTTTGAAGAGGATATTGAAAACGCTAATAAAATCAAAATACTGAAATCAAAACCAGCCAAAAAAGACAAAACAAGATTTTTTTTTTTAGTGAAATAAACTAGGCTGAATCTTTCTTAAAGGCTTCCAGGTCTTTGTGTCAATCTGTGAAAAATTAGATGACAGTTTTTCTTAAGGATAACATCAACTGATACACTCAATGCTACTTTTGCATTCTATTTGACTATATCTGACATGAAGATAAATCTAATAGACTTCATTAGTCTAAAAAGTATCTGAACAGGAGAATTAATACATCAAAACCACTTTAATAATCTACTACCCCTGTACTCAGCACTGGTTAGGCCACACCATGGGTCCTGTGTCCAGTTCTGGGCCCCTCAGTTTAGGAAGGATGTTGACTTGCTGGAACGTGTCCAGTTAAGGGCAACAAAGCTGGTGAGGGGTTTGGAACACAAGCCCTATGAGGAAAGGCTGAGGGAGCTGGGGTTGCTTAGCCTGGGAAGAGGAGACTGAGGGGTGACCTTATTGCTCTCTACAACTACCTGAAGGAGATTGTAGCCAGGCAGAGGCTGGTCTCTTCTCCCAGGCAGCCAGCACCAGAACAAGAGGACACAGTCTCAGGCTGCACCAGGGGAGGTTTAGACTGGATGTTAGGAAGAAGTTCTATACAGAGAGAGTGATTCCCCATTGGAATGGACTACCCAGGGAGGTGGTGGAGTCACCATCATTGGAGATGTTCAGGAGGAGACTTGGTGGGGTGCTTGGTGCCATGGCTTAGTTGTTTGATGGGTTGGATTGGTTGATAGGTTGGACACGATGATCTTGAAGGTCTCTTCCAACCTGGTCTATCCTATCCTATCCTATCCTATCCTATCCTATCCTATCCTATCCTATCCTATCCTATCCTATCCTATCCTATCCTATCCTATCCTATCCTGTCCTGTCCTGTCCTGTCCTGTCCTGTCCTGTCCTGTCCTGTTCCGTTCCATTCCATTCCATTTCACTACTGCTCAGCAGTCCATATGAGGTTCTATGATCACAAGACCAAAACCACCAGGGGTATTTCTTAAGTGTTCATATCAGGAGGATACAACTGTTTAGCAAGAAAACAGAATTTGCTTTTGGGTAAATTACTCTTGTGAATACATTACAAAATTGCATTTAGTTCATTTACTCATTAAAAATACATGGCAAACTTTTATATTCACCTTTTCTCCCCCTCATTTTGTTTTTTTCATACATCACTACCCTTTTTCCTACTCCAGAATACATAGCCTTTATTTTATGTGACAAAAGCAATTATAATATTTGATCCAAAAATATTAGGAAATTTTTTTAAAAATAATCCTTTTGCCGTGAAAAGAGACAAACATTGAAATGAAGCATATCAGAATATACCTATCTGGGGAAGAATACTAAAGAAAGACAGTAGTAAACTGAGCAGTTTACCTGTTTGCTAATGACTGCAGTTCAGCATGCTTCTCTTTGTATGTGGTTTTATATCCCTGAATAAAGGACAGGTAGGATTTGGGAGTCACATGTGTAGAACGTCTGTATCTTTCAAAGTAATCAGAACATTTCTCTGCTACTCCATCTTGGAATGAGCCCATACACTGCACAATTTCCCTCTTTATATCAGCAGTGCAGTCCATATCAAATGAGGACAGGAAATGCTCAGATACTCCAGAAAGGAAGAAAAATGTAAGTAAATATTCAGTAAAAACTTATAGCTTATAATCAAGGCACTACAAAAGCATGTCTGCACATATTATATGAGCTTTCACCCAGCTTTTGAAAACCCAGTCTTCTTTACTCTCCAGCATCAGATTCTGAACATTACTCCACACTTCTCAGTAAGAAGTACAGCCATGGATCTGGTATGCTTTCTCTTCCAAAGTGTGCAACTGCTTTTCCTCTCTGACCTTAACTGCTAGCTACCAGGGACTGGGTAATCACCACCTTTCTCCATACGCCTGATCACAGGCACTGACACTAATAATCTCTTTCTTTAGTAGTATTTTGCCTTCTTTCCTAATGCTCTTAAGCAATCTCTGTGATGATTTTTCCTTCAATCTGGGTTTGAAGCCTTTCCTCTGCTGGAAATATTTCAACAGCTTAATACAGCAAGCTTTAGGGAAGAAAATATGTACATTGAGTTTCAGAACCAAGTAAGTTTCTTCTGCCAGTGTACTAGCCAAATTCAAAGTAATTAGAAGAGTCTTGTAACTGACCAAAGAATTAAATATCTGCAATGACAAAACATGCAGCTACCTGCCACCAGAGCATCCTTAGGCCATCGGCTGAACCAATCTATAGTGCATCCAGAAACAAGAGCAGGGAACTTCAGAGCCCTGTTTCGGAATTTTTCACCTACTGGTGAAAAGCAAAGAACCACATGAAGGTTCCGATGGACTCTAGTCATGAAGTAGTCATACAGAACCTCACTGGTTGGAGGTCTACGTGGATATTCCTTTTTGAAGATGGGTATGAGGTCACTTATGATCTCCTCTATTTCATCACGTGCAAATAAGTTTGACACCTTTGAGAAAAAGGAAGATTTATTTCATAGTTTATGAGATAATCCAAACCAGAATAGAGTAAGTTTCATGTAATACATAGCATTGCAGGAAGGGGCATACATTTCAGACACACAAGTTATTAGGACCCATTCCACTTTTATTGAAGTGATTCCATCAAACACAATGAAATGTAAATTGCTGTAAAACCCACTTTCCCATGTGAAAACAATAACTTTATGTACAACACCTTTGGTGTGTTTTTTTCTCTTGATATTCTAATAACTAGTAGAAATTACTCTGAAAAATACCCCTGGGAAAAAAAATAATTAAGTAAACCAGTTGTGACAGTTTTAGGCTGTGCCTTTAAGAAAGATAGCTGCAGAGTTCCCTAGCTGAATGTTTTGGTGTAAAAAGGAAAACAAAAGGAAGATAAGTCTAAACTAATTTCATTGGTTATATGTGAGACTACCATAGCAATATATCCCTCACATTCCTTTCTCTCAGTTAGATCTGCCTTTCTTTCTGTTCTTGGCCAGCCTGCGTGCAACTGACCTTGGACTGAAACTGATGAAATAAGAAAACTTTCTTAACAACTGTTTTGAACTAACGATTTTCCCTTAATATCCATTTCTCTTTTTTTTTTCTTCCTTTTTTCATCTAGTTAGCTTGGACAAGAAAGGGGGAGAAGAGAGGGAGTTTGGGGGGGGAACCCAAGGGGGGATTCTCCTTGGGAGGGTTTTCTGTGTTGTGTTCTTTCCTGTGAATTTTGTATACACTGTAAATACTGTATATTTTGTAGATATTCATTGCATTTCCTTCTGCTTGTAAAATACAGCTTTTCATTCGCTTCTCTGACTGAGTTAGCTGTGCTTTATGCGGTGGGAGGATTAAACCTTCACACTACCACACCAATAAAAGTCATCCCCATTGATTCTGGACATAAATTCACCATACAAAAGTACACTCATAAGATATTTAAATTTAACAGATAACTTTGTTGCATTTCAGCCATGTTCCCCAGCTGTACATTTTTTTAAGCCATTCTCATGTACCTGACAGTTTGTCAACACATTTTAAAGGGTCTGACTTAAATAAATTCTCTGTATGTAGTGATGATGCTTATTCTTAATTTTACAATAGTTTTGTTTCACACGAACCTAACATAATGGATTGTTGCCATTTTACATAATCCTGTAATAATAAAAAGTAATTTAGTTTTAGTTTGTGAACATGTTCCTGTTGACATTATAAAAGAATATTCAAATAGATTCCTTTTTTTTAACTTCAGAATTATACCATTCACAAAGTGGAAAACCAATGATGAGAAGGCATCTTACCTCTCCTGATGATAAAACGTTGTTCAGATATTCCAAGAAAGACTCATCTTTGATCTCATTGTCTGTAAGAAGGAAACAGATGCCTTTGCCTTGCAGTCCTGCTGTTCTGTACAAGAGTTTCAGATCTTCCATCAAGTTTAAAGTGTTGTATGATCTACAAAAGAGTACAGTTGCACTAATACTAATTCCTGTCAACAGGGGCTTTTGGTTAAAAGAAACAGAACCAACAAATTTACATAAAAAAAGAACCTTTTGTAATTTAGGGCCAAAAAAAGTGACTTTTGGGTATTTTTTTCTCCCTGGCAGACGTATTACCACCATTGCTGACAGGCAACTTTGGTCAGCACCTGGTCAGCTGAAAGCTGTTTGACCCTGGCTCTACAGGACATGGGGGAACCTGATAGTAGCTCCTCATAGAAGCCACCCCCGTAGCCCACTGCTACCAAAACCTTGCCACATAAACCCAGCACACAAGGTTACACTGGAATGATCTCTTTGGCTGGATAAAGAACTGCAATAAAAGCTGAGGTTTCTAGGATGCCCAGTGGAAATTAAAAGAGAGAAGTGGTTACATGCAACTTTTATACAGAGTTTCTTATGTAACTATAATGATCTCATATATGACCTGAAAAATTTAAAATGCTACAATAGTTCCTCATTACTAGGGAGGAGCTCAGACAATAAATACATTAGATTTATAATTATGTTTTTATTATGATGATAATTTTTTGCATTTCAGCAAAGATATCATAATCACCAAAATAAGGTTTCATACATGTGTTTATAAGTAGGGCACCTCAAAAGCAAAGACACCACTAGAATTAGAAATGGACACTAAAGAGAGAGAAACATTCTTTGCACTTTTGTTCCAGCTGCAAGGGCAATAATGATTGGAAGACTTATTGTCAATTACTCAAAATTAGACAACATTACTGACCTAAAAAAAACCTTTAAGTTACACCCATTGAGTTTAAGATATGGCTATTATCTACCTAAATTAAAGATTTTAAAATCCAACAATCATTATCTTTAAGAACTCAAAGAACAGATCATCACACTTCCACGTTAGCTGGCTAAACCACTTGAATAAGTCCAAGGGGGTTGTAAGGCACAATTGTGTTTTCTCAGAATCCTGATGAGTCTTTCCTCTATTCAATCCATCCTTCAGGATAGTTTCTTTTATTCATCAGGGTCACACATCGTGTTTACAATTCTTTAGGCAAAAGGGTTCACCAGTTCTTTTCTGGACTTTTTTTTTTTAATTAATGGGCTTTATATAGGTCATCTTATGATCCTTGGGTGCCAAGGCAAGTTCGAGTGAGAAGCTGTTTAGCATTTTCTTCATTCAAGATATCATTCTTTAGTGGTTTCATCATTCTTTACGAATAATATTCAGCAATTTGTTACTGCTTGTTTTGTCAGCATCACTGTAATTTCTCCTGAAGTCATTCATATTTCAGAACGATTCTCTAATGAGACCCTCACCAAGAATCATTCTTACATATGAATCTAGAATTTGTTCTGCAGCCAACACAGCTGCATAAGAATTAAAATAATATAGCTTCTTTACAATGACATCTTAATAGAGCACTGAAAATATTGCCTGATCATTACCTGTCCAAGAGACACTTTGAGCATTCGTTCTAAAACATTAAGAGAAGGATTTATTATTTGTGTCTTTCGTGAGTTATTCTAAAAGAAATCTCA